>CM049316.1:36180077-36809660 GCA_026874595.1 Sipunculus nudus
TCTCTCTCATTTCCTCCACCATAAATTTGTGACATTTGCTCAATATATATGCCCGTTTTTCTCCAATATGACATACATTGACAGCGAAAGACACATCAAATTCTATTAATCAACGGGGAGACCAGATTAATTGCGTTATATTCCAATTCGTAAAATATATGAGATTGGAATAATTTTCTTTTCAGCATTAATGATGCATGATCAATTATCCCGCTGATAGTTTGGTGTCGGTTTTGTTAATTTCCCGATCCGCAGAGGCGAGACAGAACCTGGTTTACATAAGCCAATGACCGAATAATGCTTCCGCTAGGAATAAAAGCTATACAAGAACGGCATAAAACAAACGATTCCTAACAAATTACACAAAATCTGTATAACATATGTGGACATATTTTAAAATTATAGCGTTGTTTTCATATTTTTTGCGCCAATAATGATATTCATACGTCGACACCCGCGAAATAATAGGTTAGATGTGCTCGATAATCGGGCGCCGTGATTGACTTTAGGAGAACTATATGAATTATGTCATGCAATGCTAGTCCGTCTCTATTCTTCTATATGCGTTTAGCAAAACTGCCGCATCCGTCTATCAGCGGAAGCCGAACAGCACAAATTTGGGCAATGTTCAGATGCAGTTTAAGAATGGTGCGAAGTTCTGTCAAGAGAAAGCCAATCAGAGCCAATGGCGTACACGTTTAGATGCTGTATAAATGCATGGTGACAAATGTTCTTCTGGGCTGATAATGCTGGGGAAATTTGAATTAACGAGCTCGGCTAATGACCACCTCGGTTAAGCGACCACCCCAAAAAGTAACGATTACTTTTCCACGCTCGAAATTTTTTTTCTCAATATTAGCCCTCACTTAGACGACGTCATTATTTCGAGGTTCTGCTGAATATATTTCCAGATATGAATAAAGTGTTACGGAACCTAATATAAACAAATCACGTATGCGTGATGAACACAAATTATGTTTTGGAGATATAAACAAGTCAGATTCTGTAACCCTAGGCAGCGTGAAATGTCTAGGGGAATGAATAAAGAAGTCAGTGGTTTTTGTTAACAAATAACTATAATTTATTCTTAAAACAACCCTAACAATACAATGCACTAAATCAATACAATTATACAGTAAAACAGTGGTACAGCAACAAGTCAATATAATCACACAGAAAGATAATGGTACAGTACCTCGATTCCAACACCGTCACCATGATAAGTCCTTTGAATGTAAACTCTCGGAGAATGACGTTCTTGCAACAACACAGAAAGTAAACTGAAGTCCAAATGTATAAAATCCAGGAAAAAGTTCTTAAAACTGTATTATTGCCGCATTCGTCGGATAAGGTCTTAGAATCTGACACACGCTTCTACGTCCGCTGGAATCTGTTCTGCTGTCTGCCCCCTGGTTCTAAAAACCAGCCCCTTTATATACCTTTACACCCCAAGCCGGGAAATGTCCACTTCTCGAACAGTCTATAAGGACCCTACTCAACAGTTAACACGCGATTTCAGGAATTCTCTAGAAAGACATAGCCGTGTGTCTCTACACATACCAGGCTCATCGCGTGACCCACGACAAGGCGTGAAAGCTCAAGGCTCACATGACAACGCGAGTTCAACCAACACGGATTAAACATAGAATGTAATACGCGACCAGACACGAGCGCTACAACAGGAGCTACGCCCGTGCCACAAAATAAAAAGAGCACCTCTAACAAAAGTTGACAAGACAGACCAGTCAAAGACCAGTCCCCACAAATTTCTAGCTAAAATTGACTAGGGGAACACTCCAAGAATACGCCAGGATATACATCAAACGTGTAACAATCACATACTTCTAAACTATAATTATGTTTGTCTGTCTTGACATATGTGCCCTTCACTGATAAAAATGCATACTTCAGCTGTGATTTATTATTATTCAATGTGTCTCAACTGGTAGTGAGCAGATGCTCATGTGAATAAATAGGGCGATGACAACCCAAGGATGATAGTTTCCTGGAATGGTGGTACTATATCAGCAGGTATAACACAGTGATGAAGGATGATTACCTTTTTGCTAAAGTCACAAGTAAGAAGAGCTTTATTATTGTACAGATAACATTCTAAAGAAAAATACGGGTAAACATTGGACATTACTGTGCACTATCTTTGCACCACGCAGGGTTCTCGTCGTATATCGTACTTTATTTTCATTCTGTTTTGACAACACGTTCCTGTCAATCGTCATCCGAGGGTATACTATCGTTTAGAACGTGATGAATTTGTTTTATCTCATTACGATGTTTTTATAGGCTTACATTAACATCACAAATGGAAACTGTGAATTATGCTAACAGCTAAAGGATTTACGCATTAACATGATGCTGAACAAAATCAACCATAAAGACCCAGGAAAATAAAAATGGAAGTTGTGCAACCATTTTTTATGAAAGGAACAATTATTAGGGATCTTTATGCAAAATGCTATGTAAGGCTCAGACACATAAGGGCAGTTTTTTGTAAGGACCTATTTTGTAGAACAATTACGGGCAGTTGTAACAATTGCCTTATTACAATTTACTGGGATCAGGTGCGTCAATGTCAATCGCAAGAGGAAAATCGGTCGCAAGAAGGTTTTTCGATTCTGCACAGAAACCTGGCAACGACTTGTCTGATACAGCCAAAGATTATCGTAAATTGTTGTAGATCGGTGGGAGACTAACGAGCGGCAAAGTCATACAGTGGGTTCACCCAGTCATAACCATAAATATGCTTTCGACAAGCGATCGGTCATACAGGGGAGTTTGACAATTGCCTGGCCATCGCACGACATAAATTTTGTTTTGTTATATAAAGAAGACTATTTTATACTTTTGACATATATGATGAGACCGACGATTATATTATGTCTCATTTTATAATTCCTGCTTGAATAGTCAAAAACTATATATCTTTTACATCAATCGACATTTTCTGTTAAGAAGATCGGAATAAAGCTATCACGATAGATAAAAAAATCATATCAATTGACAACAGCTTTATATATGGCCACGGAAATCATGATATTAATTATGAATAATGTAATTATCATTAAGGTCATGGCGTCACTTGTATGGTCTTCTTAGGGTCATGACCTTTTCCTTCTTCAAGTATATCCTGAGCACTTGTCACTATAGACCAATTCTAGAAAAAGCCAGGACGACCTTAACACATATATGCTTGATGTCGCGCGTTAGTCCAATGACTGTCACAATGCTATTGTATGACCGAACGTTCTTGTAAAAAGAGACATAATTATTGTTATGCCAACATCACACCATCATGTGATAATCCATGTTAGTCTAGCTCCCAATGATTCAAAACAATTATGATTATCTGCGACTGCATACGACATACGGGCGTCGACACTATGCATTGTGTATGTGCTTATCTACTGACAAGAAGCTGCATTAACCAGATTAATAATTTGTCCGTTTGAAAAAAAAAGGGATCGCAATGTTCATATATGTGTTTACATAGGTTATTACATTCCCTTTTTTGTTCTATATGTTTGAAAAAAAATCAATCCATGAATACGTAAAGGCCAAATATTAAGCGAAAGTGAATCATTAGGCCACTTATACATTTAGAGGACTTCATTTCACTTAATGAAAATAACATAATCAAAATAAATTCCAATATAAGAGGCAAACCCTGCGGGCTGGAATGTTTGATGTTGAGCCCTTCTGTTCCAAGTTATAGTTTTTCCCCTCAGAGAAAATGAGTCTTGCAAAGAAACCTCTAATTGTTGACGTCACGAATTCCGCTCCATAGATAGCGTATGAACCAACATTACAAACACTTGTAAAAAGGGATGCTAAACGCCAAGAAAACTTCACCTGGTTTATCTTCACATGCTGTAACTTCAGAATGAACTTACTTGCGGATGTGCGCATTACCATTTGAGATACATGAGATAAAGAGACGCTGCTATGTCATGCATTGATAAATGAAGAGCACGCATATCTAAATAAAAGGGTATTAAAACATTTTTAAAGATTGAGTGTCATATGTTTGCTCACAAGCTTTGTCTGTGTGGAACACATTCCTTTTAAATTAAAGTTGTGAAGCATTTATATAAAAAGTGTGGATATAATTTTCCAAATATGAATAATCCTTACTCGCCCTGAGTCAGCATCCACACATGTCATCCACTATTATTAATAATCTCTACTTTGACGAATTTACACAACAACAGACGGGAAGTAGTTTTACAGTGTTAAGACCGTTACATAGTCATACAAAGAAGAACAGAAAAGGACTGGTATTGTCTGCAGGATTGTCTGTCATGGTCTCGAGACAAATTTTGTCGATCTTGGTATTGGTCGCTGAGGTTCTGGTCTCAGTCTTAATATTGGTCTTGTCTTCGAAGCCAGAAAGAATGCCAGGAAGTTTTAATGAGTATTTTCGTACCATTTACATTCGCAAGTTGTTTGCACGTGGACTATCGTGTGGGCACCTCAAGTAATATACAAATTTGCTTCATGAAGCCCAAAAAAGCACAGTGTTTCAGATTTTCAATAAAAAAATATATATGGTCTTTGGCAAACAAGATAGACCTAAACTTTATTTTACATTATCTAGATAGAAATTATCAAGCGGCTGGAACTCAAAATTGGCAAATTTCTACTGAACGCAATATTTCATTTTTTTACGTCTACCGGGGGGGGGGGGGGGGGGGGCGGGGTTCAACGTCGTGGGTTCGCGTCCTGTTCTGACCGCCGTCTGCGCTAAGACTCCTTGGCAAAGTCTTTACCACAAGGTTGCACTCTCTCGACCCTGGAGTGAATAAGTACTGGTCATGGGAGGAAGGCAAATGTAGAACGAATAACATTCTAGCGCCTTATATGGCAGCTTGGGTTGTATGCTCCCTAGGGAGCCGAGAAAAGTTACAAGAATGAACAAGCCTGAAAGACCAGAAAGGCAAAGTGTAAAGACGGATGAGACTGACAACATCGGTGATATCAGACTATAAACCACCACCTTTACCTTAACGGTCTCATCAATTTTGCAGAAACTGGAACTTATTGGTTTATCCTTGAATTGTCACACACGAGTCGAACCTGGATCCCCGGAAGGGAGGATTTTACCGCTTAAAAGAAGGGATATCATATTGAGGGGGACATAACAAATCTCGGTGCAGCCACATAAACCAACTGTAAAAAGCATATTCGCTCATATTCAAATTAAGTGTCTCAACTTAAGTGTATTCCCTTTTAACCTGTCAAGTATTGAATCGACCTCTTTCAGTTTGGGAGCTAATATAATGAAGCCTTTCACCGGGAGCGAACATTTCAGTCTGTAGAATATATCCCTGTAGTTCATCATGGCCCCACTACCCCGTACATCTCAACTACTGTTCAGCGTGATGGCGCTGGAATATCAATATAGACTGGAAACAAAGATGAAAACAAAGCCATGACTATAAAATATGTTAAGATGAGTCCCCGGTATACAGATATTGTGCATTTTAAAATTTTGCAAGTAATGAACCCATTACACTGTTCTTGTGTAGAAATTTTTCGCGTGGGAAGATTAATTAGTATGAAAGTTAACGAATCTTTCTTGAATAGACATATCGGTTCCAAAAGCTTAGATGCAATAGAGGAAGAATTTGGCATTGGCATAATTAACTCTAATGAACAATAACTTTGCCTACCAAAATATAAAAAAAAATCCGTTAAATTTAATATATCAAAAAACATTATTTTTTAGAACATCTCAACCTTATTAATTAAGGTCATTGGCAAATGCTCAATCTTCTACATTTTAAAGCTGCTTATTGGTTGTTTAGTGTCATAAATATTGTAAAAATATAACGGTCAAAGTGAGACTGCCAATCCATGTCACACAACATGTAACTTGGCCACAAGGTCCAGTAGAACATGAATGTTGCAAATATAAATGTAGGTTTTTGTTATGAAATTTTCAATTTTATATTTGGCTTTTGAGCTCTCATCAGGGGATGGACATTACTGTTTGATAATACTTAAATTAAAAAAGAAAATCATTAAATTTCAATTTAAGCTGGTGGAAGAGACTTTAGAGAAAAATCAAACTTTCACAAATCGCCTGTTAACGGGTTAAAGACCGATATAATGTACTAATTGAAACTGGGATATCTACACTAATATAATGCAAAGGTTAACATTTTTCTGAATCCTGTAAGTCAAACAATGGTATCTTGAATGGTCTGACCTATATATCCGTGAGTGCATTTAATCGAGCTCCACCGACACCACCGTTTTTCCTCAATACCCGTGACATTTTAAAATTTCCTTTGGGAGGCAGGTGGAATTCGTAAAGTGGGCGCGAGCTGCTGCCGGGAATTGGAGTTTTATGACAGCAGTCCCTCAGGTTCTCGCGGGTCATGTGACACCTATCGACGGCATCATGTCCTAGATGTCGCAAATCCCACTTTATGACGTAGTTTAGGAAAATGACTCTCATCCAGAAGGTAGCCTTGGCATTAGCCTTGTACCCTTTCCTTTTTAATGCCACCGTAACGTTGACATTCAACCATTTAGGTTTTTAACATATGTCTAATTGAGCAGTTAACTATTTCTGCACGTCTGTATATTCATTCACCTGAGGAAGGTACCAATCAATTAACCTTCCTCATTTAAGTTGCATATGTGAACCGGCTTTGTAAGTAGATTCATTTCAGGCAGTTATGCATTATTAAAATAGGGATTATAATGGTGAAGAGATTCTTCCCCTCACCGAAGGATATAAACTTATAGTCTGGTGTAAATACAAATTCCCTAAAAATGTTTTCTAAAAACATTCGGCACAACAGAAGACTAAAAATAGTAATATTTTCTATGTCCATGAATTTAAATTAAGCAGTCTACCGCTCATTTAGGTTCTTAGACAAAATGAAAAGAATGCAAAAGCTTTACTCTCGGCGATCAGGTGGCAGTATCAACGCAGGATACCAGTCTTTTGCTAAGGCTACCTCTTTCTGGATGCGAGTCACTCCCCTGTGAATTGTGATTTTGCGACACTGAGGACGTGATGCAGACGACAGGTGTCACATGACCCCGGACGACCTGAGGGACTGCTGTCATAAAACTCCTATTCCCGGCAGCAGCTCGCGTCCACTTTTCGAAGTCAGCCCTCCCTTTGGATGATGATTGAGGCAAAATTGTGTTGTGGGAAGAGGGTACTTAAAGGCAGGATTAATTGGACTATATGAAACATTGATTAAACATGACTGAGATTAAACATTAATCTTAATATAAATATATTGTTACGGAACCTAATATCAACAGACCACGTATGCGTGATGAACATAAATTTTGTAATGGAGAAAAAAATCAGATTCTGTAACACTAGGCAGCATGAAATGTCTGGGGGAATGAGTAAAGAAGTCAGTGGTTTTTTGTTAAGAAATAACTATAATTTATTCTTAAAACAACCCAACATTACAGTACACTTAATCAATACAATTACAGAGTACAACAACAGTATAACAGCAAATCAATATAATCACACAGCCTAATACACAAAGGGCATAGTAAGTGGATACCACCACTGCTACAGCGACAAGTCCTTTAAAGCATACAGCTCAGATGAACAGCTCACACAAATCTTCTCAGAGAATAGTAGTCCAATGTAAAGCTCTTGTAACAATCCCGAAAATAAACTGAAGACCAAACAAGATCCGTCACAAATCCAGAAGAAAATGTTTAATTGCCACACTCATCGGAATAGGTCCCACAATCTGACTTGCACGCTTCTGTGTCCGCTGGAACATTCTCTCACCTCTTCCTCTCGGCTTTAAAACACTGCCTCTTTATATAACTTTTCACCTCAAGCCGAGAACCTTCCACTTTTCGAACAATCTAAAAAACCTAACATAATAAACACGCTCAAAGAACATACAAGAACAAAGAACGCTCTGTATCTACACGCCAGGGTTCAACCAATGCGGATTAAATCCAGCCTGCAACATCCGGCCATGCGAGGCCGCTACAACACGATCTACGCGTGGCACACAAACCAAATGTCAACAACGCATGGAGCACCCCTGCGCCCAATAAAGAAACACATGCAAGACCGCTGCACACATTTAAAGGGCACCTGTAACAATATAAGTACATATTTACTGATCAGCATCTATTCACTTGCCTGGATTAGCTAATTTACAAAAGTAATCAGACTAAATATATATATATATATATATATATATATATATATATATATATAATATTAGAGAGAGAGAGAGAGAGAGAGCTATATTATTATGAACATTGATCGATCTGTATGTCATACAGATGTCTATGAATATATTTAGGGATAAAATAATAAAAGTAATTTATAGATGTGTGTTTTTTTCTACATATATATAGATAAATGATAGTAGGATTTTAAGGCTGACAGTATTCGTTATGGCACCGTTTATGTGACAGACATATAGCAAGACCACATTAATCATTCAGAATTAAGACCAGATTATTAATCGAGTTATAATCAATTTTGAAAATTATATGAGACATTAATTATTTTTTGTCAGCATTAATTACAATTCATGATAAATTATCCCATTCAAATTATCACTTAGGTGACAATTAAGTTTGTGCAATCCGTTTTTTACAGCCATGACAGAATTATACTTCCCACACGGACAACTGCTTTACATGAACGGTATATTTTGGCAATATCGTCCTTATTAGAAGATAATATCATACCCCATTTGCATTAAGAGATTTATGTGGACACATTTAATAGAAATGACCTTGTTTACGTCCCTGCTTAGAGAATATATTAACCTTGCGCTGCCTATACGCACATAAAGTCGGACTGATTTATGTACCCACTAGCAGGCCGCCTTGTCAGACTGCGGGGGAGTGCCATATATAGATTGGTACATAAAAATGTTGATTTAAACTTTTTTAAATCAACTCCGGGCTCTCAATTTTTAGGCACCGTACATTTGGATTCTTTTTATTACGAGGAGTGCATTCAATATTCGACATGATAACAGGGAATAGATGCATTTCTACTGTGACCAATACTTTTATAAATTTTATTGATGTGGCTTCACATACTTTAGTGTTGTCCAACTCAATATATAATCAAGTCTTCCGAGATTTGTATATCAGAGACCTGCATCTAAAGAAAATACGAGGTCGTAGCTCTTAAGCCATATCAAATATATTAATTGATCTACGCATTCTGAGACTGAAATATGGAGGAACGGGAGAAATTTTCCTTTTTCCAAAAAGAAAAGATGTTTTTTTTTCCTTGAGGGAAGGATAGAAAAATATGTAAAGGAAATTTGAAATAGCCCATAAAAACAACACATGCTTCCATTATATTTCTCTTAGGGTTGGTATCTCGGGTACTGTTTTCTCAGAAATCAATGCGGGAAGTCAAATTTAATTTTTTTTGTTATAAATTTTCAATAAAAATGTAAATGATCAGTTACCAACATGAATAAATAACATCAGAGTTTTGCTAAAGAGATGAATGCACATCTTAATTAAACAATATTTTATCAAAATTTTATAATTCATTTTTTTAGATATATTGCTCAAAATCGGCGAATTTTACTGAAAATTAAAATAAATATTTTTTTTTTCTGGGGGGGGGGGGGGTTGAGGGTCGAAAGTGACTCTGAGAAACCAATTTTTGGTCGAATACATTTCTAAATAAAATGTTGCATAATAATTTCGCTCTTTACACAGCGCTTTACCCATAGGCCAACTACTTATATCGTAAGCGCTGTTTGTTATGACCTTGTATCCTGAATCTCTACACCAGAGGGTAGCACTGTATTTTAGTCCAATCAGATGAGATCCTGTGCTGGAAGACAAAACGGTTATTCATTTCGTTTTGAGTGACAGCTCATCGCCCCGGCGACCGTTTGAACAGGCCACAGGCTCAGAGACAATTGCCCCGCACGTGGTTTCTGGGCAGAGCCTGATGCCTGTCGAGTGTTTGTTGACTTGCATTTAGTTGGCTGCTGGTCACATCAGCAGTTTTTTTTCAGCAGACAGGCCCATGTGCACCACCTGGTGTTTAAGTGCATCATAAACATCTGACAAATAAACCATATTAATAATATTTTACAGGACTAACCTTAACAGTTTAAGACACAAATTTTCTAGGTTTCATATTCGCAATTATTTCACATTCGTGAATAAAGCAAAATTGAAACTCTAGCGAATAAAAAGGCAACCACAGTATATATATATATATATATATATATATATATATATATACGTCACGTGATTATGGATCAGATTTGTTTAATGTTATGAATATCATGCAGTGCAGTTCTTCATTTCAATTCAATATGATGTGTAAACTTAGCTGCTTGTCCAGCCAAGCTTCCAAATTTTTTATTGTATATCTGACAGCTCAAAGTTTTCTCCATTTACATTTTACTGAGAAGAAATGGATTTTGCTATACATATTTTGTTATAAATACTATAACTTTATATTCATTTTAAGCCTATTTGAGTCCATCCACATTTTAATGTCAATGGCACAAGTTTCTAGTTTTTGGATGGTGGTGTTCTATGCCTGACGATTGTTAGCGCTGAAAGAACACTGTATTGCATGGTCATCTGCATATCCATTAAGTTGGATGTCTCCGGCGGGAATAACATCCTGTATTGTACTGGCAAAAACCAGTTAAAGGATGGACCCCGCACAGCTTCCTTGAGGTATCAAAATTGTTTGGTCCATATTCCTTGAAAACTTCTCAACTATTTTTATACTTAACATGATCAGGGTCTTAGATAATTGTCAAAACTTTCAAGGACTTTTCCATTTATACAAAATTTATTGTATAGAACACCTAACAAAATTAAGTGATCCACCGTGTCAAAAGCAGCTGGCAGATCTATTGTCATCATTGCTGTAATTTCCGGACGTTCCATAGACCACATTATATCAACAGTCAGTTTGATAAGTAGGTTTCACATGGGTAGTTTTCTCTGTATGCTGAGTGATAATATGGCATTAATTCTTGGCTCTTAGTATGTTCATTAAATTCAGACAGGGCTGCCTTCTCGAGTACCTTCGAAAAAATGGTACATTACTCACTGTAATTTGAGGATTATAAACTCAAGACTACTTTTTTTCAGAAAGGGACGCGCTATAGCCTCCTTCCAACTTTTGGGAAATCTCCCCTCAACCAGTGAAATGTAGTTTTGTCTGTTATTTTGGTGATCACTGCTGTAAGCAAATTCTCCATAAGAACAGTTGGCAGTGCATCTGTTTCACATATATATATAAGAGAGCTGGCACTTTTGTTTTGTACTGTTGTAAATAATAGGGGGATAAATGGAATGGAAACTAGTTTAATAGTTGCAGAACCAGTTGAATATATTAATAATCCACCTTGTTTCGACCGCTAAACGTGATTCGTGACCCTAACAATCTACTTCAAACGTTCGCTGGTGGACCACTCAGCTCGCATAGAACCAAACATGGCGGTGACAAACAGAGGGAGAACTATAGTTGTCTTTTAATTTGTTTAATTTACTATCATGCACTTTGGTAAAATGGCTTTTATTTAAAAATAAAATCTGAAATTTAGTACTTAAGTAAACTTTGAATCAAGAATTGAATCGAAGATAAAGAATTATGAATTGAATTGGGGAAGAATATTTCAATAATTTTTGTGTGATAATAAAAGAACCGATAAGGCGATGAGGCGGTAGTGATTTATCATGCTCTGTTACTAATAGAGCGTTGTGTGACCGCAAAGGAAAGACTGTTTCTCGCATATCATTTCTACACGCACACACACACACACATACACACATATATATATATATATATATATATATATATATATATATATATATACCTTCTATTCAGATACTGAACGAATGACTAACATCTTTCCACGGCTTGACCAATCAGTTACGGTGTTCTTGGTATAGGCTTGTAAGATTATTCAAGTAAGGATTTGTTTCTAAGTTCCAAGACCCCCCACCTTTTTTCCGTGTGCAGTCTGAATCTCAGTTCCTCTATATTTTAATATATGGTTCATTCCGTCTTCAGAAACATATCATCATTAAAGTCAAAATGTAGCCATACAGAAATGGCCCGTAATTACATACCCATCAAAAGCTACATCCGTTTCTAACCGGGACTCTCTCAGCGTTATATAAAACCGTCTCAATGTCACAGTTGATGATCGGAAGCCAGTGCAAAACTGCAATTAATTTTCTGCGCTGTGGATAATTGCAACACCTGACAATCTACAATAATCTTCTCGCATGCGATGACAGACAAGTGTATAGAACCAATTTTTCCGGATTGTGTCAAATTTGCTGGAGGAAAATACAAAGAAAAATACATTACGTAGGTTTCCAAATATCAGCTAGTTATAGCGAATTAACATCCCCCAGCCCTGTCAGCTCATTTTTGTCCCCTTTTAAAGTGTAACATGACACATGTATGTCCCTTGGTGACTTCGCTGTGCTCATATTTAAATCCTGGAGTCTCGGAAGGCGGTAAGATTTCTGCAGTTTTATAACATATCGCTGATTTGAAACAAAAACATTACTCGCAGTTGTGAAAGGCTTAATGGGGAGGCCGTGCCAAAGGGTCTTGTTTCATTGACAAACGAGTGCGCCTTTCGGGGGTTCCTCGATGGTATGCCCTAGCAATGGGCACGACTGCACCCAGGGTCCGCAGGCGCAGTAGTCACCGGGCCTGGTTGACGCCCAGAAATGCATTTAGAGGAAGCGTGTGATACGAAACCGGAATGGAATTCTACAGATGTACAAAAACGTATTTAAGTTAGCACTTAAAAAATGGAGGCGGTTACCTCCACAAAAAAAATATTAAAAATGAAATAAGATAAAAGAAAAGAAGAGAAAACCTTTGGTCTGTGCTATGTAAACGCATGAAATATATGAATTCAAGCCGACAGATATCTATATGCCACAGTTCACCTACTTGATGATCGCATCACAAGTCAGTTGTGCCCGCCAGGCCAAAGAAGGTTCCAGTTAAGTTTCACTTGTGTATGCAGGCCTGGAAAAATACGAACTGCTCTGTATTTCGCAATGCTAAAGAATATGTAAGGAATGCCGAGACATATTAGGCCTACCCGCAATTTTAAATGGACTGTCCCTTAGATATAACTCTGATCTCCTCAAAGATTCATAGGAATCCGTGCTTAACAGTTTGTGTAAAGTTGCTGATAGACAAACCAACCAACCATCAAACAACAGGCTATTACCTAATCCCCCCTGGCGGCATATATTCGACTACATGACACACTAACATGGATATAAACCTCTCAGTTTTAGCGAAATAGGACCAGGGATATATACATAAGAATTATTAATAACAGATCAGGCTAGTCCTTCAAAATGTTTTTGTTGCTCTGTGGCGTAAATTAAAATATATTTTTCTTAGATGTTAACTTGAGAAAAATGATGAATCAGCTCTGACCCAGCGAAATATTCACTTTGGTATAACATTCCTCCACTGGCGAAACTACGGGAAATTGATTGATGGACGACGAAAAACAAATACACCAGATCCATGTTTTACCCTGATAAAGACTTCATTATTCCCCTATTAATTTGAAATCGATTTCGGGATATCCCCGGGGGTAGTCTGTACTTAATTTCAGGTTACCTGTTTGTAGGGGTAATCTGGAATCGAAGGAGTCATCTGAAATCGATTTCATGTTACCGGGGGATACTCTGAATTCGATTTCGGAAAAACCTATGTTAATCTGGAGCAAGTGTAATAAAAAATTGCTCCACCGGATAAATTAAAATATATAATCAACTCGATTATGCTCTAAAGGCAAAATCTTTACAAACATCCTTGAAATCCATCTATATATTGGTGATACTCAGTACAAGAATACGCAGAAAATATTGAAAACATGAGGTTCCACTTTTGAGGCTACACCAAAACAAAACAAAAAAAAAAAAAAAATAAATAAAAAATAACTGTACTAGCGAATAAGTGTTCTACACGTGAAACAATGATAATAACTGAAACCTCTAGAAGTATGGTGACCTGACTCTGGAGGTCAAAGTATAGAGTGGTCGATTTCATCACGTGACTATGTCAATTTCTGTTTTTTTTTTTATATTATCTGACGGCAGGTGCGGAGTCTTGTTCATTTCAAAAGACCTGTTGTCTGCTGATCACGACCTGGGTGAAATATGAAGAAACCATGGACGAAATCCTACCCATAAAACTCAACACAAACAATAATTTTCATCCAGAAATGTGTAGTGCTTTCTCAAATTGGACACCCACGCCTCACAAAACTCCCAGATTAACATTTTCTTTATTACTGCGTCACCAGTCGCTGAATTGGGAGTTGATGGATTTGGTAGAAACACAAATATTGGTTTCCGATAACACAATGAATGATAATATTTCAAATAAAAAAAAATAAATGGTTTATAAGGAATTATCCGAATTAATTTTTAGGATCCAGGAGGAAACAAAGAAACCTGAAAAAATACATTTTCAAGATGATATCCATTAAGGTCATGCAATTGTAATTTAAGTAAGTTTATAACTTTACTTTAAGAAAATAAAAAGTCATCAACCATTAAATAATTCACCGGATATTCTGTATTCTGAGGACCACCAAATTTAAAATATTAATTTTTAATGAAACATCAAGCTTGCAGACAATTTGTGCTTCTTTGGATTTCGTTCATTTGGTTAGGTAAATGAATCGAATTCTATTCAATGTGAAAGTTCATGGTTATATAAAGCAAATTAGAAATTACAAATGTCAGTTTAAAAAATCATTGATGGCAAAAAGACAGACTTATTTAAATAATAATAAAAATCATAATTGAAATTTTAATTACCTAGAACTATGTGTGTTTAAATAAGCATAAATACAGCGATATGTATATATTCATAAATAAATTTAGAGACATTAATAAATCCACACAGGTATGATAAACAAATGAAGAAAAATATGCGTGATTAAAAATAAAATCTCCAATAAAATCTCAAAGTCGGCTGTTACTTACGATTTTTAACCAGGTAAATCATTTGGTCGGGAGAAATAATTTGGTCGGTACAAATAGAAGGAGTCTAAATAAATTAAAATTTCTAGGTCAGTACTGCACGAAGTTTTCGTGTTAGAGGCAAACGCTTCCACACAAACATCTTGCGCAGGCGAAACAAACAGCCGATGGGCATAATAAATGATGTCGCCAAATACCTTATAATCATTGATATATTTAGTAGATCAAAAATATTCATCGTTTGTGCGCAATCATTATAAAAGGTTCATTGTTACATTGAGAACCCAACTTCATAGGTTTGACCGTAGGACAATTTTCTACAAAATGAAAAATAAAACATGTTTCGTCTTTCATCCATTCAGGCACATTTTAACAAAAACAAACTCGTAGGCTACAAAATCAGACAAGCTATTTTTCAATCGATTTATCCTAAAAGCGCATGGCTATTGTATTTAAGTGACAGCATATTGATTCTTTATAAATACATGTTGTAAAGTTCTCTTTAGTAGGGAGCTTTGCTTTGGACTCATTAACATATTCTAGTTCATTTGGCTTTCTTTGATCGTGGTCACATATTATCCGCTTCTACAATTTTCACATTCGATGTTATAAGAAAGATTCCTGCATGGATAACGAACGTCTGAGTTTAATGGTTCAATGCTCTTTGCCAGTAAGATGTTGGGAGGTGAAGTTATTTTTTTAAACACAATGCACTACTTCGCGTCTTTCAAAAACATATAATGTAAAAGACAGGGCAGGAATGAAAATTAAAATCTTGATTTTGATGAAGAGTGTAATTTTGTCGCTTAATCCATCGGTTTAAAAATAGGGTCTTGAGATACAAACAAAGTTTGCTACTACAATGGATGGTGAAAAATTAACCTGTTCATATCTTGGATGAATTTTGTTATGTTTAAATAATTGTTGTGACTGATGTTTTAGTTTCTCCCCTGAATGTATAGAACGACTGGCAAAAAAGTTCACTTCACAATCATTTCATACACAACGCTACCAAATTGTAGCCCCACAGTTTTACGTATAAAATGGGTTGTTAAAGAACGTTTCGAGTTTATAAGAACATTATGTGATTTCTAAGTTATCAAATCAGACTTAAGTTGTTATTTTCTTCTAAAAGTGCAAAATTAAGCGAGCAGTAAAATATAACTTAGCTGTATGTATACTGCTTATTATGGAGAAATGGAAAAGAAAAAAATATCATATTGACAAGAGGGTGTTCACTCATGCGTAAAAATCTTATTATATTATTAATTATATATATGTGTGTGTGTGTAAGTATATTTATTGTTTTATACCTGTGTGTTAGTCCTCAAATACACACCTCACAAAGATGATAATATATAAATTCGGTTTAAGAGCATCTTGAAATTCAAATGCAATTTTTATTCTCAGATATGTAACATTAATTGATTAGATATGTTTCTTGCGACCAGTACAATCATTCGGTAGCGTGGGTGAACTTCTTCTGATTGATTGAATACAGCCACGATGACAGAGTGACCACCATTCAAAACTGGTTATCAGAACTTTTTTATTCAGTGTTAAACCGCTATTAAATTACCATATCCAATATTTCCTTTAAAGCAAGCTATTTCTCTACCTTCTCTATAGAGGTTATGAATTATGCTATTGCTGGCCTACTCTGCGTAGGTATAAATGAAAGCTAGGTATTATTTGTTAAAAAAAGGTTCTAATAACGCTTCTGTGATGGATCTTATACAACAGATGACTCATTACATTCAAATATTCTCTCCAAAGGGCAGACAATTCCTAGACCACCTTAGAATTACTTAGGACATGACACCTTTAATCATGAGGTAAAAACCAATTGTTTTCTTCTTCATGCACTGCTCAGTTTGCCAGGTCACCCGACTGTCCACACTGTAAAATGGTCGTTCACTGATATTTAGAACCAGGCCCGGATGCTTCAACAGAGGGAACTTTTTTTTCCATGTTTGACATGTACGTACACGTTATATTTACCCTTTGCACTTTTATTTATCTTTAAAATGAAAATATCGCGAGGGAACGCGAAAAAGATCGCGAGGGAACGCGAAAAGATCGCGAGGGAACGCAAAAAGATCGCGAGGGAACGCGAACAGATCGCGAGGGAACGCGATATTATCGCGAGGGAACGCGAAAAGATCGCGAGGGAACGCGATAATAACCCAGAAAAAAAAATATCACGTATGTCACTTTATGGGCTCAATAAATATGTTATAAAGATATAATAAATGATATTTTATAAAACTCAAGGTCTAATAGATTGTGATGCCAATGGCTGCAGGGCGAGCAGCCTAAATGGAGCTCCGGAACTGGTGAGCTCCAGCTTTAGGTCAACGTATATTACCTAACCATTATTTGTATATGTAACGCCAGACGCAAATGGAAATGCCAAGGTCTTCAGAAGAGAGGCTTTGAGAGAGACTGGGCGACGTTCATATATCAGCGGAAGATTATTTCCGGTGTTTTCTTCGGAATCCCCATATCTGCTAAGTGACGGAAGAGGGTCGGAGGCCGTGTCCAGTCCTTCAAATGTGTCATTTACATAACTCAATTGTGCCATTTACAATACCCTAGGTGGTACCGCAAACTACCCCTGTCAAAGTGATATACCAATAACTTCATTTTACATCTTGTACACAATTGACACCACAATATTTCGGCTAACAGTAGCAACTCTTCTCTGCCTTTCCACAAGAACTATACAAAAGTATATATATATATATATATATATATATATATATATATATATATATATATATATTGTTTATGTCTTTGCCATTTTATTCTGTATTATTATTTTTGTATATGGCTATCTGATTTTATTTGAGCTGTCTTGAAGGCCAACAATAGACACACGGATTTTAAACTGTCTAATTGGACCCTCGAGTTTATTCGTGCTTAAAGTAAAACTGAGATGCAAATAAAAGAAATAATAAAAGAATGGATGAGTCAATGGAGCACATTATTTATACTTGACTGTTCAAAAGCATGGATTCTTTATTGTAAATGATGCGTGATAATAAGGAACTCATGGTTCGATAAAGACCATTTGATGAATATACACAGCCTCATTATCCTGGATTCTGTTTTATTTTTAAATTGATTGTTGAAGACAAATGCAAGTCACTTAAAGATATCTTAAATTATATTTTATATACGTAATATCCATGTTTAAAATTAAATCTAGTGAAATAAGGTCGTATTCATTTATATCCATTCCTCCAATAATAATTTAATAACTAACGGCTAAACAATAATCCGTATTTAACATTGCAGCTTTTGTAATTTCCTAAGTTTAAATCTTTACTCTGCCATGTATCTTCTAATTAATAACTCTACTTGTATCCTCTGTCTCTTTCTCTCTCTCTCGCTCCCACTCCCTCCCCCCCCCCCCCCTCTCTCTTTCTCTCTCACTCACTCAGTCACTCACTCACGTACGCACGCACGCACGCTGAGTTTAAAATGACAATGATAACATTATCTTAATGGGAATGACATAATGATACAAGATATTAATGTGTTATCTTGAATATGTTTAATTTAGATAAACATAGTTTCCACTGACAGTTAAATGGATGTCCTTTCTCTTACCAGTGGATAGTATTTTCTTGCAGATTTATCCAATAAAACATTTTTTACCTATCATTTGAATACTCAAGCGTTTAGGCCATCTGTAGGTTGCTTAATGCTCTGCATGTAACACAGAAGAGAGGGAATAGAATAATGGCTTTGATTCAATGAGACGGAAAAAGAAGTCCTGTCAGAATAAAGAGGTACTTCATGTCTGGAGAAGGTGCCTAGAGGTCTTACCCTGATACCCTTCTTGTGCTTCTCACAAAAGACCAAAACTGCTTGAATCCTGATGCAATTTGCAGACTATCTGTTAAAAGAAGTTCACTTGTAGAGAAGGTACACAAAAGCCGTTTTGGGGAAAATTTGATTACCGGTACCCTTAAAGTGACCAAAAGATAAATTGTTCAATGGATTTTGGGACAAGAAATCTGGAACGGCAGATTTTTTATATTTTCTTTTCTTAACATACTTGTCGAGACTTACTTAGCGAACGATGCAAAGCTGTGATAAAATCCTTGAACAGAATGTGACGGTATGACGCTTATATTTTGTGGTGCTATTTTCAAAAGACAAAAGCTCCTTGAATTCTAATGCAATTTATAGTCTGCCTGTCAAGAGATTTTCCAGTAGGATAAGGTTCATACAAACGACCCAGGGAAAATTTGATCACCGTTACCCTACAAAAAGAAATGCAGTAAGATATATATTTAAAAGATCAATGGGAACATTGGAGAAGGGCCCTATCTAACGAGTCCTTTTAAAACTGCTGTTTCCACTGCAAAATGGCTGAAATCTGTCCTGTTGAAACCAGTATAAATATTATTAAAGAAGCATTTATGCATTTTTCATTGTATGCCAAAATATAAGTAGTTTATTTATCATTGAGAATAATCGTCGCTGGTCAGGAAAAGCAGTGGTTTGTATACTCTGACAAAACGTCACGAAGCAGCGCCATTTAGGCCCTCTGACAACAGAGAGTCCCCCACGAGCGTCAGAGTGCCTGCACATGTTGTATGGAGTGTCGCGTCATAAGGCTCAATGACGAAGCAAATATTTCATCATATTTGACCACGCCTCATGACCTACAGGTCACTTATAAACATACTGATCGTTAGATATGTTTATGTACTTTCTAAAACACCTAACATATGCGAGAAAATTCCCTTTTCACTCGGCATATTTTAAAACTCCCTGCATGTTTGGTGAATGTCTGACTGCCTGATGACACTCACGTGTTCCAAACGGGTTACTCAACGATAGCGAACTTAAACATCACACAGCAAATGGCCTGTTCTCAGAGAGTTGTCTTTAAACTTTGTCAGCGTTAATGCATTCTTTTGGGTAAATGCATCACTCGTAGCCTAATGTTAAGATTACCGACTGTTTACTGTGGTATATCTATGCACTAGAATGGATGGATGTTAGAGTGTGTTCTCGCCTATCGACTAACCAGTGTAGCAGAGCCGCTCAAGGGCTTTGGGTCTCGAAGTAAGGTCCTTCACAAGGATCGAGTTCGGCTCTCGAATGGCATGGCTGGATCTCCGCTGCTGGGATCGGTGGAGGGAATGCGGGTTGCTTCTGGCTTTGTGACTGTGGATGTTGTAGCTTTCTAACAAGGACAACGGCCCGGGAGAGACGATGGCGCCCTCTACGGCTCCCTGCTTGGCTTGGCGTGGCACTGCGGCTGTTGGCTCAGAGAACATGCTTAAGGAGCGCACAGGGCTGAGGTCTTGACCGCAGCAACCTGTAGCTGATCGATGAGCGTATACTTCTTTTGGCTTGGTAGAGCCGCTCTGGGCCGAGTTGTCCTCATTACCAACAAAACACTCATGTTTATTTAATTTTCCTGGAAGAAATTCTTATTCGACGTACTGGGACGGACTACATTATCCTCTTCTCTACATTCATACCTACGCCATCTGTGTATTTAGAAGCCGCAATGCATTGTGGGGGTCAGAGGGTGACGCCCACAAATCCTAACCAGCAGAGTCGTACTCATCATAGTCTGATTCTGCGCAGTTCGGAGCAATACCGGTCGTTACAAGAGAGTGTAGATAGGAAGTTGGCAACTGGGTCGCAAGTTTCCCGCCTTTTACTTTCACATTCATCATAACACATCCATCACTTTGCAGTGACTTTAAATTTGGCTTTGGAATTATCTGATTGAAATATTGTTACTTTAACATGCATAACATGCATAATTTCCCTTGATTAATGGTATTTTAACATAAGACGTTTGTTCTATTTAATGGTATTTTGCAAATGTTTTGCATAATTAATCACTGCCTAAAAATGTAAGTGAAGAATGCTTTAACTGTACCTAGTTTCTCCTTATATAATCAATATCCCATCTGTTGAAGGGGGATTTCCCGTTATTATCCCCCTGGGGAACAGATAACTCCACCCCATTTAGGACATACAAGCAAATTTCCCGGTCATGCGTTACGGCAGGCCCGCAGTACTTCCATCAGACTTCTGCGGGACTGGTTTTCCAGTTGACATGGGCTGGCATGGTTTCTGACCCCTTTACGAAATAATTTCAAATTTATTAAAAGTTATGGGGAAAATTGGTAAATAACATGCACCCTTAGGACACTTGGCATATTTGCTTTAAGAATAAGATACATGTAGCTCTCGAAGAGTGCTCATAGAAGAGTTGCGCGACAACGTTCGAGTTACAACACCAATACCCATAATACAGATATAGCTACATACTTAACCATAATGTGTTTCCAGCCGAGTTGAGAAACAATTTAAAGTTCATATGAATCACCGGTCGTATTTTTTAAGGAATCAAAACATTTTTGATAAAAGAGCCGGAGGCCTGGATATAATTGTTACTTTTTTTACTACCCTTGCATCTATCCTTTTAATGAAATCATTACGTGAAACAGTAAAGGAAAATTGCATTGAAAATAATAAAATTCATAATTTTTTTGTATCCTATCTTAAAACAAGGTGAACAAAAGGACAAAACTTCGCTTGGTCGCTGCAAAGGTTTGGTCGCATAGTCCGTAGAACAATTTATAAGATATATATGACCACATAACATCCAGGGTCACAGACTCAGAGCTTATGGATGAAGCACCGCTGTGACAAGTTGCCGGAGAGGCGCAGGGGACTCTATGTTGGTGAATAATTTTTGGTCAGAAGCCAAGGTTATCAACTGGAATTTACTTGAAGCGTACCAAGGTTCAAATATCGATTTACTGAAGAAACAGTCAGCAACAAACAAGGTGTATAATAGCAACAATAGAATGGTACTTCAGAAGGTTTTGTGTTTGAAATAACCGTCTGAATCACAGTTACTCAGAAGACTTGTCCTTTATACAAGCAATTGTGACATGATTTAGCATCACTGAGGTACACGAGTGATGCTGTAATCTTTTTCAGAACTGACGCACCCTGGGATATGTGACATTGTCTATTTAATTAGGATACAGATTTTCATGCAGTGTACTCTCCTCCCGCAGTGGTTATACAGTTCAGTCGTCCCAGACATCCTTCCATGAAACCGCTGCTTAGTGTGGCAACGTTCTCTGGGTTGGAAGACAAGGGGGCGCACAGAGCACCGAATTTAAATCAGACAAATAAAAACGTGGTATTGCATTGTGCATCAAGCCCAAATTTAAAAGATGGTGATACCCCCTCACATTTGATTTTATTACACCAGGACACAAAACTCTCATTGGTCTGATTCTTTGCCCAAAGCCAGATCGGGTGTTATCAAACCAACGAGAGGTTGTGTCGCATGTATAGAAATTTTGCTGGATACAAAATGCAATACGACGCTTCCGTTATTAACCAGGCCAAGTGAATACTGCACAAACTTTAACCTTTACGACGGAGTTGAGAAATCATAATATCACTCGAAATCTTAAAAGTGACTAATTTCCTATGCCGAGTTCAAAGACTTAATGTTGGACGTAAAGGCCATTTTTACGGTCATAATGGAAGAATTAATATTATTAGAGTTGCTCTGAACCGACGCTTATTGGAAAATAGTTCGATAATAAGGAGCTTCAATCGTCGGCTTACTCGACTGACAATCAGGATTTGTTAAGCTTCCCTCCCCACGTGGCGAGGCTGATAGGGAATGATGAGTTTATTTCTGTATCCATGTTTGGACACTTTTTATTTGGATTTAATAACTTATTTCACCCTGAGTTTAAAACCATCCATTTAAAATTTTAAAAAATCTCTCTTCGCTATTATTTTCTGTTTGAGCTATTGATCTCCAAAATGACTAATTTTCAATAACTGAACTTTGGGCAAAATATTATTCATAGGTTACAAGTTTGAACCTGATATTTAATTTTGACCTCGACCTTATTCCTAAGGCTGTTCACTCCGCAGCTGTCCCAGTTTCTGTTAGATCTCGAATATGTCGGATTTTCTAAAACTGACGTTTGGTTGAAATATAAGTCATTGGTGACAATTACTGGCCAAAACTTTATTTTCGTTGTCCTACGTGTATCCATTATTTGTCAGCCAATTTAGATGTATGGTAAAAATCGTGGCAATTTGATCAATTTGATCCAAATGGATCTCGCCATTTGGAAGTTTCTGACGGCTTACGGCTTCGTAAATAGAACACCGTACGGCAGTAATATTATATATATATATATATATATATATATATATATATATATCCCTCATTTCTTCCAACCTTCGGTCAGAATAGGCTCATCAGTCACATTTGAATTTTCCAAATACATTGCCTTTTTGAGTTATCCCTTATCAGTTACGGCTATCCGGAGGGGGTGGGTTATGGTGGTAGGCAGGCGGGTATGGGTGGGAGGTGCAGTTATCGGGGGGACGGGGGGGGGGGGGGGGAGGGTCTTTTCTTTCGTTCGGTCGGCGATTGTCTACATGCATCTACAGTTTAAAATGAATCTAAATTATATTTTAGCCTTAAAAAAATTATCTCTCAAGTCATGACAAAAAGGTGTTACACGGATGTGAGACCCAAATATTTAATATAAATGTGTTTCCTGTGATTTTGAAGAATTAACTTTTACGAGAAAATATATGTCACGTTGTCAATTTATATAGAAGAATATCAAAACGTGCTTCATTTTTTTTTCAAATGGTGCAAATAAACAACACAATACTCTGTCCATTGTCGACGACAATTTTACGTATTCTATGAAATTACTGCGTAAAGAAAACTATTGTGCAACACTACCAATGACTTGGAATGTCCATTTACACAAAAATTTGTGAAAAAAATAGGAGCGGCGATCAATTATTCACTTTAACGTAGCATTAAACATCCTCATAGAGATACTGATGTAACTTTCAAGATATTATAGTTATCTCAGTTTTAGGACAGCGTGAATATCAATAATAACGATCGGAAGTACGCTCCCGAGGCAGCTGGAATCTTGCGCTTCTAAAGAAGCAACTGATTTTCACGATGCCAGCTTTGAACGTTTTTGATATATTTAGACACCAGATGGCGGTTTGTTGTCCACTGAAATAAACGTGCGTACGATGTGACAAGCAGCCAATCAGATGCCAATAAACAAACACTCGACAGGCATCCTGGCTCCGCCCATTGCTGCGCTTCAAGCGCCGCTTGATGAGTTTCCGGTCGAATTTAAATTACTCCCTCTGCATTCTCGCATCATCGACCGATTCGATAATGACATTATGACTGTGTTAGCGTAGCCATGTATCTGTTGTTTGCAGAACTGAAACCAGCCAGCGAGGTGTGCACGCAGCCTTTGTTGTTACGTTTCGTTTGAATGACAGCTCACCGGCCGAGCATCTTATGTGCCCAAGGCCCTAAGCAAACCACGTCAGGGCAATTCTCTCTGAGCCTGTGGCCTGTTCAGACGGTTACGCTGGGGGATGAGCTGTCACTCAAAAAGAAATGAATATGATTGGCTCCGTGTATTCCTCGCTTGGCTTTGTCTTCTAGCTCAAGGTCTCCTCTGATTGGACAAAAATACAGTGCTCCCCTCTGGTGTTGCAATTCAGGATACGAGGTCATAACAAACAGCGCCTTACGATATAGGTAGTAGCCCTATAGGTAAAGCGCTGTGTAAAGAGCGTAGATCGGAAGATGTGTAGTCCCTATCTCAAGAAATATAAACATAAACAGGAAACGTGTGAGACACCGGACCTCTTTAATAACTATTGGAATAACAAGCTGAAGACTCGTCGTAAGGGTCTCTACAAATAACAATAGTGTCTGACCTGCTTTTACATGCCTAGAAGGAACAGAAGAGGTTTGATCCAAAGATCAAAACGCTTCTTCACTGAGGAAACTCATGTATGCTGAATTGGGTGCAAGTATAGATCAGACAAAGGTTGGGCCTAGCTGTTGCGATTTATTAGGCATTTTTTTCGGAAATAACTTTTTTGAGGATCATTGATGTTCCTGCCTCATTCCCTTCACAAAGATCTTTAAGCAATTTATTAATTGATAATTTATATTCATAATATGTTTCAAACGTAACTGGATAAGGATTTAACTTTAAAAAAGTTGGGTCCAAATAAATTGAAGAGTAATAATTATAATTACTTCCTCGAATCTTAAATTCAAAAACAAGTTAACATGTATTTTTAATTCGATATTCTGAAGAAATTATTAATTTTGAGCTTAGGTCTTAGGTGTGTTTCTTCCTAGTAATAATTTAATAAAATTTCCATAAAATTCATTTCGTTATGATATCTTGATGACATTTGTTTTGTAATAATTTTTATTTGACAGCTTCAGCGAATCAATTCTGTTAATACCTGTTGTTCGCTCAACATGTTAGTGTTTTATGGCAAATGTATCATTTAAAGATAAAGAAATAGCCTTCCCTCACTGATTTCTACAAAACTGCCTAAGAACAAAACATTTTTTGTCGATTATTTCTTTTCACGGTAGAGCCAGAAAATATATTTTGATTTCTATTGGTCCGAAGTGACCAGATGAGACCTTGGGTTTTCTGTATCCCTGAGTCATAGCTCACAGCATCGACCTTGTAACTGGGAATTGTCACGTCTCTGCATCAACGCTGTTTTTATTCTAATCGTGATTGCAGAGATAGGTATAGGTGCGATAATATCTTTACTGACATCACGGTAATTACGGACGTGGGCGGTAACTTCTTCCGGGGAGTATAGGGACAGAATCCTCCCTGTTGCAATTTATTTTTTCAAGCAGGTAATGGGTTGCGTGAGGGCGTAAACTACAGAGCAGGCTCATTATGTGGAGCATTCCCAAGTCTTGACTGTGGGAGAAATTAAAAAAAAAGAATCAATGACATTACAACTAGATTTTACCTAATCTTCAATCCCCATTGCGGAGACACTGCGGAACAAAGTTACACCGCTGTTATAAACTTAAATTTGCACGATAAGTACACAAGAGTATTTTAAGCACCTTTAAATTTTTATACAAATTCCATTCATTTTGTAATATTAAATACATTGTATACAATTGGTAAAAAAAAATGTTTTCTAGATTTTATTTTTATTATAATTCATTAATTTGAGACTTGTACATTGCACATACAAGAAACATATGTTCTAATGGTCCAAAATAATACAAATATTTACACTTATTATACCTTGTAATTCTAAATATATAAAAGGTACGGTCTGTCATATTGTTTTGATTATTTTCCCCATATCCCCCAAATGTACAGTAATCTTACATTTATGTTTTGCTATTATATTCTCAATGTTTTCTATATATCTTTATCTCCTGAAAAAGGTCTGACATGACATTACTTGAGTTCTGGTTATATGCATTTCTACCTTAGATTATACACATTAAATAAACATACTTTAGACACTCATGTGCTGGTATCTCCGTTACTATCACCTGGTATTTGCACACAACAAAATAACTTTGAATAATCTACATCAGAAACATAAATTAATAATAAAATTATCACATGTTAAGGTGTTTCAAAATCACATTGATGATATACCTCAAAAAGGACCAGTTGCAGGGATTCTTCAAAGGTACATTACATTTACAATGATATGAGAATTATCTTCCAGCAAAACCATCCCTGGAGCTCGGACTGCTTTTCTCCAGTTCACCTATTTCATACGTTGGTAAATTCAGCGAGTGAGTCTTAATGTGTTTTTTTTTTACCATAAATTCTGCGTGATCAGAGGCCCGACCTTGTGCTACCACTTCCAAATAAGGAGAAGGAACATGACAGAAGAACCAACGGTTCTTAGTACGGCCAACATGTTTTTTTGCACAACTGTTCACCCCCGGTGCCAGCTTATTTCTACTTGTGTACAAGTGTAACCAAACGGTTTTAAAACAACCAATTTGCAGATGCCGTATAATTTTTAAGAGAAAGGACATATTTCATGTATATTTAACATATCTAATATGTGACTAGGTCACTTCATAATCAGAACGGTGCGTTATGCAATACAGGACCAGTAACAGGATTTTTAAAGGGTTTTGCTGAATACTAGCTGTCCCATGAAAAGCCATCAAAACGTCCTTAAAAAAACAACAAAACAAAGTGTTATTTGTTCTGTTGAACAGAGCGACAAGGTCGTTGTTAATACAAATTATTCAAAATTATCTTAATTTAAAATAACGCTGAAAACTTGATGTAACCGATAAGTCAACAGATACCGGGCATTTGCGACCACGTGGAGTTCGTGCAACGCTCAAGTCAAGAAAAATAATTACATATAATAGACAATGAGGACACAAATGTGAGCGAAAGGCAAAAGCAGCGGAATAATAAAAAATAGACGTCACTTTTGGTTTGGAATCGTGTGCATTTCTGTAAGCGTGATGATGACACAATCAATTATTGAAAGTCAGGTTTCATGATTTCCTGTCCACGCCTGACAGGTATTGACCAATGATTAAGTACATCGGAAGTGTACTGCTCATTGATAGTCATTTGGATGATTTACGAATGACCTGAATAGGGTGTTACGGAACCTAGTATAAACAGATCACGAATGCGTGATGAACACAAATTTTGTAATGGAGATAAAAATATCAGATTCTGTAACACTAGGCAGCGTGAAATGTCTAGGGGAATGAATAAAGAAGTCAGTGTATTTTTTGTTAACAAATAACTATAATTTATTCTTGAAACAACCCTAACATTACAATACACTAAATCAATCGATTACACAGTAAAATAAACAATGTGCACATTACCTGGATACCAACATCGTCACAACGACAAGCTCTTTAAAATTCCAATGCCGGATGAAAAGTCCACACCAATTCTCTCGGAGAATAACAGTCCAAAGTAAAACTCTTGTAACATTCCAGAAAGTAAACTTGAGGCAGGCAGGATTAAATTGTATAGAGTTAGTAACAGTAGAATCCCTGAAATTATTGTATAATCGGACAGGTCCCACAAATTGACATACACACGTCTGTGTCCGCTGGAATCTTCTTTAACCTCTCTCTCGGTTTAAAACACATCCCCCTATTTATAACTTCTCGCCCCAAGCCGAGAACTTTCCACTTCTCGAACAGTCTAAGTATCTAACATAATACACAAGAAACACGCGTTACAAGAATCATCTAGAAGAACATCGCTGTGTGTGTCTCTACATACCAGGGTCCACACGTCGTCACTTTTGAGTTAATATTTTCAGAAAAACCGAAACTAGTCCACATGGGGTGCTTTGTAGTAATTGTTTAATAGAATTTGTTTCTTACAGAAAATGGCACTCATATTTTGACAGATTTGTGACTCAGACTGGTACTTCGTACCAGTAAATTTCGTATGGCAATATATTGCGATGTGGTAGCGCATTGCGATATTTTAATTATATAAAACTTATAGTAAATGCGTTTGTTTCCTGTTTATATACTTGATATATAAATGATGAATATTATTATTAATATTTTTATCGTGTAAAATATAAGGACCCAATAAAAGTTTATGAGGATACTTTCATTCCAAACACAAAATATGACAATATTACTTACTAATGTACTTAGGAAAGAACTTATTTGTTGTAACAGTACTCAATTAAGCATTAACAATCAACGTTTTCTTTTGGCCTTATGTGTATAAACACCTTGGCAATTAGAAAAATGACTGTGGTTGAGCAGATATGGATAGATAACGTGCACAATCACTGCAGTTTACCACATCTCAAAGCTGATTTCTTAAACAATAATATTGTTAACTTGACATTGATCTTCCTTTTAAAACTGCATCGCGATACGCAAAATGGGAATCACCGTATCGCAATTTACCGATATATCGATAATATCGTGCACCCCTTATATGCAATAGCCAAAAGACCATTAAAAGCGTCCCCTCCACCGCTCGCCCACAACTGAGATATAATCAGCTATGAAAAGTACAACCTTGGGCCTAAAATAGATATCTGGTACAAATCTGTGACGTGATACTAATTATGTGATCAAATTTCCGCTTTTCAAATCAGCCGTCCTCGGGGAAGGCTTAAATATCAGTATGGGTGGCCTTGTCTTTGACATGAAGGCGGCGCCTGCGCGTGCTCCTTTGTCATACAGGGACAGCCTAACACATTACGTGCACTGATGAACTGGACAGCTGGTATCAGGGGGACCCATTAACACTTACTGTACACCGCCTAGGTTGGCCACAGACACAGCATGTACACTTGGCGAGAACCAATACCTCCTTCTAACATTAACACAGCCATTTGGGCTAGGACAAGGACGATGATTTCTTCAGGAAATCTAATGTACCCTTGTTCTCAATCACTTGGGAATGTATGAGTACACTTTAATTAAGTAACACAGAGGAAGACAGATGCTGATTTCAAAGTATTTGCACGTTAATCTATAATGCTTTCTCTCAGTTCCATTGTAAGGATGGCTTGCTATCTCTGTTATGTCACGGCACAGGACACAGGGCGGACACAGGAATTTAGAATACGGGAGCGCAGCGGGGGATGGTCTGGAGGGGATTCGCACTCTCATTTGTATTTTTTAGGCTATAATGGCACAAACTAGGGTATTTTAAACGGCATTATGAGGCAAAATCCAACCCCCTAAATCCGCTCCCGGAAACCGATTTAATGTTACCTCCGGAAGACGCCAATACCTATTTCCCGCCCCCATGTCCCAAAATAAGCCCAGAATTTTCATTGATGAAGGAAAATAGATTTAATTTTGGTTCTTCAAACTCATCATTAATTTTGTTAATCGAAGGATTTATTCGTTATTCTTCCCTGAAACCCTAATGTTGGCACAATGTCATATAAGTTTGAGCAAGGAAGCCTTTGGTGTGTTTTTTCTTTCTTATGACAAAAATGACATTTACAATACTGCTGCGGATATATAAATACCTAGCGGAATTCAGATGCGGATAATGCATCGCACCTGAACGAGTTTTTAGCACTATAAACAAGACCTTTTTAAACTTTATAATAAAGTCAAAACACCCAAAAAAAAGACTAATATATCCTTCGGACATTTGCAGTACGCAAACAGTTTCCCCACAGGAAATAGAAAAAAAGGAAACTTAAAGGTAATTTGATTTTTAGATACTCCGTGAAAGCACAACTGATCAAAAGTCGTTTGAAGTTTGTAAAAATACATTCATAACATAAGGAAAGTGACATGTTTAAAATATTACGGAAAATTTAATGTGTAAATATGTTTAAGAAAACATCGTATAATTGTTCTTTACTGTAAAATACGTGTCTACATTACCAGGGGCAAACCGATGCGATTCCATCTTTCGAAATACATATAAAATTCCGAAATGATAATACGGATACTAAATGAAAATTCACAGAATAAATAAATTGCTTGGGGTCATGTAATAATATAAGTGTCACATGCCAAGTAGAATACACTGAGACCTGATGAAGAAAGTATTTGCCATCATGGAGGCAAGCTTGGTTGTTATCTTATGATTTCAAATCTAAAGCCTTCGGTGGTAGAAAAGATTGTTTTTTTATAACGGCGTCGCCATAGGGCGCGAACCCGTAGACCTGCTTCCGTCAACAGTGTCGACAAAAAATCACAATATGACGAAAAACCTAGAAAAATGTGTAGAATTATAGGAAAATATTCACACAGAGTCTCTGATAATATTTGGATATGGTTATTTTTTATCTATTTTAAAGGTTATGATTGGACCACCCTCAAAACAGGTAACTATAGTCCATTAAACCAAAAAATAGGGATATATTCAGCTTAAAAACGCAATATTTACCATCGCTGTTCGTGTGCGTGTCTGTATGTGCGTTTGTTCACAACATAACTCACGCAGTCATAAACGGAATCTCATTATCTTTCAAGGAATTTCGAAAATGGGCAAATGAGGAATATATTTGATTTTGGTGTGGACCCAGCACATGTTCTGGATTCAGGAACGCTACCAAGGAATATTCACTAATGCTCAGTCACTTATGCACAAATAAACCTGGGAATATGTTCCGAATAAGTGAATAAAAACACGATTTTGGGAGCAACCAAAAATTGGGAGCCACTACATAGCGTGGGCTTGCATTCCTTAGAATTCCTTAGAATTCCTTCTAGTTTATCCATAAATTTCAACTGATTCTGTAGTATCGACTCCAGTGTCATCATCGTCGCTCGACAAAACATAGACGATCATTATGTTTAACCCTTTGATTAAAAAAATAAAGATGAGTCTTTGAAAAATCCTTTTTTAATCAGATATTATGTGTGTTATGAATAATCTGTAAAACTATGACATATTCTCAAAGTTGGAAATGCACGAAAGAAGAGCCACCGAAGTATGATTGCTTGAAATAACAAGATTACAAAGTTTTGATGAAATCAGTTCCTGATATGAATGTGAAAGACAAACAAAAAATCTAATTCAAGATTCCCGCAGGTTAATCTAGTTAATCTAGCTGAAGTTGTTCGGAACAGATAAATAGCCTACAGCGGGCTTTGGGTATAAAACCGACACATAATGAAAGTAAAAGGAAACAGATGAAAGACGCGCAGGTCATTACAGCCAAGCTACATCTGAAAGATGTTTAATGTTCTCCAAGTCTCTGTTAGTCACATGAGAATTTAATGAAAAAAATGTTTGACACTAATAAGTAGTTTATGCTCGGAAACTTCTGTAGAAAAGTGCTTATTTCGTCGAAAATTATATGTTAACCAAAGTTTTTCTTTTTACCATATGGCTGACCTTTCGTGATTGATTCCCTAGAGATCTAAGTCCCTGAGGTCAACAGTAACTTATTTTCCATGTATGTGGTATGTTATTTGTGCGTAGATACATGCATATTTATAATGCAATTTGCGTAAAGACAAAACATTATGCCAGGCTGCACAAAGCGGTGCGTATAAAAACGAATTGTAAAATAAATTTTTATGAAACATTACAGGGGAAAATTAAGTGAGGACGAATGGAGCGAAATAGAATATAAGTTACCCTTAATACTAGGGGTGTGCGATATTATTAATTTATCGGTACATCGCGATACGGTGAATCGGATATTCCGTATCCGGATTTTTTTAACAAATATCGATTTTTTCAATATTTTTCAAACGTGACTGAAACTGATTTATTTAAAAATGCTATTACTAATTTAGACTTTTAAATGGGCTTGAATTAGTGAAAGCCTGAAAGTGAAAGCCAGGTCGTTTGGTCTGATATGTTCAATGAGACATAATGATCAAAGGTCCGTCCCTGAAAATGTGCAGGTCTGCTCGGTGACTAATGGTACTTAAGAAAACTATTTATTATAAATTAATATCGTCTCCTCACATCTTGTGAAAACTGCGGGATATAAAATGTCAAGTGAACAATACTGAACCGGCTTCTGTGGCTTTTGGGTAGGGCACAGGATTCAAAGCCGGGAGGTCGTGAGTTCAAATCTCAGCCGAGGCGGAGAGATTTTCAGTGTCGGAACCAACCAAGAGTGAGCGCTCTGCAAGCTTAATGGGAAGGCTGTGCACCAAAGCCGTGTATCACTCACATACGAGTGTGACTTTGGGAGGTTCCTCGGTGTTATGACTCAGCAATTGGGATGATAACGCACCTAGGACCTGTAGGTGCGGTAGATACCGGGCAACAGTAACTGATAATTTAAATGCTCTACTTCATACATAAAATCAGTCTGGTGCCGATTTACTCCCTGTTCTTCTGCGATAGTTACGTATTAAGTCTGCTACTAGTGCTGTGCTAAGGATAACATTCAAAATGTTAATTCTTGTGTACAGGGCGATTAATAATCTAGCTCCTCTTTGCCTCTTTTTTCACAGTTACACGCCATTAAGAAGTCTTCGGTCAGCAGCTAAAACCTTACTGATCGTGCCTTTTACCAAATCGTCCTGTGTACATAATCGGGCATTCAGTGTTGTTGGCCCGTAACTTTGGAATGACCTACCAGATACTCTTAGAGAAGACACGAGTCTCTCAGAATTTAAAAGTGAATTAAAAACACATTTGGTCTATTCATATCTTTATGCCGGGTCATTTTTATACGATATTTTATATATTGATGGTGATATGTTTGAACATTTTTTGTGGAATTATGGTAGTTTTAATAGATAATTGGAATATTGATTTTCATATATCTAATTTAAAACTATAACCTTCTGAAAGTAATATTTTAGTCAATTCGACTTTAATTTCATATTCTAATAATAATATGTTAAATGATTGATGATTGTATTCTAGCTATGTAACAACGTTTTAGACCATGTATCATAATGGATTTTACGCTTTACAAAATTTATTATTATTATTATTATTATTATTATTGTACTGAGCTCTTCTTTTTTATGATCTTTTATCCGCCCTCGAACAAATAACATTTTTTTCTCATATTTCGACAGTTAATGTAACCAGACCGCTTTCCGTTGTCAAGGATTTACATAGGACTCCAAGCCTGAGGTCGTCAGTTCAAATCTCAGCCGGGGAGCGGTGAGACCTTTTTATATTTCGGAAGATTAAGTTACCAGACCGGTTTCCGGTTTTTGGGAGTAGAGCACAGGACTCAAAGCTGGATTCTTTAGTTCAAATCTCAGCCGGGGAGATATTTCACGGTCGACCTCCACCCAGGTTGAGCGCTCTGCAGGCTGGGAAAGTTTTCCCCAGCAGCAAAGTATTGTATCACTCACAAACACTGCGTTAACGTTATAACTCGTCCGTACTGGTATTAAACTTGTCGAAATTTCACTTAGGCTCACTTCAAACTTCCCGAAATGTGTTTGTTTTTGCATGCATGCATGCATCAGGAAAGTAAATTTCCTGAAAGGTGATAAGTTTCACTTCGGAGCTAAAGAACTGGTTTGATTTCTGTATGTCCTAGGAAAATATTTAAACTCACGGAACTGCTCTGGTGTCTGTTAAGCTATATTTTATATATAATTTTATATAGCTTAAAAGACATCAGAGCAGTTCCTTGAGCGGCTCCTGCATTTGAGACACTACAGCTTTCAGAGTTGGTTCATTGACGGCATTGTTTCATTTGCTTCCAGGACTATATTAATATGATTTTTTAACACAGGGAAGTCATTGTCATGGCAAGGAAATTTACGTTGCACAGTTCATTGTCTTTTCCGATCTCATGGTGTGTTGACTTAACTAAATCAAAAGACGTGCTAAACCGAGAAACCAAGTGTGCGTTATCGAGAAAAAAACGTGGTTTACAGATGAAAACAAAAGTGCATGTTTGAGAAAAAGCTTTTCTTAATTAGTGCAATTAAGAAAAGCAGTGCTTCCTTGAGAATGTCAGCGATCAATAATTCGTGCTTTATGCAATCCTTATCAATTAAGAATTATTTTACTGATTGAAATTATATCGATTTAGCTTAAAAGAAATCGAATTATTAAAAATATAAAATAATGAAGGATTCATATATTTATATATAAATACATATATATTAAATTAAGATAACGATATGACGAGAATGATATATTGATTTCATATAAATAAGCTTTCTTGATTTATATGAACGGGTCGAGGAATAATCCAGAAATTCTGTTATTAAGACATACCAGCGAATCTTTGAGAATTTATCAGAATTTCACCATTTTGCCATTGAGGCACCGGCGGGGTAGGAATCAAGGATATGCTATAGCTCCAAATTTTCTTTACGAAATATATACCAATAGTCGAATGGCAAAAAATATATATAATAATAAAAAACAGAAGACTGAATCATTCAATAAAGGTCTATGATGTTTAACAGTATATTCAACTGGTAGGCGGGAAATAATTTCTGCCGGGGATCATAGGAAGAAAATTAACTGAGATCGGAATGATCAGTCGCTTATAGTTATAACTTAAACTAACTGTACAATTAGACGGAAAAGACATGGTAACTGTAAGGAAACCAAGAGTTATAAAACCGTGGCCACACCTTTATAATTGCGATATAATAAATCATAAGTTAATCAACAGTTAAAAAATGACTGATAAAAAATTTACATTTTTCGGTTTGTCAATTCTTTTCATGGTTTACCTGATTTCATGAAGGCGTTTAAATATTTCTTTGTTTTAGAGACATACAATAGTCTTCTCATAGTTATCCTATTTTGATTTTTCTGGGTTTGAAAAAAAGATAAATCTACATATTTTTAAAATTTTACTGGGTTGAGTTTTACATAGCGGCGGTGACAATCATGAATAATTTTCTCCCTGAAACCGAAAATAAATTGCTTAGGTGAACTTATTATTACCTTATACATGTATAAGTAACACGAATATAAGTCCAGCAAAGGGTAAAGGAAACAAACATTGAAAAACTGGCGCAAATCCCTCTAGTTATAATACATTTAGAGACAAAATATATCGACGGGAGCAGATAATCCTCTTAGCATACTGAAATGATGGAGGAAGGGATATAGGTGGGAAAAATTAAAACACTTACTTTGACAATACCATGCTCAGATGATCCAGTTGAATCAACAATTTCTACTCTTCAAAATGAAAGTCTTCCTGCAACACACTTGTATATTAATAAAAAATGTCTGTCCATTAGCGTATGGCACTTTCTTGACGAAAACATGTGTAGTTCTTTAGAAAACGCCGATACGTTCATAGCCCAGGAGCGTGTAGCTAAAGCCCGCACGCAACAGTACTGCAGGCTGTCACCAGCTGATAATAGACTAGAAAACCGCCACCAAGACCGGTGCCGATATCCACGGACAGTGGACGCACGTCAGTAAGGTGAAATAATGAGCCAGGCTGCTAGTGAACTGCAAGTCTTCGGCAGGCGAGCACTCAACCAAAAACAGCGTGAGGCGGTATCTAGCCTTGGTGCTGAGGATGGCCTGCTTGGCATTCCCAGATGGTTCTAAATCCGTACAAAATACGGGCAGGAAAATCAGTCCATCGCCAAGATGCAGAACGCAATACGACTGATTAGAACATATAGAGAATTCTGTAGTAATGAACTGTCAGAGAACGTGTTTAGGCATATTTTTTTTATCATGGAGACAGCCATATGCTTATGTTAATTCAGATGTTAAAAATTCAATGAATTCATAAGTACTAATAATTAATAGATATATTTCATAAATGAAAAATACCTTTTTTTCACTATATACCAACTATCAATGATATAAATTTGTTTGCAAATGCTTTAATTTATTATTGACCCAATATGCTTTATTTGTTTTAAAATTGTCATTTATTTTTTAAAATAATAATAACCTAATAAGTAAACTCGCATATACTTTTTTCAAAACTGTATCTCTTTATTACAAATTAAAGTAAATTAAGTTAAATTAAAGAAAATTAAATAAGTTAATTCTGACATTATGTGCATGTGCTCTGCCGTGTTGTATATTTATAATAAGTCGTACTTTATATCTCTTTTCAGTGTTGCAGGACACGAGTCTGGAATGGGACTTAAGAAGTCAGACCGAGTTCATCTCGAGTCCAGCAAGAAAAGAAAAGCTCTGCAACAGTAGTTAAAAACTTAAATCCAAATATTAACTACTTACAAAGCATTACAAAGGAAGGACTCATCGGAAACTAAATGTAATTAAGTATGTGAGAAAATTGTTTATAAATTAACATTAATCACACATGATACTCATAAAATTTCCTATGAAATTTCTCTTATTAGTTTTAATAAGGAGATTTATATAAAATCCGGTTTTTAGATTCTTGTTTCAAATGATTTCGGGCTTGTTAAGGGTAGCTATTGACCGGAACCTCAAGGAATCGGACTTACTCGGAAAAGAACTCGAGTGGCTTGACATCAGATTTGCAATTTGACCGATAGAATGTGGACTTGATTACATCACTGTCCCTTTCCAATAGAAATAATCCTATAAACATTATCTGTTTTAGACCATGTAAATATTTTCAAATTTTGTTGTACATGTTTTGTTTGTCCTTGTTCACTCTATTGTCCAAATGTATATTATTATTTAATAAAAGCCTAATTCCTTTGTAATAAGACAAGAGGGTTATAACTGCCAAAGAATTAGACTGCCGTGATTTTCATAATATGGGTTTTGACATAAATTCGCGCTGTTATCTAAGTACACCTAATTTGCAAAGACGTGGTGTCTATAGAAAGGTCTATCGTGTTTTGATGGTGCTAGTATACCCGGTTTGTTAAACCTACAGCTTTGTTCGTCGTCCTTATGTCAATCTGCCAGAAAACGTGAAAAAAACCACGATGAACTACATTTTGTGAATTTCAGTGCTCGTCTTCATGTTCAACGTTTTCTGAAGAAACAGATATTACAGGAGCATTAAACTGAATTATACACTTCTATTCCTGTTTTCATGCACACACCCTTCCGCCAGAGATCGGTTCTACTCTAAACGGACCTCTTCTGTTTGGGTACTGCGGGACAGCCGGGACTCCTCGTCCCGAATGTCACACTTTAAAATCAAAATTCGTTACATTTGAAGGAAACACCTTCTGTTCACATTTCACGTGCGCATAATAACAAAATATTACTTATTCCGTAAAGCCCTTACCACTAAAATACCTATGTTTATGTAATTTGCCTTGACATTAATTCTTTTCAAACAAACTTGAACGAACTGTATTGTTATCCTCAATACATTTATTCCTACACCGCTGGTGTATTTAGAAGACCCGGTGCATTGTGGTTGAGAGAGTTTGACTCCTACAATCCCTAAACAGCAGAGTCGTACTCTTGTGAGTCCGAGTCTGCGCAGTGTGTCATTTACAATAGTGAAAAGTAAGGTCATATATAATGGATATATTTTGAGCAGTTGTTCATTACAATAGTTCTTGTATCTCCGTGATTACATAGCGTTTTACTTTGTTATGCCTGTTACTCATTGGTAGCTATAACCAATCCTTGAGAATTTTGTCGTGACATAATCTATTTGTCAATTATGAATAGTATTTAATTAGTTTCAACTAGTAATTTATATATGCAAAATAGTATTTGTTTCACATTTTCATATCGTTCATCATACACTATACATGCAGGTTTAGCAAAATTTCTTCCCAAACGTGTAATTTCTCATTAATAATTTTGCTGTCAGTATTTTCCCCAGATAATATATCTGTTGAACATAACTATTTGGTAACCAACATCGGTGCTATGCGATGTGTTTTACTCATCAACCAATCAATTTGCTGTCGTGTACTGAACATATATGTCTCAGTCAGAATGCTGGGTTTGAGGAACAGAGGTCTTAAATATATCACCAACATTCGTAATATATTGGTCCATTTTAAAGAAAAAATAGCCTATAATTTGCACACATTTTTTTCAATGATTCATGCATGGATAGCCTTAAACTCCACGTTTGGTTCTTTCTGATATTTCATCAATATACCAGTTGCATAGTTCGACAATACTTCCCTTAAATTATTTGCACATTTAGGCCTGGCAAAATATAAAAGTAGTCCATAGGATTGTTTTTTGTTTCATTAATATTTTGAGGTTTTTACTTTTAGTCCATTTCACTACCTGCTGTCCACCTATTTTGTAGATAAATTTCTTAAAAGTTTATATTTTTTAAAAATAATTTCCTAGAAAACTACAAATGGAAGTGACGACCTAATTTGACAATTAATAATTGAACAAAATCCAAAGTTTATGTTTCACAACTCTCTTCACAAAGATCTGGCTGATATGATGTCTCTCTGCATGAGTAGCCATCTTTGGTTTAGCTGGTTTTATTTTTTGGGTGATTACAAGAATCATTCAATAAGCAGCTGACAAATGAGGTCGTTTTTGCGAGTGACCAATGATCTTGACCGCGTTAAGAGGGTCTGATATTTTGTAAAATATAGACTGCCTTCTCATATCTTTAAATAAATCTGTTTCTTAAAATAAGGTGTGAGGTAGCTATTTATGTATCTTGTTGAAAATTTAGTAATTTAATTTTCTTATCTACACTATAATTGCTTCCCTTGGTGTGTAACTATAAAATATTTTCATAGCAAACAATCGGTGGACATGAAAGGATGAAACATACTATAGGCTCTACAAAAATAATGTTTTTTTCGGATTCATCGCTGCCTTTTTTAAATTAAATAGAATAATTCTGTAAGGAAGGGAAAATGGACTTAATTTTACGTTTATCATATACACAAACTCAACAACTGACGGAAATCTTTGCGTTTTCTTTGCAAACTGTCTAAAGTCCACGTATTATGTCTCGACCGGTAAAATATGTGTTTGTATGTTAATAATAATATTGTGTTGATTATTTGCCCCGAGTCCCTTTGAAAAAGTCATTACAAGCATTAATTGACCCCACAATGAACTTTACGTGACCTTAATAACATATTCATATTATGAATAATCACGAGCATAACTGTTCCGTGCAGCCAATAAGGTCGCCGATATTAGTGTAAACCGTCAGTCACCCTTTCATTATAAAATCTGCATAATTTAGGAGAGCTCTCCAAAACAGAACACGTGTAGTCTGTACAAGTACCAATGTCGGCATGTTTTCCGTGATATTTTTTTATACAAAGGAGAAATTATAAAAAGTTTCGGGCCAAAGGTTGCAGGGGCCATTCTTCCGACTAAAGAGTGAATAATAATGTATTACCTACATGGCACGTAATTCGTATGAGACAAATAATTCAAAATATTGCGAGACAGTTCAAAATGACTGCAATCTATTTTTCAGAGCAGCAAACCCAGTTGATGACGTCAGTCAATGCGACGTCTACGTCATCGACCTTTGTGACGTCATTACTGCCTTGTAAACAGCTATCGCAAGGAAGATCTCCCATGTAAGAGCGTTTTAGGGCTCATTATACTAATTAGGTTAAAAGGGCAGGACATAAGGGCTCTGAAGGTGAGGTCAATTATTTTCCTCAAGTCCAATTCAAATAAATCATTTCATCCATTAATTATGCAAATTTCCCTTTCATAATCTTTAGAAATTAATTAAACTTTGTTTTGTTCGTTTGTACCATTTCAAGAATTGTCGTTCATTATTGTATCTGCCCGACAATGCAGCAAAAAAATACAGATTTTGTCGCAACCGGTATTCTAAAAAGGAGAAATTGTGCGTCAGCTCGTTTCATTTTTACGAAGCCTCACAGCCGGAAAGCAATTTATCTTTTCGGATGTGGCCTCAAACATTGTACGCCTAGCAACATTTGGAGATCCGAGGAAATGGCTGCGTTTTAAAAAATAGACTGGGGACTTCTTTAATGTTTTTGTCGAAAAATATCCCAGGAATTTATTTTCAGTAAAATCAGTCTGTTCAACTCATGCATGTTTGTTACTTTCTCTTAGGTTTTCAAATCAAATTAAGTCATAGTTTGTGCTAGAAATTTCGCGGCCCATTGATCACTTGTTCAATACTGTAACAATTGGTTGAAACCATTTATGTGATAACCCCCACCCCCACTCCCCTTTTTATATGAGATTTGAACAATTTTTAAACATTTACAACTCTTTCTTCCCAACATCCCTTGATCTTCTGATAACGTAAGTGTGCGGCTCACGTATTTTAAAGCAAAAATTGTCCCAAATGAAATGGCCAACTCTAAGATATGAAACTGAATACATCTGTCAATCTTGATATGCGGCAAGGACACTTACGAGTCAGTTGGCGGAAAAAAAGTGGGACATTTGGATTTATGCGCTGGTTTAAATTTGCAATATCCTGTTTTTTTAAATGTTTGAAAATGGTTAAAAGTATTATTAGGTCAATCAAATTAATAATGATTTTTGACACTTAAGTAAAAACAAGCTTAACTGAAATACATCTTGTGTAAGTGTTAACACGAAGGACAAAGGAGGCCTATAGGTGGAACTACTCGGAATATTTTAACAAACTAGTTTATGGCTTCACCTACCATAATTTGAGGATTTGGGTGTGGTCCAAAAAAGGGTTATTTAATACAAAACTCATCCGATACACGTCCCTTTGCCAACAAACACTCTCAACGACATCTGTTGGCGATAATTATCCGTACGGGTTAAGGTGCTTTTTCTCAACCAAGAACGTTGTCTTTGTTATAAACGTTAAAATTTATTCTTATCATAAAAAAAATTAATCCTGGAATTTATTTTCAGTAAAATAAATCTATACAACACAGGCATGTAATTTATCCTTTTTTCAAGTTTTCAAATCATATTACATCATAGGGTTTGCTAGCAATGTCGTGACCCATTGATCACTCATTTAATACTCATGGTTTAAAACAAAGTTTTGAGATAACCCCCCGTTTTTATACGAGATCTTAACAATTTTAAACGTTTATAACACTTTATTTTTTTCCGACAAAATTTGGTATTCTGATAACTCACGTATTTGAAAGTCAAAAACTGTCCCAAAATAAATGGTCAACTCTAAGATAGAAAACGGAATACATCTGTTCATCTTCATATGCGGCAAGGACACTTACATGTCAGTGGGCGGAGAAAAATTAAAGAATTCATTTGTACGGGGAACAAAGGCACATATCTCACGAGCACATGCTGTCACCTAGGAAACATTAAGACTAATGCACTGGTTAAACTTGCAATATACTGTTTCTTAATGGTGAAAAAATGTTTAAAAGTCAATAATTCGGTCAATAAATTAATCATAATTTATAATATTCTCGCTAAAACAGCTAAACCTGGAACACAAATTTTGTGCAAGTGTTAATCAGGGGACGCGTAGGTGGAATTGTACCCGAGAAAAATTAACAATCTAGTTTTTTTACTTTCTCCTACCATAATTTGTGGTCCAAGAAAGATTTTTTTTTTAAATTAACTGGTATTTATTCCTGGTATGTGTCGGTTTTCATTGAATAAAACGCGCAATAACGGCTCATACGACCTGAACACAACAGACGACCGTTACGCGCAGTGCGCATGCTCGTGGAGAAAGTTAATTTTATCGGTGATATCGCCTCCCCTTTAAATGATGTAAAATAAGACATTATTTCGTTAAAAACAAGGAAATATCTAATGACCAAGACTGAAAAATTTATTATTAAAATAATCCTCGCCAGTGTCGAAGTGAATTAAAATTAATCTGGAAGAACAAGTACTTCATGCACCTCTCCGATCAATATCAGACTAATCGATTCTTACCAATGCCATGCGAGAAAAACCAATCCATAATTATAATCCATAATAATAGACATGAGGATATTGTTACAGGTGCTCTTTTTATTATGTGACACGGGCGTAACTCCTGTTGTGGCACTCGTGTCTTGCCGGGTATTACATTCTATGTTTAATCCGTACTGGTTGAACTCTCGTTGCCATGTAAGTCTTGGGTTTTCACGCCTGGCCGAGGTCACGTTATGAGCCTGGTATATAGAGATAGACACAGCGCTGTTTTTTCTAGAGAATTCCTGAAACGCGTGCTTACTGTGTTGTGCAAGATCTTATAGACTGTTCGAGAAGTGGAAATTCTCGGCTTGGGGTGAAGGGTATATAAGGGGCTGTGTTTAAGCAGGAGGCAGAGAGAGGGCAGAGAGCAGAGAAGATTCCAGCGGACGCAGGCGCGTGTGTCAGTTTCTAGGACCTTATCCGACGAATGCGGCAATTATAGATTTTCAAAGACTTACTCCTTGATGTTTTGCATTTGGACTTCAGTTTACTTTCTGGGTTGTTGCAAGAACTTTCCACCGGACTGTCATTCTCCGAGAGTATACATTTAAAGAACTTATCGTGGTATCCAGGTACTGTGCATATTGTTTTTCTATGTGATTGTATTGACTTGTTGTTAAACCGCCGTTTTACTGTATAATTGTATTGATTTAGTGTATTGCATTGTTAGGGTTGTTTTAAGAATAAATTATAGTTATTTGTTAACAAAAAAAAACTGACTTCTTTATTCATTCCCCTAGACATTTCGCGCTGCTTAGTGTTACAGAATCTAATTTTTTTTATCTCCATTTCAAAATTTGTGTTCATCACGCATACGTGATCTGTTTATATTAGGTTCCGTAACAATATGTAGACCATTTCATTTTATTTAGCCCAACAGTACCACACATCTTGTTAAGCTGGGAACAAATTTCACCGTTCAGCAGAAATAATTTCTATTTAGAGCAAATTGCTACCAGTTAGGGATTATGGACACTTGAGGCTGTTCATTTCAAATATATAAAAAAGGATCAAGATATATAACAAAATATTCTATTTTTTATTGCGCATGCGTATTCTCATGAAATCTTCCTTATTTCATTACGTCTCTTTTATAGAAAACCTATTTGCCTCGAAAAATTATAATCCAACATATTTAAAGGCCTATAAACTTTCTACATTACATGGATACCCACGCTAAAGTAGGTAGTCTTATTAACAAGTGCGAACAAGTACCAGAAGATTGCCAAGCTTTAGATGTGCATTGGAACTTAATGTTATTAAATGGTCAGGTAAAAAGCATGTGTAAACACAATATAATCTCATATTTCTATTTTAAATTATCTTATAACAAAGGTATATTGCACTGGGACTCGCACTAGGACTCGGGTTCAAAATGACTCAGACTGGTCTGGCCAGTACTCGGACACAGAAGGGTTGATTGCTACGCTATTGGTGTATTCATTAGCCACAGTGCATTGTTGGGGAAATCATGTCATTACCCACAATCCCTTAACAGCAGAATCATATTCTTGTGAGGGGATGGTGGTAGGATTTAGATTATCCGGCACGAAAATCAATGAAAACACGGTGGCTTAGACACAAGTGAGTCGCATCAAGCCTCAAGTCAGGTCTCAAGCCCCGAGAGCGAATCTTAATTCCGGCTCTCTGACATCATGCCAAGGCCAAAATGGATGTCAAGAAGCTATAGTACTTTGTTACAAAATGTCACGTAACCTCAGAAAATACTTTGATATTTTGACCTTGACCTTTTAGTAGCAAGACGAGGATACCATGCTATGCAAACAACCGAATTGACTGTTACGGTTACATTTGACTTTGACCAAACTAGAAATTTATTATTTATTATTATACCTCGACCGGGAAGCGAAGGTATCATGTTATCCCCTTGACACGTTGGTTTGTCTGTTATTAACGTAATGCAAAAGATAGGGATAAAAAAAACATTGATGAGAGTTAGAGAAACACTCAAGGCACAGTCCATTAAATATTTGAGATAATCCGGATAAGTATCATTACCTTTTTCTTTCAAATACTTCTTTCCCCTTATGAAACAGGATTATTCCTTACCCCTTATTCAACTGAAAGGGAATTAGGTATAATGCTGGATCTGCGATTCAGGGACGTAGCTAAGGTTGGGCAGGGGGCCTGCACCCCCACCCCTGTATCCCGATCCTACTGTGCATGGAATATTGAGAGGAAACTGACCAGATAGTACTATGTATCAGCTAAGAAAATAAAGTATGAAAGGAATAATAATTATATGAAAATATCAGTCTTGTTTACGTTTTCATTATTGCATACACTTTTATCTGCAGGTAACAAATAATTAATAAGTGAACTCTTGTTTTGAGCTTTAAATATTACAAGGATATTGAAGTTGGCTGGTTTTATATATATATATATATATATATATATATATATATATATATATATATATATATATATATATATATATAAAGCAACCTCGAAAACAAGAAAATAGCTACAAGGCTCAAGCTTGCTGACAGAATTGAAACCCTCGCGGAAAACGAAGCATTTATAACATTGAATGATCATAAACCCAATTTCCGGAATAAACCTACCTGCAGACTGATCAACCCAGCTAAGACTGAAACTGGAAGAATCAGCAAACAAATGCTTGAAAAGATAAACAACAAAGTTCGACATACCTTACGACTTAACCAGTGGAAAAATTCAGGAGACGTAATAGAATGGTTCAAGGGAATTCAAAATAAAGGCACCACAACATTCATAGGATTCGACATATGCGAATTCTACCCTTCGATTACTGAGCAGCTACTGAAGAAAGCCATCGATTTCGCATAAAAAATTGTCAACAAACCAAAAGAGACAGAAGTAATAATAACCCAAGCGAAGAAATCTCTGCTATTCCACAACAAAAACAGGTGGAACAAAATGAACAACAAAGAGCTGTTTGACGTGACAATGGGCAGCTACGATCGGGCAGAGACCTGCGACCTGTTGGGGCTCTATTTATTATCTGAACTACAAATGATCGATGGCATCAATTTAGGATTGTACAGAGATGACGGCCTGGCAGCATGCAACTTAAAACCCAGAGACGCTGAACTAGCGAAAAAGAAAATTTGCAAGATATTCAGCCAACTTGGACTAAAATCACAACAGAAGCCAATAAAAAAAAACAGTAGACTTCTTTGACATCACATTAGACCTCACCAAAGAAGAGTACAAGCCATACATGAAGCCGAAAAATATTCCAACCTATATCCATAAGCACAGAAACCATCCCCCATCCATAATAAAGAATATACCAGCAAGTATCAACAAACGACTTTCCACCATTTCATCCAGCGCAGAAGTATTCAACAGAGCTGCACCGCCATACCAAGAAGCATTAAGAAAAAGCGGATATAGCTACACACTCAAATACACCGGACCACATTAACCGGCCACAAGCAGTAAAAATAGAAAAAGATCGAAAAACATCACTTGGTTTAACCCAACATACAGCGCAAATGAAAAAAAAAAAAAGTTCCTGCAACTCCTAGATAAGTGCTTTCCCTTGGACCACAAATTGTACAAAATTCTCAACCGAAATACAGTCAAACTCAGCTACAGCTGCATGCCAAACAAGAAACACATAACATAACCAAAAGCTCCTAAGCCAGGAAAGAGAGAAAGGATACACGGAAGTCGACAACGCAAATTGCAACTGCAGAAATAAAAATGAATGCCCCATCAAGGAAGGATGTTTAACACGGAGTGTAATTTACCAGGCCACAGTCACTAGACAAGACAATAACCACACCGAAACATATTGGACAGACAGAAAACACATTCAAAACACGGTACTACGGACCCACCAGAAAATTTAAAAACGAGAAATACAGAAACAGCACCACGTTAAGCCAGTATGTATGGACCCTGAAAGACGAAAAAACACCATATGCCATCAGTTGGAAAATACTCGCGAAACGCAGGGCATATTCAACCACTACAAAGAAATGTTATTTATGCAATACGGAGAAATATTTCATCATATGCAGACCGGAACAGAGCACATTAAATAATAGAAGCGAACTCACCTCCACATGTAAACACAGTGCCAAGCACCTGCTTTGTAATATCAAGTAATCCTACACATCCCCAACAAATAAACACAATAGCTACCTGGACCACGAAAAAACCTGAACGAACCCAATAACCCAAGCTTAATCCAGCTAATTTAAACGGACTAAATTTACACATCATCATTTCAGTTTGTACCTGAGGAGTAGGCCGGCTAGCAAGCTGAACCCACGAAACAGTACTGAAGTACATCATGTACATAGTATAATATTATATAAATATATATATGCTGCACAACCTCCCCCCGGACATACATCCTGGCTACGCCCCTGCGAAACACCAAGAGAACCCATTCGTAGGCCAGCAAAAAGTCCTCTAGAATTATATACGGCATGGTATGTTAATAGAAGGCATCCAAGTGGGATCTGTCCCATGTTGGGAGATGAAAAAGATGTCGGTGGATGTCATCGCGAAATTTGAATGTGAAGGCCTTTTTTAAGGTCATCAAGGTCAAGGTATAACATGTCGGTTTTTTACCTTTGTTTGGTGTAATAGGCCACTTTTTACATTAAAGATGTCCATAATTTCCACCTATTTTGTTGATTGTTTTAATCAATTAACACCTTGTGAACGTAACATCGACGTCAAAGGTGCTTGCTGATTAAATGCGTTGATAAGGATACAAAAGTATTAGGAAAATGGTTCTTTAATAAATTACCTCATTTTAAAATAAACTTCAAGTGCTCGCTGATAATATGTATTGGTAAGGATACAAAAGCTGCATTACGAAAATGGAGCTGCATCAATTAACTCCATGTGAAAGTAATAATGAATGATGTACCATCATTAGGAATAAGTAAGGCAAGGTATATAATTAGTCAGCTACACAGGTAAATATGAAGAAATAGACATGGGCACCTGTGTCCTTCTTGTTGTACCTAGCGAGATCTTGGTATAGTGTGATGGAGCGTACACTTCAGGCTAGGATTAGTACTAAATTAAGAATCTGCCATCTCCACTTGTTATACAGTCATAACCAGTATACATATGTAGCCTCCTTAATTAAGGTTCAGTGTTTGGTATTTTTGCAACCAAAAGATGTTACTTTGATGTTCATCTGAAATGTGTGACCCTTGATCATCAGAAGTATTCAGTACATGCTATGTCATCATTCCCGTCCAATTTTGTTCCGTCTGAGCTTGAAAGTGACAGTGAGAAAGTTACTTGGAATTTTCTCAAAGTTTTCATCACTAGGGGCGGATCCAGAAATAAGGAAAAAGGAGGTTGGGGTCCAACCCAAGAGGACTTATGAAAAACCTGAAAAAAAGGTCCCCAGGTCCGGAAATTACTTGTTATGTCCTTTCTTATTTCTTAACAAGGAGCTTAAAACCTTTTATATTAAACATTGCAAAATGGAGGGACATTTATTAAGGGGAGGCTTATTGATTCCCTACGATTTTTTCTTCTTTTTCTTGTTTCTTCTGCTTCTTCTTCCGGACACTCCTTTGCGACCACAATATTTCAAGATTTGCTGGCCCAATGACGCTGTAACTGCATACTTTAACTAACTAGGTAAGAGTTAACATCTGATTAGATTTTGAGGGTTATCTCGACAGCTTAATTATGCTAATTAGCAACGAGCAGTTTTCTATGTGCTCGCGCTCAAAACATAACCGTAAATGTGATTTGTACAAAACTTTGTCGATACCTTGAGAGTACTCCTCTGACAAGTTGATTACCTTTTGGGATCAATCTGTACATATTATGTAGGTCCTTGGCATAATTATGTAAATCAGCTTTGTATTTTATCAAATTCTAAAGGATATCCATTACATGTTTGAACACTTTTTCACTGAGGACATGATTCTAATGAATACTAATGAACTCTTTTGTATATTTATGCCTAATTTGCATGTTTATGCCTGGTTTACATATTAATCACCTTCCGACAAGTAATTCTTTGCCACCTTTATAATTCAAGTTCTGCTGTGCCAATCAGGCTGTAACTTCAGATGTATAATTACCAGAATCAGGCAACACGTGATAGATTTTGCCCAATATCTCATATCAAATTTTAAAACTTTTTAAAGCTTTGTATTTTATCAAATTCTAAAGGATATCCATTACATGTTTGAACACTTTTTCACTGAGGACATGATTCTAATGAATACTAATGAACTCTTTTGTATATTTATGCCTAATTTGCATGTTTATGCCTGGTTTACATATTAATCACCTTCCGACAAGTAATTCTTTGCCACCTTTATAATTCAAGTTCTGCTGTGCCAATCAGGCTGTAACTTCAGATGTATAATTACCAGAATCAGGCAACACGTGATAGATTTTGCCCAATATCTCATATCAAATTTTAAAACTTAAGGGCTGACAGATATACCACAGGTCACTATTCCCTGTCCGTTTGCAAGGGAGGCTTGAATCAGCTTGCAAATTCAACTATATCTAGTTGGTTTATATAGCAAAACTTGTAGCAGTTCTCTGTAATATACATGGCATATGTAAGAAATGTAATGAGACCATCAGAAAATAGTAAATGCAAGGTAAACCTGTATGTATGAGGTCTTGGGCTGGAGGGCGGGAGCGGGACATTCTGCCTCCTTTGAGCCTATCATGTTCTGATATACATGTAATGAATGTACTTTTATAAAAATAAAATAATATAAAATATGTGTCGCGTATACGTATACGGTATTTTAAATTCCAAGTGCGATATGTAGGGTATATATTAACAAGCATTTTTCACAATTGGTAATCAGGAAACTGTAAATTGAAAATTTATATTTCCATTACATGTAACGTCGGCATAAGTGTCGTTTCATGTAGGGTATGTTCTAACTGTCAAAATTAATACTCTAACAGGGGCATGTAGAAGTCTTTTATCCTAAAACACTGGCACCCTTATATTTACTTATATATCTTCACGTATTCTTAGTTTACTCAAGCACTGACCCTTTTATGTATTTTGTACGCTAAAAGACTAATTCATATCCAGAAACCATGGCAATATACACATGGAGTTCTATCACTGTTCTTCCTTATATGGTACACATTTTTATCATTCTTTGACCATATTGTCTTGATGCGGAACAAGCTCTTTTATGTGAAATCCTCAGTCATTGTAATCAATTGTACTTGTATTTTTTTCCAAATGATCCCCTGTGAATATACCCGAAAGCTTATACTGTAAAATCCTTATACCATGAATAGATAACATACTCCTTCAATTTCAGTCAAATATCGAAAATGATTTGAACATCCTTTGTTCCTTAGTTCTATTAATTTATGCAGATATGCATTAATAAAACGATTTCCTTCAATTTTTGCATTTATTATGAAGTACATGTACAACCTTGGCTTCCAACACCTGGCCATCAATAACCAATGCATCTATTATTTCTCACCGAAGACTTCATTGTTTATGCAAATAAACAAATTATATATATATTGTTATGGAACCTAATATAAATTGATCACGTATGCGTGATGAACACATATTCTGTTACGGAGATAAAAAAAAATCAGATTCTGTAACACTAGGCATCGTAAAATGTCTAGGGGAATGAATAAAGAAGACAGTATTTTTTATTAACAAATAACTATAATTTATTCTTAAAACAACCCCAACATTACAATACACTAAATCAATAAAATTATACAGTAAAACAGCGGTATAACAACAAATCAATACAATCACACAGAAAAATAATCAATGTGCACATTACCTGGATACCATCACCGTCACAACGATAAGTTCTTTAAATGTATACTCTCGGAGAATGACAGTCCAGTGTAAAGCTCTTGTAACAATCCAGAAAGTAAAGTCCAAAAGAATCTAAAAAAAAATCTATAATTGCTGCACACGTCGGATAAGGTCCCACAAACCGACACACACGCTTCTGCGTCCGCTGGAATCTTCTCTGCTCTCCACCCGGTTCTAAAACACAGCCCCTTTATATACTCTTCAACCCAAGCCGAGAATTTTACACTTCTAGAACAGTCGATGAATAATACATTATACACGGTAAGCACGCATCACAGGAATTCTCTAGAAAAACATCGCTGTGTGTATCTCCACATACCAGGGTCATCACGTGACCTCGGCCAGGCGTGAAAACCCCCAGGCAGCATGACAACGAGAGCCCAACCAATACGAATCAAACATAAAGTGCAACAAAAACACGAGTTACGCCCCTGTCACACAATAAAAGGAGCACCTATAACAATATATATATATATACATATATATATATATATATATATATATATATATATATATATATATATATATATATATAAAGACAACTGGATTGGAAGCAAAAAAATCATTATTAAATAAAATTTCCTTAATAGTATCGCTATCCCTTTATACTTATAGATATCTGTATAAGCAAATAAGTTGATTAATAACGCAAATATGTAAATTTGCTTTAAGAATAAAAACAATACATATTACGTCTAATAAATGAAACAATAAGGTACTATTTCCGTTTTGATGCTTTAATGAAAAGACCACTTCCTTAAATCTCAATAATTTGTCAAAATAAATCCAAATGAAATTCGAATATTCTGTTCCCGAAATACTTTACTCTTTCACTAAAAAGCAATAATCAACATATTTATTTATTATATGATTTATTTCACTGATTTATTGATATATGCACATTTATTTCATTAAATATGTACTATTCAAACATTTTTGTTGCAGAAATCGATTCTACAGGAAAAAAATCCCCAGAATCAACTGAGAAAAAAATTCTATTGACAATTATCAAATTGTTCTTGGGTACTCCTCTCTTTAATGGCAGTTTTCGAGTGATATACATGCAGCTCCGATTTTAATATGGACGCCATTTATCCATGATGGCGGGGGAAAAAACATCGATTTGTTAGTACATTTAATTTCAATTTTTTTTTTAAAAAAGTAAGTTTGCAAAAATCTATATGAAAATTAGACAGAATATACCGTATATGCTTATAACGAATCTATACGATTTCCCGCTTTTCTGGTTGTTGACTCTTGATGGACATTAATTAACACAATGGCCCATTGGCGTTAGGACATTTTGCTGCACACTGAAACATTATCAAGGTTTCCAATGAAAGTACTTGCAATTAATTAGTGTTTGTCAGGGGAAAACAATTTGAAACACGACAGATTGCATTAAACGTATACTGATTTCTCAGGAAACCCCGCTGCGAAAACTGCAGCTCTTTGTTAAAATAAACGGATAATTTCCGTAACTTCTTTGAGCACCATTATTCAATTATGTCACATTCCGTTTTAGCTCACCATGACCCCTTGGTCTTCGTGGTTTAGAATGACGCAATGACTATTTACGTAATCAGGTTATGTAACTTGTTATGTAACCATGGTTAAAAAAACATAACCACAAATACATTGCGCAGAATCCGACTCACAAGAGTACGACTCAGCTCTTTAGGGTTTGTTGGTTTTGAAAGCTATGCCCACAATGCACCGGGGCAGATGCGGTTGATGTAACATGCCTTGCAACAATTCTTAACCGGACTACATTACCCCTTTACCTACATTTATATAAACATGTTTTTTTATGTGTAAGGAACATCACGGAATGACCAATATTTTGTACGCATGCGAATGTGAAAGTAAACAGGTGGTCCCTTGAAATGTAACAAATTTTGATTTTAAGGTTTGACACTTGGACAAGTTGAGACACATTGCCTATCTTGAACAGGTTCGTTTTGGGTAGAAGCGACATCTGGTGGGAGAATGCGTGCTGTAGTACTTGTGTTTGAGTAATTCAAACCGGGTGCTGGAGTCGTGATTGCAGACTAATATAGACCTGTATTTGGATACACTTTATCAGTTAATCATATAATTGAATATTATGTCCGTTTTTTTCGTACTGTTATAAATTGGTCCCCTTACTCTTAAATTGCCAAATAATCTCTTTCCAACATTATAATCTCTCCATTATGAGTAAAACAAATATATCTTCATTAATATGGTTGTAAATGTACATACTGAAAATAATTTTAAGATTGAGGCATGGTTGAAAAAAAGCGTTATACCCCCCAAGACCGTGCCAAACCCGGCCCACTTGCCACCAAATTCTCTCCGCTGATTCTCGCTTGGACGCACACCACTTTCGTGTTCCTTCCCCTTATATTGAACTCTGACAGGTTTATATCTGTTGGTTTCTGGAAATCGCCCTTGCGGCTGCCATTTTGCGTATATACTGAAATCGTGATGTACCATGTCGCATATCGAAATACTGGGTATACCGGTAGTATATACTATTTTTTTCATTTTTCTTTGCTTTATAATACTTGAATGTTCCAGGTAACGAGTACTCGGGTCAGAGTCGGATAATGACTAATAAGTTCTCGTGTACAAAATTTGCAGTAAAAGCCAACCATGTTTAGTAGGTGTTTCGTCGGATGAACTAGCTTCACCGTAGATGTTGACACGTTTCAGTTTAAAGGGGTATATTCCGACCTTCGTGGCCTCTTAACTATAGATAATCCCTTTCACCTTTGATAAAGTAGATAAAAAAACACTGATTCCACCGCACACAGGTTGTTCATTTTATTTAAAGAAATTTTTATAACACGGGAAGCCCGGCAAAATAAATCAAATACATTCAGTATGTCTGGCAGCAAGACTCATAAACCTGAGTTTTGCAAAAGGCGTTTTCCAACTAGTATCCTTTCAACTTCCGAAAATTTGCAGCCAGCCACCAATGTTACATCTTTTTTTCTGTTTGTCAAAATTAGCGCATGTTCCGCGTTCATATACAAGCTCATACATCCATTACAGAGGAGTATAAGACATTTCCTCATCAGAATTCACCTACAGTTCAATTTTTGGTATATCAGAAATCGCATAAAGATAAATAACTGCTTTTAAACAAGAAAAATAATCAAGGACCGCATATATCACTCTCCAGGATTTTGATAAAACATAATTGTGAACTTATATATTAACCTAGAAAAATGAATTCACGTTTCACAAACTCGATGTTTGCATCGCAGGTAAGCTCTGCCGGCTAGAACAAACACGCCTACTTAACCTACTGAATGCATGTGACTCTGACTGAATAAAGACATTGTCATATCTCACAGTGGTAAAAAATCGTATAAATATAAAACTATATTATGTTCATCTAGATTACTTTCAAAATGAAAAGGTTTTGTTCCTTGGACGTTACACTTAACCCCTTTCAATACTTCTTGAGTAAAATTGAAAACAGAAAATAGTCTGGACTATCTCATTGTTTTTAGCCACTTCACGCATTTGTCGCACATAAAAGAAAAACGAAATATTTTGGGCCTCAGAGATAGACCTTTAATAGATATCGGCGGTGTGCCTGGCCGAATATAGGCTCAAGTCAACCTAAGGTTGACCTTGAGGACTAGATACCGCGAGTTTCGAGTCACAATAGCTAGCTACCCTGTTTGCGATGCCGATTCAATGTAAGCGAGTGTTTCTATGTATGATTGGTAGACACGGCTTGTCCAGCGTCCTGAGAGTATAATCTCCCAGTCCCGAAGCTGTGCCGCGGTAGCATTAGTGGCGAAACCCCGACGCATTGAGTGACCGAAGAAATTCCTAGTTAATCCGCGACCGCCAGTAGCAAACACATATAACTTAAGAATAATTACTTTGACAAAATAACATTGTTTTTGAAGCGATAATGGCATCTATGGCACAATTTTGAGGCAAGCCGTTTCTAGATAAGTACTGGATCCCTGCACACACCGCGCAAACCTGTGATTTGGAGCGGCTTATGTACTAGCCGCCGACGGCGACGCAACAGGTTTCAGGTTTCTGTTGCGTCGCCGGCCCACCAAAGGGCTAACTGGGGTTATAGCACGATACGACCTGTTACTCTTAGAAAGAAAATTAAATAAAAATATTTCCTATGGTTTTAGAAAACCAATGTTCACATTATGTTGTATTTAGAAAGGCCTGTAATAAAAAATAACCATCCAGGAAAGCAGGAAGCACTGTAACATCAACAACTTATAGTATTTGTCCAGAGAGAATTGAAGCATTAACAGCCCCGGTAGACATCTTTCATTTGGTGGCAGTCCTGTATAAGGCTTTAGGCCTGTGTACTATTATGTTCATATTTTAACTTCCTTGGTGCAAAATAGGGCTGAGAAAAGAACAGTAATGTTTCTAGTGATCAAATATACAATACACATAGATGTACTGAACATTAATCAATGGATATATGCTAAATCTCACAGTTGTGTATGGAGTGTTATAATCACAGTTAACTGCAGGTGCAATCTAAGGACTCCACAATGCGTCAGTCACTGAAAAAAAAGCAATTGAGGAGTCATTCTTATGGGCTACTTATGTACATGCAGCGGTCTTACAGATGATTGTTTTATTGTGCACACGGATGTTCCATGTGTTGTTGGCATTTTGTTTGTGTGCTACGCGTAGCTCATGTTGTAGCGTCCTCGCCTGGCCGGATGTTTCAGGCTCGATTTAACACGCATTGGTTGAACCTTAGATACACAGCTTTCTCTGGTATTTTCTTTGAACGTGTGTACTGTGTTAGATTCTTTAGAATGTTCGAGCAACGGAAGGTTCTCGGCCTGGGTCGAAAAATTATAAATAGGGGGCTGTGTTTTAGAGCCGGGAGAGAAGTGAAGAATATTCCAGCGGACACAGACGTGTTTATGTCAGTTCGTGGGACCTGTCCGATTATCCAGTAAATTCGGGGATACCACTATTACTAACGCTATACAATTTGGTGCTGCCTGCCTCAAGTTTACTTTCTGGATTGTTACAAGAGCTTTACATTGGTCTGTTATTCTCCGAGAGGATTGGTGTGGACTTTTCATCCGGCATCTACTAGGGTTGTTTTAAGAATAAATTATAGCTATTTGTTAACAAAAAACCACTGACTTCTTTATTCATTCCCCTAGACATTTCACGCTGCCTAGTGTTACAGAATCTGATTTTTTATCCCCTTGACAAAATTTATGTTCATCACGCATACGTGATCTGTTGATATTAGGTTCCGTAACAGTATGCCATGGCAGTGCCGGTCGCATTTGAACACTACCTAATGAGAGTTGGCGCTAGTGATCAAAACTCAAAATGAAAGTTCGATCATGACTTCGGTCATTCTTTCCTCGGAAATCTGAAGCACCATCATTTCCGTGTCAATAATGATACCAAGGAATTCCATACGTGTAGAGGGGCTTGTCACTTTAGAAGGCTTGACGGTAAAACTAAGGTCCTCGCAACTCTGCAGCATAATCTTCAGATTATCATTACACTGGCTTGATGTCGGAGATCCGCAGACGAGCTTAACTACGAAGCCAGAACGGGTGCAAAAGATCGACGACGTATTCTACGCGTTCTATCTCTTCGGATTCAGTTACTGGCCAGGATTTTCCTTATAGTGCCCACTCCTCTGGAGCGACAACGATATGTCTGTAAGCGTCCTAAAGGTCAAGCTAAGCGAGTAAGGCGTTTTCCCCGTAGGATTTCACGATTGCGACCACCTGATCCATAGAGATATAACGTATGGCACATTCCTCATCGGTAATGTAATCGTTTACAGCTTGGCCCGGCGGATCGTGTATTGCACGATGTTTGTCTGAGCGTTGGAACTGAAATAGATTAGCCGTCCCTGAGAGTTTTGTGCGATGTCTTACGTCATATGCGTAAACCGCTGGCCTAACGGTTTTATTATTACACTCTTGCACGAAGGAGCGGCACTCGACTAAGTTTGTGTAAAATTGTGGGTATTTATGTAAAACGACTCTTTCATAGTTTGTCTATGCAGATAGCCAACTGGTAAAATTGTCTTTGAACTTTTAAGACTTATGAGGGGACATTTCTAACGTACCATTCACCAGGATGGCTTCTAGCTCCTGACTGCAACTTTCTGATTGGGTAAAAAGTGAAGTAAATTCACCTACTCACCTGCTATCACCAAGCCTAGCTGGGACGTCTTAGGTTGCACTGTCACTTCGGGACCTGAAACTGGTTGGTTGCTCGGCTTCTATTTCGTCGTTGGAAATATTACACTGGTAATAAACTGAATGTGCTAGCCCTTGATGCAGGAACATAACTAATTTTGTAAGAGTGGCTTGTGTCTCTATGAGAGCCGAAGGTTCATATTCATGTTTTGCATTTGTTTGATAAGGGTATTCATACCATCGCTCCTTGAATCTGCAGAATGCTAAAAATCCCAATTTGCCATTACTTTAGCATCGTGCGGGACGTGCTTATATTGACGCCCGTAAGGTCCCTCATGGCCTTGACACGGCCTACCACAAGTGGTGAAAAGGCGAGGTTTCTGTTTTTTTCTAATTCCTGGTTCTCTTCCTGGTTAATTCTGCTTAAATATTGCGAGACGAAATTAAAGGCCCCTTAACCTATGCAAACTTAACTACCGGTACACATGGTTGCTTGTACCACGGCGACCGAGCAACTGGCGTTTCCACTTTGCCAAGTGGCCACTAAAGTGAAGGATGAATGAAGCGCGAGGCGACCCCCCTCCCGCGGTTGGGTCCCCCGTGTTTGGCTGAAAACAATTAACTACATTTATTGCCACTTAAACAAGCTTTTGTAAGCTAATTTGCACATAAATTTTCAGTTAAAATCCGTGTATATCCCCTTAACAATACAGGATTAGTATACGACAGCATAATGTTTTCTCTGCTAATGTCACAGCTGGTGTGAGCAGTATAACTCATGTCTTAAGTACCACAAAACACCAAAAAAAAAAAAAAAATAATAGTAAGAAAACACTTCCTGTTGTCCATTGCATTTTATGTTACACTGTCCGTCAAGCTGATAAAGCTAAAGCCCATTCTTCAGAAAATATGATCGAATCGCAACCCCTGAATGTCATCTATGGGATGCGACGAAATCGATTATCTATATATTAATAGCGTAACGCGATTTGTGTTATTACCTTTGATACCACCGTACGGATTGCCATGATTTTCGACATACATATGCTCCCGGTTTGTCCGAATAGATACCACCCACTTTCACTTGCTATATTTGCGTATTATGTGCATTCGGACCTGGTAATACAACGGCCATAGAGTGTGATTCCAGGACCGAGCTTTCTCTGGGGGATCTATGTAGCGTTTTCGTACATTTCACGGACATTGGCCTGAAATTATCCCTTTTGGTGAACCTTTCTCAAAAGGCAACCTTCGCGCGGGGATTAGATCTATTGTGTACAAGGGGAGATCACGCGAGAGGAGAATGCTCAAAGGGGGGATTTTTTTTTTTTAAGAATCAAAATAAACCGAACGGTAGTGAATATAGGCCAGTGTGTAAAACCCGACCCCACGGACCCCGTACCCCCAAAAACCCATTTCCCTCATTTTCCATTATTTATACCGATAAAAACACCCCTATTGCTGATATTAGGACAGAGCAACGTGTTGCAGTTTTAAACCATTATACTTTAAAAAAAAAGATACGCAAATGAAATAAATAGCAAATATAAATTATGAATAAAAAATGCAGAAATACAGATAAAACACAATAATAAATTACATGTGTGTTATGGCTAAACGTGATTTGAAAATATTAACTAAAGAAATGGTTAAACAACAAGTTAAAGTGGTCCGTGTTATCCGCGAGGTCCATGCGCCATGCCGTAATTGTTAATTATCAAATCTGTAAGTATCTTGTTACGGAACCTATTATTAACAGATCACGTAGTCGTGACGAACATAAATTTTGTAATGGAGATTTAAAAAATTCAGATTCTTTAACACTAGGCAGCGTGAAATGTTTAGGGGAATGAATAAAGAAGTCAGTGGTTTTTTGTTAACAAATAATTATCATTTATTCTTAAAACAATCCTAACATTACAATACACTAAATCGATAAAATTTAGTATAACAAGTATAACAACAGTACAACAGCAAATCAAAACAAGTATATAAATAAAGTGTACAGTACCTGGATACCACCACTGTCACAGCGACAACAAGTCCTTTATAACGTAAAACCCAGATGAACAGTTCACATAAATCTTCTCAGAGAATAACAGTCGAGTTCATTCACAAAATAAATCCGTTGTAATCCAAAAGCGAGGTTCTGATAGTGATCCAAAAGGCAAACCGAAGACTAATTGAAATCCGTCACAAATTCGAAGAAAAGCCATAACTGCCTCAATTACAGGAAAAGGCCCATAACTGACTTACACTCCTCTGTGTCCGCTGGAAAACATCCCTCCTCTCCCTCCCGGCTCTAAACACAGCCCCCTATCTATAACTTCTCACCTCAAGCCGAGAACTTTCCATTTCCCGAACAATCCAAAGAACCTAACATGATACACAGTACACACACGTTACAGGAAACATCTAGAACAAGAACGCTGTGTTTCTACATGTAAGGGTTCACACGTGGACCGGCCCGGCTCGGCGAGACGAGAAAGCCCCAGACTAGCATGACCGCTGTGTTTACAGGTGGGCCGCACCCGGCCAGCTAGAACAAGGAACGATGTAGCATAGCAACGCCCAGGGCTTGAGCCAAACACGAATTAGAATGTCAACAGCGCACAATAAAAGAGACATGTCAACAGCTCACAATAATACAGACATCTGTAACACTCCCCCTCCTGTGAGAAAAAAGAGAAAACTTTCTTTTTGCGTTCACAATCACTAAATCTTTACAATATCTCAAGAAAATCTTATTTACAACATTACATAAACAGCTCGATAAGCAATCAGCAAGTACATTGTCTTTCCCTTTAATGTGTCTGATTTCAGGGTTGTTATCCTGTAAAAAGAAACTCCATCTCAACAATCTTTGATTTTTACACTTCAACTTGTTCATGAAAGTTTGGGGATTGTGATCACTGATAGGCTTGACTGATGAAGTAACATAAACTTCAAAATGTTGCAATGCCAAAATCAAAGCCAAACATTCTTTTTCAATAGTTAAGTAGTTTTTCTGGTTTGCATTAAACTTTCTTGAAAAATAACCAATTGGATGATCTATGCCATCACTGCCTTCTTGTAACAATAGAGTACCAGCAGCAGTATCACTTGCATCTACAACAAACTAAAGGTACAGAAAAGTCTGGAGCTACCAAAACTGGTGAACTTTGCAGAATTGCTTTCAAATTCTGAAATGCATTTTCACACTGAACATCCGATACAAAAGTTAAAAAAAATTGATTTGATTCTGTAACACTAGGCAGCGTGAAATGTCTAGGGGAATGAATAAAGAAGTCAGTGGTTTTTTGTTAACAAATAACTATAATTTATTCTTAAAACAACCCTAACATTACAATACACTAAATCTATACAATTATACAGCAAAACAGCGGTATAACAACAAATCAATACAATCACACAGAAAATAATCACAGCTCCTGGATACCAACACCGTCAAAACGATAACTTCTTTAAATATATACTCACGGAGAATGACATTCAAGTGTAAAGCTCTTGTAACAACCCAGAAAATAAACTGAAGTCCAAAAGAGTCTGGAGAAAATCTATAATTGCCGCACACGACGGATAAGGTCCCACAAACCGACACACACGCTTCTGCGTCTGCTGGAATCTTCTCTGCTCTCTGCCCGGTACTAAAAAAAAAGCCCATTTATACCTTTACACCTCATGCCGAGAATTTTCCACTTCTCAAACAGTCTTAAGGATGCCACTCAACACCGTGAACACACGTTTCAAGAATTATCGTGAAGAACATAGCCGTGTGTATCCCCACACACCAGGGTCATAACGTGACCTCGGCCAGGCGTTAAAAACCCATGGCTAACATGACAACGAGAGTTCAACCAGCACGGATTAAACACAGAATGTAACAAACGAGTTATGCCCGTGTCACACAATAAAAAGAGCACCTGTAACAACATTTTAAAGGACTTGTTGTCGCTGTGACAGAGGTGGTATCCAGGTAATGTACACTTTATTTATTATACTGTGTAATTGTATTGATTTGCTGTTGAAATGTTGTTATACTGTGTTATTGTATTGATTTAGTGTATTGTAATATTAGGGTTGTTTTAAGAATAAATTATAATTAATTGTAAAAAAACACTGACTTCTTTATTCATTCCCCTACGCATTTCACGCTGCCTAGTGTTACAGAATCTGATTTTTTTATCTCGATAACAAAATTTAAAGTCGTCAGGACAACGTGATTGGTTGATATTAGGTTCCGTAACAATTTTCAATAGAAACTTACCAATTTTGGGCTCCAGCCGCTCGGACATTTCTTTTAAGAAGATAAAATCATAAATTTTGATAAAATTTTCTTTGTTATGTACTGCTTTAACTTGTTTAGCAAAAACATTTGTTATTATCATGTTTTCCTTTGTAATTCGACATTTTTATTGAAACAAACAAAATAATTTAAAAAAAAAAAAAAACCCCGCCCACAGCACATTTTGCATATGGAAGTTATTTCATCAACACCTACACGCCTTCCACAACTACTTGGTGGAGACTTAAATCAATGAAGCAGTCGAGGTCAAATCATCCGAGTGCGAGTGCGATTCCACGCCACTCGAGTCTGATTCAGAGTCCCTGTACCTGAGGTTCGAGTCCAAGTCAACCTTTTTCCAGTCCCAGGTATTTGGAAACTAAGTCCGAGTCCGAGCCCAATAATAATATCCTTATTAAAAGACATTTAAAACGGATATTTGAGATAATCATGCAAATTTTGTGTCAGTTTACAAGTGCCCTCTTACTTAAATGTTTAATTAAGCTTAGCCCCTGATGCACAGCTAATTGGTATGTATAGTCTCATTTGCTGAAATATTGTAATAGAAGTTCACCCGTGTGTGCCATCGTAATATGGTATTAACGGAGTATTTTCTTTTCTACTGAACTCGAGATTGACTCAGCCTGATTTCTCGAGTGCTTACTTCAGAGTTTGAGTGCAAGTCCGAGTCCAAGGCCCTCGGATCCAAGTCAGAGTCAGAGTCCTTAAAAAGTGGATTCGGATTCCAGTCCTACATTACTGCTTTAAATATATAACATTATCACTTGTAAGGCCATACATATACAAAAACATATTTGTTCTTCGGACACCGAATTTATTTGATTTATCAGGTAAAAAAAAACATGGAATTTTCCAACTCGCACCAATGATATAAAAATACGGTGCACTCGAAATGATACATGTGGACAGCGTAAAGAATAATTGTATAATAATTTGAATGTATGAAAAATTGCACTTAAAAACACCATGATTTCCATGAAGGGATAACATCATTAATACAGCTAGAATAGGAATGGGATAAAGTTATCCTTGACAACATTTATATTTATATCATATAACTGAAAATGGACATTGTCAGAGTATCATGTGTAACAATAAAACTGAAGATGCAGTTTCCTTCAGTGGTAAGCTGCCGAGAGGGAGTAGATGAAACATGTCAAATAAATACATATCTATCATCTATAGCAGTAATACTTATATATACAGACTGGTACTTCACTCATGTATATGTGGAGACCCTACAAATGCCTAGTGCGTAGGACAATGCATATAAAATATATTTATAAAAAAAATGATAAAAAAGAGCTAGAAAGAATGATACCTAAGATGTTGTGCTCATTCGCCAAAAATGTTTATCCCTGAAAAAATAGGAGCTTTGATTACGTTTATTTGTTCATTATTCAGCAACAGATGCCAGTATGGCTCGCTGAATCCAGGTCTGAGATAGCACAGTTGCCGCAGAACTAGTAGTATTAGGATTATGTTAACATATTTTAATGATACCTGCTGATGACATAAATAAATATCCTGTCGTCGAGATCTAGTACAGAACAGATAACGATGAGGAAGGGGAAGATATTAAAAATCATTCTTATTTAGGGAACAGTACCAAGGAAAACAATGCGTTCCCAGGGAATGTCACTTTGTCCAGACACGTAGCTGGCAGTTTGCCTTAAGCCCCGTTCCCACTTTCACGAATTTGACGCCGAATCGCTACGATGTTGAATTCGTGGCGATTCGTGGCCAATCGGCCTGTCGAGTGATAAAAATTCCATCACGACCACGATATTGTACGAAGGGAGTACGATGCCAGTACGATTGGCTACGACAGTGACACGAAGCCAACACGATATGACAGGAGACTTTTAAGAATGTTCACGGCTCCGTGACGACGTCTAAGATACTGGTACGATATTTCCACGATTGATCTGCGACTTGTGGACGATACTCCTACGATCATTCAAGTTTGCTACGGATTGTTAGATAGCTATATATGTGATATATAGCTATTGTAATGCCACAAAGAAGACGATATTAGTAAAAGGACACCATAACAACACTTTACTCAACTTCTCCAGATATTATAATTTGACAAAAGTTTTTTTTTTTTTTTTTTTTTATTGAAAATAAGTCACAAAGATATACATATAACAGACTTAACAAATGAAGCATGACATAAATCATACAAAACATGACATAAGTACAGCATACAAGAACATGCATGACAAACAAAACACAAAACCTTATTACATAACTATTTCTCGAGTTATTATAACTGTCATAATACTAAGTCTTTTCATTCAATTAACCTTTCTTTTTTTTTAAGTCTGAATGTAACAGAGCAGATTTGACCATTTCTTATAATGCTGAGGAAGCTTTCCTCTCTTTGTTGCTATAATTTTTTCTATTGTCCAGACTTCATTAATGAATGACATGAAGCCTTGGAATGTTGGTTTCTTTTTATAACATCTACTATTATATATGTATTTTTTAGTAACTAAAGAAAGCACATTCATCCAAACATGTTCACTATTGCTAAGTAGTACATTGCTATCTGTCAGTTTCAATGTTAATTCCCGAGAGGATTGCTCTTTAAAAAATCTTTGAATGTCCGACCATAAACTAATGGTGAATGGGCATTCCCAAAAAATGTGCATCAATGATTCATCTGTTTCTTTACAAAAAGTGCATTTATTTGTATCAATTATATTTATTTTGTAGAGAAAAGGGTTTTAAGTAAGCCTTCTATGGAGAATATAATACTGAAACATGCGGAGTTTTGAAGATATAGTTGTTACGTAAATCTTAGAGAACCCCTGATAAACAACTTCATCTGAAACATTTAAATCATTTTTCCATTTTGTTATCACTTTATATGGTGCTACTTTTAGCTTATTGACAAATTTATTGTATATATGGATAGTACCTTTATTATTGTCTAGAAACGCTTTTATATTACTATTTAATTCTATAGGTGTTATTATGTCTTTATATCTAACTAATTTGACAAAAGTTATCCAGTTTAAAACACTAATAATATATGTCTCATTTGATTTGAGTAATTAGACAATTACGACTTATTTATGTGGTGGCAAATACGACGTTAACTTCTTTAAGTCCAAGTAGACGACCGTCTTAATCGGATGTAAAATATCTATACTCTCAAAATATTGGTTAAAATATCTTATTGATTCAGCTCTCAATGTGATATAAGATTCTGTTAATATAAATTTGTGTTAGGCTCAGTTCATTCTCCCATAGTAAAATAGGAAATTCACAATTTATTATATTGACCATATGTTTAAGTATGACGAAACTGTATAATATATTCAGCTTCTTTAAACTGTTTTGGTTCAAATTTATTTTGTCAACCAATATCCACGATAAAAAAAATTCCTTTAAAACAAATTTACTAAACTACATGGTTTATTCACTGCAAAAACTTCCTTGTTTGTTTACAAAGAAGTTACAAATTACAAAGGAAACGTAATTTGATTCAGCTTCTTCAAATTATTTTAGTTCAAATTTAGTTGGAACCAATAACCACAATACAAATCTTCTTTAAAACAAATTTACAAATCTACAGTGTTCTTACTTCTAAACCTTATTCCTCATTGGTTTGTAAGAAGTTAAAAATCACTAAGAAAATAAAATTTATTATGTCAGTTCTTGATGATTCGTCACCAAATTCGTGGAAGTAGGAAGGGGCTTTATGAACGTTACTCTCTCTTGAGAGGTTCTTGTGGTAGTCGTATTGTAGTCGTGTTGAAGTCGTGTCGATGTCATTGTCCTTCGTGAGCATTCGTGACATTGTTTTACATCACGAATTTACAAGAATTATGAAGACTCTCATACGACTTACCAAGAAACTGTTACGACTTAGCTACGACTTGTGACGACAAAGCTTAATTTTTGAACATTTCAAAAATAGCGCCACGAATTCTGAGTGCTCAAGACCTCGCTACGAACATTACCGAATGTTCAAGACATCATCTACGACACTCCCACGTCGTCCCTACGAATTTTAATGATGCAAGTTCGTGGAGATTCGGCGTCAAATTTGTGAAAGTGGGAACGGGGCTTTACTAACGCCTTACTTACATTCAAATAGTTGCGGATTGGGCATTTTATTACAGGGGATGGCGATCACATGGCTAGTCCGCGATGCGCTTTAGAGGGAGATTATAGGAGGTTGGCATTCTAAGTTAGTTTCGGGGTTTTTTTATCGGTAAAACCGTGTATCTCCCTATATCCTTTTTTGTCGAATAAAGAAATTGGGTTAGGCGCGCTTTCCGCGTCTGCTTACAGCACCTTAAAAGCTAACAATTAAAACCGACTTTCTGCTTGCGATATCTGGGTCTACCTCCATACCCCTTACGCTGTGGGAGAGCCGAAGAAGATTTACATATTAAGACTTCAAACCGTTTCACTACTTTAACATCGATTGGGACAGGTTTTGCATAAAGCGGTGTTAATGTAACTCTCTTTTTCTCTCTCTCTCTCTCTCTCTCTCTCATGCACACACACACCCACACCAGCAATAGGGCATGTCCGCCTTCTGGGGGTCCCTCTCGAATTTAATAATTCGTTCTGGGTTAGGATTGTTTAGACGCGTACAAGGTATCACCTGCCAGACTTCACAGGTGCTGCTCTTCTTAGAAGAAAGGTCAGCCGACAACCATAAAGCTTATTTTGTCTCTGTGAGTCTAAGCAGATGTCGGAGTTGCATGCCTTCCAGTATCGAAAACCACACTATAATTTTCGTTAAGGAAGCAAATAGTACCCATATAAAGCCTACGGGCTTCACTTAAAATAAACCAAACGACCCGTTTAATATGTTTGTGTTCTTTCTTATATCATATCATGTGCGAGAAAGACCTCCTTATAACTTTCCATGTCAAAAACACTGTGCTTGCTGGTCTAGATATGACCCGACCACCACAGCCCTCATACTCCGCCTCATTGACCTATTTATGCTAATGAGTCCCAAATTCTCCGTCACGGAAGGTTTTACCATGTCTATGGTTGCGAGAGCTGTTTATAGGACTACAGTGACGTCACAAAGACGCCAAAAGGACGGTGGGGTATTGACGTCATCAGCTGGCATTGCTGTTTATGTGTTCTCCGTTGATGAATATATCGCAATCATTATGAAATGCTTTGCAATATATTGGGTTATATGTCTCATACAAATTTGAAGCAATGTAAGACATCATTTTTTAATCGACATTCGGCGGAACAGCTCCTACAACCTTTGGTCTAGAAATTTTAATACTGTTTTCTTTGTATAAAATATATCCCGGAAAACCATGCAGACAGCGTTACTGGTGCACATGTTCTGTTTGGGAGAGTCGCCAAAATTATGCAAATTTTGCGCTTGTCGGTTGATTGACTGTTTACATGGCAAACGATCACTTGTTTGGCGCAACTGCCCTGCTCATGATTATTCATTGATGAATATGACCAATACTAAAAAAATAACTTACTTACTATAATAAGTGTCAATATGCTTCAAAACTAGACTTTTCCTAAAGTGTCATTTTGGTTTATATGAGTCAATACAACACTGATGGTATTGTAATATTACAAAAAGACCCTAACTTACTTGTGTCTAGATGTGTACCTATATTCAAGAAAAGCGTCATTCAAATCAAACTGCGTAATTGAGCAGTTTCCGGACATAGAAGACTGTGAATCTTGGTATATTTTCTCTTTTCATTCAAGTACAGGAAACTTATATTATATATATTTGTTATATTCATTCAAATTTCAGTCCTGTTTGGATTGAAGCCATTAAAATTTACAATCCGGAAATCTCGTAACTCAGAATTTCATCTAAAGAGCGACATTTCCACTGGACCATGAGCTAAAAGATGTAACTTCAGCCAAGCTGATATGTCCTGGGTCGAGCAATGGAAATTAATAAGAGGTGCATGATACGTCCAAAGCAGCCTACCAATTTAGAAGCACTGATTCAATCATGTCTGGACCACTGACTATAAAAGAAAACGATATTAAGGATTGCTACAGGTTATTTCCCTTTACTGGACCATTAACCTTTGAGGACCAGGAGGATCAAATACAGGTTAAATTAATTAGATGAAGTAATTTATGCAAGCAAAGTCGCATAAATGTCTAAACTAATATTATACGGTTTACATAACTCTTTGGAATGTAATCATTGGCCTTTTTGTCTGATTTTCTTTCATGAAGTCCAGGTGTATGTAGAAAGAAATTATTATATTCAACATTGAGATTTCTTAATATCATTCCACCGACCCTCAGATATATTAGGAAGCTCCGGTAAAGTGATTTCATATCACCTCCGGTAATTTGAATTACCCCCTTAAAACAGTTGTTTCTTCTATATTTATTGACTTTAAATTGTTTTAAAAAATTTCATCTTATAGATTTGTCCAATTACAAGTTGAATCTTTGGATATGTTAAGTTTCCATGTAATATATCATGTGCTTTGTTGAAATGTCAATATAACTGCTAATAATCACATACTCAATATTTTGCGATAATATACCATGAATTTTAAGCAAAAGAATGTATTATTTTTTAAATCAGCAAGGAGTTAATCTTAACAGTGCGGGGGTAAATTGGAATTACGTTCAGACTACCCGGGGTAATCTGAAATAGAAATCACATTACCGGGAGGGGTGGGGGTAACATGAAGGGGGGATTCACCCATATTAACACTTCAAAGTTTGAATATATGTTTCCCCAAAAGGTTCAGCCTTTTTTAACAGAATCGATTCAAATATATAAACCCAGGTATCTCCATGTGCATGGAATTTCTGTTGTAGAAAATTCTTCCATAAAAATAAAATTATGTTATTTCAACCAATCTGATATGTTCCAGGTTGAGCAAGGGAATTAAAAATAAGTGACATTAAAGATCTCGAGTCTACGACTGGCGCACCAGCGTTTATAAGTATCTTAACATCCTTCAATAAGGACCACACTGTAATAGTCTGAGAGCCAGGAGAGGTTTCAGGCTGAATTTCTCACCCTTTCGCCATTAAAATTCCTATTGGTACCAGGTTTCTGCTAAATTTCTCTGGTTTTTCTTCAGGTTGGATGCAAGTGCAAAAAGTGGTGTAATATCTTGTGACATCATGTTTTTATAAACTACACCGGCTATGAAAATATGTAACTCTGTGTTCCCAGGATGGGGGATGGGGCAATAAAAATCTCTGTAACTTCTTAAATATTTAATAAATTGCAACAAATTGTCCCTTACTTGAAAGAGTAGACATTTTGCTTTAGTGTCAAGTCATGCTTGAGAAACTTAAGTCAAAGAACAAGGTCAGAGGGATTAGAAAGCGCATGAAACTTAATTTTCTTTTAAAAAAATATGCTTCCTTATAACCTTTCTTGAATGAAAATTGTACCCTAGCTGTCCGTTTAAGATCCATATGCTTATTATTGGTATCAGTGGTTAGCTGCAGCTTCCTGGTTCATTATCAGGGCATATTCAAGTGGAAAAAGTTGTGCATTATTTTTTTTGCGACAGCATGTGTTTATACACCACCCCAGCTAAGAAAAACCTGCAGATCTCAGTTATTGGATAGGGGTAGATGTAATGGAAGTCACTGTAACTGCTTAACCATTTAACGTATTGCAACAAATTACCCTTCATATGAAAGAGTAAGACTTTTTCTTTAACCTCTAGTCATGCTTGATGATATTTCGCGAAACATCAAGGTCACAAGGGTCGACAAGTGCATGGAACTTATTTTTCTTTGATTACCTTTTTTCTTTACGCTACCCTTCTTGAAGGAAAAGTTTGATTAAAGCTATCCATTTTAGATTCATAAACGCATCAACTCTCTGAATTATTGTGAGTAGATGCAAGTTGAAAGTAGTGCAATTGTTTTGTGGCAGCTGGTTTTTATACACCACCCCGGCCATGAAGATCTGCAGATCGCGATCCCCGGATAGGGGTAGTTGTAATAAAAACTTCCTATGTATTTAATATACTGGAATAAATAATCCTTCATGTAAAGGCATAGGGATATTACTTTAACCTCGAGTCATATTTGAGATTATTTCGAGAAAGGTCACGGTCAGAGGGGTTAACAAGCTAGTGCATTTTTAAATTTTTTAAAGTCTTTTTTCCCTATTTTGCTATTATTTTACATCATTCTTTACTTCCTATGAGTGAAATATATACTCTCTAGATGTTTTAAGATTCTTTTACAAATTAATTTCAACTATTAGGTTGTTTTTCACGAGGCCTTGCATGAAATTCATAATAACCAGAAAACCAACAAAGTTTTAATTATAATCATAATCAGAACAAGCCTTCTTCACCAGGTAGCTACTCATCTTAAAGTGGCCGGTTCCGATACCTGTTGTCTAATTTACTAAAGGTACTAGTATAGCCTTGGACCTTTGATTAAAAAAGGCCAGAAAATGTCGATTTAACCGTATATATACATAGGCTGTTCGTTTCGTTTATATCCACATGGTATTAATCTTACCCGCCAAATAATCCACATACAACAAGAGCTTTTGCCAACAAGTCAAACGTTTTGCAAAAAGGCGTTTTGCAACAAGTGACCTTTCAGCTTCCATATATATATATATATATATATATATATATATATATATATATATATATATATATATATGCAACTAACCAACTTAGATTAAATATTTTTTTCCCATTTTCATCTTTGCTGTGTTTACTAACAGCTTGTAGTAATGCTCATTCATCCGTCACAGAGGCATTCTAAGGACTGTTCTGAAAAGAAATTTCCTGGAATGAATGCATGCATAGTTCGCATGGAATACTGGATGATAGCTGACTTGTACGCGATACACGAAATGAATCGTTACCATAGAGAAAGATATTCAACTTGGTTTGTGATTTCGCATGTATTCTTTTGTGTAAAATCATTCGTAACTAATGTTAAGATTATCACAATATAAATGTTTACCACAATATAAATGCAAAACATTGAGGGTGTTGATATGATAATTTCTAAACCTTCATTTCTTTTTACCTAGTAAGGTTATTTTGGTTATAAAAATTAATGGTCATTGGAATTAAACTGCGGCAAAAAGCACATTTTCGGATATAGGAGATGGTGAATCGGGCTATTTATTTTATTTTGAGTGACCTTATTAATATTGCATTTTGGTGAAATGGTTTTTATGTTATGGTATACTAACAGTATCATGGATCACGCATATTTCCAATTTGATACAGTCTGCATCGGTGAGGTAGTTGAGTCCACACTATATCGGTCCGAGTTTTGGCTATTTAGACCTCGAGTCCAAGTACGAGTCAAACACTATCTGATTAAATGAAACTGAAACAGGAAACTCGAGGTTATCATTTGTGTTTTTATGTTAATTTATACATATTCTTCGTCTCTTGAATCAAAGCTAACGCTTGGTAATGTATAGCCTTTTATATTATATTATGTTAGTATTTTTCGTATATATATATATATATATATATATATATATATATATATATATATATATATATATATATATATAACAAACTTCATAGGATATGAAAGCGTTTTCTTTTTCGATTGGAATCGAGATGGTCTATCAAGTCCTTAACTCCAGGACCGAGTTCAAGTTCGAGTCCTAAATAAGTCTGGATTCGAGTCCTATATTATAGTCAGAAGAAGGTCCAAGACTGTCTAAATTGCATTTATTCAAGTTTATAATTCAAGAAATTTCTGCTGTAGAAAATCCTTCTTATAAATTGAATGGATATAATTTCAGCCATTTTATCATATTGAATGAGTTTAAATTAATGTTTCCCAAAATAAGATTTAGCGTTTTCTGAACAGAAATGATACAAAAATTTACCCAGGTATCACAATATGTATGGAAATTCTGTTGTGGGAAATTCCTCTAAGAATATAACATGATGTCATTTCAGCGAATCGGATATGCCCCCGGGTCGAGCAAGGGAAATTAATAACAGGTGCCCGAGACGTACAGAGCACCATACAGATTTAGAAGCCATGATTAAATCATGTCTGGCCTACTGATTATAAGGATAGCTAAATGTTATTCCCCCTGTACTGAACCGCTCACCTATGAGGATCAGGATTATAATACAGGTTATACCGCTGCTTGACCAAGTAAGCAATTAAGGGACACAGCAGGGTGGCAGCCACAAGACAAATTCGAACAAATATACGGTTTACATAATACTTGCGATAAGTTATCATTTGCCATTTTGTCGGAGTATCTTTCATATAACCGCATGGGAATGGATGGCTACAAATGTGAGTTATCAAGATGTAATTAAATCTAGAACATAAATATATTATAAATATTTGTTTCAGATTTTCGTAATGCTTAGTCCCTCAACATTTAGCTCGAAATAGGCTCGCCTTATTCAAAATAAAGATTGAATACTTTATTCATAATCAGATGTGGCGTATTATAATAGTATTTGGTTTGCAATACGTTTGCCTGACCCTCACGGGAACCAAGGTTACCTTGACCTGTGACACTGGATTTATGGGCGACATGAATTGAAATAAACGATATTCCTTGATTTGTTGGCCGTAACCACTGCAGATTCTACATCAGTTATGGAGGAACAGTGTCCGGACTGGAGTGCACTTTTTTAGGAACTTGAACTCGAGCGTCCAGGACTCGGACTTGGACTCGAGCGTCCAGAACTCGGACTTGTACTCGAGCGACAAGGACACGAACTTGTACTCGAGCGTCTAGGACCCGGATTTGGACTCAAGCGTCCAGGACTCGGACTTATACTCGAGCTTCCAGAACTCGGACTTGGACTCAAGCGTCCAGAACTCGGACTTGTACTCGAGCATCCAGGACACGGACTTGTACTCGAGCGTCCAGGACACGGACTTGTACTCGAGCGTCCAGCACACGGACTTGTACTCGAGCGTCCAGGACTCGGACTTGGACTCGAGCGTCCAGGACTCGGACTTGTACTCGAGCGTCCAGGACACGGACTTGTACTCGAGCGTCCAGGACTCGGACTTGGACTCGAGCGTCCAGGACTCGGACTTGTACTCGATCGTCCAGGACTCGGACTTGTACTCGAGCGTCCAGGACACGGACTTATACTCAAGCGTCCAGGACCCGGACTTGGACTCGAGCGTCCAGGACTCGGACTTGTACTCGAGCGTCCAGAACTCGGACTTGGACTCAAGCGTCCAGAACTCGGACTTGTACTCGAGCGTCCAGGACACGGACTTGTACTCGAGCGTCCAGGACTCGGACTTATACTCGAGCTTCCAGAACTCGGACTTGTACTCGAGCGTCCAGGACACGGACTTGTACTCGAGCGTCCAGGACACGGACTTGTACTCGAGCGTCCTGGACACGGACTTATACTCGAGCGTCAAGGACCTGGACTTGGACTCGAGCGTCCAGGACACGGACTTGTACTCGAGCGTCACGGACTCGGACTTGTACTTGAGCGTCCAGGACACGGACTTATACTCGAGCGTCCAGGACCCGGACTTGGACTCGAGCGTCCAGGACACGGACTTGTACTCGAGCGTCCAGGACACGGACTTAAACTCGAGCGTCCAGGACCCGGACTTGGACTCGAGCGTCCAGGACACGGACTTGTACTCGAGCGTCGTGGACTCGGACTTGGACTCGAGCGTCCAGGACTCGGACTTGTACTCGATCGTCCAGGACTCGGACTTATACTCGAGCGTCCAGGACTCGGACTCGTACTCGAGCGTCCAGGACACGGACTTATACTCAAGCGTCCAGGACCCGGACTTGGACTCGAGCGTCCAGGACTCGGACTTGTACTCGAGCGTCCAGGACTCGGACTTATACTCGAGCTTCCAGAACTCGGACTTGGACTCAAGCGTCCAGAACTCGGACTTGTACTCGAGCGTCCATGACACGGACTTGTACTCGAGCGTCCAGGACTCGGACTTATACTCGAGCGTCCAGAACTCGGACTTGTACTCGAGCGTCCAGGACACGGACTTGTACTCGAGCGTCCAGAACACGGACTTGTACTCGAGCGTCCAGGACACGGACTTGTACTCGAGCGTCCAGGACTCGGACTTATACTCGAGCTTCCAGAACTCGGACTTGTACTCGAGCGTCCAGGACACGGACTTGTACTCGAGCGTCCAGGACACGGACTTGTACTCGAGCGTCCTGGACACGGACTTATACTCGAGCGTCAAGGACCTGGACTTGGACTCGAGCGTCCAGGACACGGACTTGTACTCGAGCGTCACGGACTCGGACTTGTACTTGAGCGTCCAGGACACGGACTTATACTCGAGCGTCCAGGACCCGGACTTGGACTCGAGCGTCCAGGACACGGACTTGTACTCGAGCGTCCAGGACACGGACTTAAACTCGAGCGTCCAGGACCCGGACTTGGACTCGAGCGTCCAGGACACGGACTTGTACTCAAGCGTCGTTGACTCGGACTTGGACTCGAGCGTCCAGGACTCGGACTTGTACTCGCTCGTCCAGGACTCGGACTTATACTCGAGCGTCCAGGAATCGGACTCGTACTCGAGCGTCCAGGACACGGACTTATACTCAAGCGTCCAGGACCCGGACTTGGACTCGAGCGTCCAGGACTCGGACTTGTACTAGAGCGTCCAGGACTCGGACTTATACTCGAGCTTCCAGAACTCGGACTTGGACTCAAGCGTCCAGAACTCGGACTTGTACTCGAGCGTCCATGACACGGACTTGTACTCGAGCGTCCAGGACTCGGACTTATACTCGAGCGTCCAGAACTCGGACTTGTACTCGAGCGTCCAGGACACGGACTTGTACTCGAGCGTCCAGAACACGGACTTGTACTCGAGCGTCCAGGACACGGACTTGTACCGAGCGTCCAGGACTCGGACTTGTACTCGAGCGTCCAGGACTCGGACTTGTACTCGAGCGTCCAGGACTCGGACTTATACTTGAGCTTCCAGAACTCGGACTTGGACTTAAGCGTCCAGAACTCGGACTTTTACTCGATCGTCCAGGACTCGGACTTATACTCGAGCGTCCAGGACTCGGACTTGTACTCGAGCGTCCAGGACTCGGACTTGTACTCGATCGTCCAGGACTCGGACTTATACTCGAGCGTCCAGGACTCGGACTTGTACTCGAGCGTCCAGGACTCGGACTTGTACTCGATCGTCCAGGACTCGGACTTGTACTCGAGCGTCCAGGACTCGGACTTGTACTCGAGCGTCCAGGACTCGGACTTGTACTCGAGCGTCCAGGACTCGGACTTGTACTCGAGCGTCCAGGACACGGACTTGTACTCGAGCGTCCAGCACACGGACTTGTACTCGAGCGTCCAGGACTCGGACTTGGACTCGAGCGTCCAGGACTCGGACTTGTACTCGAGCGTCCAGGACACGGACTTGTACTCGAGCGTCCAGGACTCGGACTTGGACTCGAGCGTCCAGGACTCGGACTTGTACTCGATCGTCCAGGACTCGGACTTGTACTCGAGCGTCCAGGACACGGACTTATACTCAAGCGTCCAGGACCCGGACTTGGACTCGAGCGTCCAGGACTCGGACTTGTACTCGAGCGTCCAGAACTCGGACTTGGACTCAAGCGTCCAGAACTCGGACTTGTACTCGAGCGTCCAGGACACGGACTTGTACTCGAGCGTCCAGGACTCGGACTTATACTCGAGCTTCCAGAACTCGGACTTGTACTCGAGCGTCCAGGACACGGACTTGTACTCGAGCGTCCAGGACACGGACTTGTACTCGAGCGTCCTGGACACGGACTTATACTCGAGCGTCAAGGACCTGGACTTGGACTCGAGCGTCCAGGACACGGACTTGTACTCGAGCGTCACGGACTCGGACTTGTACTTGAGCGTCCAGGACACGGACTTATACTCGAGCGTCCAGGACCCGGACTTGGACTCGAGCGTCCAGGACACGGACTTGTACTGGAGCGTCCAGGACACGGACTTAAACTCGAGCGTCCAGGACCCGGACTTGGACTCGAGCGTCCAGGACACGGACTTGTACTCGAGCGTCGTGGACTCGGACTTGGACTCGAGCGTCCAGGACTCGGACTTGTACTCGATCGTCCAGGACTCGGACTTATACTCGAGCGTCCAGGACTCGGACTCGTACTCGAGCGTCCAGGACACGGACTTATACTCAAGCGTCCAGGACCCGGACTTGGACTCGAGCGTCCAGGACTCGGACTTGTACTCGAGCGTCCAGGACTCGGACTTATACTCGAGCTTCCAGAACTCGGACTTGGACTCAAGCGTCCAGAACTCGGACTTGTACTCGAGCGTCCATGACACGGACTTGTACTCGAGCGTCCAGGACTCGGACTTATACTCGAGCGTCCAGAACTCGGACTTGTACTCGAGCGTCCAGGACACGGACTTGTACTCGAGCGTCCAGAACACGGACTTGTACTCGAGCGTCCAGGACACGGACTTGTACTCGAGCGTCCAGGACACGGACTTATACTCGAGCTTCCAGAAATCGGACTTGTACTCGAGCGTCCAGGACACGGACTTGTACTCGAGCGTCCAGGACACGGACTTGTACTTGAGCGTCAAGGACCTGGACTTGGACTCGAGCGTCCAGGACACGGACTTGTACTCGAGCGTCACGGACTCGGACTTGTACTTGAGCGTCCAGGACACGGACTTATACTCGAGCGTCCAGGACCCGGACTTGGACTCAAGCGTCCAGGACACGGACTTGTACTCGAGCGTCCAGGACACGGACTTAAACTCGAGCGTCCAGGACCCGGACTTGGACTCGAGCGTCCAGGACACGGACTTGTACTCGAGCGTCGTGGACTCGGACTTGGACTCGAGCGTCCAGGACACGGACTTGTACTCGAGCGTCCAGCACACGGACTTGTACTCGAGCGTCCAGGACTCGGACTTGGACTCGAGCGTCCAGGACTCGGACTTGTACTCGAGCGTCCAGGAAACGGACTTGTACTCGAGCGTCCAGGACTCGGACTTGGACTCAAGCGTCCAGGACTCGGACTTGTACTCGATCGTCCAGGACTCGGACTTGTACTCGAGCGTCCAGGACACGGACTTATACTCAAGCGTCCAGGACCCGGACTTGGACTCGAGCGTCCAGGACTCGGACTTGTACTCGAGCGTCCAGAACTCGGACTTGGACTCAAGCGTCCAGAACTCGGACTTGTACTCGAGCGTCCAGGACACGGACTTGTACTCGAGCGTCCAGGACTCGGACTTATACTCGAGCTTCCAGAACTCGGACTTGTACTCGAGCGTCCAGGACACGGACTTGTACTCGAGCGTCCAGGACACGGACTTGTACTCGAGCGTCCTGGACACGGACTTATACTCGAGCGTCAAGGACCTGGACTTGGACTCGAGCGTCCAGGACACGGACTTGTACTCGAGCGTCACGGACTCAGACTTGTACTTGAGCGTCCAGGACACGGACTTATACTCGAGCGTCCAGGACCCGGACTTGGACTCGAGCGTCCAGGACACGGACTTGTACTGGAGCGTCCAGGACACGGACTTAAACTCGAGCGTCCAGGACCCGGACTTGGACTCGAGCGTCCAGGACACGGACTTGTACTCGAGCGTCGTGGACTCGGACTTGGACTCGAGCGTCCAGGACTCGGACTTGTACTCGATCGTCCAGGACTCGGACTTATACTCGAGCGTCCAGGACTCGGACTCGTACTCGAGCGTCCAGGACACGGACTTATACTCAAGCGTCCAGGACCCGGACTTGGACTCGAGCGTCCAGGACTCGGACTTGTACTCGAGCGTCCAGGACTCGGACTTATACTCGAGCTTCCAGAACTCGGACTTGGACTCAAGCGTCCAGAACTCGGACTTGTACTCGAGCGTCCATGACACGGACTTGTACTCGAGCGTCCAGGACTCGGACTTATACTCGAGCGTCCAGAACTCGGACTTGTACTCGAGCGTCCAGGACACGGACTTGTACTCGAGCGTCCAGAACACGGACTTGTACTCGAGCGTCCAGGACACGGACTTGTACTCGAGCGTCCAGGACACGGACTTATACTCGAGCTTCCAGAAATCGGACTTGTACTCGAGCGTCCAGGACACGGACTTGTACTCGAGCGTCCAGGACTCGGACTTGTACTCGAGCGTCCAGAACTCGGACTTGGACTCAAGCGTCCAGAACTCGGACTTGTACTCGAGCGTCCAGGACACGGACTTGTACTCGAGCGTCCAGGACTCGGACTTATACTCGAGCTTCCAGAACTCGGACTTGTACTCGAGCGTCCAGGACACGGACTTGTACTCGAGCGTCCAGGACACGGACTTGTACTCGAGCGTCCTGGACACGGACTTATACTCGAGCGTCAAGGACCTGGACTTGGACTCGAGCGTCCAGGACACGGACTTGTACTCGAGCGTCACGGACTCGGACTTGTACTTGAGCGTCCAGGACACGGACTTATACTCGAGCGTCCAGGACCCGGACTTGGACTCGAGCGTCCAGGACTCGGACTTGTACTGGAGCGTCCAGGACACGGACTTAAACTCGAGCGTCCAGGACCCGGACTTGGACTCGAGCGTCCAGGACACGGACTTGTACTCGAGCGTCGTGGACTCGGACTTGGACTCGAGCGTCCAGGACTCGGACTTGTACTCGATCGTCCAGGACTCGGACTTATACTCGAGCGTCCAGGACTCGGACTCGTACTCGAGCGTCCAGGACACGGACTTATACTCAAGCGTCCAGGACCCGGACTTGGACTCGAGCGTCCAGGACTCGGACTTGTACTCGAGCGTCCAGGACTCGGACTTATACTCGAGCTTCCAGAACTCGGACTTGGACTCAAGCGTCCAGAACTCGGACTTGTACTCGAGCGTCCATGACACGGACTTGTACTCGAGCGTCCAGGACTCGGACTTATACTCGAGCGTCCAGAACTCGGACTTGTACTCGAGCGTCCAGGACACGGACTTGTACTCGAGCGTCCAGAACACGGACTTGTACTCGAGCGTCCAGGACACGGACTTGTACTCGAGCGTCCAGGACACGGACTTATACTCGAGCTTCCAGAAATCGGACTTGTACTCGAGCGTCCAGGACACGGACTTGTACTCGAGCGTCCAGGACACGGACTTGTACTTGAGCGTCAAGGACCTGGACTTGGACTCGAGCGTCCAGGACACGGACTTGTACTCGAGCGTCACGGACTCGGACTTGTACTTGAGCGTCCAGGACACGGACTTATACTCGAGCGTCCAGGACCCGGACTTGGACTCAAGCGTCCAGGACACGGACTTGTACTCGAGCGTCCAGGACACGGACTTAAACTCGAGCGTCCAGGACCCGGACTTGGACTCGAGCGTCCAGGACACGGACTTGTACTCGAGCGTCGTGGACTCGGACTTGGACTCGAGCGTCCAGGACACGGACTTGTACTCGAGCGTCCAGCACACGGACTTGTACTCGAGCGTCCAGGACTCGGACTTAGACTCGAGCATCCAGGACTCGGACTTGTACTCGAGCGTCCAGGAAACGGACTTGTACTCGAGCGTCCAGGACTCGGACTTGGACTCAAGCGTCCAGGACTCGGACTTGTACTCGATCGTCCAGGACTCGGACTTGTACTCGAGCGTCCAGGACACGGACTTATACTCAAGCGTCCAGGACCCGGACTTGGACTCGAGCGTCCAGGACTCGGACTTGTACTCGAGCGTCCAGAACTCGGACTTGGACTCAAGCGTCCAGAACTCGGACTTGTACTCGAGCGTCCAGGACACGGACTTGTACTCGAGCGTCCAGGACTCGGACTTATACTCGAGCTTCCAGAACTCGGACTTGTACTCGAGCGTCCAGGACACGGACTTGTACTCGAGCGTCCAGGACACGGACTTGTACTCGAGCGTCCTGGACACGGACTTATACTCGAGCGTCAAGGACCTGGACTTGGACTCGAGCGTCCAGGACACGGACTTGTACTCGAGCGTCACGGACTCAGACTTGTACTTGAGCGTCCAGGACACGGACTTATACTCGAGCGTCCAGGACCCGGACTTGGACTCGAGCGTCCAGGACACGGACTTGTACTGGAGCGTCCAGGACACGGACTTAAACTCGAGCGTCCAGGACCCGGACTTGGACTCGAGCGTCCAGGACACGGACTTGTACTCGAGCGTCGTGGACTCGGACTTGGACTCGAGCGTCCAGGACTCGGACTTGTACTCGATCGTCCAGGACTCGGACTTATACTCGAGCGTCCAGGACTCGGACTCGTACTCGAGCGTCCAGGACACGGACTTATACTCAAGCGTCCAGGACCCGGACTTGGACTCGAGCGTCCAGGACTCGGACTTGTACTCGAGCGTCCAGGACTCGGACTTATACTCGAGCTTCCAGAACTCGGACTTGGACTCAAGCGTCCAGAACTCGGACTTGTACTCGAGCGTCCATGACACGGACTTGTACTCGAGCGTCCAGGACTCGGACTTATACTCGAGCGTCCAGAACTCGGACTTGTACTCGAGCGTCCAGGACACGGACTTGTACTCGAGCGTCCAGAACACGGACTTGTACTCGAGCGTCCAGGACACGGACTTGTACTCGAGCGTCCAGGACACGGACTTATACTCGAGCTTCCAGAAATCGGACTTGTACTCGAGCGTCCAGGACACGGACTTGTACTCGAGCGTCCAGGACACGGACTTGTACTTGAGCGTCAAGGACCTGGACTTGGACTCGAGCGTCCAGGACACGGACTTGTACTCGAGCGTCACGGACTCGGACTTGTACTTGAGCGTCCAGGACACGGACTTATACTCGAGCGTCCAGGACCCGGACTTGGACTCAAGCGTCCAGGACACGGACTTGTACTCGAGCGTCCAGGACACGGACTTAAACTCGAGCGTCCAGGACCCGGACTTGGACTCGAGCGTCCAGGACACGGACTTGTACTCGAGCGTCGTGGACTCGGACTTGGACTCGAGCGTCCAGGACTCGGACTTGTACTCGATCGTCCAGGACTCGGACTTATACTCGAGCGTCCAGGACTCGGACTCGTACTCGAGCGTCCAGGACACGGACTTATACTCAAGCGTCCAGGACCCGGACTTGGACTCGAGCGTCCAGGACTCGGACTTGTACTCGAGCGTCCAGGACTCGGACTTATACTCGAGCTTCCAGAACTCGGACTTGGACTCAAGCGTCCAGAACTCGGACTTGTACTCGAGCGTCCATGACACGGACTTGTACTCGAGCGTCCAGGACTCGGACTTATACTCGAGCGTCCAGAACTCGGACTTGTACTCGAGCGTCCAGGACACGGACTTGTACTCGAGCGTTCAGAACACGGACTTGTACTCGAGCGTCCAGGACACGGACTTGTACCGAGCGTCTAGGACTCGGACTTGTACTCGAGCGTCCAGGACTCGGACTTGTACTCGAGCGTCCAGGACTCGGACTTATACTTGAGCTTCCAGAACTCGGACTTGGACTTAAGCGTCCAGAACTCGGACTTTTACTCGATCGTCCAGGACTCGGACTTATACTCGAGCGTCCAGGACTCGGACTTGTACTCGAGCGTCCAGGACTCGGACTTGTACTCGATCGTCCAGGACTCGGACTTATACTCGAGCGTGAGATAGGCGGGGAACTGTCGGTTTTCGGTAGCGGCCTGTAGTTAAGCTTATGGGACTTTTCGATTTTTCGCAGGCAGTTTCTCATTAGTGCGGGGGGGGGGGGTGGGGTGGGGGGGGTTGCTGGAAGCTTTGGCAGCCTGTAGTACCCTACAAAAAATTAGGAGGGGGTAAAATTTATAGTAGCATTGCATTGAGCGTTATGACTGCCGCCAGGGGGAGTGTACATGAGAGCGGGCAGACAGAGGGGCCCCATTAATCGCAAGCGCAAATAGCAGCTATTTGCGACCCTAAAAAATTTAGGAGGGGTAAATTTCTGGTAGCATCGCATTGAGAGTTAAGATTGCCGCCAGGGGGAGTGGACTAGAGACAGGACTACCACAGGGGCCCCATGAATCGCACGCGCAAATAGCTGCTATTTGCTACCCTAAAAAATTTAGGAGGGGTTCAATATATAGTAGCATCGCATTGAGTGTTAAGACTGCCGCCAGGGGGAGTGTACATGAGAGCGGGCAGACAGAAGGGCCCCATAAATCGCAAGCGCAAATAGCAGCTATTTGCTACCCTAAAAAATTTAGGATGGGGTAAAATTTCTGGGAGCATCGCATTGAGAGTTAAGATTGCCGCCAGGGGGAGTGGACCTGAGTGCCGCCAGGGGGAGTGGACTAGAGACAGGACTACCACAGGGGCCCCATGAATCGCACGCGCAAATAGCAGCTATTTGCTACCTTAAAAAATTTAGGAGGGGTTAAATATGTAGTAGCACCGCATTGAGTGTTAAGACTGCCGCCAGGGGGAGTGTACATGAGAGCGGGCAGACAGAAGGGCCCCATAAATCGCACGCGCAAATAGCAGCTATTTGCTACCCTAAAAAATTTAGGATGGGGTAAAATTTCTGGTAGCATCGCATTGAGAGTTAAGATTGCCGCCAGAGGGAGTGGACAAGAGTCAGGACTGCCACAGGGGCCCTATGAATCGCACGCGCAAATAGCAGCTATTTGCTACCCTAAAAATTTAGGAGGGGGTAAAATTTCTGGTAGCATCGCATTGAGAGTTAAGATTGCCACCAGGGGGAGTGGAGATCTCAAAGCCTGCCACAGGGGCCCAAATGAATCGCACGCGCAAATAGCAGCTATTTGCTACCATAAAAGTTGTGAAGACTGCCGCCAGGGGGAGAGGAGATCTCAGCGGCCTGGCAGAGGGGTCACAACGAGTCGCAAGCGCAAATAGCAGCTATTTGCTACCATAAAATATGTCAAGACTGCCACCAGGGGGAGTGGACATGAGATGGGACAGACAGAGGGGCCCCCATGAGTCGCACGCGCAAATAGCAGGTATTTGCTACCCTAAAAAATTAGGAGGGGGTAAAATTTATAGTAGCATTGCATTGAGCGTTATGACTGCCGCCAGGGGGAGTGGACATGAGACAGGACTGCCACAGGGGCCCCATGAATCGCACGCGCACATAGCTGATATTTAGGAGGGGTTAAATATATAGTAGCATCGCATTGAGTGTTAAGACTGCCGCCAGGGGGAGTGTACATGAGAGCAGGCAGACAGAGGGGCCCCCATGAATCGCTCGCGCAAATAGCAGCTATTTGCTTCCCTAAAAAATTTAAGACTGGGTAAAATTTCTGGTAGCATCGCATTGAGAGTTAAGATTGCCGCCAGAGGGAGTGGACAAGAGACAGGACTGCCACAGGGGCCCTATCAATCGCACGCGCAAATAGCAGCTATTTGCTACCCTAAAAAATTAGGAGGGGTTAAAATTTCTGGTAGCATCGCATTGAGAGTTAAGATTGCCGCCAGGGGGAGTGGACATGAGTGCGGGCAGACAGAGGGGCCCCCATGAATCGCACGCGCAAATAGCAGCTATTTGCTACCCTAAAAAATTTAGGAGGGGGTAAAATTTCTGGTAGCATCGCATTGAGAGTTAAGATTGCCGCCAGGGGGAGTGGACAAGAGACAGGACTGCCACAGGGGCCCTATGAATCGCACGCGCAAATAGCAGCTATTTGCTACCCTAAAAAATTAGGAGGGAGTAAAATAATAGTAGCAGCGCATGCAGTGTTAAGACAGCCACCAGGGGCAGTGGAGATCTCAATGCCTGCCACAGGGGCCCAATGAATCGCACGCGCAAATAGCAGCTATTTCCTACCATAAAAGTTGTGAAGACTGCCGCCAGGGGGAGAAGAGATCTCAGCGGCCTGGCAGGGGGATCACCACGAGTCGCAAGCGCAAATAGCAGCTATTTGCTACCATAAAATATGTCAAGACTGCCACCAGGGGGAGTGGACTAGAGACAGGACTGCCACAGGGGCCCCATGAGTCGCACGCCCAAATAGCAGCTATTTGCGACCCTATAAAATTTAGGAGGGGGTAAAATTTCTGGTAGCATCGCATTAAAAGTTAAGATGGCCGCCAGGGGGAGTGGACATGAGTGCGGGCCGACAGAGGGGCCCCCATGAATCACACGCGCAAATAGCAGCTATTTGCTATCCTAAAAAATTAGGACGAGGTAAAATTTTTAGTTGCATCGCATTGAGTTTTAAGACTGCCGCCAGGGGGAGCGGACATGAGACTGGACAGACAGAGGGGCCCCCATGAGTCTCAAGCGCAAATAGCAGCCATTTGCTACCTTAAAAGTGTCAAGACTGCCGCCAGGGGGAGTAGATATCAGAGCGGGCTGCCAGAGGCCGAGGGGGCCCCATGAATCGCACGCGCAAATAGCAGCTATTTGCTACCTTAAAATGTGCCAAGACTGCCGCCAGGGGGAGTGGTTATGAGAGTGGCCTGACAGAGAGGCCCCCATGAGTCGCAAGCGCAAATAGCAGCTATTTGCTACCTTAAAAGTGTCAAGACTGCCGCCAGGGGGAGTAGATATCAGAGTGGGCTGCCAGAGGCCGAGGGGAGCCCCATAATTTAAACGCGCAAATAGCAGCTATTTGCTACCTTTAAACATACCAAGACTGCCGCCAGGGGGAGTGGTTATGAGAGCGGCCTGACAGAGAGGCCCCCATGAGTCGCAAGCGCAAATAGCAGCTATTTGCTACCATAAAAGTGTCAAGACTGCCGCCAGGGGGAGTAGATATCAGAGCGGGCTGCCAGAGGCCGAAGGGGCCCCATGAATCGCACGCACAAGTAGCAGCTATTTGCTACCTTTAAAGGTGCCAAGACTGCCGCCAGGGGGAGTGGTTATGAGAGCGGCCTGACAGGGTGGCCCCCATGAGTTACAAGCGCAAATAGCAGCTATTTGCTGCCATAAAAGTGTCAGGACTGCCGACAGGGGGAGTAGATATCAGAGCGGGCTGCCAGAAGCCGAGGGGGCCCCATGAATCGCACGCGCAAATAGCAGCTATTTGCTACCTTTAAACATACCAAGACTGCCGCCAGGGGGAGTGGTAATGAGAGTGGCCTGACAGGGAGGCCCCCATGAGTCGCCAGCGTAAATAGCAGCTATTTGCTACCATAAAATGTGTTGAGACTGCCGACAGGGGGAGTAGATATCAGAGCGGGCTGCCAGAAGCCAAAGGGGCCCCACGAATCGCACGCGCAAATAGCAGCTATTTGCTACCTTAAAATGTGCAAAGATTGCCGCCAGGGGGAGTGGTTATGAGAGTGGCCTGACAGGGAGGGCCCCATGAGTCGCAAGCGCAAATAGCAGCTATTTGCTACCATAAAATGTGTTAAGACTGCCGCCAGGGGGAGTAGAAATCAGAGCGGGCTGCCAGAGGCCGAGGGGCCCCATAATTAAAACGCGCAAATAGCAGCTATTTGCTACCTGTAAGGTGCCTAGACTGCCGCCAGGGGGAGTGGTTATGAGAGCGGCATGACAGAGAGGCCTCCATGAGTCGCAAGCGCAAATAGCACCTATTTGCTACCATAAATGTGTCAATACTGTCGCCAGGGGGAGTAGATATCAGAGCGGGCTGCCAGAGGCCGAAGGGGCCCCATGAATCGCTCGCGCAAATAGCAGCTATTTGCTACCTTAAAATGTGCCAAGACTGCCGCCAGGGGGAGTAGAAATCAGAGCGGGCTGCCAGAGGCCGGGGGGCCCCATAATTATAACGCGCAAATAGCAGCTATTTGCTACCTGTAAGGTGCCTAGACTGCCGCCAGGGGGAGTGGTTATGAGAGCGGCATGACAGAGAGGCCTCCATGAGTCGCAAGCGCAAATAGCCCCTATTTGCTACCATAAAAGTGTCAATACTGTCGCCAGGGGGAGTAGATATCAGAGCGGGCTGCCAGAGGCCGAAGGGGCCCCATGAATCGCTCGCGCAAATAGCAGCTATTTGCTACCTTAAAATGTGCCAAGACTGCCGCCAGGGGGAGTAGAAATCAGAGCGGGCTGCCAGAGGCCGGGGGGGCCCCATAATTATAACGCGCAAATAGCAGCTATTTGCTACCTTTAAACGTGCCAAGACTGCCGCCAGGGGGAGTGGTTATGAGAGCGGCCTGACAGAGAGGCCCCCATGAGTCGCAAGCGCAAATAGGAGCTATTTGCTACCATAAAAGTGTCAAGACTGCCGCCAGGGGGAGTAGATATCAGAGCGGGCTGCCAGAGGCCGAAGGGGCCCATGAATCGCACGCGCAAATAGCAGCTATTTACTACCTTTAAAGGTGCCAAGACTGCCGCCAGGGGGAGTGGTTATGAGAGCGGCCTGACAGAGAGGCCCCCATGAGTCGCAAGCGCAAATAGGAGCTATTTGCTACCATAAAAGTGTCAAGACTGCCGCCACGGGGAGTAGATATCAGAGCGGGCTGCCAGAGGCCGAAGGGGCCCCATGAATCGCTCGCGCAAATAGCAGCTATTTGCTAACTTTAAAGGTGCCAAGAATGCCGCCAGGGGGAGTGATTATGAGAGCGGCCTGACAGAGAGGCCCCCATGAGTCGCATGCGCTAATAGCAGCTATTTGCTACCATAAAAGTGTCAAGGCTGCCGCCAGGGGGAGTAGATATCAGAGCGGGCTGCCAGAGGCCGAAGGGGCCCCATGAATCGCACGCGAAAATAGCAGCTATTTGCTACCTTTAAAGGTGCCAAGACTGTTGCCAGGGGGAGTGGATATGAAAGCGGCCTGACAGAGAGGCCCCCATGAGTCGCAAGGGCAAATAGCAGCAATTTGCTACCATACCATAGTGTCCAGACTGCCGCCTGGGGTAGTGGATATCATAGCAGGCTGCCAGAGAGGTCCCAGTGAATCGCACGCGCAAATAGCAGCTATTTGCTACTATAAAAAGTATCATATCTGCCGCCAAGGGGGAGTAGATATGAGAGCGGCCTGCCAGAGGGGCCTCATGCGTCGCACGCGCAAATAGCTGCTATTTGCTACCATAAAAAGTGACAAGACTGTCGCCGGGGGTAGTGGATATCAGAGCGCGCTACCAGAGGGTTCCGATGAATTGCCCGCGCAAATAGCAGGTATTTGCTACCATAAAAAAGTGTCAGGAATGTGCTACCATAAAAAGTGTCAAGACTGCCGCTACGGGCAGTTTCCCGCCTATCTCCAGTAAGTGCGTTTCACAGGTCTCCTAATATATCCGTATATGTGTAACCCTAACCCTTCGGGCATTGAATACTATAGAGCGTGACACTGGTGACATTTTACAAGATGTCCTTATAGTATATCCGTGAAACGGGTTACCCTTAGCCTTCGGACATGAAATACCTGTAAGTGTTTGTCCCTATCAATATATGATATATCCGGATACGGGTTACCCTAACCCTTAGGGTATGAAATACTCCAGTCAGTGTTTCTCACTAGTGATATATGCTCCTTCGAGCATGAAATACTCCTGTAATGTTTGTCACGATTAATATATGCTAAATCCGGGATCCGAGTTAACCTAACACTTCAGACATGAAATACTCCAGTAAGTGTGTGTCACTAATTATATATGGTATATCCTGGATACGGGTTACCCTAACCTTTCGGACATGAAATACTCCAGTAATTGTTTGTCACTATTAATATGTGTTATATCCGGGATACATGTTAACCTAATACTTCGGACATGAAATACTCCAGTAAGTGTTTGTCACTAATAATATGGTATATCCTGGATACGGGTTCCCCTGACCCTTCGGACATGAAATACTCCAGTAAGTGTTTGTCACTATTAATATGTGCTATATCAGGGATACGGGTTACCCTAACCTTTCGGCATGAATTACTCGAGTTAGTGTTTGTCACTATTAATATTTGCCATGTCCGGGATACGTGTTACCCTAACACTTCGGACATGAAATACTCCAGTAAGTATTTGTCACTATTAATATATGCTATATCCGGGAAACGGGTTACCCTAACACTTCGAGCATGAAATAATCCAGTAAGTGTTTGAGACCCTTCGGGCATGAAATACTCGAATAAGTGTTTTTCAATAATAATATATGCTTTATCCGGGATACGAGTTACCCTTACACTTTGTACATGATATACTCCAATTAGTGTTTGTCACTATAAATATATGGTATATCCGGGTTAGGGATTAGGTTTACCCTTCGGGAATGAAATTTTCTATAAGTGTTTGTCACTATTGATATATGCTATATCCGGGATACGGGTTACCCTAACCCTTTGGGCATGAAATATTCCAGTAATGTTTGTCACTATTAATATATGCTATATCCGGGATACGAGTTACCCTAACCCTTCAGGTATGACTTATTCCTATAAGTGTTTGTCACTATTAAAATATGCTATATCTAGGATACGGGTTACCCTAACACTTTGAGCCTATCCGGGATATGGGTTACCCTTACCATTTTGGCATAAAATACTCCAGTAAGTGCTTATCACCACTAAAATATATATGCTATATCTATACCACGGGTTACCCTATTTTGCATGAAATACTCCATTAGGTGTTTGTTACTATTAATATATGCTACTTCCTGGATAGGGTTTACCCTTTTTCCTTCGGGCATGATATACACCAGTAATTGTTTGTCACTTAGAAAATATGCTATATCCTGGATAAGGGTTACCCTAACCGTTCGGGCATAAAATACCCCAGTAAGTGTTTGTCACTATTAATATATGCTATATCCGGGATACGGGTTACCCTAACCCTTCGGGTAAAAATACTCCAGTAAGTGTATGTCACTATTAATGTATGCTATATCTGAGATACGGGTTACCCAAACCCTTCGGGCATGAAATACTACAGTACGTGTTTGCCACTATGAATATATGGTATATCCGGGAAACGGGTTACCCTAACCGTTCACGGAATGAGATACTCCAGTAAGTGTTTGTCACTATTAATATATGCTTTATCCAGGATACGGGTTACCCTAACCCCTCGGACATGAAATACTCGAGTAAGTGTTTGTCATTATTAATATATGCTATATCCAGGATACGGGTTACCCTTACCCTTCGGGCTTGAAATACTCCAGTAGGTGTTTGTCACTATTAATATATGCTATGTCCGGGAAACGGGTTACCTTAACCCTTCGGGCATGAAATACTCCAGTAGGTGTTTGTCAATATTATTATATGCTATATCCAGGATACGGGTTACCCTAACGCTTCGGGCATTAAATACTCCAGAAAGTGTTCTTCAATAATAATATATGCTATATCCGGGGTACGGGTTACTCTTACCCTAAGGACATGAAATACTTCAGTATGTCTTAGTCACATTCAGTATATGCTTCATCCGAATATGAGTTACCCTTACACTTTGTACATGAAATACTCCAATAAGTGTTTGTCACTATAAATATATGGTATATGCGTGATACGGTTTAGGTATACTCCCGGGAATGAAATATTCCAGTAAGTGTTTGTCCCTTTTAATATATGCCATATCCGGGATACGGGTTACCCTAACCCTTCAGGCATGACTTACTCCTGTAAGAGTTTGTCACTATTAATATATGGTATATCCGTGATACGGGTTACCCTAGCCTTCGGCATGAAATATTCCAGTAATGTTTGTCACTATTTATATATGCTGTATCCGGGATACTGGTCACCCTAACACTTCAGGCATGACTTACTCCTATAAGTGTTTGTCACTTTTAATATATGCTATATCTAGGATACGGGTTACCCTAACCCTTCGGGCATGAAAGACTCCAGTAAGTGTTTGTCACTATTAATTTATGCTTTATCCAGGATACGGGTAATCCTAAACCTTCGGGCATAAAATACTCCAGTAGGTGTTTGTCGCTATTTATATATGCTATATCCGGATACGGGTTACCTTAAGCCTTCGAGCATAAAATACTCCAATAAGTGTTAGTCACTATTAATATATGCTATACCCGGGATAGGGGTTACCCTAACACTTCGGACATGAAATACTCGAGTGTTTGTCACTATTAATATAATATATATCCGGGATATGGGGATCCATAACCCTTCATGCATGAAATACCCGGATAAGTATTTGTTACATTTAATAAATGCTAATCAAAGATATGGGTTACCCTTACCATTCTGGCATAAAATACTCCAGTAAGTGTTTGTCACTATTAATATATATATGCTATATCCGGGACAAGAGTTACCCAAACCTATTTTGCATGAACTACTCCAGGAGTTGTTTGTCACTATTTATATATGCTACATCCGGGATACGGAATAACCTTATCCTTCGAGCATGAGATACACCAGTAATTGTTTGTCACTATTCATATATACTTGACCGAGACACGGGTTACCCTAACCCTTCAGGAATGAATACACGAGTAACTGTTTGTCACTATTATTATATGCTATATCAGGGGTACGGGTTACCCAAACCCTTCCCGCATGAAATAATCCAGTAAGTGTTTGTCACATTTGATATTTGCTAATCCGGAATAGGTGTTACCGTAACCATTCGGACATAAATACTCAAATAAGTGTTTGTCACATTTAATATATGCTAATCCGGGATACGGGTTACCCTAACCCTTCGGGCATGAAAAACTCCATTAAGTGTTCTTCAATAATAATATATGCTATATCCGGGGTACGGGTTACTCTAACCCTTACGACATGAAATACTCCAGTATGTCTTAGTCACTATCAGTATATGCTTTATCCGGGATATGTGTTACCCTTACACTTTGTACATGAAATACTCCAATAAGTGTTTGTCACTATAAATATATGGTATATCCGGGTTAGGGGTTAGGTTTACCCTTCGGGAATGAAATTTTCCATAAGTGTTTGTCACTATTAATATATGCTATATCCGGGATACGGGTTACCCTAACCCTTTGGGCATGAAATATTCCAGTAATGTTTGTCACTATTAATATATGCTATATCCGGGATACGGGTTACCCTTACCCTTCAGGTATAACTTAATCCTATAAGTGTTTGTCACTATTAAAACATGCTATATCCAGGATACGGGTTACCCTAACCCTTCGGGCTAGAAATACTCCAGTGAGTGGTTGTCACTATTAACAAATGCTATATCCGGAATACGGGTTACCCTAACCCTTCGGACATGACATGCCCCTGTAAGTGTTTGTCACTATTAATATATGCTCTATCCGGGAAACGGGTTTCCCTAACCCTTTGTGCATGAAATACCCCAGTAGGTGTTTGTCACTATTAATATATGCTACATCCGGGATACGGGTTACCCTAATCCTTTGGGCATGAAATATTCCAGTAATGTTTGTCACTATTAAAATATGCTGTATCCAGGATACGGGTTACCCTAACCCTTCGGGCATGTAATACTCCAGTGAGTGTTTGTCACTATTAACATATGCTTTATCCGGGATACGGGTTACCCTAACCCTTCGGGCATGAAATACTCCTGCAAGTGTTTGTCACTATTCATATATGCTATATCCAGGATAAGGGTTACCCTAACCCTTCGGGCATAAAATACCCCAGTAAGTGTATGTCACTATTAATGTATGCTATATCCGGGATACGGGTTACCCTAACACTTCGAGCATGAAATAATCCAGTAAGTGTTTGAGACCCTTCGGGCATGAAATACTCCAATAACTGTTTTTCAATAATAATATATGCTTTATCCGGGATAAGAGTTACCCCTACACTTTGTACATGAAATACTCCAATTAGTGTTTGTCACTACAAATATATGGTATATCCGGGCTAGGGGTTAGGTTTACCCTTCGGGAATGAAATTTTCCATAAGTATTTGTAACTATTAATATATGCTATATCCGGGATACGGGTTACCCTAACCCTTTGGGCATGAAATATTCCAGTAATGTTTCTCACTATTAATATATGCTATATCCGGGATACGGATTGCCCTAACCCTTCAGGTATGACTTACTCCTACAAGTGTTTGTCACTATTAAAATATGCTATATCCAGGATACGGGTTACCCTAACCCTTCGGGCATGAAATACTCCAGTGAGTGTTTTGTCACTATTAATATATGCTATATCCGGGATACGGGTTACCCTAACCCTTAATTCGGGCATGAAATACCCCAGTAGGTGTTTGTCACTATTAATATATGCTATTTCCTGTATACGGGCTACCCTAATCCTTTGGGCATGAAATATTCCAGTAATGTTTGTCACTATTAAAATATGCTGTATCCAGGATACGGGTTACCCTAACCCTTCGGGCATGAAATACTCCAGTGAGTGATTGTCACTATTAACCTAAGCTTTATCCGGGATACGGGTTACCCTAACCTTTCGGGCATGAAATACTTCAGTAAGTGTTTGTCACTTAAATATGCTATATCCGGGATACGGGTTACCCTAACCCTTCGGGCATGAAATACTCCAGTAAGTGTTTGTCACTTATAATATATGCTATATCCGGAATACGGGTTACCCTAACCCTTCGGACATGACATGCCCCTGTAAGTGTTTGTCACTATTGATATATGCTCTATCCGGGAAACGGGTTTCCCTAACCCTTTGTGCATGTAATAGCCCAGTAGGTGTTTTTCACTATTAATATATGCTGTATCCAGGATACGGGTTACCCTAACCCTTCGGGCATGAAATACTCCAGTGAGTGTTTGTCACTATTAACATATGCTTTATCCGGGATACGGGTTACCTTAACCCTTCGGGCATGAAATACTCCTGCAAGTGTTTGTCACTATTCATATATGCTATATCCAGGATAAGGGTTACCCTAACCCTTCGGGCATAAAATACCCCAGTAAGTGTATGTCACTATTAATTTATGCTATATCCGGGATACGGGTTACCCTAACACTTCGAGCATGAAATAGTCCATTAAGTGTTTGAGACTTATAATATATACAATATCCGGAAAACGGGTTACCATAACCCTTCGGGCATGACATACAACTATAAGTGTTTGTCACTATTCATACATGCTATATCCAGGATACGGGTTACCCTAACCCTTTGGGCATGAAATAATCCAGTAGGTGTTTGTCATTATTAATATATGCTATATCCGGGATACGGGTTACCCTAACCCGTCGGGCATGAAATACTCCAGTAAGTGTTTGTCACTTATAATATATGCAATATCCGTAAAACGGGTTACCCTAACCCTTCGGGCATGAAATACTCCAGTAAGTGTTTGTCACTTATAATATATGCTATATCCGGAATACGGGTTACCCTAACCCTTCGGACATGACATGCCCCTGTAAGTGTTTGTCACTATTGATATATGCTCTATCCGGGAAACGGGTTTACCTAACCCTTTGTGCATGTAATAGCCCAGTAGGTGTTTTTCACTATTAATATATGCTGTATCCAGGATACGGGTTACCCTAACCCTTCGGGCATGGAATACTCCAGTGAGTGTTTGTCACTATTAACATATGCTTTATCCGGGATACGGGTTACCCTAACCCTTCGGGCATGAAATACTCCTGCAAGTGTTTGTCACTATTCATATATGCTAAATCCAGGATAAGGGTTACCCTAACCCTTCGGGCATAAAATACCCCAGTAAGTGTTTGTCACTATTAATATATGCTCTATCCAGGATAAGGGTTCCCTATCACTCGGGCGTGAAATACTCCAGTAAGTGTTTGTCACTCTTCATATATGCTATATCCAGGATAAGGGTTACCCTAACCCTTTGGGCATGAAATACTCCAGTAGGTGTTTGTCACTATTAATATATGCTATATTCAGGATACGGGTTACCCTAACCATTCAGGCATAAAATACCCCAGTAAGTGTATGTCACTATTAATTTATGCTATATCCGGGATACGGGTAACCCTAACCCGTCGGGCATGAAATACTCCAGTAAGTGTTTGTCACTTATAATATATGCAATATCCGTAAAACGGGTTACCCTAACCCTTCGGGCATGACATACAACTTTAAGTGTTTGTCACTATTAATATATGCTCTATCCAGGATAAGGGTTCCCTATCACTCGGGCGTGAAATACTCCAGTAAGTGTTTGTCACTATTCATATATGCTATATCCAGGATACGGGTTACCCTAACCCTTTGGGCATGAAATACTCCAGTAGGTGTTTGTCACTATTCATATATGCTATATCCAGGATACGGGTTACCCTAACCCTTCGGGCATGAAATACTTCAGTGTGTGTTTGTCCCTATTAATATATGCTATATCCGGGATACGGGTTACTCTAACCTTTCAGGCATGACTTACTCCTATAAATGTTTGTCGCTAATAATATATGCTATATCTAGGATACGGGTTACCCTAACCCTTTGGGCATGACATACAACTTTATGTGTTTGTCACTATTAATATATGCTCTATCCGGGATAAGGGTTCCCTAACCCTCGGGCGTGAAATACTCCTTTAAGGGTTTGTCACTATTCATATATGCTATATCCAAGATAAGGGTTACCCTTACCCTTTGGGCATAAAATACCCCCGTGTTTGTCACTATTAATATATGCTATATCCGGGATACGTGTTACCCTAACACTTCGGACATGAAATACTCCAGTAAGTATTTGTCACTATTAATATATGCTATATCCGGGAAACGGGTTACCCTAACACTTCGAGCATGAAATAATCCAGTAAGTGTTTGAGACCCTTCGGGCATGAAATACTCGAATAAGTGTTTTTCAATAATAATATATGCTTTATCCGGGATACGAGTTACCCTTACACTTTGTACATGATATACTCCAATTAGTGTTTGTCACTATAAATATATGGTATATCCGGGTTAGGGATTAGGTTTACCCTTCGGGAATGAAATTTTCTATAAGTGTTTGTCACTATTGATATATGCTATATCCGGGATACGGGTTACCCTAACCCTTTGGGCATGAAATATTCCAGTAATGTTTGTCACTATTAATATATGCTATATCCGGGATACGAGTTACCCTAACCCTTCAGGTATGACTTATTCCTATAAGTGTTTGTCACTATTAAAATATGCTATATCTAGGATACGGGTTACCCTAACACTTTGAGCCTATCCGGGATATGGGTTACCCTTACCATTTTGGCATAAAATACTCCAGTAAGTGCTTATCACCACTAAAATATATATGCTATATCTATACCACGGGTTACCCTATTTTGCATGAAATACTCCATTAGGTGTTTGTCACTATTAATATATGCTACTTCCTGGATAGGGTTTACCCTTTTTCCTTCGGGCATGATATACACCAGTAATTGTTTGTCACTTAGAAAATATGCTATATCCTGGATAAGGGTTACCCTAACCGTTCGGGCATAAAATACCCCAGTAAGTGTTTGTCACTATTAATATATGCTATATCCGGGATACGGGTTACCCTAACCCTTCGGGTAAAAATACTCCAGTAAGTGTATGTCACTATTAATGTATGCTATATCTGAGATACGGGTTACCCAAACCCTTCGGGCATGAAATACTACAGTACGTGTTTGCCACTATGAATATATGGTATATCCGGGAAACGGGTTACCCTAACCGTTCACGGAATGAGATACTCCAGTAAGTGTTTGTCACTATTAATATATGCTTTATCCAGGATACGGGTTACCCTAACCCCTCGGACATGAAATACTCGAGTAAGTGTTTGTCATTATTAATATATGCTATATCCAGGATACGGGTTACCCTTACCCTTCGGGCTTGAAATACTCCAGTAGGTGTTTGTCACTATTAATATATGCTATGTCCGGGAAACGGGTTACCTTAACCCTTCGGGCATGAAATACTCCAGTAGGTGTTTGTCAATATTATTATATGCTATATCCAGGATACGGGTTACCCTAACGCTTCGGGCATTAAATACTCCAGAAAGTGTTCTTCAATAATAATATATGCTATATCCGGGGTACGGGTTACTCTTACCCTAAGGACATGAAATACTTCAGTATGTCTTAGTCACATTCAGTATATGCTTCATCCGAATATGAGTTACCCTTACACTTTGTACATGAAATACTCCAATAAGTGTTTGTCACTATAAATATATGGTATATGCGTGATACGGTTTAGGTATACTCCCGGGAATGAAATATTCCAGTAAGTGTTTGTCCCTTTTAATATATGCCATATCCGGGATACGGGTTACCCTAACCCTTCAGGCATGACTTACTCCTGTAAGAGTTTGTCACTATTAATATATGGTATATCCGTGATACGGGTTACCCTAGCCTTCGGCATGAAATATTCCAGTAATGTTTGTCACTATTTATATATGCTGTATCCGGGATACTGGTCACCCTAACACTTCAGGCATGACTTACTCCTATAAGTGTTTGTCACTTTTAATATATGCTATATCTAGGATACGGGTTACCCTAACCCTTCGGGCATGAAAGACTCCAGTAAGTGTTTGTCACTATTAATGTATGCTTTATCCAGGATACGGGTAATCCTAAACCTTCGGGCATAAAATACTCCAGTAGGTGTTTGTCGCTATTTATATATGCTATATCCGGATACGGGTTACCTTAAGCCTTCGAGCATAAAATACTCCAATAAGTGTTAGTCACTATTAATATATGCTATACCCGGGATAGGGGTTACCCTAACACTTCGGACATGAAATACTTGAGTGTTTGTCACTATTAATATAATATATATCCGGGATATGGGGATCCATAACCCTTCATGCATGAAATACCCGGATAAGTATTTGTTACATTTAATAAATGCTAATCAAAGATATGGGTTACCCTTACCATTCTGGCATAAAATACTCCAGTAAGTGTTTGTCACTATTAATATATATATGCTATATCCGGGACAAGAGTTACCCAAACCTATTTTGCATGAACTACTCCAGGAGTTGTTTGTCACTATTTATATATGCTACATCCGGGATACGGAATAACCTTATCCTTCGAGCATGAGATACACCAGTAATTGTTTGTCACTATTCATATATACTTGACCGAGACACGGGTTACCCTAACCCTTCAGGAATGAATACACGAGTAACTGTTTGTCACTATTATTATATGCTATATCAGGGGTACGGGTTACCCAAACCCTTCCCGCATGAAATAATCCAGTAAGTGTTTGTCACATTTGATATTTGCTAATCCGGAATAGGTGTTACCGTAACCATTCGGACATAAATACTCAAATAAGTGTTTGTCACATTTAATATATGCTAATCCGGGATACGGGTTACCCTAACCCTTCGGGCATGAAAAACTCCATTAAGTGTTCTTCAATAATAATATATGCTATATCCGGGGTACGGGTTACTCTAACCCTTACGACATGAAATACTCCAGTATGTCTTAGTCACTATCAGTATATGCTTTATCCGGGATATGTGTTACCCTTACACTTTGTACATGAAATACTCCAATAAGTGTTTGTCACTATAAATATATGGTATATCCGGGTAAGGGGTTAGGTTTACCCTTCGGGAATGAAATTTTCCATAAGTGTTTGTCACTATTAATATATGCTATATCCGGGATACGGGTTACCCTAACCCTTTGGGCATGAAATATTCCAGTAATGTTTGTCACTATTAATATATGCTATATCCGGGATACGGGTTACCCTTACCCTTCAGGTATAACTTAATCCTATAAGTGTTTGTCACTATTAAAACATGCTATATCCAGGATACGGGTTACCCTAACCCTTCGGGCTAGAAATACTCCAGTGAGTGGTTGTCACTATTAACAAATGCTATATCCGGAATACGGGTTACCCTAACCCTTCGGACATGACATGCCCCTGTAAGTGTTTGTCACTATTAATATATGCTCTATCCGGGAAACGGGTTTCCCTAACCCTTTGTGCATGAAATACCCCAGTAGGTGTTTGTCACTATTAATATATGCTACATCCGGGATACGGGTTACCCTAATCCTTTGGGCATGAAATATTCCAGTAATGTTTGTCACTATTAAAATATGCTGTATCCAGGATACAGGTTACCCTAACCCTTCGGGCATGTAATACTCCAGTGAGTGTTTGTCACTATTAACATATGCTTTATCCGGGATACGGGTTACCCTAACCCTTCGGGCATGAAATACTCCTGCAAGTGTTTGTCACTATTCATATATGCTATATCCAGGATAAGGGTTACCCTAACCCTTCGGGCATAAAATACCCCAGTAAGTGTATGTCACTATTAATGTATGCTATATCCGGGATACGGGTTACCCTAACACTTCGAGCATGAAATAATCCAGTAAGTGTTTGAGACCCTTCGGGCATGAAATACTCCAATAACTGTTTTTCAATAATAATATATGCTTTATCCGGGATAAGAGTTACCCCTACACTTTGTACATGAAATACTCCAATTAGTGTTTGTCACTACAAATATATGGTATATCCGGGCTAGGGGTTAGGTTTACCCTTCGGGAATGAAATTTTCCATAAGTATTTGTAACTATTAATATATGCTATATCCGGGATACGGGTTACCCTAACCCTTTGGGCATGAAATATTCCAGTAATGTTTCTCACTATTAATATATGCTATATCCGGGATACGGATTGCCCTAACCCTTCAGGTATGACTTACTCCTACAAGTGTTTGTCACTATTAAAATATGCTATATCCAGGATACGGGTTACCCTAACCCTTCGGGCATGAAATACTCCAGTGAGTGTTTTGTCACTATTAATATATGCTATATCCGGGATACGGGTTACCCTAACCCTTAATTCGGGCATGAAATACCCCAGTAGGTGTTTGTCACTATTAATATATGCTATTTCCTGTATACGGGCTACCCTAATCCTTTGGGCATGAAATATTCCAGTAATGTTTGTCACTATTAAAATATGCTGTATCCAGGATACGGGTTACCCTAACCCTTCGGGCATGAAATACTCCAGTGAGTGATTGTCACTATTAACATAAGCTTTATCCGGGATACGGGTTACCCTAACCTTTCGGGCATGAAATACTTCAGTAAGTGTTTGTCACTTAAATATGCTATATCCGGGATACGGGTTACCCTAACCCTTCGGGCATGAAATACTCCAGTAAGTGTTTGTCACTTATAATATATGCTATATCCGGAATACGGGTTACCCTAACCCTTCGGACATGACATGCCCCTGTAAGTGTTTGTCACTATTGATATATGCTCTATCCGGGAAACGGGTTTCCCTAACCCTTTGTGCATGTAATAGCCCAGTAGGTGTTTTTCACTATTAATATATGCTGTATCCAGGATACGGGTTACCCTAACCCTTCGGGCATGAAATACTCCAGTGAGTGTTTGTCACTATTAACATATGCTTTATCCGGGATACGGGTTACCTTAACCCTTCGGGCATGAAATACTCCTGCAAGTGTTTGTCACTATTCATATATGCTATATCCAGGATAAGGGTTACCCTAACCCTTCGGGCATAAAATACCCCAGTAAGTGTATGTCACTATTAATTTATGCTATATCCGGGATACGGGTTACCCTAACACTTCGAGCATGAAATAGTCCATTAAGTGTTTGAGACTTATAATATATACAATATCCGGAAAACGGGTTACCCTAACCCTTCGGGCATGACATACAACTATAAGTGTTTGTCACTATTCATACATGCTATATCCAGGATACGGGTTACCCTAACCCTTTGGGCATGAAATAATCCAGTAGGTGTTTGTCATTATTAATATATGCTATATCCGGGATACGGGTTACCCTAACCCGTCGGGCATGAAATACTCCAGTAAGTGTTTGTCACTTATAATATATGCAATATCCGTAAAACGGGTTACCCTAACCCTTCGGGCATGAAATACTCCAGTAAGTGTTTGTCACTTATAATATATGCTATATCCGGAATACGGGTTACCCTAACCCTTCGGACATGACATGCCCCTGTAAGTGTTTGTCACTATTGATATATGCTCTATCCGGGAAACGGGTTTACCTAACCCTTTGTGCATGTAATAGCCCAGTAGGTGTTTTTCACTATTAATATATGCTGTATCCAGGATACGGGTTACCCTAACCCTTCGGGCATGGAATACTCCAGTGAGTGTTTGTCACTATTAACATATGCTTTATCCGGGATACGGGTTACCCTAACCCTTCGGGCATGAAATACTCCTGCAAGTGTTTGTCACTATTCATATATGCTAAATCCAGGATAAGGGTTACCCTAACCCTTCGGGCATAAAATACCCCAGTAAGTGTTTGTCACTATTAATATATGCTCTATCCAGGATAAGGGTTCCCTATCACTCGGGCGTGAAATACTCCAGTAAGTGTTTGTCACTCTTCATATATGCTATATCCAGGATAAGGGTTACCCTAACCCTTTGGGCATGAAATACTCCAGTAGGTGTTTGTCACTATTAATATATGCTATATTCAGGATACGGGTTACCCTAACCATTCAGGCATAAAATACCCCAGTAAGTGTATGTCACTATTAATTTATGCTATATCCGGGATACGGGTAACCCTAACCCGTCGGGCATGAAATACTCCAGTAAGTGTTTGTCACTTATAATATATGCAATATCCGTAAAACGGGTTACCCTAACCCTTCGGGCATGACATACAACTTTAAGTGTTTGTCACTATTAATATATGCTCTATCCAGGATAAGGGTTCCCTATCACTCGGGCGTGAAATACTCCAGTAAGTGTTTGTCACTATTCATATATGCTATATCCAGGATACGTGTTACCCTAACCCTTTGGGCATGAAATACTCCAGTAGGTGTTTGTCACTATTCATATATGCTATATCCAGGATACGGGTTACCCTAACCCTTCGGGCATGAAATACTTCAGTGTGTGTTTGTCCCTATTAATATATGCTATATCCGGGATACGGGTTACTCTAACCTTTCAGGCATGACTTACTCCTATAAATGTTTGTCGCTAATAATATATGCTATATCTAGGATACGGGTTACCCTAACCCTTTGGGCATGACATACAACTTTATGTGTTTGTCACTATTAATATATGCTCTATCCGGGATAAGGGTTCCCTAACCCTCGGGCGTGAAATACTCCTTTAAGGGTTTGTCACTATTCATATATGCTATATCCAAGATAAGGGTTACCCTTACCCTTTGGGCATAAAATACCCCCCTGTTTGTCACTATTAATATATGCTATATCCGGGATACGGGTTACCCTATCCCTTCTGGCATGAAATACTCCAGTAAGTGTTTGTCACTTATAATATATGCAATATCCGGAAAACGGGTTACCCTAACCCTTCGGGCATGACATACAACTTTTAGTGTTTGTCACTTTTAATATATGCTCTATCCAGGATAAGGGTTCCCTATCACTCGGGCGTGAAATACTCCAGTAAGTGTTTGTCACTATTCATATAGGCTATATCCAGGATACGGGTTACCCTAACCCTTTGGGCATGAAATACTCCAGTAGGTGTTTGTCACTATTAATATATGCTATATTCAGGATACGGGTTACCCTAACCCTTCGGGCATGAAATACTCCAGTAGGTGTTTGTCATTATTAATATATGCTATATCGGGGATACGGGTTACCCTAACCCTTCGGACATGAAATACTCCAGTAAGTGTTTGTCACTTATATTATATGCAATATCCGGAAAACGGGTTACCCTAACCCTTCGGACATGACATACAACTTTAAGTGTTTGTCACTATTAATATATGCTCTATCCAGGATAAGGGTTCCCTATCACTCGGGCGTGAAATACTCTAGTAAGTGTTTGTCACTATTCATATATGCTATATCCAGGATACGGGTTACCCTAACCCTTTGGGCATGAAATACTCCAGTAGGTGTTTGTCATTATTAATATATGCTATATTCAGGGTACGGGTTACCCTGACCCTTCGGGCATGAAAAACTCCAGTGAGTGTTTGTCCCTATTAATATATGCTATATCCGGGATACGGGTTACCCTAACCTTTCAGGCATGACTTACTCCTATAAATGCTTGTCGCTATTAATAAATGCTATATCTAGGATACGGGTTACCCTAACCCTTCATGCATGAAATACTCCAGTGGGTATTTGTCACTATTAATATATGCTTTATCCGGGATACGGGTACCCTAACCCGTCGGGCATGAAATACTCCAGTAAGTGAATGTCACTTATAATATATGCAATATCCGGAAAACGGGTTACCCTAACCCTTTGGGCATGACATACAACTTTATGTGTTTGTCACTATTAATATATGCTCTATCCAGGATAAGGGTTCCCTAACCCTTCGGGCATGAAAAACTCCAGTGTTTGTCACTTATAATATATGCCATATCTGGAGAACGGGTTACCCTAATCCTTCGGGCATGACATACTCCTTTAAGTGTTTGTCACTATAAATATATGCTATATTCGGGAAACGGGTTACCCTAACCCTTTGGGTATGAAATATGGTTGTTGCAAGAGGCAGTACATGCTAGGAACACCCATGTTCAATCCACATTGGGGTGATGACAGAGCAGTAGCATTGATCCAGGGCATTATAAAATGTCTCTCCTGAGAATGTTGAATGTAGCCTTATCTTATGGGCCAAGAATTACCAATAATTTTGGTACTGACTTTGGAACATTATTAAGCACAATTTTGGTATCTAAGCCCATCTTCAATAAAAGGGATATTAAACTAAGTGCATCACACAGGAGTCATGTTGCAAGTTGTCCATAATGTAACACGTAGTGAACCCAACTGCAATATATTAGCCTTGTATGCATATGATTTTTGCAAAACACAAACTGTACAGAAAGATTTCTTACATCATGAATGTAATGTGTTATCTGTTGTAAATTGTCTCAATTGGATAGAGAATTAGGCATCTGTTGACAATAATAAGCAAAAAAAAAAAAAAAATAAAAATCTGTCATTAAAAAAGTGGAGTAATTAAATAAAACTATCCTAGGATCAGAAGGGCACGTCAGAGAAACACTGTATTATAAGGTGTTTGTATAAGCGGCATAATATAACACCCTATTGTTGTGGATATGTGGTTAGTGTGAGGATGTAAATATAGTTTGGGGGGGGGGGCAAGCCAAGAAGTAGAGCAAATAATGTTTATGGATACTGTGGCAACTGCCAAGGCAAAAACATCTTACTATTTAAAAAAAAAGATGAGTTACTGCTATACGTGTTAGTGGAAGTGATGTAAAGAAATTTATGAAAACTTTTAACCATTTTATGTGTTAATATAAATGGAGCGGGTCATGTACTGTATATATTACAGACATTTATATCATTGGCCCTATGAAAAAGTCAAAAACATGGCAGGGAGATTGCATAAGTCATGATGATAATGAGTATAAAAATTGAATGAGGTCTGTATATAAAATAAAAGTTTAAAGAAGGGGATGCGAGATGAGTTTTTTTAGCACAATAAATATTTAGCAATTGATGAACTGCAAAAATTGTTTTTGGGCAATAATATACGCTTTATACGGTTATGGATTACCCTAACCCTTCAGACAAGAAATAACCAATGTGTTTATCACTGTTAATATATGGTATATTACAGACAGGGTGACCCTTAGTCTTCGACATAAAATACTAGAGATATTGTTAGTAAATATTAATATATGCTGTTCAAGGATACAGGTAACCTTACCTACGGACATGAAATACTCCAGTCAGTGCTCCTCACTGGTGATATATGCTATATCCGGGATATAGGTTACTCAAACCCATTAAAATGTGCTGAATCTAGGATATGGGTTACCTGAACCCTTTATGCATGAATACTGGAGCGTTTGTCACTATTAATATATGCTAAATGCAAGATACGGGTTAACCTCCGCCTTCAAACTTGAATTACTCGAATAAGTCTTTTTAACTAATAATAAATGGTATATCTGGGATACGGTTTACCCTAACCCTTCAAATTTTAAATCACCAATCAGACTATACTCCAGGAAGTATTAATATAAGGTATATCTGGGATACGGGTTACCCTAACCCTTCAGGTGTGAATACTCCAGTAAGTCTTTGTCACTATTAATATATGGTACATTCAGGCTACAGGATACCTTAATATTTTAATATAACATGTAGAGACATTGATGGAACGGACAACAGCAATGCAATGAAGTAAGAGAAGTGAACAGCAAATGCATCAAACATGAATCAGTGACTTTATATTATAAATATAAACATATAGAATTTCCGCGAGATATAAATTATTATAGAGTTATGCATAAGTACCTGAAATCAGGACATTGGAATGAAATCTGGACAGTTCTAATCCTGAAAGTGTTGGATGTTCATCAGAATTAGAACTAATGCTAATCACCAAATATGAATTAATGGAGAAAGTTTTATAGACAAACATGTGACCAACCCCAAAATAAATGTGCAATATTGTGTATAAACAGAAGATTCATATAAGAACGATTCTGACATTAATGTAATATTTGCACTCTGTCATGATATTTATACCGATGCAAGGACTTCAGATTACGCCCCCCCCCCCCCCTCTCAGGTTACCCCCCATTAATCTGAAATCGATTTCAGATTACCCCCGGGGGTAGCCTGAACCTGATTTCAGGTTACCCCCCTACATTTCAGATTGTCCCCCTCACCGATCAAGCTAATATGATTACTTTTTGTGTAAGTAGCTAGGAGATCACCGCTCCAGATATATTTATTTACCACATCCTCATCTGGCTGGTGATATAGTGGTCAGCTCCGTCGGGCCGTACATGGGTCTCTCTGTCCGTAACCTCTTCGTAACACGTATTATCTCAAAACGTTACTCACATCCCATTTTAATTAACTTGGCAGGTGTATTCATTTATAATTGCAGGCAATTTGTAAGATAGAAACTAGGGCTGTATCAATATATCGAAATATCGATACGAATCGATACGCGACATCGATACGATAACCGAAATGCGTTGCATGCTATATCGGTCGTATCGATGTAAAACATTGATTGCTAACGAATAGGGATATGAATCAAAGTTCAAATATAACCTTGATGATTTATAAAAATAAATGCATTGTATATTTGTTGTTTTGCCTTTAACAACATGATTAGAAATGTTTATACGCATGCACGTCAGTACTTCAATGAAAAGCAGGTGCATGTAAGCGATAATAGGAAAATGATACTGACTTTCCTCTTTATTAATGAAATCTATATTCACATCACATATTGCTACAAGGAACAAGGTACATTCACGTCTATATCCTATATATGTGTGTGTGTGTGTGTGACACTTATTCGCTTTATGATACAGTGAAACCGCGGGTTGCAGGCGGACACCTAACGGACATATTTTAGGCCGACGGAGCGTTTTTACTACTTTTTAAACCCCATTAAGGCCAGGCCACACCGAACGCTGCCCTGCGCCGCAAAGCGCTGCAAATAAACGGCTGAGCACTTTTGCGGCGCTGCAAAGCGGAGAAAGTTGAACTTTTTTTAGCTTTGTTTTGACGGGCTGTAACATATAATTAAGGTTTAATATTAAAGGAAAAATACCGGTGTTTATGGTTGATAAAATCCAATACTTGAGTCTCCGACATGTTGCCGCAGCCGGACTTCCTTGGCCCGACTCCCTCTGGGGCGGACACCCCGCTACAACGAACAAATTGTCCAGTCCCGTGAATGTCTTCCCCAGAGGGGTTTCACTGTATATCATTTTATCTCTTTTTTTATTATTTTCGCAGTCAGTAATAGGTTACTTGAAACTCCCAAGTTTCACATCAGACGTGAAATAAATGGTTGAAGCCTGGGGACGAATTCTGTTCACACACGAGATTGACTCACTCCAAAAAAAGCTATAAGAATTATCACAAATAGCAAATACAATGCCAACAGTGAACCGATTGTTAAATTATTAAAAATCCTAAAAATTAACGACATCTTCAGACTAAATATATTAAAATTTGACTATAATTACTGCCATGAATCAGTATCCAAATATTTACAAATATTTAATTTTTCAACAAGGACTATGACACACGAACGAAACGAGAATTAGTCTAAGCCATAAAAAATTAGCTTTTACCAATAACAATCTATAATTTCAGTAATTCAAGTTGTAAATCTTCCGAGTTTGTTGCCAATTTCCTCATTAAAACATATAGTCTCAAATATTAAGAATGTATAATCATTTAACCACCATATTTATGTACATTTTCTCTCTCTCTCTCTCCATGTTTCATGCACAGGGGGCTGTTGTGTCGGCGCATTAAAATCCTTAACAACAGTCCCTAGACATAATAAAAACAAAAATATTGACAAACATATTGAATATATTTAGTATGGATGCTTTACTTTTATGTCTAAAAAAATATTCTCTCTCTCTCTCTATCTCTCTCTCTCTCACTAATGGATTCAGCGGTCTAAAATTAAAAATTATTAATAATCAGTGGCTTTGGAACACTAAAATAAATATATTTTATATGTTAAACATTGATTTATGTTAAAATAAAAGAAGGAAAACCATTCAAGTGGGCAACTACAACATAGAGACACGACATATTAAAAATACATATAACACGCGATAAATTATGTATAAATTGTTCTTCTACCATGACAAAATACGGGACTTTTTATGTCATATTTTTATAATTTAAATTCGTCAAAATTTCCTCCGATCGAATTTTAGCGGGTTTTTTATTTTGTCTTTCCAAAGAAGTAATTGTTTCGAATAAAAACCAAAATAAACTGTCTACCATTTTTTCCATGTACAAACCTAATGTCCGACTTCAACGACCTCACTAAACAAGCCAGGAAGATAGCTGCAGTATGCTTGCCAGTTGCCGTACTTCATGATCACGAAAGATAGCATTTAAATTATGGATGTAATTATCATACCCAGTTAATGTGCAAGACTGTATGTTTCATTAATAGTTGGTGTATTTATAATTTAAATGGAGAGAGAATGTTTTGTACCTTTTGTATTACAGGTATAATGAAAATTTGATGATAATAATTATCATCGCTATTTTTTCTATTGTTATTATTATAAAAAGTAGTAGTACTAGTAGTAGTAGTTGTTGTTTTTTTGTTGTTGTTTTCAGGTTACTTAAGGTAATGTAGTTAAGATAAGCATCTAAATAATCATAATTAATCAAATGGGGGGGGGGGGGGGTAATCTGAAATTGGAGGGGGTAATCTGAAATCGATTTCAGATTACCCCCCCCCCCGGTAATCTGAACGAGGGGTAATTTGAAATCGGTACATCAATTTAATGGGGTCACGTAAGCCGACTTCTATGCCTCGACCAGCATAGAAGCAAGTAGAATGCTTCAGAAGAACAGGGTCTCTGTTTAAATTTATTGAAAGCTACTTAACTAATTGTAAACAATGCGTAGTTCTAGAGGGCTCAGAGTCAAATAGTTAATATATATATATATTTTCAGGTGTGCCGCAGGGTTCTATACTGGGACTACTCTTGTTTCTTGTTTATGTTAGCGATATTGAATTGCACATAAAAAAATAATATTAAAATGTAAGCTGATGACACCTGTATATATTCTGTTACTGACAACCCGGACGATTCAGCAGATTCTCTCAACAGTGACTTGCATCGCTTGAGCCAGTGGGCTAAGAAATGGCATTTACAAATGAACCCAACGAAAACTAAAGTTATATGTTTGTCAAGTAAAATTCGTACAATACTCATCCACTGCTGTATTTTGATGACGTCAAACTGAATGACATGACCAGCGTAAAACACCTCGGGGATATACTAACAAAAGACTTGTCATTGTTCGAACAAAATAATAATTTTTGGTCTTAAAACTTCCAAAAAATGCCATTTTAAAATATTATAAATTCAACATGACTATGAAAATACTGGAACGGTTGTACAAAACAATGTTTCTTGCTGTTTTAGAATACGGGTCACAAGTATATAAGAGCTGCACAGGGAAAGAAACTAATCAAGTAGAAAGCATACAGAGAAGAGCCGCACGTATCTGCACCGGCGCTTTAATCACAACTACTCGAACAAAATGTATGATGAGCTGCATTGGCCTCAACTCTCCTTAAGAAGAGATTTCGAAATATTTCTCACATTTTCAAAAATGGTCAATAAGCTATCGCCAATTTACTAGAGGAAACTAATTCCAGGGGGCGCGACGATTCCAACTCTTATAATCTACGAAATAAAAACAACACATTGTACCACCTATGCTAAATGAACAATAAAAAATCTTTTTTGCCAAGTTCGTGTAAAATATGGAATAAATTGCCCATTGAAATAAGAAAGATTAATTGTTTTAATTTTTTCGAGCGCGCCCTGAAAATTAATTTATTCAAAACCAAGAAACCAGGAGGCACATGTTTCTATTTTTCCGTCAGAAAAGAAGAGATAATCATCAATAGATTCGAAGCTTGTCCCATGACTCAGTACGTACTTATTGAAAACCGGGAAAACGGAGAGCCCAATATGTAACTGTATACTGCAGCTGAAGTAAAGCACGCAACACTATTTATTACAATGTTCAAGGTACACCCGAAATCGATCCGACATGTTCATGTTCATTGAAACAGCATTTGACGAAGAAAAATACGATGTAAATTTCTGTATCAGACTTGACCCTACAACTAAAACTGAAAACGAAAAGTGAAAGAGTTCATATTACATATGAGAATTCCCGCATCAGACTTTCAAAGAGATAAGATACGCATAGCCTTAACACGTTTATTATACACAAACAAAACTTTTTTAAGTGATACAATGTATATATACCAGAGTGCCTCACCACTTATATCTTGAACCCGCTTCTAGTGCAGAATATAGTAAACGGTTATCCTGCTATATTGTTTTCACGTCAGTTAATGTTTAGTCATTCTGTAAGATTATTTGTCGCCTATATTATGTTGTATATATTTTAGCACGTGCATATATATGCGTATATGTTTATATGTTGTGATCGTCATTGTTAACATGTTATACATGCTTACAGAAGAGCATGTCTATTAGCCAATGGCTACTTTGTAATCCTGTTAATATAAATATGTTCAAACCACGAAGATTTTGTAAGAGAAGGGCGACAAAGGTTTTGTTTTTCAAAATTAAATATTAATACATCATTAGTTATTGAATAAAAAAAATGCAATGAACTGTAGCATATATTGTTCAAGAATTATGTCTATGATTAGTCAGTAACAGAACTTGCTATTTCGCAGGTGTCTTAGCCACCGTGCACATTGCGCTTTGCTGTCGCTAGTTAATATGGCCAGTAAACCCTGCTACTGCGCAGGTCGATGCGACTACTAATTCCTTACGCGCCTAGTGCAAAGCTTGTTGCAGGCCTATCCGGTCGACCTATGGTTACAAAGATTGGACTGAAACTATAGCATCAAAAGTTTCGATCGCAATAGATAGCCTCCCTGAGGTTCTCGCTACCGCGCATATCTGATTTGCTACCGCGCAGATAGCGCATTGCAATCGCAGCTAAAAATGGTCGATGCCACTTGCTACCGCGCATATGTTCTTGCTACTTTGCGACAGTTAATTGCTCCCGCGCATATTGCTTTGAATAGTCGGGTCCGAGCGACCCCTAGCAGAAAATACTTGTTACACGTTTACAATAGCAGAATTGCGATCGCAAATTCAGTCCCCATGGTAGCAGGCAACAACAACGTCCTACCACGCTGGTCTGTTTGCTACCGCGCACATTGCGCATTGCGATCGCAGCTGAATATGGCCCATGGCCTTTGCTAACGCACACATCTGTTTGTTACTTTGCGACAGTTAACTGCTACCGCGCATATTGCTTTGTGTGTTCGTGTCCGAGCGACCTCTGACAGTGAAGACTTGCACTACGTTAATAGTAGCAGAATTTTGCGATCGCAAAGACATAGTCCCCATGCATAGGAGCTGAAAGCAACTTGCTACCGCGCAGGTCGTTTGCTACCGCGCACAATGCCCATTGCGATGACAGCCATTTGCTACCGCGCAGTTCTGATTTGCTATCGCGCAGTTTGAGCGTATGAGGCGGTTTGTGTTTGATGGTAGCAAGTCCAGTTGCAGCTCATTGCGCGATGTGGCAAGCAAAGCGCAAGGGTAGTAAATGCTACTGTGCGACTGCTATTTGCTACCGCGCACTTTGCGCTTAATAGCCTTTGAGCGCATAATAGTAGCAAGATGAGTGGATGCTGAGTGCGCGTTGTGCCGGGCTCTGCGCAATGGTAGCAAAGAATCCCATAGATTAGTCTGAAAAACCGACAGTTCCCCGCATATATGCAGGACCCGGACTTGGACTCGAGCGTCCAAGACTCGGACTTGTACTCGAGCGTCCAGAACTCGGACTTATACTCGAGCGTCCAGGACACGGACTTGTACTCGAGCATCCAGGACACGGACTTGTACTCGAGCGTCCAGGAATCGGACTTGTACTCGAGCGTCCAGGACACGGACTTGTACTCGAGCGTCCAAGACTCGGACTGTTACTCGAGCGTCCAGGACTCGGACTTGTTCTCGAGCGTCCAGGACACGGACTTGTACTCGAGCGTCCAGGACTCGGACTTGTACTCGATCTTCCAGAACTCGGACTTGTACTCAAGCGTCCAGGAATCGGACTTATACTCGAGCTTCCAGAACTCGTACTTGGACTCAAGCATCCAGAACTCGGACTTGTACTCGAGCGTCAAGGACACGGACTTGTACTCGAGCGTCCAGGACACGGACTTGTACTCGAGCGTCCAGGACACGGACTTGTACTCGAGCGTCCAGGACTCGGACTTGCACTCGAGCGTCCAGGACTCGGACTTGTACTCGAGCCTCCAGGACACGGACTTGTACTCGAGCGTCCAGGACTCGGACTTGGACTCGAGCGTCCAGGACTCGGACTTATACTCGAGCGTCCAGGACTCGGACTTGTACTCGAGCGTCCAGGACACGGACTTATACTCAAGCGTCCAGGACCCGGACTTGGACTCGAGCGTCAAGGACTCGGACTTGTACTCGAGCGTCCAGGACACGGACTTATACTCGAGCGTCCAGGACACGGACTTGTACTCGAGCGTCTAGGACCCGGACTTGTACTCGAGCGTCAAGGACACGAACTTGTACTCGAGCGTCTAGGACCCGGACTTGGACTCGAGCGTCCAGGACACCGACTTATACTCGATTGTCCAGGACCCGGACTTGGACTCGAGCGTCCAGGACACGGACTTGTACTCGAGCGTCCTGGACACGGACTTGTACTCGAGCGTCCAGGACTCGGACTGTTACTCGAGCGTCCAGGACTCGGACTTGTTCTCGAGCGTCCAGGACTCGGACTTATACTCGAGCTTCAAGAACTCGGACTTGGACTCAAGCGTCCAGAACTCGGACTTGTACTCGTGCGTCCAGGACACGGACTTGTACTCGAGCGTCCAGGACTCGGACTTGTAGTCGAGCATCCAGGACTCGGACTTATACTCGAGCTTCCAGAACTCGGACTTGGACTCAAGCGTCCAGAACTCGGACTTGTACTCGAGCGTCCAAGACTCGGACTGATACTCGAGCGTCCAGGACTCGGACTTGTACTCGAGCGTCCAGGACTCGGACTTATACTCGAGCTTCCAGAACTCGGACTTGGACTCAAGCGTCCAGGACTCGGACTTATACTCGAGCGTCCAGGACTCGGACTTATACTCGAGCTTCCAGAACTCGGACTTGTACTCGAGCGTCCAGGACTCGGACTTGTACTCGAGCGTCCAGGACTCGGACTTGTACTCGAGCATCCCGGACTCGGACTTGTATTTGAGCGTCCAGGACTTGGACTTGTACTCGAGCGTCCAGGACACGGACTTGTACTCGAGCGTCCAGGACACGGACTTATACTCAAGCGTCCAGGACCCGGACTTGGACTCGAGCGTCCAGGACTCGGACTTGAACTCGAGCTTCCAGAACTCGGACTTGGACTCAAGCGTCCAGAACTCGGACTTGTACTCGAGCGTCCAGGACTCGGACTGGTACTCGAGCGTCCAGGACTCGGACTTGTAGTCGAGCGTCCAGGACTCGGACTTGTACTCGAGCATCCCGGACTCGGACTTGTACTCGAGCGTCCAGGACTCGGACTTGTACTCGAGCGTACAGGACCCGGACTTTGACTCGAGCAACCAAGACTCGGACTTGTACTCGAGCGTCCAGGACTCGGACTTATACTGGAGCTTCCAGAACTCGGACATGGACTCAAGCGTCCAGAACTCGGACTTGTACTTGAGCATCCAGGACACGGACTTGTACTCGAGCGTCCAGGACACGGACTTGTACTCGAGCGTCCGGGAATCGGACTTGTACTCGAGCGTCCAGGACTCGGACTTGTACTCGAGCGTCCAGGACTCGGACTTATACTTGAGCTTCCAGAACTCGGACTTGGACTTAAGCGTCCAGAACTCGGACTTGTACTCGAGAGTCTAGGACCCGGACTTGTACTCGAGCGTCAAGGACACGAACTTGTACTCGAGCGTCTAGGACCCGGACTTTGACTCGAGCGTTCAGGACACGGACTTATACTCGAGCGTCCAGGACCCGGACTTGGACTCGAGCGTCCAGGACACGGACTTGTACTCGAGCGTCCAGGACACGGACTTGTACTCGAGCGTCCAGTACTCGGACTGGTACTCGAGCGTCCAGGACTCGGACTTGTACTCGAGCGTCCAGGACTCGGACTTATACTCGAGCTTCAAGAACTCGGACTTGGACTCAAGCGTCCAGAACTCAGACTTGTGAACCAAGGTTACCTTGACCTGTGACACTGGATTTATGGGCGACATGAATTGAGATAAATGATATTCCTTGATTTGTTGGCCGTAACCACTGCAGATTCTACATCAGTTATGGAAGAACAGTGTCCGGACTGGAGTGCACTTTTTTAGGAACTTGAACTCGAGCGTCCAGGACTCGGACTTTGACTCGAGCGTCCAGAACTCGGACTTGTACTCGAGCGTCAAGGACACGAACTTGTACTCGAGCGTCTAGGACCCGGACTTGGACTCTAGCGTCTAGGACACGGACTTATACTCGAGCGTCCAGGACACGGACTTGGACTTGAGCGTCCAGAACTCGGACTTGTACTCGAGCGTCCAGGACACGGACTTATACTCGAGCGTCCAGGACCCGGACTTGGACTCGAGCGTCCAGGACACGGATTGTACTCGAGCGTCCAGGACACGGACTTGTACTCGAGCGTCCAGGACTCGGACTTGTACTCGAGCGTCCAGGACTCGGACTTGGACTCGAGCGTCCAGGAATCGGACTTGTACTCGAGCCTCCAGGACACGGACTTGTACTCGAGCCTCCAGGACACGGACTTGGACTCGAGCGTCCAGGACTCGGACTTGGACTCGAGCGTCCAGGACTCGGACTTGTACTCGATCGTTCAGGACTCGGACTTATACTCGAGCGTCCAGGACTCGGACTTGTACTCGAGCGTCCAGGACACGGACTTATACTCAAGCGTCCAGGACCCGGACTTGGACTCGAGCGTCCAGGACTCGGACTTGTACTCGAGCGTCCAGGACACGGACTTATACTCGAGCGTCCAAGACACGGAATTGTACTCGAGCGTCTAGGACCCGGACTTGTACTCGAGCGTCAAGGACACGAACTTGTTCTCGAGCGTCTAGGACCCGGACTTGGACTCGAGCGTCCAGGACACCGACTTATACTCGAGTGTCCAGGACCCGGACTTGGACTCGAGCTTCCAGGACACGGACTTATACTTGAGCATCCAGGACACGGACTTGTACTCGAGCGTCCAGGACACGGACTTGTACTCGAGCGTCCGGGAATCGGACTTGTACTCGAGCGTCCAGGACTCGGACTTGTACTCGAGCGTCCAGGACTCGGACTTATACTTGAGCTTCCAGAACTCGGACTTGGACTTAAGCGTCCAGAACTCGGACTTGTACTCGAGCGTCTAGGACCCGGACTTGTACTCGAGCGTCAAGGACACGAACTTGTACTCGAGCGTCTAGGACCCGGACTTGGACTCGAGCGTTCAGGACACGGACTTATACTCGAGCGTCCAGGACCCGGACTTGGACTCGAGCGTCCAGGACACGGACTTGTACTCGAGCGTCCAGGACACGGACTTGTACTCGAGCGTCCAGTACTCGGACTGGTACTCGAGCGTCCAGGACTCGGACTTGTACTCGAGCGTCCAGGACTCGGACTTATACTCGAGCTTCAAGAACTCGGACTTGGACTCAAGCGTCCAGAACTCAGACTTGTGAACCAAGGTTACCTTGACCTGTGACACTGGATTTATGGGCGACATGAATTGAGATAAATGATATTCCTTGATTTGTTGGCCGTAACCACTGCAGATTCTACATCAGTTATGGAAGAACAGTGTCCGGACTGGAGTGCACTTTTTTAGGAACTTGAACTCGAGCGTCCAGGACTCGGACTTTGACTCGAGCGTCCAGAACTCGGACTTGTACTCGAGCGTCAAGGACACGAACTTGTACTCGAGCGTCTAGGACCCGGACTTGGACTCTAGCGTCTAGGACACGGACTTATACTCGAGCGTCCAGGACACGGACTTGGACTTGAGCGTCCAGAACTCGGACTTGTACTCGAGCGTCCAGGACACGGACTTATACTCGAGCGTCCAGGACCCGGACTTGGACTCGAGCGTCCAGGACACGGACTTGTACTCGAGCGTCCAGGACACGGACTTGTACTCGAGCGTCCAGGACTCGGACTTGTACTCGAGCGTCCAGGACTCGGACTTGGACTCGAGCGTCCAGGAATCGGACTTGTACTCGAGCCTCCAGGACACGGACTTGTACTCGAGCCTCCAGGACACGGACTTGGACTCGAGCGTCCAGGACTCGGACTTGGACTCGAGCGTCCAGGACTCGGACTTGTACTCGATCGTTCAGGACTCGGACTTATACTCGAGCGTCCAGGACTCGGACTTGTACTCGAGCGTCCAGGACACGGACTTATACTCAAGCGTCCAGGACCCGGACTTGGACTCGAGCGTCCAGGACTCGGACTTGTACTCGAGCGTCCAGGACACGGACTTATACTCGAGCGTCCAAGACACGGAATTGTACTCGAGCGTCTAGGACCCGGACTTGTACTCGAGCGTCAAGGACACGAACTTGTTCTCGAGCGTCTAGGACCCGGACTTGGACTCGAGCGTCCAGGACACCGACTTATACTCGAGTGTCCAGGACCCGGACTTGGACTCGAGCTTCCAGGACACGGACTTGTACTCGAGCGTCCAGGACACGGACTTGTACTCGAGCGTCCAGGACTCGGACTTGTACTCGAGCGTCCAGGACTCGGACTTGTACTCGAGCGTCCAGGACTCGGACTTATACTCGAGCTTCAAGAACTCGGACTTGGACTCAAGCGTCCAGAACTCGGACTTGTACTCGTGCGTCCAGGACACGGACTTGTACTCGAGCGTCCAGGACTCGGACTTGTAGTCGAGCGTCCAGGACTCGGACTTATACTCGAGCTTCCAGAACTCGGACTTGGACTCAAGCGTCCAGAACTCGGACTTGTACTCGAGCGTCCAGGACTCGGACTGGTACTCGAGCGTCCAGGACTCGGACTTGTACTCGAGCGTCCAGGACTCGGACTTATACTCGAGCTTCCAGAACTCGGACTTGGACTCAAGCGTCCAGAACTCGGACTTGTACTCGTGCGTCCAGGACACGGACTTGTACTCGAGCGTCCAGGACTCGGACTTGTACTCGAGCGTCCAGGACTCGGACTTGTACTCGAACATCCCGGACTCGGACTTGTACTCGAGCGTCCAGGACTCGGACTTGTACTCGAGCGTCCAGGACTCGGACTTTTACTCGAGCGTCCAGGACACGGACTTATACTCAAGCGTCCAGGACCCGGACTTGGACTCGAGCGTCCAGGACTCGGACTTGTACTCGAGCTTCCAGAACTCGGACTTGGACTCAAGCGTCCAGAACTCGGACTTGTACTCGAGCGTCCAGGACTCGGACTGGTACTCGAGCGTCCAGGACTCGGACTTGTACTCGAGCGTCCAGGACTCGGACTTATACTCGAGCTTCCAGAACTCGGACTTGGACTCAAGCGTCCAGAACTCGGACTTGTACTCGTGCGTCCAGGACACGGACTTGTACTCGAGCGTCCAGGACTCGGACTTGTACTCGAGCGTCCAGGACACGGACTTGTACTCGAGCGTCCAGTACTCGGACTGGTACTCGAGCGTCCAGGACTCGGACTTGTACTCGAGCGTCCAGGACTCGGACTTATACTCGAGCTTCAAGAACTCGGACTTGGACTCAAGCGTCCAGAACTCAGACTTGTGAACCAAGGTTACCTTGACCTGTGACACTGGATTTATGGGCGACATGAATTGAGATAAATGATATTCCTTGATTTGTTGGCCGTAACCACTGCAGATTCTACATCAGTTATGGAAGAGCAGTGTCCGGACTGGAGTGCACTTTTTTAGGAACTTGAACTCGAGCGTCCAGGACTCGGACTTTGACTCGAGCGTCCAGAACTCGGACTTGTACTCGAGCGTCAAGGACACGAACTTGTACTCGAGCGTCTAGGACCCGGACTTGGACTCTAGCGTCTAGGACACGGACTTATACTCGAGCGTCCAGGACACGGACTTGGACTTGAGCGTCCAGAACTCGGACTTGTACTCGAGCGTCCAGGACACGGACTTATACTCGAGCGTCCAGGACCCGGACTTGGACTCGAGCGTCCAGGACACGGACTTGTACTCGAGCGTCCAGGACACGGACTTGTACTCGAGCGTCCAGGACTCGGACTTGTACTCGAGCGTCCAGGACTCGGACTTGGACTCGAGCGTCCAGGAATCGGACTTGTACTCGAGCCTCCAGGACACGGACTTGTACTCGAGCCTCCAGGACACGGACTTGGACTCGAGCGTCCAGGACTCGGACTTGGACTCGAGCGTCCAGGACTCGGACTTGTACTCGATCGTTCAGGACTCGGACTTATACTCGAGCGTCCAGGACTCGGACTTGTACTCGAGCGTCCAGGACACGGACTTATACTCAAGCGTCCAGGACCCGGACTTGGACTCGAGCGTCCAGGACTCGGACTTGTACTCGAGCGTCCAGGACACGGACTTATACTCGAGCGTCCAAGACACGGAATTGTACTCGAGCGTCTAGGACCCGGACTTGTACTCGAGCGTCAAGGACACGAACTTGTTCTCGAGCGTCTAGGACCCGGACTTGGACTCGAGCGACCAGGACACCGACTTATACTCGAGTGTCCAGGACCCGGACTTGGACTCGAGCTTCCAGGACACGGACTTGTACTCGAGCGTCCAGGACACGGACTTGTACTCGAGCGTCCAGGACTCGGACTTGTACTCGAGCGTCCAGGACTCGGACTTGTACTCGAGCGTCCAGGACTCGGACTTATACTCGAGCTTCAAGAACTCGGACTTGGACTCAAGCGTCCAGAACTCGGACTTGTACTCGTGCGTCCAGGACACGGACTTGTACTCGAGCGTCCAGGACTCGGACTTGTAGTCGAGCGTCCAGGACTCGGACTTATACTCGAGCTTCCAGAACTCGGACTTGGACTCAAGCGTCCAGAACTCGGACTTGTACTCGAGCGTCCAGGACTCGGACTGGTACTCGAGCGTCCAGGACTCGGACTTGTACTCGAGCGTCCAGGACTCGGACTTATACTCGAGCTTCCAGAACTCGGACTTGGACTCAAGCGTCCAGAACTCGGACTTGTACTCGTGCGTCCAGGACACGGACTTGTACTCGAGCGTCCAGGACTCGGACTTGTACTCGAGCGTCCAGGACTCGGACTTGTACTCGAACATCCCGGACTCGGACTTGTACTCGAGCGTCCAGGACTCGGACTTGTACTCGAGCGTCCAGGACTCGGACTTTTACTCGAGCGTCCAGGACACGGACTTATACTCAAGCGTCCAGGACCCGGACTTGGACTCGAGCGTCCAGGACTCGGACTTGTACTCGAGCTTCCAGAACTCGGACTTGGACTCAAGCGTCCAGAACTCGGACTTGTACTCGAGCGTCCAGGACTCGGACTGGTACTCGAGCGTCCAGGACTCGGACTTGTACTCGAGCGTCCAGGACTCGGACTTATACTCGAGCTTCCAGAACTCGGACTTGGACTCAAGCGTCCAGAACTCGGACTTGTACTCGTGCGTCCAGGACACGGACTTGTACTCGAGCGTCCAGGACTCGGACTTGTACTCGAGCGTCCAGGACTCGGACTTGTACTCGAGCATCCCGGACTCGGACTTGTACTCGAGCGTCCAGGACTCGGACTTGTACTCGAGCGTCCAGGACTCGGACTTGTACTCGAGCGTCCAGGACTCGGACTTGTACTCGAGCGTCCCGGACACGGACTTGTATTCGAGCGTCCAGGACTCGGACTTATACCCGAGCGTCAAGGACACGGACTTTGGACTCGAGCTTCCAGGACTCGGACTTGAACTCGAAGGTAAGGACTCGAGAAATCAGACCTAATCCATCTGGAGTACAGTAGAAAAAGTCACAACCTATGAAAACATATAAACAGTTGGAAATACAAACAGAATGTTACAAAAAAATATTGTATATACCAAGCTTAAGGGTCTGCATCCAGAACTAAATGTAATTAAAACTTAAAATAAAATCACGTGTAAACTAACATAAAAATACATAGGATAATCTGAAATTTCTATTTCAAATTTCTTTTTTATAGGGAGATTTTGATATGGGACGGACTTGGACTCTGACTTCAGATGACTCAGACTCGAAGAAAGTAAACTTAGACACTAACAAGTGCAGTCTGCACTCGAACTCGGATGGTGTTGACGCAACCACACTAATTATCTACATGGTGTGACGCACGGGCGTCATTGTTGGATAAAACCAGATTTGTTAGGGTCAGAACCAGTACGGAATCGGCGTGAAGCTACTATATTATATCCTGTCTGTGTTCTATGTCCAGCATGCCAGGCATATACAAGGTATCACAATCAATACCAGCATCTTGCCAGGTCATTTCCAATATGAAATAGTAGCAGGATTGTCTTATAGATCACTTTTCTTTTCTTTCCAACCACGTACAATTCATCATGACCTTAGCTTGAGAAGGGAGAGGAGTTACCGTTTACTTTATTATTCTTAGAAAGAGGGATCCTTACAAAAGGGAGGTAAAACAATACAAATTTTTTCTTCGGTCAGGGGGAGTTTAAACACTATAAAATATCGATTATTTTTGTCCAGTGTGCCAAGGGAAGTGAGGAGTTCTACAATTTTGAGGGGTTTAGTAAAATTGTAAACTCAAAGTGTTTATCAATCATTGTATCATGGTTAACAATCGTGTCATTATATAATTATCTGTTAATATATATATATATATATATATATATATAAAATCCGTCATAAATTCCAAAGAAGACCTATAACTGCTGCATGTATCGGAAAAGGTTCCACAAACTGACCCACACTCTTCCATGCCCGCTGGAATATTTTTCTCCTCCCTCCCGGTTCTAAAACATAGCCCCTCTTTATAGCTTCTCATCTCAAGCTGAGAACATTTCATTTCCCGAACAATCTTAAGAACAATACATAATGCATAGTACACACGCGTTACAGGAAACATCTAGAACAAGAATGCTGTATTTCTACATGTTCTAGGGTTCACAGGTGAGCCGGCCCAGCTTGGCCAGGCGAGAAAACCCAAGACTAGCATGACCGCTGCTAATGCTAGCGCTGCACATACAAATACAATAAAAGAGACATCTGTAACACTCCCCCTCCTTTAAGAAAAAAAGAAAGGTTTCTAAAAAAAAACTTTCTTTTTGCGATCACAATTACTAAATGTTTTCAACATCTCAAAAATTATCTTATATTGAACATTACATAAACATCTCGTTTACAATATTTCATAAACATCTCGATAAGCAGTAAGCAAGTACATTGTCCTTCCCATTAATGCGCCTGATTTCAAGATTGTAATCCTGTAAAAACAAACTCCATCTCAACAATCTTTGATTTTTACACTTCAACTTGTTCATGAACGTGAGGGGATTGTGATTACTGAAGACAATGATAGGCTTGACTGATGAAGTAACATAAACTTCAAATGTTGCAATGCCAAAATCAAAGCCATACGTTCTTTTTTAATAGTAGAGTAGTTTTCTAGGTTAATTTGCATTAAACTTTCTTGAAAAATAACAAATTGGATGATCTATGCCATTATTGCCTTCTTGGAACAACACAACACCAGCAGCAATATCACTAGCATCTACAGCCAACTTAAGAGGTACAGAAAAGTCTGGAGCTACTAAAACTGGTGAACTTTGCAGAATTGCTTTGAAATTCTGAAATGCATTTTCATACGGAACATTCCATACAAACTTTTGTTTCTTCTTTAACAAATTGGTCAAAGGTTCAAGCTACAGCAGAAAAATTTGGACAAAACTTCCTGTAATATCCAACCATACCAAGAAAACGCATTATTTGCTTTTTGTTTTCTGGTCTAGGAAGAGCAGAAATAGCACTCATTTTAGCATCAACAGGTTTTACTTGACCCTGCCCTACAATATGACCCAAAAATATAACTTGTGCATGACTAAACTCAGATTTAACTAAGTTGATGATCAGACATGCTTCACTGAGTCTTTCGAAAAGGTTGCGCAGAATTTTCAGATGTTTCTCCCAGGTGTGGCTATACACGATAAGGTCACCAAATATGCGTCGCAGCCCTGAATGTCCTTGACAACCATATGGATGAGGCGCCTGAACGTGGCTGGCGAGTTCTTCATGCCAAACGGCATAACTTTATACTGGTACAGTCCTTGCGGCGTCACAAACGCTGACACTTCCTTCACACGTACTGTCAGCGGAACTTGCCAGAATCCTTTTAGCAAGTCAAACTTGGAAACATACAATCATCGATCCTCGGAATCGGGAACGTGTCAGTCTTGGTGACAGAGTTCAGTTTTTGATAATCTGTACACATACGGTAACTTCCATCAGGTTTTGGCACAAGAATACATGGTGAACTCCAGTTACTGTTACTAGGTTCAATAAAATCATTGTCCAGCAAATATTGAATCTCATCCTGTAGACACTTTTGCTTTTCTGGATTCAGTCGATAAGGATGCTGCTTGACTGCGCTTGCCTAGCCGACATCGAAGTCATGGCACAATATGTTAGTTCGCGTTGGAATGTCACTAAACAAATGTTCATAATTCCGCAGCAGGTTCTTGGGGTCTTGTTCTTGTTGTGCGGTAAGGTGTGACAGTTTGGCATCCAGGTTGTTAAGCACGTCTGAGTTTTTTAGTGGTACTGAGACTGCATGTCTACATCACACTAACAATCAGTATCTACATCGACTGGGTCAGGGTCAGTTTTCACACAATTAACAGCAGTATCATTATGTACAACATCTGAAGCGCTATTTCTGTCATAATATGGTTTTAACATGTAAACATGGCAGAGTTGTTTCTTCTTACGCCTATCTGTGTCAACAGTATGTAGTTTAAATCACTGACTTTCTTCTCAACAATGTATGGACCAAAATACCTTGCTTGCAGAGGTTTGCCAAGGATAGTTAGTAAGGCAAGGGCCTTTTCACCAGGCTCAAACGTCCTACTTACAGTGTGCTTGTCGTACTTTGTTTTCATTTTATTTTTTGCAGATTTTATATTTGACTTTTGCAATCTCACAAGCATTGTGTAGTTTTGTGCGAAAGTCTGAGACATACTGCAACAAACTGAGACAATCAGGATTTTCACACTAGAGTTTTTCTTTAAGCAGTTTTAATTGATGTTCAGTTGGAGGTCCATGTTCGAAAACTAGTTTAGAGGGACTGAAACCCAAGGAGTCTCGATAGGATTCTCTGACAGCAAACAGCAATAGGTGGAATCCTTTATCCCAGTCCTTCTGTGTGTCATGGCAATAGGTCCTAATCAAGTTTTTTTTAATGTCTGGTGAAAACGCTCGAGGGCGTCCTGACTTTCAGGATGGTATGGCGAAGAGCTGTACTGTTTGATACCTAGCTCAAGCATAACTAGTTTGAAAAGGCCAGACATAAAATTAGACCCTTGGTCAGACTGGACGGATTTTGGTAGTCCAAAGATTGTAAAAAACATGTTCAGAGCCTTGACAACACTTTTGGCATTAATTTTGCGCAATGGTATTTACTCAGGGAACCTGGTAGATAATTATCAGAATGTATTCATGCCCGGATTTTGTTATGGGCAGTGGTCCAACACAATCAAGAATAATTCTACTAAATGGTTCCTCGAAAACAGAAATAGGCCTAAGTGGGGCTTTAGGAGGATTCTGATTTGCCTTGCCCACCATCTGGCATGTATGGCATGATTTACATTATTGTACAACATCTTTCCTGAGGTTAGGCCAATAGAAGTGTTTACTACCTTTCTGATAAGTTTTATTTATACCTAAATGGCCAGACAAAGAAGCCTCATGTGCCATGCTTAGAATTTCAAAATTAAGCGAAAGCTTATAGGCTTTACTATTTGATGTTTGATGGCCCACTCATCATCAGCGCATACATCAGGTGGTCTCCATTCACGCATAAGCTCAGTGGCGTCAATTTTCCTCCCAGTGTGTGTGTGTGTGTGTATGTGTATATATATATATATACACCATTTTCAGTCTCTGAGTGACATATTCAACAATATATATATATTTATGCTTAATCATATTTCAAATAATTATAATGTTTTAGGAATTATATGTTATTTTAAGCAAGGTTGAGATACACACACACACCCTAACACCCTACCACCCAAACACACACACAAATATATATATATATATAAATATATATATATACTTTATATATAATTAAGTATAATGGTTTAGAAAATATGGTTTTATCTCTTCAGTATAGGTAAATTCTTAACCAGGTTTATGGATATATAATATTTCAATATTTTCTCACAAATAAAACCATAATCTTTAATTTTAATTATTGGTACATTTCTTTTTCAATAAATAAATATTTTTCTCTGAATATCAGGCAGGATTATAATATGACCATCCCCCTCGATGATTGGTGGGGGGATATATACCCCCTTCCCTATATATTGACGCCCCCGCTTGTTTGGGACGAGCTCTACCCCTGAGCCACAAAAGCCAGTCCAGTATTAAGTTTACCGGCTGTTACCCCGTATTAGTTTGAGTCACAGTCCAATATAAATGTCTTTCGAGTCGTGTATTCAAGGCTAAATCTTGGTATAACTTGGATTCCGACTGATCTATTGAAAAAAAAAACAATTGTTCCCTTTTCCAATATACTTTCAACATTGTCTTTTTATATTTTCCAGAACTCATACCGTCACCGAACCATACTTTTAAGAGTGCTGCCATTAGAACTAAAAACCTGATATCCCAGTCCTCATTTTTGTGTTACTTAGACAATATCCGGCTTCCGCTTATTCCATAATATGAATAACTTTGATGTTCCCCCGGACCTTTTATAAGTGTATCTCTTGGCTCCAGTAGATTTTATTTCAAACCACGCGGCCATTTCAAACTGTGTAGCTCAATTGTGATTCTCGTTCTTATACGTGAGAGAGTTCTCAAATAGCATTTCTTTCTCACTGTCCGTCGGCGCTGAGACTCTTTAAAGTACAGTAAAAGCTACTTTGAAAGGACTCTCTGCCATCAAAGTAGCAGATCTTGCAAAATACCCTAAACCAAAAATCAACCTAAAAGTGGTTTTAATTATAATTATATACCCCGTAAGGTACATATTATTTTTAACCTGGTGCGTTATTTTTTTTCTTATGAATATTTATTTATTTTACATATATTTTAACTTTTCACTTATTTAAAAATGATTTTGTAACACGTAAAACAGTTTAAAAGGTACATTTTAAGAACCAAGTAACAATTAACCCCTTTTCATTTGAATAATATCAAAATATATGTCAATATCTCAGATTTGTTCCCCTCTACTGTGTGTCTTGTTGAAAAATAAAATTTAAAATTTTTATTGAATCAAATTTGAAATTTCAGTTTGAAGTTAGAAAGAGACGCTTTTCAGGCATTGTCATGTAGTTTAATTAATATTAGTCTACAAAAAGTCCCTTGCTGTTACTGGGTGATTAAAATAGCGTACTTTTTAAATCGAAAATATAATGTTAAAATATCGTAATGAAAATGTCAAAAATATGTATACCATCAGAAAGGACGCTGTACCAGATTTAAAATAATGTATACTTATGGTTCTATTATGAATTAAAAACAACAGAACATGATATTTTTAGATATAGGGTTTTTTGCCAGTCAGTTCTGCTACACCAATTTTTTTTTTTTTGTAATGGCCTGAGACAGTATTCCTGGAAGGGAAAGGAGACCTAAAAAAGATTTAAGTCACAACAAAGACAGTAGCCCTTACAGATGTTTGCAGAACTTAAGTTCATTCTGTGGTAATTTCTAGACTTGATTAGGCAAATATCTTGTTTTAGGGTATACCAAAGTATATATTCAGCTAACAGACTCCAGCGCATACAGCTACCTGACTGATAAAAAAAAAACATAGAGAGAACATAACGCCTTTCCTTAATGAACTTCATTGGGTACCCGTGGAGTATGTAGGTTGCAATATAAGGCTTATAATTATTATTATCATTATTATTATTATTATTATTATTATTAATATTATTATTAAGGCAGTATTCCTAACAGAATAATCATGCTTATAAGAAGGACAGTCATTCAGAAACATAAGCCTTAATTTATGGAGTAGAACTATCGCAGGCTTTTGTCCTAATAGACGCTTCTGAGCATCTTTATATTATGGATAGGGCGCTTTAGAAATGCTATATAATAATAATAACAATTATAATAATAAAAATAATAATAATAATAGTAATAATAATGATAAATAATAATAATTATAATAATAGTTGTTTTTGTTGTTGTTGTTATTATTATTATTATTATTATTAATATTATTATTATTTTCATTATAATTATTTTTATTATTTTTTTTATTTTTAAGGCAGTAGTCCTAGCAGAAAAGCCATGCTTATCTTATACAGAGGGCAGTCATTACAGAAATATTAGCCTTAATTTATGAAGTAGAACTATTGCAGGCATAGTCCTAACAGAGACACTTTTCAATACCTGAACTCCAAATGCCGCACAATAGATAATTCACTCTCCAACATGGAAGACCATATATTGAGACGATTCTGTGTATTGATTAAGTCTAATTAAGCATAAAATCAGAAGGAAATGAAGCAAATAGCAGCTCTTGGGATCTATCCAGTATTGGATTTTCTTAGAATTAAGTCCAAGGGAGCAAACTGTCAAGTGTACCGAATTTATGATAATGATTTGGCTGATGAGGCCTATTCTTTGTTGAATCACGGATGGTGTCTCATTAACGGAAAATCATCCAAACCTGCTCTTCCTGAGAGTTTGATGAGCATTATCACTGGTGGTAAGGTCACTCACACAAGGCCACCTCATATTAATGGATGTTTCTAAATAATGAAATACTCTTAAACTATTTTTTTAATTGAAGAAATAAAAGAATGTAGTTACAGTAGAACCTCCGAACTACGGACACTGACGGGACCGGACATTTTGCCCACATTAGAAAGGTGGCCTTAGTAGGGAGGCTACTTTAAAGGGACTGCCCGTAAATGGGCATAAGTAGGAGATGCCTTTAGTACAGATGTTACTCTATATACTCTAACAGGGTAGTTTTTCTACTGCTTGATAGAACGTTTAGATAAGGCTGTGCGGGAAGTATAACTGGAGAACCAATTTTTAGTACTTTCTTTCTGACTGTTTGTTTAATTGGGCAGTCGCTGCGAAGAAACATGTTTATATGTGCTTATCAATCCATGTTAGACAGTATGTGGATAATTGTGTAGTATGTCAAGCTGTTGGGGGGTTTTTCTGTGCTGCAATACTACTGGTGGAATAATAATATTGCTGTCCTTTGATTAAAATTGCATTTTCTGAATCTCAATGTATGACTTTTCTAAATGCTTTAAACGAATATCAAACCCTCAGAAAAAAATATATGGCTGTATTAATTTCGAAACTAGGCCAAAGAATATATACAGTAAAACTCCTCTCAGCCGGACACAAAGGGACTGGAGGATTTTGTCCGTATTAGTGAGTTGTCCTGTTTAGAGGAGTTTGGCATATTGCGTCAATTCTTCATGGAATGTAACTGACAACCTCTTTCTTGATTATGTACACGCTTAATTTTAAATACATAAATTTTATCTAAATCATTTTCAAAATAGCTTAAATATGCATTTGAAATTTATAAAATATAATAATTAAAAAAGGAAAGACAAACATTTTCTTTCTCTCTTTTAACTGTATCAGCTAAGCCTCGCACACTAATCTAGGTTGGGTGGTTGCACTAGGTATATAGATGATTGATTATTGACAGCATTCGGACCGCATGATTTTTTTTATAAAGGATAGTCTTCACAACGCATTCACAATAACAAAGTTCAAACTGACACTAACTAGTTAAGGCTCCCGTGGGCGGACGCCGATCACAATGCACAAACTTTAGTTTTTACGGTGGTCTTGTCAAATGAAAAGCTGTTTGAAAGCTTAGTTTTTTTTCTGATTCGCCTGCCAATCTACATAAAGCAATGATTGTGATATCTACACATTTATAGAAATAAACAACAATTTCGACTGTATATTCCCATGTAACATCATGATGGTTCACAAAATTACGCATGTCCTCGGGCTGTCCCCTAGCAGATATATGAACAAAATAAAATATAACTCGTGATGATTGTCCGCTTTAGAGGGTCGAAATATGTACTGGATACACAGGCGGGACGGTAAAGTTTGTCCGTTGTCCGGGATACTGAGTTGTCCGCTTTACTGAGTATATGTTAAACATAACATAGAGGCAAATTTGAAGGGACTGAGATTTAGTGAGTTAGTGATAGTTGTCCGCCTTACTGAGTTGTCCGCAGGTAGGAGTTTCACTGTAGATATATTATTTGCCAAACTTGGCCCAAGAATATATAGACATATTATTTGCCAAACTGGGCCAAAGATTATTTAGACATATTATTAGTCTAGAATGTGTATAAACAATGCATCGGCGTTTTTTTTTAAAGCTCTCCCTGGTGGAGTTATACCCAGCTTAAAACTTTTTTTCACCGTACTTTGGTCAACTCGTCACCGATTTAAGTTATGCTCTTAACTAAAATGGTTAAAATACAAACTCTTTAAAAAAATCTCATTTAGCTTGTTAGCAGGACCTCAATACGGCAGACGACCCATACCCGCAGTGCCCAAAGATGATATTTTTTCATGAAATTGTCATGCTACACACAAATTACTGAAGCTCTGCTCCGTGTCAAAGCTGATCATGACAGTTACAAATAATATTCAGCCGGGAAATTACGTTATTTAGTGGTTATCCGGGAGCATCAATCAAACCGCGACTATTAAACATTGATTTAGCACTCCTGATGAATGGCCTTGAGTCCTGTCACTTGATCCAGACAGTGGGCTCATGAAATAATAAATCCATGTTTTTCTCAATTGTACAGTTTAGATTCCATCATTATCATGTATTTATGGCAGCATACCAACAGCAATTTCTCTCAAATGTAAATACAAAAAAAATAGCATTCGATTGGAACCAGGATATAATAAAAACACATTTATTTATTCAATGGTTTCGTCGTGTAGTTTATTGTACAAATCCCGTGTTATTACATATATATATATATATATATATATATATATATATATATATATATATATATATATATATATATATATATGTTATATGTCTTTATGGATGCCATTTAAATAACAGTAAAAAAACATATGCATATAATCTATATAAATATATATACAGTGTATGAGTGGGAAACGAATCCAACAGTGCTCTTGTAGCCTGATGCTAAGAGCTGATACACAGAATTTAAAACAGAAATGATCAGTAACGCATTAACATATATTTCATGCTATCGCAATCGTGAGATAACATAACGACACCAACCTTTCGTTAACAGTTCACATCTGACGATCGCAATAGCACGAAAAAAAAGTGTCAATGTGTAACTGACCATTTTTCGTTACAAATTCTGTATATATGGTGATGACTCAATAATCCGACAATTAATATAATTGACATATTTGCCTCAGTAAGCAAAGCTGTTTATGATCCTATAGAGCTGATTGCAACAATGACAATTAAGATATTGCTCAGTTGCCGTTGTGTTTTTATTCTTTTTGTACTGAATAAACGTATTTTTTAAGGGAAAAGGACTCGAGAGCCACCGTATGTCGTCTATATATGGTTCAGTGTCCTTGGGTTTTGCAGTTTGCGTCACCTGTTACAAAATCACTTTCACGGGAGTTGGTGTTGCATAACAGGAAATTTGTAGTGTCCCTGGAACCTTTATTTCAATGACAATTTTGGCCTTAAACATGCCCACGTTTAATCAATATGGTTCGTAGAAACCCACGCTGCCTTTTGTCTTGCTACCAATCTCAGTGATTTGTATTTTAGTACAGACTCGACAAAACGTTCGTTTCCAATTGATTTCCCTCTCGTTAATCCATCGTCAGGCGAGATTAATGCTTCCAGGGGTACTCAAAACAAATTCATCATGTGTCAAGTTAACTTAGGCCACACCTAATAAATTATTATTGCCTCCGCCAGGACGGCAATAAAAAATGGAATCCCGTGAAATGTTTTCCGCACATTCCGGGAAGAATGGGCAAATTAAGAATCGGCCATTGGTTTGGATTTAGCATATGATCCGGATTGTGGAATGTCACCAAGGAATATTTACCAATGTAGAGTCTCTTACACCCGAATGAAACTTGACAATATAGGCCGAATAAGTGAATGCATACGCGATACAATATAGGGACCCTTGACATGGCGGAGGGTACTTGTATACCTTGTGTACATAATGCAAATTTCTAGTCATCAAATTGTTTCTCGGATATTTGTTTTTTTCAAACTCTTCATGGTTCCACTGGACGGTCGGACGTTTGCTGCACCTGGGTTTAAGGATTACTTGCTGACTAGACACGTGTCAATAACTGTTGCTTTGGACTGACCAGTGTCAGAGTTTTTATATTATTGGACCAGGCAAACGAAAATTTCACTACAGTTGTATTACGAATGTACAGTGATATATTTATAAATCTATTTATGACTTAGCGGGGCTTACAATATCATGCGTGTATTAACTGTTTTTAATTATCAAAAACTCTAGTATGTTAAATATTTGAAACACACTTGTTTATTGTGACATACGGTCTTTTATTGTTGTGAATGTTTGAGATTACACAACTGTGAGCACGGCCCTGGGTAACAACAAGGTATTTAGTCCCTGTCGATATTTGGGTCAGTCACATACATCGGTTGTAACATTAAGAAAGATATAAATATAAGAGCGTTTTTTTTTTAATTTTGCATATGAACAAAATGTTTATTCCATCTTCCGCGGTACCTTGATGAATGGAGAAATTGCATAATTTATTTTGCGAACAGGGAGAAATAGTAAACACAGCTGGTGGTGCTTAATTACAATTCAATATTTTCTTCACAACAAATATGCGCGCAATTCCGTAATCCGATCAATATTCTGTGCGCGTGGCCTGATTGACAAGTCAGAAGAAGAAAGGTCAAATCTAGGCAATTTGTCATTTCTCCAAAACAGTTAAATTTTAGTTTCTTTATGATTTATTAAATTTTGTGCTCACTGGAGAGAAGGTGGTTTCTGAAGTTTAACTTGCAAATATAGGCTACTAAGCTTATTCTTACTCATCAGCAGAAGAGCTCAGACTACCTGGATTATATTAACAAGTAAAGGCAAAGCAAGGCAGGCAAAACATATCTAACTGCTATTCTTAATTCTGTTTCACCTCTCGTCTTACGGGATCACGTGAGACTGCAAGTCCGGAGCTCCCATGAGGCAATGCACTTCCGGTTCCCGTGAGGCTTGTAAGGTAAGTTACTAGCGGGGCATTCAATATCATATTTTGGCTGAGGTTTCGACCTTACAGAAGTGTTCACTCGCTCTACTGATTGTGGCTGTATTGTAGAATCAGTTTTTCATCAGTTCCATAGTTGTTTTAGGTTAGTTAGACGTTCAGAGGTTAGTTTAGCGGTTAGTCGTGAACGGACTACTGATTTCACGCTCACGCGCTTGTGGGACCGAATACTACTGTTTGTAAACAAACATTGAAGGATGGATAACAAGGGCAAGCGGCCTTCAGCTAGCTCTAGGAGCAGCCATGTTCAGCTTAAGTTATGGAAAATCCAAGAATCGGGACCCCGGGAAGCAATGGCAGACACACAGTGAGCTGGAGTCAAGTTGCCGAGATGCTAGCCGTGAGAAGGGGGATTCCCAGATGCTCGCCCTGCTGGCCGCGTTCAGAGACTTTAAGAAAAGCTCTGAGGCAAATCACACCGCTTTAGTCAACACTATTCAGGGCATGCAACAGGAAATAAGGCAACTTAAACAAAGCCAGGGATCAAACAGTTCAGACCCAACTCCAGGGACCAGTGGAGCCAGTGCCACTCCAAGTCAAGATGGCGGCCATGCGCTCACCGGGAACACCCCTCATGTTGAGAGTGATGGGGAGGACACAGAGGCCTACGATCAAGACACTGAACTTAACCAGCTCTTGGACTCTGTACCTGCTACTCAAGCTAACAGCAATAGTGAGCCCGAATTTTAGATCAGATAGCTCTGTCATTTGAAAAGAGAGAAGATCTTGGCCCAAAAATCAACCCTAAACTCGCAGAGTTAGTGGACAAAATCATCACAGGCAATCCTAGTGATACAGTAAAGGAGAAAATAAACTCTGTACTGACCCCTGCAAATATTACAAAACTCAAGGGCACAAGAGTTAACAAAGAAGTCTGGAACAAGCTTAAGCAGGATACCAAGCTAAGAGATAATAAACTTCAGCGGGTCCAAGAGGCCATCTTGAAAGGGGTTGTCCCATCTGTCCAAGTAGCTGATACGCTATTGCAGCTAAAATGGGCACGAGGTCCATTAATGATGTTAATCTGGACGGCATGATAAGACAACTGATGGATGGTACTTTCCTCAGCCATGCCAATCATGAACTTAATTTGTGCAGGAGGGAGCTGTTAAAGGGGGACCTGCAGGGCCAATTCAAGGAACTCTGTAAATCAGACGTGCCAGTAACAGACTTGTTGTTTGGTGATTATCTGCAGCAGTCTATGCAAAAAATTCAGGATTCATATGCTCGGTCTCAGCGTCTAGTCAACCAAGGAAACTACAGGAGTAGCAACGATCACTACAAGTCGCAGACACACACAAGCACAAAGAGCAAAGCACCAGTAACAGAGTCTTTTTTAGTGGTGAAAGGACAGCCGTACAGACAAGAGAGGCACAAACAACACAAAACAAGGACGCGCTGGAGATAAACAAAACTGAAGGAACATCACCAAGTATAGCCCAGGCAAGTGACATTTCATTACATATGTCTAGTAATAAATCAATGCTGGGTAAACCATGTGAGGCAGTAGGGAGAAAATATCACATTATCAAGAGTGGAAAACAATAACAAAAGATGACTTCATTTTGGACATGGTAATGGGTATTAAACTAAACTTTATCTCAAATTATCCCCCTGTAAGGAACTTCATTCCAAAACCTTTAAAACTAAATATGGCAGGGGAGAGAATTATTCAAACAGAAATTGAAAAAACAGGTTATTGAGCAAACAAGCTTTGAGCCGGGCAGTGTTTTTTTCAAACATATTTCTCAGAGCAAAAAAGAATGGGAAATACCGTGTAATACTGAACTTGAAGGCCCTTGATGAGTATATAGAATATCACCACTTTAAAATGGAGTAACTGGATCATGCAATCAATTTAATCTCAGCAGGCTGTTATTTAGCATCAGTGGACTTAAAGGACGCTTACTACACAGTGCCTGTGCACAGGGATTTTCAGAAATATCTCTGCTTTGCATGGAAGGGAAAGTTGTTCAAATTTACCTGCATGCCTAACGGACTGTCGTCAGCCCCTCGCTTGTTCACTAAACTGATAAAACCAGTTTATTCCTTGCTAAGACAACAGGGGTATGTAAATGTAGCATACATTGATGACTCCCTTTTGATTGGTGATGATTATGAAGAGTTTGCAGAAAATGTAACAGATACAGTTTCACTGTTTACCAGATTGGGTTTCTTAGTTCACAATGAGAAATCAGTCCTCACTCCTTCTCAAGAGATCAAATTCTTTGGATTCATTCTAAATTCAAAAACAATGACTGTATCATTAACACAAGAGAAGGCAGACAACATAGTACCGTGGTGCAAGAGGCTAAATGCATCATCCCGACCAACTATCAGGCAGGTAGCAGAGGTTTTAGGAATACTGGTATCAAGCTGTCCTTGAGTCTCGCTTGGACCGCTAAAGACAAAATACATTGAGTTTGATAAATCTGAGGCAGTTAGAATGAGTAAGGGTGACTATGAACATGATATGGTGCTCTCTTATGAGGCAGTTACTGACTTGAAGTGGTGGATTAGAAATGCACATTCTGTAGATAAATCCATGAGAAGGGAAAAACCGGACATCACATTGTCAACAGATGCTAGTGGCACAGGATGGGGAGGAGTGCTGGGAAATACAAAAAAAAACAGGTGGCAATTGGAATAGTTGTGAATCCAAACATCACATTAACTATTTAGAAAAGCTTGCAGCTTTCTTAGCAATTCAATCTCTTTGCAATAGTCTCAGCAATACACATATCAGGCTACTTATGGACAATGTCACTGCTGCAACCTATATGAACAAGCAAGGAGGTTCAAAACCTCAATTGTATGCTCTTGCTAGGAACATTTGGGACTGGTGCATGGAGAGGACAATTTGGCTGTCAGCAGCACATCTGCCTGGAAGGGAGAAAGTAGAGGCGGATAAATTATCATGCGAAGTGAACCATGATGCAGAATGGCAGCTAAATCCTAAACTGTTTAAACAGTTGACAAGCCTGTGGGGTACTCTTGAAATAGACCTCTTTGCATCCAGGCTGAACAATCAGATAACACCTTATGTTGCCTGGAAACCTGATACACATGCCCTCGCTGTAGATGCTTTTCTATAGACTGATCTATATATTACTTTTATGCTTTTCCTCCTTTCAGCATCCTTGCAAAAGTAATCAAGAAAGTAATACTAGAGCAGGCAACAGGAATTGTAATTTTACCATTTTAGACAACACAATTGTGTGGTTCCCGAAAGCAATGCAGCTTCTGACAGATCACCCCCGCATACTACCGCACAGCCAAACAACGTTACAACTACCACAGAAACCACAGGAAACTCACACACAAAAATGACACTGCTGGTTTGCCGCCTTACAGGGAAGCCCTCAGAAAACAAGAAATTCCTTCAGCAGGAGCAACCGTTATCCTCCGTTCATGGAGGAAAAATACACAAAAACAGTACCAAACTTACCTCTCCCAATGGAATAGGTACTGTCGTGAAAGGTCAGTGGATCCCTTTTCACCATCTCTTGGATAAGCTTTAGATTTTATGAGCACACTAGTAAAATCAGGACTCAGTTACAGTGCCATAAACACAGTCAGGTCAGCTTTGTCAACAATCATCAAGCCATTTGAAGGTTGCACTTTTGGTAGTCATCCACTTGTCACTAGGTTTTTAAAGGGGGTATTTAATATTCGGCCGGCCATCCCTAAAACTTGTGTAACATGGGACAAGAACACAGTGTTACAATATTTCAGAACGCTCTCACCAGTAAGGGACTTGTCAACGAAATTCTTATACTACAAACTGCTTACCCTCCTAGCCCTGCTTACAGGGCAACGAGGACAGTTTCTGCATCTACTACGTGTAGACAATATTACATTGACCACTTCAAAGATTAAACTCAGAGTAGGTGATCTAGTGAAACAATCAGCACCAAACAGGCACTAGCAGGAAATAACTTTGAAAGCATATGCCCCAGATCGCCGTTTATGTGTGGTTAATGTGTTATCAGAGTACATAGAAAGAACAAGTATTTACAGACAAGATGAAAATAGGCTTTTCCTAACCCTGCAAAAGCCACACAGAGCGGTATCTAGGGACACAATATCCAGGTGGCTTAAATCAACACTAAAAGAGACAGGAATTGATAAGTCAATCTTTACACCGCATAGCACCAGAGCTGCAGCACCATCTGCCGCAGTACGAGGTAATCTCCCTATTGACGCTATATTGAAAACAGCAGGCTGGACAGCAGAGTCCACTTTCACTAAATATTACAATAAACCGGTAATTGTAACTCAGAACTTCACACAAGCCTCACAATAGTTTGACTACACATGAACTCTAAAAATCTCGTAAGACGAGAGGTAAGACAGAAATCAAATATTAAACGAAACTTACCAAGTTGAAGTTTGATTTGAATTCTGTCGATCCTTGAGTCTGCAGAGAACACGTGCCCACCCTGCTACACCCAGCCCGATCATGTGTAGTCCTCTGAAACTTGCCTCATGGGAGCTCCGGACTTGTAATCTCACGTGATCTCTGCAGACTCAAGGATCGACAGAATTCCAATCAAACTCAAACTTGGTAAGTTTCGTTTAATTTTTGAATTAATGCGCCGCTTGATAAGTAGTGCCCTATATACTGATCACCGTGTCAGTTCGTCCTCCCGCCCTCCCGCGCGATAACTCAACAACAACATATTTCAGCTTTCCAAAATTCACAGGGATGATTTGTACAAATAAGGGCTACAGACCTATTGAATTACAGACCTGTCGGAATTCCAATATGGCCGCCACACCCCTATTGCTGATTTGCTTCAGGCATGATAACGCAACAACAACATACTTCAGCTTTCCCAAATTTACGGGGAGAATTGGGTACATGAAAGGGATCCATAACTAAATAATAACAGACCTGTCAGAATTCCAATAAGGCCACCACAACCCAATTGCTCTTTTGTGCATGATAACCTAACAACAACATACTTCAGCTTTCCCAAATTCACAGGGATGATTTGTATCAATGCGGACCCGATCCCTATCGAATTCCAGACCTGTCGATATTCTAATATGGCTGCCAGAGAACAATTAGAGATTTTCTTTTAAGCGCAATATCTCAACGAAAACATGCTTGTTCTTTCTCATTTACATAGAGATGATTGGTACCTGTAGAGGCTTCGGCTCTATTGAACTGCAGATCTACTGGAATTCCAAAATGGCCATCGGAGCACAATCGTTTCAATTTTCTTTAGCACCCGATATCTAAACAATAACATGCTTGATCTTTCTTAAAATTCTCAGTGATCATTGATGCCTTTAAAGGGTTTTTACCTAAAGAAATACAGACTTGCTCAAAATCAAACATGAACAGCAGAGTACAATCGGTGATTTTCTATACACACGTTATTTCAGACATATCTTCCTTAATATTATTTGAACCAGTGGAATATTTCTCTCATGCATATGGAAGAAAAAACTGTTTCTGTTTGTCATATTTTTCGACTTTAACCTTAAACTTTTCACCAATTTTAGTCCAGCACTACCAGAAATGCGGGGCTCATTGAGGACCATTGACCGACCGCATTTTGTTAATTTTTTATTTTATTTAGTTTGAAAGAAAATAACAAATATTTTATATTCTCAAAGGTAAGGAGAAGCAGTTATCACACAGCGCCATCTATGCAATGTTGAACGAAACATTGGACAATTTCGCAGCCAAAAATCCATTTAAAAATGTATGTATTCTTTTTTTTTCATGTACTGGCTCATACATCCGGCAGTCGAGATTTTTATCGGGGTTGGTAGGGTGTATTAAATGAAATGAGATATGTTGGCACAATTATTTTTTTAAAAAGTAATAAAACCTAAAATATAAATTTTCAGTGGGAAACTGTTTCAATAAAAAATGTTCGAAAAAATAATTTCATACATTGGTATGTTTACCTTTGTTTACATTTGCGAACCACTGAATGGGACGCGAAGGGGGGATTCAGATCTTCAGATCTCTTTGACTGGTTACATCTATTATTATTGTTTAACATATAAGAGGATAGATTGGTGTAAAGAAGATTTGAAGGATGAATTAAAATTATGTTTTAAAACAAGAAAGTTGTCACTAAAGAATGAAACAGGAATATGCATACATCGTTAGCAGAAGAAGCGGATCAAAGGGGTCCGGACCCCCCCCCCCCCCCCCCCCCCCACACACACCACCTTTTTTCAGCCGCCGCAAATTTTTTAATGGCCGGGGTTTCAGACCAATTTGCGGGGCCTAGACCCCCCCCCCCCCCCTCTACCTTTCGGGACATCGGGACTTTCTGTATGGTTTTATCATTGATCCTCATGAATTGGACCCTTGTTCTTCCTTAATCCTTGATCTGCCCCTGAGTAGGCCTACCCATCCCTCTGGCAGTGGGACTTATGATATCACACTACAATTGGCACCTGTTGTTAATAGGTAGACGGTACATATAAAAAGATTGAAAATTCTAAATTATATGCTTTGTGATGTATTTAAGGTGGGGAACCACTCAAAGTATGGAATAATATGTTTTGTTGGGACTATAAATGATGTACTATAAGTGCAGAACCACTGAATGTAAGGAAAGCAAGGAAACTGAGTTCAATTTATCAAATTTTGAACGAATGCCTGCGAAATTGAGCTATTTCGCCTGGGCGGCGTGAATTTCAAATAATTTAGTAAATGGAGCAAACATAGAGTATCCATCGACAGCAAACATGCCAAAGAAGGTGTTTGTCCGTGAAACATTTATATATTGATAATTCTGTGGATCTGTTTTCGGTGACGCGACATTGTAAATATAAAGAGAAACTTATGCATGTGGTTCGCTTTAATAGTTTATGTGAAACAACTGTTTAAAGAATTGTTAAAGATGTTAATGTAAGGTGATAGTGCAGCGACATTTGTTGCGGTCATTTCAACATCATGCAAAAGCATTACCTGTATGAATGGGGATATAAACCATAATTGCATGCTGACATAAGTATTGAAATTACGCCAGGGGTTAGGGGGCACATGTTTTTCACATTCACTGACCCAGCAAGTGTGTCAGTGACAAAGTCAAATGTCAGGCCAAACATGCTTAAATCCGTCATGGACAGCAGGCGTTAATCATATGCAAAAAAGACCTTAATACTGCGCAGTCATTCCGGTCTTTGCCGAAGGCAGTTCGTTTGTTTTCGGTAGTATGCTCCGTGAAAATTTAAAACCACGCAAACGTCACCAAAAAAGGCCGTTCACTTTAAAATTAATTTATTATCATGTAATTAAACAAAAAGTAGCGAATCTAGAAAGAAACGCCCAATAATACCAATGATAGGTCTGGTCCTCTGTCGGACAAAGAATGTCTCCAGTCTGTCATGTGTTTAAAATCCGCTGAAATAGACACAGATTATTGTGATCTAGATCACTTCCAAAATTTGAATCAACTTTCTTCCTAGGTTTTTACCCTAGCCCTTAACACAATTTCCTGACAATCTGTTTGGGGAAAAAGTTTGTTGATAGTAGCTAAAAGTCAAACCAAATAACAAATAGTGAGCCATAATACCTCTCGCCACCTGACCTACGTATAAGGGGACGGTATTTATTATAAGAAGGCTTCCTTTATGAAGCAGCACGCACGTACTTTTGTTCAGAAGATGTGTTTACCACTGCTGTGTAGATAAATCAAAAAGTATAACATGGGATTTGATTCCCTACACAAGCATATTACCCGTTTTGTCGCAGGATGGACCGCTCCAGTGACAGCCGCTTTGCGTAAAATATGAAATTTCACAAGATTTAATGGGTATTATCGGAAATTATTCACCTCACGGCACACTTGCCAAGGTTTTCGACAGTTCAGGAACATAAACCAACTTGTAGTTATTCAAAGAGGAGTTACGTGACAAAGTCGAGTGACACCACCGTCAAATAATAATATAATTTATGTAGTTTGTGTATTCCGTCTGGCTACTGAAAAAAAACTCCAATATGAATAGCAACAAGTTGTCAATTCAAATGCCTTAATTATATTTTACAGGAGCCTCTGCAATGTAAGACTAGAAAGCTTGATTTTTTTCAATATATCCCGGTGGATATGGCCGTATATGGCAAAATTTCTAATAATTCATCTCTAAAAGTCATCATAATTTCTATGTCTGGTATGATGTTTTCGCCATAACTCTCCCTGTGCTGAAAATCATGGGAGATAATTAATTTAAGACTATATTTAAAACCTTTTATGGAGAGATATCACTACCAGCTGAGATGGTGTCGCCTTAATTCATAAACCCTGGATCTCCTTCGATGGACATGTCGCTTTAACGCCTATATATAAGAATTGCTTTCTTTTTAATCATAGACTTCTCCCAGTAGCTGAGATATGTCGTCGCCTTAATTTCTGTATATATATATATATATGTATCTCTTAAATGTTGCCTTGATTCCAATATTTATACAATTCATACGCAGTTGTTTTTTTTTTTATCCAGAACACTGTTTACCTACTTTCACTCTAATATGGACTTCTAATTCGGCACAAAAATCGTCGGTGGGCTCTTCCACGACATGTCTGTTAAAATATTTTTAATATTTAGCCATTAGGTGCCGCTGTTCCTTTTGTGCTTCAAGGTCTTTCACGCATTTCACGCTTTTTCATGAAGCGCCTTCGGGTTTTTTATGCATTCTGAACTCACTGGGCTATTAAAACAATGGCAAGAGTGGATGTCCGGCCCAAAGGGCGTCGTTGTGAAATTCGCAGTCACGTGGGTCCACTTCAATCCCAATTGATTCTCTCATATCTATTATATCGCCTCCAAAGATTTTCACTCTCTCTAAAGGAAGAACAAATTTTGATTTCAAGAGCTTTACACGTGACCACATGACTCTGAATCAGTTTTGCGAACGCTTGAGTCATCACAAGAAACCGAGATCGCAGACACGATAGACCGCCAGTTGATACACACGTACACATTTTCTGGGCTTAATGATATGTTAGTGCTTCACATTCAGAATTTTCTTTCCATAAAAAAAAGTTTTAAGTAGTTCGGCCAGGCATATAATTCAGATGAACAGTTCAAATAAATCTTCTCAGAGAATAACATTCCAGTGCAATTACAAATTCAATTTGTTGTCATCAAAAAGTGAAGTTCGGGTAGTGATCCCAAAGGCAAACTGAAGACTATGTAAGATCCGTCACAAATTTAGAAGAAAATCTATAACTGCCGCAGTTATCGAAAAATATCCACAAACTGACACACACTCTTCTATATCCGCTGGAATTTTTCTCTCCTCTCTCTACCGGCACTAAACACAGCACCTCATTTATTACTTTTCACCTCAAGCCGAGAACTTTCCATTTCCCGAACAATCTAAAGAACCCAATAATACACACGTTACAGGAAACATCTAGAAAAACGAACGCTGTGTTTCTGCATATTTGGGTTTAAAAGTGGGCCGGCCCGGCTCAGCAGACCGTCAAACCCCACGCGTGGGCCTGGCCATGCCGCCATAGCAACGGACAATACTAGCGCTGCACATACACATATAAGACTGCTGCATACAACAAAAGAGACACCTGTAACAACATGAACTATGATAGTGGCAACAACGTAAAATCAAGAATGTGTTAAGTTGGTGTAGAACTTAATTACAGATATATGCAATTATTATTAGTCATATCGCCTTTTTTCCTGTATAGATACATATCAAGGCTAGCGAAATAAATGTCAAATATAAGTAGCAAAAAATTGTAATAATTTTTATGTCTGATATTATTTTTCACCATACATCTCGTTCTGCTGATAATCTGGGAAGATAATTAAATTGTGTATGTCATATCATTAGCAGGAGTCTTACCAATACTGACAATGTACGATTAGAAAGCTAGTTGTCTTTAGTAGAACCCTGTTGATATGGCCAAATTTCTAATAATTCATCTCTAAATCTCTGGTGTGATGCTTTCACCGTAATTCTTGCTTTGCTGCTAAATATAGAAGATGATTTACCTGGATACGTTATTTAAAACTTCATTATGTACAGATATACTTAGTTGCTGCGGTGATGTTGCCTTAATTCCTATACTAATGGAGCCCTTAATCTCAAAGTAATATTGATTGAATGTTAAATACGCAGTTAACCCCCTCTTGTCAGTGTGTGTGTTCCGAAAATTAGGGTTTCTTAATTTTTAGTTTCATTAAGTTAACAAAAGACGAAGGAAGGGACGAGCACCTGCACAAGAAAGGTTAAACTACTGAGAGCAAACCCAAAATCTGTTCTTGATGCCACGGTGTATTTGCGGAGGAAATGATTTTGAAGCATGACAAGAAATGTACACCATTCCAGAAAAAAATGTAGCTAAAAAGCTATTTATGCCAACATGCACTGTGTCCAAAGCTAGTAATACAACAATTCAAAATTTGAGAAGACGTCTTAGTTTGCCTTAGAGAGGATGAAGTAGGGAAATCTGCAGAGAAGACTAATCTATGAAACAAGTTGGAAACAACGAATGGGGAAAGTATTAAGGGGAAGCCAAAAGCATTTATAGGGCAAAATGTTAAGTTGCCAAATCAAGCATGAGACTTCTGGTAAACCTCTTCCTCAGGAAGAAAAATGCAAAGAACCATCTTTATCCATAATAATAGCAGATTTTCTTGAGATTCTTGTACAGGCAACGGATCCACAGACAATGAAAGCTGGCAAGACTCGGATCATAGGAAATCTGCTCACAACATGCGTAAGTGTGATGTCTCGGTATTACGCAATTCTGAAAGAAAATGAGAAGGAGAAAGAAGATTTCAGATTTCAACGGGTGTTTCAATGTAGAATGTATCACTTGAAGGACCGAAAGGAAAATACGTTTCGTAAGCTGAAACACCTGCTTAATAAAAATGCAACGAAGACATTTAGGCAATGTATCATCGCAGACCTGAATGATATCAGTGCCGGCGCGGAGCTGGAAACAGGAGATTTCAAAAAGGTTAGACAACTTGTGGTTATCCGCATTTCTTTACACAATGCACGGAGAGGAGGGGAACCGAGCAGGTTAACTCTGCAAGACTGGCGTAATACACATGATTTTCTACAAAATCTGAGGAAAAATTTAAAAAAATATTTAAGCAAAAGACAAAGAAATATTTTATAAACACATTGGGCATGCTGCAGAAACAACGCAAACGTTTATCAGTGTTCTTTAGTCGCAAAGGAGCTCGCCGTTTCAGGAAAGTTTTGTACTGAGGTGGATAATAATTAGTAATAATATTTTGACTTATTTTAATAAATCATTATGTCATGTGACATATGTCATTACTATTTATGTCACTTTAGATAACTGTACTTTTGGCATTTCACTATAGTATATCTCATTTAAGAGCATGTGTTGTCTTATTTGAGGGCATCTCAAAATAAAGCAGGAAAAAACGATAACGTTGACCCAAGGAATCATTTTCGAAGCAAGTAACACATTGTGCAAATGAAACAGAAATGGGAAAGAAATCATTATTATGAGGTACTGATATAAATATATTAGTTGATATGATTAACAAATTGAATGATGAAATATGTTTTTATCATGTTAAACACAATGTTGATGGAAAATATACTGTTCTATTATAATTATCTTTAATTGAATATACTACGTCTTTTGATTGACATATATAATATTGTTGAATACAGGCTTACGGGAACCTATCAGACGGCTTCATGAAGAACCGGAAGACGGAGACCACCTGGCAACCTTTGAGAGTGACAAACGGCGTCCGCTATACTTCATTCCACCACCCCTGTCCACCTGTTTTTTCCGTGAGAAATTTTATACCGTGCATTAAAGGTTTTTCTTATTTACCACATAGACAATTCAGCCAAATGTGGCAATTATCTATCAGCAAAGGTTTCCACAACAAAGGTTTTTATCCAAGAAATAATTAAAGAATCATTTTTTAATTTTAAAGTATAAAAGGCGTGACCATGCAGAGTTTTTTTTCAATATTTACTTTAAGTCCATTAAATAAAATAAGTCGTTATCCGAAATAAATAATTAAATCCGTGAAACTGAAGCATTATAATGACGAGAAAAATCGGATCCATATACCCTTTAGTACCGCCTCGAAGAATTACTGTCCGAGGCACTGATAATAAGAGGAATCACATCGAAGGATTTTTATATTCACCCGTAAGGGGCGTTTCATATGGCTGTTCCGTTTATTGTGCACCTCGTGCAGTTGGTAACATGGTTTCAATCATTGTTTTGACCCGCCAACTTAATAAGGCAGGCGGCTATATTAGACCTGTTGTCTGATCAAGGAAATACGGTACCTATAGTTTCGATGTCAAAACTATAAGTATATATAAAAATACTATTGCTAATTGGAAAATAATCCAGACGACAAAAAAAAAAAAAAAAAAAAAAACATATTTAGGGTTTTACCTTTGCCATGTATAATTCAGCTTTCCTGGATGTTGTGCTCTCCAGATTTTGTCCATTGTGCAACTTCCATCCATTGTAGTATAGTCTGTCTTGATTTTTCCTGAATTGTTTATTCCAACCTGTTTTGTCAACTGCAGGGTCTATTATTAAATTAAATTCTCCAGCAATAATCTATTTATCTGTATGTAAGTTAGTTAAATTGAAAATGTGGTATATAAAAAAAATTCTGGCCCATCTTTGTTTGACCAAAATATAAGTTCATTAATGTTACATTATGGATCCCTGTTGTTGTATTAATAATGAGAAATTTACCATATTTGTCCGTCTTAATATATTTAACATAGATATATGATTTGTGTTTCTATAAATACAGACTCTCTTGGCTTGATTTGTGCCATATCTAAAATAAATTTGGTTCCCCAATTTAGTTGTCTATTGTTTTGTTTTTATTTTCTAAACTACTTTGTGTTTCTTGGAGAAAACTGAAGAGAGGGGCGTCCTAAGAAAGGGGCAAAGGATGTATTTCAAACGATGAAGAAATATATATGTATATATATATATATATATATATATATATATATATATATATATATATATATATATATATAATACTGTGATTTGAGGTTTTAAGGATTCCATTATTGAAATGATTTTTTTCTCTGTAATGTATCCTGTCATGACAGTAGCCCCTTGGACAGCCCCGAAAATGCCTTCCCCAGTATAAAAATACCGTAGAGCGTCGTTTATACGAAGACCCTTAAACCGAAAAAGCGTTCCTCTGAAATGTAATACTGAGAACCGAACATTTGACCCTTTATGTATGCAATACAAGGTTGGTACTCTGAAACTATTTTGTGGGCAACTGCGGGTGATACATTCTACGTGGTCTCACATTGTTCTGTGTTGTATCTGAAACACAGGATATAGATGTTAACTGAATGATATCTGGCATAAACCGATAGGGGAATTGGTGAAAACTTACGTTCCGGGCCCATTTTTTCCGCCACGGCTTCTAACGCTACCATGCAATATGAATATTCATCCTGCTAGATTTAAATATATCTGCGTATTCATTTTCATCTTTAAACTTGATGAATCGCAATGATATAACATCGAGACATAAACATAAAGGACTGTCTCTATAGGACAAAAAACATATTTAATGATTTATTATATAAAAAAAATACCGGAAATATTTACATGACTTGATTGAAGAAATATAAAATCTCGTGCATGTGAAATACGCACATCGTTTTTATTTTTCAGATACACAGATATTAACAAGACGTAAATTTATCATACACAAGTATAAAATTTATTTATGATTCCTATTATGTAGAATATGTTAATAATAACAAGATACATAGCAGAAAAGTCATACAATCCAAACCAATATATTGCTTATATATAAGAACCATACATAGACTTCATTCCTGCATCAGTGGATTAGTGGATCACTTACTATTCACCTACCTTTAAAAAAAAAATTGATTTTTGTAACGAAATCGTGAAGGACGGATGAACTTGTTTGTCAACATAGCAACGTTGCAAAAACGAAAAAAAAAACATTTAACCTAAGGTGGTAGGTTGTATATAGGCAGAGGTAGAAAGGTTACTTGTTGCAAAACGCCATTTGTAAAGCGCTGGTTTATCTGACTTGCTACCAGATTGCCATGTTGAATTTGTTTTATTTTAGCGGGCCCCCACATATTATAAACACCATGATATAAACAAAACAGACAGCCTGTGTGCGGTGATATCCACTTTTTATCGCCTACTTTTACGAATAGCTTCAAGGCATTACCTTTAGTTTATAAAGGTCAGATAGATGATTAGGCCCCTTTTACATATTGAGGTCTCCCTGCCCACCAGCGGACTCAAAGGTGATGTATCACATTAACATTCCCAGATCTCCGGGCAAGAGTAAACGTGACCAAATCCCGGTGACATTGTCTATCAAATCCTCCTCAGGCAATACCAGATAGGTGTGACATCTTCAAATGGCCACCAGGGTGCGCGGCATGTCATCGATGGAGACTTCCTCCAACAAGACAACGATAAGATTATCGACGCCTCTTTCCATCAGGGGCGAAGCCAGAGGGGGGCCGCAGGGGGCCATGCCCCCCCCCCCCCCCCGGTTCGATCCAGTACTCGCCGTCCTTTTTGGAATTTCACTTCATTTTATACTTATATATACATGTATATATATATATATATATATATATATATATATATATATATATATATATATATATGGGCATTAAATTGCCTTTGCTATCAGTGGCGGATCCTGAGGGGGCGCTTCAGCGCGCGCCACCTGTTGAGCTGCAATATTTCTCATTTTATTGTTACGAAGACAAATTGTTCAGGAGAAAGTACTGGGCCGATCCGGGATTCGAACCCAACCTGGCGCACAGGTCCGGCGTTCCAACCGCTTCGCTTTGCAACCGAAAAGCAAGCTTCCCTAGCGAGACAGTTCGGTCCGCTTTTATGTCATCCAGTAACATTATCTAATTTCTAAATTTTCATGATTAATTTTCGTTTTTCATATTTCTTTTTATTAATAAGCATATCTGCAGTTTATTACTCTGCAAATTCATTAGTTGAGGATGAGGATATTTATGAACAGCTGCAGCACAACTGCAGAGTACCAGGCAACGGTTGGGGTTGACCGTGGACAATCTCACGGCTCCTCTAATGATACCAGTACTCGAACTGTGCTTTTTTATAGGAGTCCTGTGTGCTGTCAAGACCACGGATCCCGGTAAAATTTAGTTAAATAAAGTTTAACATAAGACATCAACATATCAGTTATTTCACTTCGTGCATTATATGTAATAGATAAAATTTTGCAAGATATAAACGTAAATGCGCCTTTGTGCCATTGACTATAACATGTTGAAAACGATTGACATTTTATATCCTTATTTTGAAGAAATGTAAATATTAAATATTAAACCTCTCTACAGTTTGACTAAATACGCAAAGACATAAAGGAACCGTTTTTCAGGAACAGGAAATCATCATTTTTTGTAAAAATTGCCTCAAAATGTCCGTTTTTTATTGCATATTCAAAAAAAATCCCAATATGAGAGTTTTGGGTTATATATATATACAACGACATGTGTGCAGATGCTTGTTGTATATATATAAATATTTTTTGGTGTATGCCGAGCAAAGAAATATAGGATGTAGACGATCCTGTTAGAACTGAGGTATTGATTTTCTGTAAAAACTATGCTCCATGCCACACGTGTCAGCTGCAGGTCATTCAGTTTCACTTTTGGCAAAGAAAGCATTATAGCTGTTGAAGTGCTGTACCTATTTCTGACCAACTGGATATTGTAAGATAATTTCATTATTTCTAAATTTATCAGTGGTTTCATGACTCCCGACTTATTCAGTTGTTCAGGTTCTGATCAAAGATGATTGTCGCTCAGTCCGAAGTAACGTAACTGAGAAGGTCCCTAAAATGCTCCTTTCTCCAGAGTTTGGATTCTAGAACCAAATATTGACAATATTCGTAAATTAACACACTTGATTTAACTGTAGTGGTTAAGTCGCTCTATATTGTTTCAAGAAAGCATAAACGTCGTCACGCTTTTTTTTACAGAGATCTGGTATGATCTCACTCCCTTGTTCCTGCAGTCGACACTGATGGCGCCACCGTCTCGTTAACAATAACACGGGGAACAATTGAAGCTCTCAGCAGCTGTGAATATAATTTAACGTAATATGCATGATAAAGATTACCATCGATCCAGCATACCTCATATTTGATACTGTTTCAGGTTTTCCGATGGATAGACGACGTACTTGCCTGATTTTGAGGTCACGATGTCGTAGACGTGCTTACTTGTTAGAGTGTATCAGGGTTTTTTATGTTAAAAGACCAACTATAACGTAAAATTACCCATTGGCCATTACTTTTACACGTAGCGCAATGAAGAAGTGTTTATGGTATTGAAATATACAGATACGACGAAACAAATCTTCTTGAAAAATGAATCCCTGACACACAAAGAAAATACGTATGTTAACTAAGTATATTGATATAACTTTTATTTATACAACTTCAGAAGATCAGACGTGTCTAATCCTTTAGCCTTTCGACCTGTACTCTTTACAACAATAATTATGATGTCGTACCCATCTGTAAAGTTGGTTTTTATCTGAATGATCATATGGCAGGGATTGTATACAACAAAAACAAGAAAAATATGGAATGAATATTAAGTACCCATTTCTCATTTAATATGCTCCCAACCTGAAAATAAAATTAATACAGCCTTATTTGATTGCTTATTATAATGAAGACCATACGTAAAAAAGCTGCACAATGAGATTGCATTTACTTCATCGACGATACTAAAAAAAAAGATGTTTCACGGGACATCACTAACCTAACCGGTGCCTAAAATTCACATTATTTGATTTCAAATTAGAACAATTTTAATTGCAGATAGACTACAGTGTAGGTATAAATCACTAGGATTCTATGCCATGGTCAAGGAAATATTCCCCCTTCATTCCTTTTGATCAGGTGATGTTTATGTTATATTTATTAACCGCGCATCTGACGAGAAAACAATGGTAACTTGTTGCCATGGTTTATTGGGGGGGGGGGGGGGGGGGGGTGGAATTGATAGCTAATTGTACAGTAAAAACTGGTCTAACGGACACCTCACTTAGGCGGACAACTGGTTATAATGGACATGATACATAAGTTTCAAAATTCCCTATATGTTATGTATAAGCGGAACCTATATAAGGCGGACACCTCACTACTGCTGACAACGGACAGCAGATTTCAATTCAAACCAATATATTCTAAGAATAAAAGAACCTGACAAATACGGACACGACCTCCAGCGGACACTGATCACTCGCCCCGCGCAACATCATAGGCCACCGGTTCCCTTGTATAAGGATTGTAAAATCAGGTTTAATAGACTTGTTTAACTTGCTCCTCAGATCCAAGCCGAGACTGATGTGACGAAGATACGTGATCTTACCACTTATCGATTCTGCTTTGGTTAATATCCTTGACGATAAGTGCATGCAACTTCAAGTAAAAGGGCATACATATTTATGCATTCCACTGTATTTTTTTTTCGAAACCAGATACAGTGAGGTTTTTATAATATAAAACTGCAAAAGGAAGCCGGACACTTTACCTAGAGTATTAATTGGGAAAAAAGCACAGGACTTGATTATTTTCCCAGGAACTATAGATGCATTAGTTCTCAAAATGGAAGTATACTTACAAGTAGAATGTTGCGAGCACGTTAAGTTTCTTACCGAGTAAACATTGAGCTTAACCAGGTATCTTATTATAGGTTCCACTTATACATAACATATAGGGAATTTTGAAATAACTTATGTATCATGTCCATTATAACCAGTTGTCCGCCTAAGTGAGGTGTCCGTTAGACCAGTTTTTACTGTACAATTAGCTATCAATTCCACCCCCCCCCCCCCCAATAAACCATGGCAACAAGTTACCATTGTTTTCTCGTCAGATGCGCGGTTAATAAATATAACATAAACATCACCTGATCAAAAGGAATGAAGGGGGAATATTTCCTTGACCATGGCATAGAATCCTAGTGATTTATACCTACACTGTAGTCTATCTGCAATTAAAATTGTTCTAATTTGAAATCAAATAATGTAAATTTTAGGCACGGGTTAGGTTAGTGATGTCCCGTGAAACATCTTTTTTTTAGTATCGTCGATGAAGTAAATGCATTGTCATTGTGCAGCGACATTTTTTGTGACCATTTCAACATTATACAACAGCATCACCAGGCCATAGGGGGATGACCATCAATTATAGCATGTCTTCTTATCAAGGCCTGGGGATCGAGGTTCACCATTCTGCCGCAAGAGGTCGCTGCTACTCAAAACGAATCTTTTCTAGATAGACACTGTGGCCGGGACTATTTGTCTCAACTGTCAAACCTAAAAATAAAAATGCGTTACATTTCACGGAAACACCTATTTATAATTAACATGCACGAGGGACAGAGTATTTCTCATTCCTTGAAGACCATCCACCCGAAGATCAGGCGAGGTGTCCCGAGTGGCACCAGGACGTCACCCGAGTTTACCAAACACGTGTTCAAACCTTGTGGCACATGTTATTGTTTGTATACATTTATACCATCAACGTCACCTAAATCGCGCCGCAGTGTAGTGCCCCAGGTTTTAGGAAATTAATAACAACAAAGACAATAATATCCTTCATAATTGTTATATTTGGCATTAATGTTTCTTAATGCATTAATTTTGAAAGCTGAATTATTTTAGCGCTTACAAGAAATAATTTGTGAGGAATGGTATTATCTGCAAAAAACAATATATTATATTACTGTTACACAGCGCACAACCTTGGAACAGTTGACCTGGCTTTGACATGACTTTGCCGGAATACTTTCCATAACGGCTCCAGATCTTCACCAGAGGCTAGAAACCAGTTGACTAGGCCGAGGTGTTCTGAGTGCGTTAAGCTTGACTGAAACAGTGTGAGCTGGTTGTGCTGACTCCTGTTAAGCCGTTATGAAGTTCATATGAGAGTTGTTCATTATTAATACCAAACACTAGTACAAGTGTTTATGGTGTGGCGTTTGGTAAATAATTAGTTGTTGTCGCACCGGGTAACCGTAGGGAGGCAATATGTTGTGCCGATCTTTTTGATTGGATTATGCAATGTTATTTAAAAAATGTCACAGGTTTACAACTATCTTTACTTGCTTTTTACTGTACTGGTATGAATCCACCTTCCTCGAGTCCAAATTAATGAAAATCCCCTTATAAATGATAGTGGAACTTTGACATTAAAATGTTTTTTTTTTTATTGGGTGACACATAATTAAATCATCTGCATGTTTAATTACATATGTTGCTCCCGATACAGAGCAGGGCTTTGAAATATTATGTTAGTAGATCACGTGTGTATAGTTCTTTATGGACTCGAAATAGATTCGGAATGATTACTCAAGTCCGACTACAGGACCAAAATTGAGTGGACTCGAGTTCAAGTCTGGACTCAAGCCCTGCATCACTTCTTCATCCAGATCTTCTCCCCGATCATTGCCTCCGCAAAGTCAGTGGAGTACGTCAATTTCCCATCTACCTTTTTATTTGATCTTCTGATTGTGTGTATGTGTGTCTAATTGTTATATATGTGTTCAAGGAATCAAGGTGTGTAAAAATACATTCCAGCCGAAGAGTTATTGAGAGTGTATAGAAATAGGGCCCGTCCCTCTGTCTGAATGTGCATGTGTTTGTTAAAAATATATGGGATGGTATTTTTTAATACTATATCTGTCCTACTTTAAGATATTCAGGAATCCAGGCTCTAAAATTCACATGGTAAGACATTTAAGTGTAGTTCCATCTTCACTCCTCAGATGGCAGCAGTGCGAGTGTCTACACTCAATGTTATCTTGTAGGATAACTTGGATACGTAATGACGAAACCATGACTGTTGCACCAGGTCATGTCAGCTATAAGGTTTGTGCGAGATCTGGAAAGAAATATGACTGGTGAGACGCGGATGCGGATTTTAAACTGTTGTCATTTAAGGAAGATACATAAAATTCAACGACAAGAGAGCAAGAGTATTTGTGGGACTACAATTGTGATAAATACATTGATGTAACTAATATAAATTTGTTACGCACTATAAGTTGTAGATATTGGTGTGGTCACCAAAAAGCGTTATTCAGCCCTAAAAAATCCAATATACGTCCCATTACCACCACACTCTTTCCCTGGATACATTCTCGCCTGGACGGTGTCCTCGACGTACTTTGGTGTCACATCATTAACTGGTAAATCCGTCCAATTATTTCACGTGACCGACATTTTTCACACATACTAAAACCCGGATGTGGCAGGCAGGGTGACAAGGGTCAAAGTGGAGGGACCAGGCTAAGTTCCGTTACTTAACTACATAACAGTATGGGGTGAGAGCTTAGGTGTTTTAGATGTAAACCCTATCGACTAAGAAATTGTCAATACACTCCAATGGTATCAACAAGTAATACGTGTCATCCACACCAAACAGGCCTAATTTGCACAAGGATAATTTGCCCATTCTGCTAATTACGTACTGTTCACGGAATCCATGTTAAGCCGGCTTGTTATTTCCCTTTTTATTATAATTTTTTTGCTCACCGTGTTTTTTAAGCCGACAGCCCACACACCAATTTCCCGTGCAGATAAGGAGACTTTTTCGGCCATTTTTATTTCTGATTTAGTCTCCATGAATGTTATTGGTTTCAGGAATTATAAAAAGAAATGAATTTAAGTTTAAATCAGCCGATTTTTCGTTTTTATCATCACATCTACGGGATTTTCCGGACATATAAATATCTTCCTGTAAAATAATAGACATAGCCAATTTTTGCAGCCGATTTTTCCTTTCGGATTAAAATATAAAATCCGGCCGGCAGCACCCTCACGATTTCTCAGTATTTTGGGTTCAGAAAAAGTCACATCACCGACCGAACCGGCAGCGAGCTACTAAACCATTTTCAATATGCGGCAGCCATCCGTTGATTTTTAGAGATAGAGTGGTCACCACAGAGTGCAACAATTATTTCTGCGTCAGACCCCGCTGAAAACTTGTGCGCGCCTCGTACAATGTTCTAAATTCGACCGTAGAAAAAAAATGATTAAAGGTGTATTATCATTTGCAGTATTCTATGTATTAACCCGCCCAGTTAGTTCATTTTGCCTGAATTCAAAGGTTTCAAGCAAAACCATACAGTTATACGGACTTATATCTAACATTCACCTATTTTATACGTTGTCATGTTCTTGTGCGTGAGTGAGCACAGTCCACATTTACTTGTTTACCACAACAACCCTGAGGAATCAGAGTTGCGATATTGCGCATGCGCAACAACTCAAACAACGAGACGGAACATGAATGAAAAACACTGGTTTAAACCATTAAAATCTTGATTCGCCAGGTGTTATGGGCGCTGTGTTGATGTTTCGAAACACTGATTGCACCCGATGATTTTTTTTTCGTGAACGGCAGTAAGCAAACGAGTTGAGAAGGGAAATTTGGCAGATGTCATAATATTCTGAGGTGGAAACTATGTATATCAAGAATATTTAACATGCCTGGTATGTGAATAGCTCCCTTTAATCTTGGGACGCACGTCCGATCGACTGAAAGGAGGCAGGGAATTATATTTGTCCGCGGACGAGCCAATAAACCGCATTGCGGTTCTCGCTGGGGGCTACGAAAGAACAATGTCCGGCCGCAGCTCGTCCAAAAACTCCGCTCTTTGGCCAAACACCAACTCCGTAGGGGATGGATGGCGTGATGTGACGAAGGTTTATTCTCCTGTGAGAATGAGAATAATATATGGGAGGACATGGTTGTTGTGAGAATGGATACATCCCTTGTTAAGGATGCGACAGTTTCTTGTAGAGATGAGAAAATGTCATGAACGAAAGGGGTAATCTCATGTTTAGAAAGTAGTTATTCATGTAGGAATGGCTTAAAATCAGGAGCGCATGTGGTATTTCATTGAACGAATGAAGTAAACTTATATAAGTATGGGTAATCTCATGTGAAAAAATGTTAATCTTATTCAAGAATAGCAACAAATTGTATGAGTTATCGGAAAGGGCTCCTTTAATTAAACTGGTGCGGTTTATAAGAATAAAACTAGCTCTTTCACAAAAAGCCAACATAAATTTAATTGAATTAAAAGCCCGGATGTGTAATGAATAATACCGGACACACTCAAAGGATCCTTTACATCAAATAAACACAGGTGTAGCGATTTCAGATTACCCCCTTTAAGATAACCGGGGAGGTACACAAAAAGTGATCATATTAGCTTGACCAGCGAGGGGGGTGGGGCAATCTGAACAGTGTGTGTGTGGGGGGGGGGGGGGGGTAACCTGAAATCAGGTTCAGGCTACACCCGGGGGTAACCTGAAAAGGGTGGTAATCTGAAGACCTTACACTGGCGCAGGCCAGCAGATAGCGCCATTGCGGCCTAACATCAGACAGTTTACGATCGACTGGCTGTCAAGTTAGGCTTACCAGCCCAATATAAGTCCCTCCTGAGTCTTGTTTCTCACTGCTAGACAGCACACAGATATTTCTGGACCAAAATCCAGGGAGGCATTGAACATACTGCAGGCAAGATATGACAGAAAAACGAATTGACAAGAGCCCGCAATTCAATTACAAAAAAGGAACCGAAGAGACCATTGAAAAAAATCACTCCTACGCTATAATGGTATGTTGTGCATAGGAATTGTACTTTCAGGAAAAAATATAACAGAGCAATATAATATGACAGAGGAATATGATATGACAGGGGAATATGATATGACAGGAATATGATATGACAGAGGAATATGATATGACCGAGGAATATGATATGACAGAGGAATATAATATGACAGAGGAATATGATATGACAGAGGAACATGATATGACCGAGGAATATGATATGATAGAGGAATATGATATGACCGCGGAATATGATCAATAATGTAAAATGATGCTGTATTCCGGGCACGTAGTATGACAACAATATCCTTTGTCAAATATGCATTCAGCATTTAGGTACTTGTTCAACTGTCATTTCTTTGTAGCTTTTGGGCATTTTACTTATTTAAGGAAAATATGGCATGATCTGTATGCCTCTGGGTAAAAAATTAGTCTAAAATTTAACCGATGTCACAGGATAAGGCGCTCCGCGGAGGGCAAATTGAACGTCTGGCACAATTCAAGGGCGATCAATTTATTTGGCGTCCATTGGTTAGATTAAGTTTACTTTAACATAACGGTGAGGGAAAAAGCATTTTTGCGTCTTCCTAAGTTGAGTCATATCACGTAGTATTATTGGATTGTTCTAATTTTACCGACGGGCACGTTAGACAGTAAGGGATTGCGGAACTCTTTTAGTTGTGGCCTGCCCCGGATAAAGAAATGGAGGCTTTTGGCTAAGAGATGGCTTCTGAACACGAGAAGCAGAAACTCATAATGTACTCCGTGAAAAAGTGTCTTTATTCATACTATTTAATTCATAAAAGAATTCGACTGTGTTTCTACAGGGCCTTATAATAATTGGCTGTGTGTGTGTCAATGGCAATAAGCAATTAGTATTATAGTGAAATAAAACAGGATTGCATGTGTTCAACACCCCATCAATGTTATCATGAATTTTAAAATAAGGCTTACACGTTAATTTGGTCTAACCAGGACTTGATTACGTTACTAATTAAATGATTTTGGTAATATTCCTTTCTTTTTATTTGACAGTGTAAGGAAAACCTTCGCTGTAGCCCGCTCACATATAAATATGGCAATGTTTTGTCAGTCTACTTGCTCCATGGATACTCAGAGCGTATTTATATAGGAGTTTTGTTCCTGCGATAGTAATACGGAAAAACGTAATAACAAAGCCAGCTCAAACATATCGACAGACTCTCTTGTGTTGGAGAGGTCACAATCAAGGCTTTCAGGGTAAGCGTCTGTGACGCATGAAATATTTTCGGACCCTCGGTTTATGGGATCTAAGCGTCCAATCGGACGCATGATTATCTGCTTATTGTACCGAGGAGACCATAACCGGTTCTTGTAGCAGCTAGTTACTGACCATTGCCAAGTACCTCATACAAACCAGCCCAGCCAATTGTGTCAACAGTGTACCTTCAAGTGTGAGCCTTTTTTTTATTATCATGATTAAATAATAGTATCATGACACGATGTCTAATTAACATAAGGATACAATAATGACGCATAAAAAAAAAATCTAATTTACCCTCCAAAGTTTGACACAGATCCTATTGCCTTGAGCTTGCTTCCCAATTTCATGTGCCTTTCCGAGTTTTCTCCCTAATGAATGCATTAACACTGATTGGTACTTCTTTGGAAGCTGAAGGAATACTATTACCCCCATCTTGGAATGCCATAGAATCAGTTTTTTTTCCAATTTTGATCTTCCGTTCTTACTGTTCCTCAGTGACAAAATGTGTGCTTTTTATCTCCGCCAGGAAGGCATGCGTGTATTCCCGTCCATGTGTGCGTGTTAGTTAGGGCCCGCGGGTCCCCGCTTTGAAATTTGGGTGGGGCGGGGCGAGTTACATCTAAGAAAGTGCTGGGCGGGGCGGGCCGACACAAAGTCTGTGCGGGGCGGGCAGCGGGTTGATGATCTTGCAGTTCAGTAAAACATGAATATAAATTTATAAATAAAAAAAAATTTAAAGACACTGATATTTAATTGTATTAAATGTTTTCAGGTGGTGTAAAAACAGTAATATTTAGAGATAAAAATGTTGACTAATTTTATTTTATTTCTGTTGACCCCTTACACTGACTGACAGTTGTAACAACACTATGCAAATGTTTCTTTTCTAGGTATAAAGTCAATAAGTTATACAAAATGGATGATGCATCATTAATTTGAAATCAAGATTTTAAACAATTGTCTTTCCAATGGGAGCTGGTCAGAACTTTGTACAAAGTTACCTGGCCTGATGTTGTATATTGACTGTAACCCTGTACAGTGTGTGGCTATACAGCTGGCTCTTTAGGCGACTCGTTAATTTGACCTTGAACTGCACGAAGCTTTTTGTGGACTCCTTTTATTTAATTGTATCCATGTGCTGTCTAATTGTAACTGACATTGACCACTGGCTGGTCAAATCCCTGTTTGAGCTAGCACAGCATATGTGGTGATGACTGCTTAAAAGAAACACCGGTCTGGTCATGCCTATCTCAATGAACATCCTGAACCTAAAGCCACATCGGTCAGATTACCTTTTAGTAACTGCGGGGCGGGCTGATTGTTTTTCTTTGTTTGCGGGGCGGGCTGCAGGCTGACAGGGAATGATTTGGGGCGGGTGCGGGTTCAATTTTACGACCCGCGCAGGGCCCTAGTGTGTGTGTGTGTTTTTTCACAACCTTACTCTAACAATCATGAAAGGAATCTCATGAAATTCACAAGTGAGTCCGGAATGGGCCAATGAAGAATCGAAAAGATTTTGATGTTGATCCGGCTGATGATCCGGATGCAGGAATGTCATCAAGCATTCCACACAAGCTATCCCCAACATGGCGGAGGCTTGCAAAAAATGTATATCTAAAAATGTAGATTCCTTGTTATTTTCCTGTCATGTGCCAAAACCTAACAGGCTATATCACCTTAAACGCTAAAATCCAACACAATAATCATATAAATTAAGAAGACCTACCACACAACATATTTGAAATACAAAGTTTATCATCAATTTTTTAAACACTTGCTTCTTTACGTTCTTAAACATTGTACCCTGGCAACAACTCTGACTTGTTTTGCAAAGTTATATTATTGTTATATACAATCATTACATCCTACTTTGTGAATATGTACTTTCCTAATTTCGTTTTAAAATACGTTCATATGTCAAAGAAATTCTCACCATCATTATCATCATCATCGTTTTTGTCTGACATACGTCCTTTCAATACAAATTTTCACATAAAACTTCCAAACGTACGGATTGCTTTAAATAAAGAAACCACACTCAAACAGTACTAATATAGTTTATTATTTATATACATTCACTTCAATTTCTCTCACTTGGAGGAAAAATACCATCTCTGATGAAAAAACTGGGTACTGTAGTATTGCTCATACATAAATGTAGGTTTACATTCAAGAATCATACAATGATTCTGGTTAATTATACTACAGGAGAGAGAGAGAGAGAGAGAGAGAGAGAGAGAGATGCAGCCAAACAGACAAAGAGAGGCAGGCAGACAGGGGAAGGGATACATTTTTCTAAAAGCTATGTAGAAAAACAATCATCCCTCTGTCCAGTGGAATAAATATGGGGTTTAAGAGAGAGAGAGAGAGAGAGAGAGAGAGAGAGAGAGAGAGAGAGAGAGAGAGAGAAGGATCTATTTTTCTACATGCTGTGTAGGGAAAACATCCAACTGTCAACGAGAGAGAGAGAGAGAGAGAGAGAGAGAGAGAGAGAGAGAGAGAGAGAGAGAGAGAGAGAGAGAGGGGGGGGGGGGATAAATAAATAAAGGCAGATCTAAAGAGATGATTCTAACAGCTATCTTGATCTTTTGGTAGCACCTACAAGACAGCTGTTACTTCGTCTCCTGTCTTCAAAGCTAATACCATACAATCTATCACAATATGTGTAATTGACAACTAGGTATCAAACAAAATACTAATTGATAACATATTGTATTACACATCGTTGTAGGTGTATAGATGCATGCGTGATATTCATTGCTAATAGTACATATCATTAAGATTATCATATTACGCACACTAGCAACAAAGCACAGCTGCAAAATACAGGTGCATTAGAGTTCTGTTTAAAGACATAATTTCTAGGTTAAGAACAATAATGTAAGATTGTGGACATGAATGTTTTTCCTCAACATACTGTACTGTATGCGTCTATACTCCAAACATTGTAATGGTTTAGCTCTTTGTAATATCACTTAACCTATAAGTAGTCAACTAGCAGCTTCAAGCATTGTGCACAAGATGTATAGTTTCTTTTATGGACACTTAAATTAGACTCATCTCAAACGCTTAAGGATTCAATGGTTGTATGATGGTTGCTTGCAAAATATACCGCAAACGTATTTGTCTTATTGACAAATATTATGATTTATGTTTGTTGTGATGGCATGAAAGTTTATTTGATGCCTTTTGAGATATAAAATGTTACCCCGGTGATATGTAGTGATAGATAAATATGTGTATTTAATTAACAATAAAGGTGCAAATCGTATCGGAAACAATAAATGCATAAAAAGTAACATCAACATATTTAACTGTTTGTGCAGGCAACTACTTATACAAAGCAAAGTGTATAAACAGATTGCATCTAATCTGTGAATATCTGAAATGTGCAAGAACTTTAATTACACAAAATATCTATTTTATATCTTCTCTAATCACACAATAGAGTAACATATATAACGCTCACGCCTCGTCTTTGACGTGGCAATAAACCAATCAATAAAATGTGTTACAGCAAATGTCTTTGGAATTGTTCTTTCTTCTCTATCAATGCAAAATTCTCCTGTCTTCTTTTTATATAGAAGATTATTAGACAACCTCCACTGATGGTACACACAGTACATAAAATAAAATAAAATGATGTACGTGCTTAAGTACCGACTGTCCGGTTGTTTCTGCATTATGTCATTGGACAACCCATTCGATGCATATCAAGTACCATGGCGACAAGGGTCAAAATTCAATACTGTCAAGTACGTCGTCACGTTGCAGCTCCGCTCACCGTTGCAACCAGATTCAGGCATGTTGAAGCTTCTTAAAAAAGAAGGCAAGTTTGGCGCAGGTTGGATATAAAATGGTCGAAAACCTTTTTGGAATCATGTACGAACCATACTCTCCCTCGATGACGTCACGTCTCGGCATTTGACTCCATTGAAGACTGGTTTTCAAACCGTAACTGTCGCTCTGTGTACATATCGTCGTCTCGCAGGTTTTCATCCATACACCAGACCAGCCATTTTCGCATCTGCTCCCAGTCCGACCCTTCATCCTTAAAACAAAAACCAACAATTATTTCAATACCTAAAATACAAGTAGAACAATGTAAAAACTAGAAATTTGAGTGCAGATCTCCGCCAAAACAGCTCATTACCAACATATGGCATCTTCTGAAATGAAGCATTTTTCCTTTAAAAAATCATGGATCAAGATGGTGATGCGGATCATCACCAAAATTAATCAATTGTTTCTTGTATGATTGCCATCATAGCTAACATATCATAGCTATCCTGAAAATTTCATTGCAATCCGTTAATAATTGTTTGAGAAATGTTGCTAACAGACAAACAGAACGACATACAGACAAACAAACCAACGCCGGCAAAAACATAACATCCTTGATTGAGGGGAAAAAATCATCAGATAGAAATGCAGAAATCAATGAACCCCCTACAGGGAAAGAGAAGAAATGAAGAAACAAACATCACGATAAATAAGATCCAGTTTTGTAGTCTCTAGACCAGTCGGTGCACTGGGAGTTTTTTTCTGAAAAAAAATCCATCTTGTTTTCTCCTTTGAAGAATTTATGGATCTTTACATACAGCACTTTTTGCTGCGAGGATGTTGAATATAGTTCATTTCCATAAATCATGAATTATTCATATGCACTACGCACACAGCATTAAAAATAGAGAATTCCCTGCAGGGCCTTTTTATCGACTTTGATATTTGATCTCTTGCATGAACAATATTAGACAAATACATCTCCCATGACCCGTTCACTACCAGTTCAAACGCTAAGGGATACAATGACTGTTTCGATCAACACTAGAAAAATCTTTTTTGCTCTGGTACTGACAAAGCCTGTCAAAACATGAGGATTTGAGAAAACTGTTGACAAAACGAAATTTTTTCTTTCGGTGCTATCATGTACTTCCGGTTTTCTGTTCGGATAATGTCATTTTTCACACATTTTTATATTGGTCGATTCCGAAGCAGTCCAACCAATTAATAAGGCGATTTCTAATGTCTGCTTCACATTACCAGCAGTAACATCCTGCCCTTACAATATTAGATTACCACCCGAGGCCGGCGTCACACATCCAACGGCTTCTGGCCGATCGCCAGAAAGTAGCCGAATTTCAAGCCCACCACGGAGTAGAGCGAATTTTCGCTTAAAATCTACCTTGTCACATATTGCACGGGGCTCAGGCGGTTTCCCTTTGAACAGTGATAAAAAATCGCCCCGCGACCATCAGTAAATAAATGGGAGTCGGGCGAAGCCCGCTCGACATAATGTGGGGCGCCGTCAGGGATTCGGTCGATGGTCAATTGGTCTGTCGATGCCCGCCCGACATTCGGTCGACGCCCTGGTTGGCTCCGCCCGACGTCCTGCCTGGTGTACTCCGACGTCCGCGCCTCGAGTATATATAGGACATCGGTACTAAGAACTGACATGAGGGCTTCTCTGGCACCGCGGAATGTTGAAAGTATCTCAAAATACAGGGGATATACAACCCAGGGGTCAAATTCCTGAGTTGACAGGAGGAGCCCGGCCGGGGCCCGTAGAAGCCGCCCGACGGCGGCACGACTTCAGCACGGAGCGCCCTCGAACGACGTTTGTCTTTGTACAAGTCGGGCTGGTTACGTGAGGGGGTCGTTCGAGCACCGGAGGGGAGCTCATGTGGCGGCCGCGCAACTCCGCCGACCTCTGTCCGAATTTTAAAGCGAAAACATGGTCTAAAATCATCGGATTGCTGCCCATATATCAATCGAATGTTGGCCGGTGCCCGAGCGAATTACGGGCGACCTGTTTACGAGCTCTGCGACCTCGAAATTCGCCATTGAAACATCGCTGAATTGGGGACAGCTTAAAGTGCCCTGCGAACGTCGGCCGACCCCTAAAAGTCGCGGCGGAGCCCGCAATGATCGGGCAAACACTGGCCGTATTCCTACCGAAAATGCCCTTTTTGAGCCCGAAAAGAAGTCGGATATGTGATGGCCCCTTAAAAGGTTGTTTCTTTATGTTTAATTCACATATTATTATTACCATTTCTTTTTGCTGGATTTCTCAAACTAGGTTGAATCTTATGTCTGGATTTTATATGTCTTGCACTATGCTGAAGTGTATCAGTATAAGCAAAATACTTTACATTGTGCAGCCTATTTTCATTTTCTATTTTCAAATTATTAATTCTAGCTTTAAATGTTATACCTTGCACTGCTTTTATTTAAAAACATAATGGGGGGGGGGGGGGGGAGAGAGAGAGGTTGAAGTTATTACAGAACCGTTCTGATTGGTCTGCTCTGTGTGGCCTGTTTATTTATGTGCTGTTTTTTTTAAAGATGATTGATATCGTGCATCAAAGGCAGGTCAAGTTCAATCGAAATGTTTTGAGATAGTGACAAAAAGTGCTAAAACCATCTGCTATCTTCCGAAACAAATCAACAACAGACAAAACAGAGTCAAGTGATCTATGATAGTTATAAGTACATTTGCAAAAATGCATACTCCTAACGTCACCCTTAAATTAAATATAACACATCAAATAACAACAGCATCCGTAAATTAAAGAAACCTTTCATTATAAATCAGTGGTGGTGTAAAAAAGATTCCGGTATGTGATGGATTGTTTTGTTATGATTCCGTTGATATGAAACTACCGGTATTGTCACCATTTCTACATAGTCTCAATTTAGGAGCGCCTCGACTGAGTCAGGTAATTTCGTCTATTTTTATAATGTAATTTGTTTCTCTTCTTCTTAATCATCACTTTTTTGCCTTATATCCAAGCACAAATCTAAGTCAATCAATCTTTTTCGAGTACTGTGTTACAGTGTAATGTTCAGGGAAAGGATATGTTTTCATCAATTCTTGAATAAACAGAAAAACCCCGACCTATTAAATTATCTTAATACGTGTTTAAATATAAGCAATAATCGATAATTAATTTGCAAAATTTCTGTCCAGAATGAGCCCGGTTGGACTGTGTGGCCTGTTTATTTATGTCCTTTTTTTTAAAGATGATTGATATTGTGCATCAAAGGCAGGTCAAGTTTAATGGAAATGTTTTGAAATAGTGACAAAAGTGCTAAAAACCATCAGCTTCCTTCGAAATCAAATCACAAACTGATAAAAACAAAACCAAATGCTATATGGTACTTATAGTTACATTTGCAAAAATGCCTACTAATATATCGTCAACACTCAAAGTAAATATAAAACATTAATTAACAACTAAATCATAAATTAAAGAAAACTTACGTTATAAATCAGTGGTAGTATAAAATAGGTTCCTTAATGTGATGGATTGTTTTGTCATGATTCCGTTGATATGAAACTTTATAAAGCGGTATTGTCCCCACGTCTACATAGAGAGTCATAATTGAGGAGCGCCCAACCGGCTTGGAATAAACCGAGTCATGAAATTCCAGCTTTGCTTCTTTGTTTCCTGATTACAAACGCATCGAGATACAACCGTCAAGAATTTTATTACCTTCTTCTTGAACACCTTTTTTTTGCCTTATATCCAAAATAAAATGTAAATAAATCATTTACGAGTATTGTCTTACATATTGTAATCTTCAAGGAAGGATATTTTTCAATCAATTCTTGAATAAACAGGAAACCCCCGACCCACTACGTAATTAAATACATGTTTTAAATGTCAGTTTTAATCGATAATAAATTTGCAAAATTCCAGCTTTCTGAATTTTGTATGCACAGGAAGTATCACGACTTCGTGAAAAATGAATACCAAGAACATTTAACTTTTTGCCGCATTTTCCAGAAAAAAATATTGTGTAATCATATTATAAACAAAAAAAGTTGTCAGAGACTGCATTTATTCCTTCCCCAGTGTCCTTAGGAATTTTGGTGTGTACTCCACAAGCATACAAATATATTATTCAAAGGCCAGATTTACAGTCCCACAGTTCACCAGTTTGATGGTTGCATAACAGGTCAGTTCTGTCGACCAGAACAAAGGCGTCCCTAATCCGTGTGAGTGATATTCGTACTCGAGTAAGGAAAAGCAAATTGCTTTGCTCACAATGGAAAAGAATCATGAGATCTAAAACATTTTATGAATATCTAGGTTATCTCCGAAATTGAGTGGATAGATCTATGAGTGTTTTATTCACTCTGGTGCTCATGGTGTAAATTATTAAAAACCCTTTGTGTGATGTTGCAAGCAACCAAATAACGACTAAATAACATACCAATGACAATAAAAGCATAATAATTACTGACCGAAGATGTACAACAATGATACTAGGTTATAATTTAACATGCATTTAAACCCCTTTTTTGTGAAGTTGTAAATGAAAATGAGCGGTTTTATTCTGGATATGCGCAGTAATTTAAAGTTTCGTAACTTCAAGGTACTTAAATACTTTAATGAGACCTACGGCATTAGCCATAGTGGTCGTGTAAGCGGGAGGTTATTTTATGATTTACAATAGATCGGGACCAAAAAGGGGTTGTCCTAGCGGGGTTTTCGTGGTAACTGAGTGCTGGTCAGGCGAGATTTCATTGTAAAATAAGCTATTGATAAAATACTGGCAACGGCTTATGCTGTTAATGGCTTGATCTTAAAATTTAAGATCTATGCCACTGATGCCCCTGGCCTATTGGCCTTCCGTTTATTTATAGATGGGCCGTATAGACCGTAATATAATTATGCCGACAGGGAACCCTTGATTCCAAGTATTATGTGCAGTTCTTTCTAAAATTTCCCTTAAAATTTATCCTGAATGACACCATTACGATTCGGTGTTTTGATGTCCAATATATAACAATTGCTTGGTTACACTCGACATGACAACAGCATCAGCTGTGAAATATTAATGGCGTTCACCCTTGGAGGATTCACACTCTACATGTGATCAGTCAAAGTGCCCCTTTGTTAAACTAATCGGTTTTGTTAAAGTAATCGAACTCCGCAAAATCTTCTCTAGTCAATAACAATGTATCCGCAAGGTCGCTTTACGGACGTTACAATTGATTCCGCGAGTGAAAGTCATCCATCCTCAGGCCATTAGCCAATCAGATCAATTCAAACGATTGTGCTTTGTAGTGTTTACTCTTCGTGTGAAAAGGCGCCGGGCGGCAGCAGTGGTTTTTATACTTGATAAATATTGCATGAAAAAAAATGTTTTGAGGATGCGCAGGTTTCTATTTATATTCTAGAGGTCGTCCTACTGGGAACTTGCATGACAGTGACTGGCGGAAACCTGTTTGTGCTGACACGCGTGTCAGAACTATGGATTCACGATATAAAAAAAAAATCTATACTGAGTAGTGTTTGTGATGTTATGGGATTTGTAGGGCTTTGCTATCTGAATGATGAATAAAACTAAAAGATTCTGTAGACTTTGGAAAATGACCATGTGTTGACAGTGCGGATCTATGTTCACATTTGTTTTGCTCCATAGCAACGGTAGCCTGGGTGACGGTCTTTGTCCCTGGTAAGATCGGATTGTTACCAAGATCTCAGACGATCTCCCAACAGTATATTAACAAACGTATCGATCATCATATTATGAAACCATATTACTAATAAACACATGGTCACTTAAATATTTCACTCTAACAATATACCAAGATCTCTTGGTACATATATTTTGAATTAAAACTTTCACTTGACCATTACAGCCAGGTGTTGTTGCGCCATGTTGTTTGTCGAGACCTAAAGCCACGGTGTTCTTTCAGAGTTAGAATAACATATGAAATGAAACCAGTGGATTATAGAGAATATACTTTGCCCGTCTTCATTCTATTTTTATGTAGGTTGTACATATGCTTTTCAATTAACATAATTAAACGAGCCGCTCTGGCGTCTATTTATTGAATATTGAAGCAAAGAATTTTCACGCGCCTGCCTGAGCACGTATGGTGCTACGTATAGACCCACTATTAGCACTGCCGGGAAGGTATTTGGAATTTTGTAAAAAGAAAACAAAAAATGCCATATACACCTGACGAGTTTTTGGTGCACATGTGTTCTTGTTCAGATAACGTTTGAACAGTGTATTGTTCATTTAGTCATGAATGGTAATTTTCAGTCCGTCCCAAACACTTGTTCATTATTCATGAAATAGACACCAGAGCGGGTCACTGAATCAAGTATGGGGTACATATATAAGCGTGTGTTTGTCGTAGAAAAATAAACGGAAGGAGAGAATTATCTGAAGGGTAACTGATGGGGGGAATGGAGTAGGACAGCATCCTCTAACCTGATCCATATTATTTTCCAAACAAGGCACGTTGCCGGGCACCTGATCGAAACTTCTCTGGTAGCACAGATCCTCACTGACAGCTTTTTCTCTGGTGAATCTTTTTCTTTTCTCACGAAGGGATTTGAATGAACCCAGCGAACCCCGTCCATGTGTCGGCGGAAGCCTCTCGGACGTGCTTGGCAAGTCCAAGGAATCTTTTCTCTCCCCTTTCTGAGCCATATCTGAGAGCGTTGCTAGGAAACCAGCCAGATCCTCTGACGTGGTGCTCGGTGACAGGCGTCTCTCTGTAACAATCAATATATGTCAATTAACTGACAATATTCATTACATCTGCTTCTCGGGACGGTCATCTATACCCGAACCCTAGATCGTTTCTTATACCCCCTACCGTGCGTTGACGTAACCTCATCTTTGAAACATTTATCACCTAGGACATGGTATCAATGTCTTTTCTGCTTCCTCCACAGGTTAGATTTATTTATAGATGCTTTGATTATTTAACATCCCGCTTGGCATTGACGTCATTGCATCCCCTTTTTTATCTTATAAAGACCATCATTGTCCGTTTTAGTCTGAGGAGAAACTTTACCGTAGCAATGTCCTTCCTTCAATAATATTATCTGAAACAATTAATCCTACCATTTGCATATATTAAGGTAAAACGTGCACACTTACAACAGAGCATTAAATTTTAGTACGCTTTATGACTTAGACAGCCTTTTCTATATTAAGAAATATAATAATTAATATATTATTATTGGTTATATTTGGGGAAACAATAACTAGTGACCCAGGGGTCATGAAATCTGAAAAAAAAATCCAGGTAGCGCCACCAGTCTGCAAGAACTAAAGAAAGTCTCCATGATCAATATGCTTGCAACGAATCATGGTGATAAAATGCATTAGTTGTTCAGATAATGGAGCTTTTTTATAACATTTTTAATAATTCGGGGGGGGGGGGGTATATCTGAGCCCCATAGCTTGGAGGATATGGGTAACAGAGACCTGATTTCAGGTTTTGCATGAGAGTTTTCGTGGATCTCCCTGAATGTTAGCTTAGAAGATTCTAGATCCAGAAATTAGGATTTGTGCCCAGTTAACAGATAAACTCATCTTTAGAGGTCTCAAAAATAGAGAAAAAAATTGGTAAAAATAAAAAAAAGGTGGCGCCACCATACTGCAGAAACTGATGAAACATTCCATTATCAATATCCATGCAAAGAATCATGGTGATCAGTGCAATAGTTGTTCAGATTCTTGGGCTATTGTATCAAATTTTCCATTGTTCTTGGGGGTATTTCAGAGCCACAGAGCTCAGAGTTTTTGGGTAACAGAGACCTAATTTCAGGTTACAACAGAGTCTTTTCATGGGTATACCGGTAGGGATGAGAGAGAAGGTTCTAGGTCCAGTCCTAATGATTTGTGTCCTGTTAACGGATGACGCATCTTTTAAGGTCTCAAAAATTGAGAAAAAAATCGTAAAAAAATCGACAAAATATAGGTTGCGCCACCAGTCTGCAGAAACTGATGAAACATTCCATGATCAATATCTATGCAAAGAATCATGATAATCAATGCATTAGTTGTTCAGATACTTGTGCTTTTGTATCAAATTTTCCATTATTCTGGGGGGTTTTTCGGAGCATCATAGCTCAGAGTTTATGGGTAACTGAGACCTAATTTCAGGTTTACGCGGAGACTATTCTTGCATTTTAATAGAGAAGATTCTAGGTCTAACTATAACGATTTGTGCCCTGTTAACAAATGAACGGATCTTAAGAGGTCTCAAAAATAGAGAAAAAAATCATGAGAATGGAAAAAAATACAGGTGGCGCAACCAGTCTACAGAAACCGATGAAACATTCCATGACCAATATCCATGCAAAGAAAATCATGGTTATCAATGTGTTACTTGTTCAGATACTGGAGCTTTTGTATCGAATTTTCCATTATTCTTGGGGGTACTTCAGAGCCCCATAGCTCAAGGAATATCGGTAACAGAGACCTTTTTTAGGTTTACAAAGAGACATTTCATGGACCTAACTGCATATCAAGAGAGAAGATTCAAGGTCCAGTCATTACAGTTTGTGCCCTGTTAACAGATGGCATCTTACGAGGGCTAAAAAATAGAGAAAAACATCTTAAAAATCGAAAAAAATACAGGTAGCGTCATCAGTCTGCAGAAACTGATTACACACTCTTTGATCAATATCTATGCAAAGAATCATGTTGATCAATGCATTAGTTGTTCAGATACTAGATCTTTTGTATCAAATTTTCCATTTTTCTGAGGGGTAATTCGGGGTAAGCCCCATAGCTAGAAGAATATGGGCAACAGAGACCTAATTCTAAGTTATTAAGGAGATTTTTAATGGACCTCCCTAGATGTCAAGTGAAAAAATTCCAGGTTCAGCAGTTACGATTTGTGCCCTGTTAAGGGACAGATGGCCGAAAGGCCGGACAGACGACGGACAAGGGTTGATCGCTATAGCTCAGATGACTTACAGTCAACTGAGCTAAAAACAACAGCATCTTCAATTGCGGGCACGTGACATTTGCATTTGAGCTAATATAAGATGCACCTATGTTGCAGATATTGTTAAAATATTGTCATATATGTAATAAAAAAGGGGGAAAATGCATTTTATATATGAATGTGGAAAATACTATGATTTAAGATTAGATTTTCTAAGACAAGACAGTATCTAAACGGGCAAAGATTCCATGAACTTATTTAATTGAGCGAACCATTTGAAATCCCAAAAAATACCTTTTGTATTAACTTATTTTTTTTTTCAGAGGGCATGGAAAACCGAAGGATTTAATATATCAAAAGCACACTCATGATTCCATTATATTAAAGTATTCAGTAATCTAGCACATAACGGAGATTCTTCATTAATGACTGATTATTTTTATATTATATTATAGCCATGTTAATTGTTTGACAGATTGGTGTGGATTTACACGTTCGGAACTCTTCGACTATGCCTCTTCGTCCTGACTATTTCCTTTTTCTGTACTCATAAAAGACTTGTTTTGAATTTTAGTGGACATCGTGAACCGGACAAAAAGGTAATTTTTACATTACGCTTTTTCACAGACCTAGATTCAGCGAGCTTCTCTTGGGTCTTTTTCATGAATAATAAACTAGGCAATTGAATCAATGTAATGACTGATTCAACGCGGCTGCCGGTGCACGTCTGTTTAATTGTTCTTAACTAAATGCTTAGCATTGCTTGGAGGGCAACGAACATGAGACCAGTCAAATAAAGCCGTATAAACCTGTCCCGTTTCCGGTGCACACGTGTTTGTATTCGGTGTGTGAACAGGGTACTGTTTACAATAGGGACTTGACTGGCAGTTTTAATTTCGGCCCGAGCACTAGCAGGGTTGTCCATTTTTCATAAAAAAAGACGCCAGAATGGCTCGCTCGATCAAGGTCCGTGAAAGCTTGACGGCCAGACTTAATAGTATGAAGACGGGTAATGACACCAAAATGGTTTTCTTGCTGGACAACTAGCGTGATCTCATACGGATAAGCCTTCATTTCCATTGTAAATCTTTCACAGGTGTGCTTCCGAATCCGTTATGTCCACAGAGAATACACATCCATATTGATATGGTTATATAGCGGTAACAGTATGTCTGTACAATTAATATCGCAACCTCAAGACGCTTCAGACGGATTGTTCAAGGATATATTTATGCTACATTTAGTTCTATCGATCAGCTTGTAGAATCAGATGAAGGAATGGCGACCATTTACAGCCATGATTTTACCAGGATCTTCCGGGATATCTCGAGATAATTTTTTTTTCTTCTGAATTTTGTTTTAAAAAACCTTTATCTCGAGATAGTTTTTTTCCTGGATCCTTAATCAGCCACTATAGTGTTATGACCATATATATCCTGCAATTAATTGGCTCAAAACCGAGGATGAAAATCGACACCATGCATGTATATAGAGATGAAATTATAATACACAGAAAAGTCGGTTCACTGCCGATGGGAATCGAACCCATGATTTAATCACAAAGCTACGACAGATCCCCAACCCCTCTGTGTATTTGCAAAGTTTTATAGGAACCAGTGAAGTAACGTCACGGTAGTGACGTCAGAGTACTACCCACTACATATATAAATATATAATTATATATATATATATATATATATATATATTAATTTTATGATTCACAAACAAATCTACTAGATGTTCTGACAAGGCAATCACTTGTTTTAGATCTATAAACTTAACTTTTTACATGGGTTGTACAAATGGTTATTATAACCTAATCAAGGCACTCTCCATGGCTCGGATTGTGGAGTTCAGTGAGGTTTATAGAGGTGGAGAACACTGGAGAACACGGAAAAAACACCGGCCTTGGACGTGGCACTGTAACCCACCGCTTTCTGAATACCTATACTGTCTGCCGTTGATACTACTCATTTTGAAGTACCCAGAAAAAGCTGCAGCAAATTGTCCATCAGTTAAATGCCCAAAATGTTCCCATCGGTACCATTTGGTTTTTCAGACTACATCATATAGCTCCTGAAAGCTATGAATATTTCGGTTTAAGAAAGTCCGGTGGATAGTCCAAGTAAGTAGCTTTCTTGTTGGAAATAAGTTACCATGACAACGGATTTTTGAAGTGAATATTTAGAACTGACACGCACTATAAGTAACCATTAAGGAGCTCGCACAATGAAAAAGGGTACACTACTGGACCATGTGCTCCTTGAAATGTAAGAATTTATTATTCACAGCACATTACTTTAAAAACTGATTGTGACTGGGCTGAATGATAATATTGTAATAATACCTTTCATTTTCTGTTGTTTTTTCAAAGAACATTAAAGGAAACCTGGCTTATTTCAGGGGCTATTCTGAAAACAATTATAAAACGCCCAGGCACCAACACTGCTTAATACAAACAGGATGTTATTTATGCCAGAGTCTGATAAAGAATTTTACCACGGTCATTGACGTCACAGAAATCATTACGGACGCCATGCATAAACCACGTGACTGAAATATATGCTAATGAACTTTTCTTGAAGAATCTTGAGACAATCTGATGTTCATTATCAGGTATTTTTCAGTCGTTATGCCTTCAGATTTACCGTTTCTTCCTAAGGTAATGTATATATATATATATATATATATATATATTAATGTGCCATTTACCAAAATACAGGGAAAATAAAGCTATCAGTTTACGTAATATGAGCAGGTGTTCATGCTGTGATTTTATCTTTAAGCATATATAAAATCAACAGTAATGAATAAAGTTTGATTGCGGTATGTAATCTGAGAGTATAAATTAGAACATGTTCTTTCAAGCAAATAATTATACCTTTTGCATGGTATGTTATTTAGATATATATATATATATATATATATATATATATATTTATATATATATATATTTAGTAGTATATGTACTATTTAAAGTTCAACTACGTAAATTATCCCAACTGAAACAAATACAGCGCCTAATAAAAATAAGCATTCTTTAACGGAAAAGTGATATGGGATATTTTAATAACACCACAGTGTAAACTTTATAAATTTTAATATTCTACAGCAACTGCACTAATTATAGTTTATTAGCAGGATGTGAACTGCGAAAGAAACCATTGCACGTCTGATATATTCATTGTCCAAAGCTTTCTGATCATAAAATATTGTAAAGTCATGTTAATTATTCTTAGTAGTGAGGTTAACGATTATGTATTTGATTCCCCGTGGAATCAAAATGCCATGAGCGAATGTCTTGGAATGCTTGCGTATCGTGTGAAAATTAAAAGTTCTATTTCCACATCAAGCGCTCTGTAAAATTAATGACCATCATATTTTTAAAGTTAACAACACCAACAAAGTTAATACAATATATATCTGAACATTATATAAGAAACACACACACAAACGAATAAATGTGGAAGGAGCACAATTGATGCAAAAAGTCTCAAAATCAAACCGTACATATGAGTTATTACTGTGGATTGAAATTATATGGCAGCTCGAGCTCGGGTTTGGTTACCTGATGCGCTGATGACATATAAACATAAATTTATAGGTACATTTTTGTTACATCACATTTATCATAACCAAAATTATATTTTAGCCATCCTAATTTGAATGGGGCTTACCTATTTTAAAAAGGAAATAAAAAATGGTGTGGTTTGTCATGCAGTTAATGTCTTGGGATTTGAATGTTCTGAATGAAAATTAAATGTTAAGTTTTTCTGCTTTCACTCATATTACCGGGCCCGCTTTCTCAACCCCAATCCATCCCGTCTTAAACACTTAATTACATTAAGTTTCCTAATTGGGTTTGCTTCTCACCCAGTCCACCCCCGTAATTAAAACGTAATTATATTAAGTTTCCAATTAGTTTTGTTTCTATCCCCAGTCTACCCCCGTCATTTACACTAAATTACAACTGTTTTCCTATTTTTAGTAACATATTTGCTAAAAATGAGATAAACTAAAATGCAAGATAAACATATAGTGTATAAATGTAAAAAATAAATACTGAGACAAAAAAGTGGGAGAAACCTAATAGTCAACGGTGTCTGTATGACACATTTCATATATATCAAAATTAAGAATAAGGTTTAAGAAAATAAGGTATTGCGTTTCCAGTGTAAGTTAATTCTAAATATGGTTTAGATATAATATTTTATACCATGCTAATAAATGGAACCAAAGTCTATAATTCTAATTATCAAGATATTTCATTTCGAATGTATAATTATTATTCTATGAATAGCAGAGGGGATGATAAGATTGACTGTCACTCTTGCTAAAAAGTGTGTGTGTGGGGGGGGGGGGGGGTAGTATATACCCCTTATTGACGCCCCTGACATGAAACCTGTTGGGAGACAAACGGACGGATGGCTGACAGACATCCGGGCGGCAGCTGAATGAAGCAGACGCCATGCCACAGCAATAAGTCACGGGCGAGGCGATAAATCATGCCATGCACTAACAGAACGTATTTGTTAATGAAGCCGACATTAGCCGAGTGGTTCACCTTTGGATCAGGAGTCTGGAGTCACTTGTACTGCGCTTAACCGACCATAAATGTCACTGACCACTAAGCGTAATGAATCGGGAAGGCAAAATCCCTGACTACACATGACAGGTCATGTGATCCCTCCCTTTGCCTTCCAGGGTTACTACACACACTGTTGACTATATGATAAACAGAAAATAACGGTCGCTGCTATCACTAAATAATATACAAGTATATTCGTTACAAAACATATCTCAGGGAAACATTTTAATTTTGCAGCAGTGTATTGTTGATGATTTCCTTTTCATTTTGGGTATTTTTTTATCTGCATAATCAGTTTTCAGATAATTTGTTTAAAAAAGTAGCCGAGGTCGCATGCATACGATAAAATGCTGTTCATACTAAAGGAATCGTGCTAATTCTAAAATTGTATCCCAATCTATAGTGCTTTTGTAATTGGCAAATGTCTATTTAAAAAGGCAAGAAGAAACCTGGCCTTTAATTAGCTTTTTTAACTGGAAATATGTATGGTGTCAACTATCAAAGCTTTAAATTAATGTAAGCTTTATCTTAGAAATATATGTCGCAAAATGATTTTTATGGACTAATTGGGTTTGCCCTTCACCCAGTACATTGAATTAATTACGAAACAGGACCCGACATACCATAAGGGACCAGCAAAGTTAGAGCAAAGAAACACGTGGTAGGCGTTTAGTAGGATTACTTTTCAAAGACGGACTTTTTCCTGAGTAAGCCATCTGCACGACGCGTACTTTCCAGAACTTCTGTGGGCCCTATTGTTACCTGGAGCTGCGGCAGCTGTCTTTTCAGCTCCTTCGCCCAGTATCGGATAACTGCGTGGGGATAATGGGATGCTATTGGTCCGTAGAGAATCGGGCCAAGCCTGTTCATTCACTAGCCAGTCCTGCACATGGGGATCTTCTGTTGGTTAATGGGTCTGGGTTCATTATTTCCCAGACCCCAGGCATGTCATCTATTGCCTCCCACGTCCTTCCGGGTTCTTTTGATATTTGTCAAACCGATATATGAGTTACAAATTCAATCCCGCTATACGTTACGTTAAAGGTCTTATAAATGTCCATGCACCATCAGCAGTTCCGTATGCATTACCAATAATCAACGTCTTTATCATATGTAAATGGTCTATAGAGAAGAATAAGGTTTTGATGATGATAAAGGTCAGAAAGGTTAATATGCCGGTCTTTATATATTCTTTGTATAATTCACCACATTTTTCTAATATACTTCTTTTCAAGTGACATCACCGCTATCATCATAATCATCATTATCTCACGCTGCTTTAATAATGTTTGCATCATAATAATGGCCCCTTAGGAAAAAGAATTCTTCTCATACGAAGTAATGATTTTCCTGTACTAAAATCTAGGCAGTAAACTATATTATATGGAAAATAATATCTAGATGTTTTCTCGTACCATAAAATAAATCTAAGTAATGACGTCAATAGACAAAGAAAATAGACACTTTATTATATGGAAAAAATATATCTAGGTATCTTTTCATACGGAAAAAATAGTTACCATTTCAATTGACTCAGCTGTAAATAATATCTTCAATGAAAAATGTCTAGAAGTCAAGATATCTTTTCATACGGAAAAAATAGAATGAATTCAATAGGCTAAGATGTAGACACTATATTATATGGAAAAACCAATATCCACATGTTTTCTCCTACGGAGAAACCTAATTACCTCACTAGACCAAGATTCAGACACTGTATTATATGACCAAGATTCAGACACTGTATTATATGGTAAAACATGTCTAGATTTCTTCTGATACGGACAAAAAAACTTCTTACCTGATGAAGATCTCTTGGTCTTGCTGTCCTTATTTCCCATTTCTGCAACAGAAAAAAAAGCAGTTATGAATAAAACAATCCAACAGACACGAAGCTTTCTCTTTCCTATTAAAAATTGATCGTGAGGCCGGTTAGTAATATCACATCGCTCTCTATATTGCATGCTCTCTCTCTCTCTCTCTCTCTCTCTCTCTCTCTCTCTCTCTCTTTGTGTGTGTGTACGCACTTAGTACTCGACTCCGAACTAACGTTTTCACTCGCCCGTTGTAAACTTATATAAAGAGCGTCTCCGTTTGTTTTATAATCCAATCTGTCGGCCTAGAAGCGGGCGGCCGGTTCCTAGTCCGTGTGGGCGATCGATTGTTCGTCATCATCATCGTTATCGCATGGATTCATCCTAACCCTAGCGTTTACTAAGCCACCTACATCAGGCCCAGTACAAACAGAACAGGCATGCAACAGATTAAATCCAAACGTAATGTTGTGTATGTCCAGTCATGGATTACGCACACTTCTGAGCTGGGAGTAAGCAAAAGCGTGACTCACCTGGTCCTGTGTCCAGTTCTGTTTGGCTTTTGGGTGATGGTGATGCCGTTTATCCGCACGTCTGAATCTTGTGGCCTGAGGTTTGACCGGTTGCTGTGAACGCTCAGTTCCCGCTGCAAGACGGCTGGCGCCCTGGAAGACTACTTATGCTGGTGCCCTCCCCGTCAGGTTGAATTAATCAGACCTGGGGACTATAAGCTAAGGTATTATTTTTATGAATAAAGGTACCTCATTACGTTTCTATGCTGCAAAAATTCAAGAGAACACCTTGTGCTAGCTCGTACTTGTTGAAAGCTACGTGTTTATGCACCTTTTGCCACACCCTGACAAATTAGAGGCGTTCCTATAACTGGACAAAGAGAGCCGATCTGGGCACTTAATCCCAGTTTTCCTTTCCACACTCTGCAGATGAAATTCGGTCGATAAACATCAGCCCGAGATGACTGAACATCAGTTCTCTGGAAGCCTGTGTTTAGAGCTGTTCTAGTACTTCCAGTCTGTTACAGCACTGTTGAATGCGATCATAACAACCATGCGTTGTTCTATATTTGCACTGGCTTCACCGGTGATTTGGCAACTGGTCCACGTGGGCGTCCTGGCAGTCGGCAATATATCTTATTTTGTTTATACACAGGCACTGAATCGCCACAAACCGGTTTGCCCTGCGTTTTATTTGTACGCTTCGTGGGTTGAGAATACGGAACGCGGGACTTCCTGCACCGGTACTGACCAAATTCTGATTGTTGAAGACAACAGAGAGAATCTGCTTTCCAAGATTATGCAATACTGTCATGTTTTACTATCCTACTTACCAATGCTTTCTATTTTTTTTAAATAATGAAAAAAATTATAATCAGGTAAAATCCTTATTAATGCAGTTGAATACATTTTCAGTTTTTTCTTTTAATTTTTATCTTTATTCACCATTCACAATTTTATATTTGATGATCATATATGCTGTAACCTATGTATTTTGGAATTTATATGGATATACTTTCATAAAAATGACATTTTATTGAAGGCAGTGTTTGTCATGACCTTAACAATGTTGAAAACACTTCTAGAAATATGCAATATTTAAAATCAATAAGCCATAACTCACATATATTCTTATATATGCCAAAAAGGATTTGTTTAGCAAGCAAACAAGTTTGACCCCCGATTTGTTTTATTTTCGTTAGAATTTTACCGATTTTAAGCTCCAACCCCTCGGACATTTCTTTCAGGAAAATAAAATAAGGACATTTCAATACATAATATAATTAGCAAACAATACTGTAATTTTAATGCTGTCCCCTGATCACAAGAATTTTTTTTAAAATATACATAATAAAAAGGGAATAAAATCACCCTCAAGCAGTGATTCCTGAAAAAAAGTGTGTGGGAACCTAACCTTTTCAGCCTTTTACCTTAAGTTTGCTAACTAAAAGCTTAACATACAGTTACATTTCATGAAAAGTTTATATACAATTGTTAATGCTTTTTTACCAGACATATTTTATACTAGTTTTGCAACAGTGCATATACTTTTGCTCTCTGACGAACATGCGGTGCTGAGGGATATGGCTTTGGCACCTTCTAGCGGATCCTTGCCGGGCCTGGGTTCATTAAACTTTGAATGTTTCATTCAGGAGGGTGTGCGTTCATGCCCGTACGTGTGTTTTTTAGTGTGTTTGTGAGTGTGTTTTTGATTTTTTTCAACATAACTACCATAGTCTTGAGTCTTACAGAGTCTTATGAAATTTTCATGGTCAAGAATCGACTATATTTTGTTTTGATCCGACACATGAAAGTCATCCAGGAATATTCAAAAATGTGCAGTCAGTTTCGAACGAATGAATCTGGGAATATGGGCCGAATAAGTGAATGCAAACACGGTTTTGGGAGCATCCCACTTTACAGACGCCCATATCGCGGAGGCTTGCATTCCTTAGAATGCGGATTTTATTACTAAACCAGGTGTAAGAATGCGGAAATATATGCATTCTACAAAATTTTTACCAGGATCGCTGGAATGTATATATTTATATTCCAGTTTACAAAAGTCTTGAACATAAGTGAATTAACATCCAAGAAATGTAAATCGATGTGTTTATATACATAATGTAACAAATATGTTTTATATCCTTTAATGAAATATGAAAAAATAGGCTCATACTTATAAAATTGAGCCAAAACTGGGTCTCGTTATCAGCAGCATCTTAAGTGATACAGCTGGAAATAACGTTGGTCTAGCACCCAGGAACGCCCGTTAAATTTTCATTAACTCTGATCAGGTGCCAGATTCAGAGGGAGTTACATGTGACCTTTGGTAAGACAAATTAACTCCCTCCAGACTTGGCTAGAGTTTATATAACTTATGAATGTTTATATTAGGTTAGTTTTTTGTAGGTTGTGACAGGAAGGTTGCGTATTAAGTCTAACAAAAAAAAAGATGTCATATTACAATTACTGCATAAAGAAAATATAACAAACATACACACACATTCATATATATATATATACATATATACACACACATATACCTGTTTAACTACTATATTACTGTTTAACTACACATATAACTGCATTTGTGAATATATGGAACGCCTTTGTGAATTATTGTTACTTGATTCAGTCTGTAGTAAAGTACTCATGTCGGCATCAGCAAAATTCATTCATGACGTCATCGTTATTATCTGTACACCTGAGCCAACATTTTCTATTCTCATCAAAATTTCCAGCAAGCGAGCCTTATTTTCACTTTCATTTCCTTATGTCCGTTTATTGACTAGGACCTGCGCGGGCTCTTGTATTTTAATGAATTATGTATAGTCCAGCTGAACCCAAGGTTCGAAGGATTAGCAAAGCGGAGGCGTGGACTAGGAATGTCGCCTTTTTGCAACCACAATCATTCCAGTGTGTAGTTAAAGAAACGGTGGGCGTAGTAGAGAACTTTAATAGTCGTAAAATGTTATCACTTTTTTCCAGTGGTGATTAATTCAATGTAATAGAAAAAATAAAGAAAAAGACTCCTACAAGAAAAGCAAAAAATGCGCTTAATATATAATATAGTATAGAGAGACGTGTGCGAGTAGGCGTGCTATAGGCGGTATCATGCAGAGCAATTAAATTCATATCGTGCACAAGCAGGTTCATAGTCTAGGCCGGGTAACACCCTATGCAAAATCTCATTCAAATAAAAATTAAAACTTTGATTCAATATAAAAATTTCAATAACATGAAAGAATGAAAGAAATATGATCGAAGAAAGAAAAGAAAATATTGATACATAGTTTGAACTTAAAACACTAAAAAGTGATTTGCTGTTACTGGTTGTTTAAAACCGTGTACAATTTAAAATTTTTAAAATTTCATAATTTTAAAATATAAGAAAACGGATGTGAATCCAACAAATACATATTCCATCAGAAATAATGTTGTACCAGGTTTAAAATGATATATTATCTACTTTTCATATATTTACTTGACGTCCATTTTTTTACATTAAATTGAAAATAATTCAGAATTCAAAAAGTTATATATCAATTCATGTATATTATTCATATATCAACGGAGTTTATCGGTCATTTTAGCGTCCATGTTATAAAATCCCATATTTAAAAAAAATAAGTATGTTGCATCAAGGACAAAGTTAGATATACAAGCCTGGAGTCATAAATACCAATATTTTGGAGCAGGTTCACAAAACATTATGACAGAAAACAAGATACAGAAATGTTTGTTTGATTGTTTAATTGGCAATGTTTCACTTCTAACACAGAAAGAAAAAAAAATAGAGAGGAAACAAAGATATATAGAAGTATAAAACATAGTTGTCTTAATTAGATCCCTGGACTCCAGCGATTGATCGTTTAGGACATCCTGGCCTCGTTTTGAATGTACCCTTGAGTCGTTTTAATGCTTAGCAGGTACCAGCGAGGAAAGGTTATAAAACCTTAGTGAATGCAGTCCGGGTATACATGCTGTGTTGAGTGGTGCTGTTGCAGTGATACTCAGCGTTTACAACTTGCTGATCCGGCGGCTGTTGGTTTACTGTCAGCTATCGAATTAGGATCGCATGAGAAACAGCACTAAATTGTTTATGTGCTAGACGTGGGATCGTTACTTTGCTTTCAAGTAACGTGAAACCCCGATAAAGACCCTCCTCGGCGGTTCGACAAAGCAAATTATATTACCTCTGTGTAAGAGGGGACTGATACTAACCGTAAAAAGGAGTACATTGGCAAGTTTGTGTGACAATAGAAGAAAAGACACTAACAATTCACTTTCTCTCCTTACTTGCTTCTCTACAACTTTCAATTTTATTTTATAAAAACATTACTACGTAAAATCTTTTGATCGAGGTTCAAGTTACTTTATATATACTACTAAAACTTTATTTTGTGAATAATTTCCACGAAAACAATAGACTTATTGCTATGTGACGGGATATTTGGACTATTCAGTATGTATATACATAAACCCGCCGCCATGTCCCTCCCCCAGACACCCATATCCGATGACCAATAAATACGCAGTGCAAAGTAATAAAATAAGACGTGACCAGTCAAACATTATATAAACATGCTGTGACAATGTATATCAACGAGTACGAGCAAATGGGGATTCCTGGGTCTCATAAAGTAGCCTACCTGCACAAACACACATTTCATTGTAAAGGTACATAAACATTTGCTATTGCATGTTTACAGACTCTGGCTATTAGTTCAATTGGATTAAAAACCAAGGTTTCAGTGCAAAATCAAACCCTGCATACAGACTATCTCCAATTCACCTGTTTTATACATTCTTCTATTTATTCTGGGTGAGTGAACAAACTTAACACAGTTGCCGTGTGAATGTTTACCCTAACTCGACTGCATGGCCAGAGTTCCGGTCTACCGCATGCCAGGTAACTCCCAAATAAGGAGACAATATGTGAGAGAAGAGACACGGAAGAAACCCCTGTTTGAAGCTTTAAAACAACTTGATTTGTGAATTTGCGCGTTGCGGCCATCAACTGGGGTTATCGCTCTGTTCATGTTTAGCCCTGATGGACAACTGGTGCAAGCTTTTTTTGCATTTGTGTATAGGAGTAGGCAAACGGTTGTAGAACGAAATATTGGCAGTTACCATTATATTGTAAGTAGGAAACAATAATTCATGTACATGTAGCACACATGGTATGGGAATTAGGTCCTTTAAACCGTTACTACTTTATTGAACAATACTGGGTGGATTGGGGATTTCAAATTAGCCACAAAATAGTGACTGGCTTGTTCACAAAGTCGGCTGACTTTAGTAGAAAGCCGAGCTTTGTGGCCCGACTCAGCTTGCAAAATGTCGGCTGGCTTAAACTGACATAAAACTCTGTTCATGCATATGACGATGGTACAAAGTAACCGTTAAATTTAAACAAGTTATCTATATAACGTGTGACATACTGCGTCCATTTTACATTTTACTATCTGAGAGAATAGCCTTTGCCTTATGTAAGTATATGGTAAAACGGACGGAAAATTATATAATTTTGTATTTTGTATTTAACATGCATTATAACCACCTAGTGACCTGTTTTCAGGGTTCAATTGAGACTTGCCAAGCCCCCCCCCCCCCTTGGATTTTACAAGAGAAGGTTCCCAGGAAAATTGATACAATTTGTACCCTGTCTGTCTGTGTGCTCAAAATCATGATTCTTGTCCGTAGCACGCAGGATATAGGTCACCATGACCTTATCAAAGTTTCTAAGGAGATTTGCCGAGGACCTTCCTGGATGTTATGTTAGAAGAGTCTAGGGCTAATGGGTATGTTGCCTTGTCAGACTGCTCACAATCATGCTTCTGGCCAGTAGCTTGCAGAATATAGGTCACCATGACCTAATTTAAATTTCAAAAGAGATTTCCCATGGCATAGGCCTAATGCATACAATTTGCACCCATCTGACGTCACGGTACTCAAATCTTATTGGCCTGCAACGTGCAAGTTTCCAGTGGGATTAGCCAGGATCTCCCAGGAAGTTGTGTTAGAAGATTTTTAATGCTTAAAGATCAAATTTGTGCCCTATCTGACTGTAATTGACATCTGTTAAAAGAATTTAGTGACCTACATTCAGGATTCAAATTAATTCATATGTTTGGCTCACAGCTCACAGATTATAGTCTGTTAGGTCACCATGACCTAATTTCAGGGTTTCCAAAGAGATTTGCTTAGAACCTCCCTTGATGTTGCGTTAGAAGATTCTAGGCGCAATGGATACAATTTTGCCCTGTCTGGGTGCTCAAAATCATGTTTCAGGCCATAAGGTCACATAATATAGGTCACCATGACCTAAATTCAGGTTTCCAAGGATATTTGTCAAGGAACTCCCAAACAGTACAGTTAAAAGTTCCTGGGTCTAACGGTTACGATTTTTGTCCCGTGAACGAACTTACAGTCTGACGGCGCTTAGAGGACTTACAGTCATCTGAGATAATGACAATACCTGAACATTTGATGCGGACATTTTTAATTGTAAAATACTGATATTTTTGTATTGATTTTCATCTCAAATCAAACTGTGATGATCGAAATCGGCTAACTTGGGCTTAATAAAATACTTGCGGCGCCTCCTGGTTACTTCGGCGGCGGCGACGGGCTCTATACAAGTAAGTTTGAAATTAAAACCACATTGTTGCAATCTTTGGTAGTTTTGTTTTATGACTCCTTGATTTATGTTGAATAAGGAGGCGCCATCTGCAACCAATACAATCCCCCTATAAACTTCTGTATTTATGGGTGTTCTTGAAAAGATCATGTGTTATTACAGGAGTATTATTACATGTTGGCATGGTAATTGTTGTATTGACATTTTATCCCGTAGTTAATTTTCCTCAAAAGATGTTTTCGTTTCCTTATTCGGCCCACACTCCAGGTTCATTCTTGGAGAAGTTCCCCCAGCCCCTGTTTGCATTCACCTATTCGGCCCTTTATTACAAGGTCCATTTGTGCAAAAGTGACTCTACATTTGTGAATATTCCTGGAAGTCTTTCCTTGACCGGGATCATGAGGTGGGCCCACACCAAAATCCATTCGGTGATTCCTTGGCCCATTCAATGAATGCTCTCTAAAGTTTATGAGATTCCGTTCAGTATTTCGTGAGACATGTTATACGCAAGCACACACACGGGAATGACTGCCATTTGTATCCCGGTGGACACAAATATTGTTTAATTGAAAAGAACAGGAAAAGCGAAGATTGCATGAATGTAGTGTCATTATTGTTTTATGAATATGGAGTAATAAAAGTTGAACTGGAAAAAGTGTCACCGTGATTAGGAATCAACAACATCTCACGTATTCCCGACGTTCAGTTTGCATATGAGGCTCAAGGGTAATTTTATTCTGTCCATTATATAATAACCTGTGCAACGGTATTAATTATTCTTAATACTATAAACGTGTGATTGCCTCAGATGGCAGTTTTTGGTAGTGATTGAATTAAATGTCCTCTACAGAACAATGATATTCAGATAGGCGTGGGCGAGCTGGGCTGTTATCGCCTATATATCAGGCCATGAAGGTCGGAAATTTAAATAATTCAGTACATGTCCCATCATCGGTAAGAATATATTCTTAAGAAAGACAATAAGATCGCCTTACGCGGGTCCTTAAGTCGTATATTTGTAATAATCCATTCAGGACTGAAATGGAATTTTATGGAAGCGTACATGTTTCCAGGGGCCTGGAGATACACGTGGAACCTGTTAGATTCAACAAAACGCCATTAGGTCGTGTGTTCTCTTATAGAAGCTATAAACAATATTAACATTTTAGACTTAAGCATATCGTTCTATTGCCGTGGGCTCTTGAAATTTGTTGTTCATATCTGTATCTTATCTACGCAATTCACACAATCCTTCGAAATCCTAATATTTATTTTCCTAGATTGATTTGCCAACATTAAATGTCAGTCATCGGTAAAATTCGGTCATATACTGCAATTTAACACCACCTAATACAAAATACAGATGCCATTCCACAATTTAAGCCGGCAAACACCCGGTCAATGATAGGACTTGATATGATCATTTACCATGTTTATTTGGGTATCTCTGAACAAATATCAATTCCAAATGTGTAAACAACCAAAGTGCAGATTTCCTGGCGGGCGAGATTGAGTCCAGCAGTGGATGCCAGGTCTGTACTTCAGTTTTCGCCTATGGCAGCACGTACACTTGAGTTTATATTGCAAACAGGACCAACGGATGGACAACAACAGCTAGCTTGAAGTTCTTGTGGGATTCACCTTGGAGTACCCCTGAAAGTCAGGGTGTGTAACAGAAATATAATCCACAAAAGCCATTATTAATGTCCACACTCTGAAATACTTAGACATATATTTTAATGGTGAGGGGTATGTAAGGAAGGGTATGGTATTTCCCCCTGTTGGTTGGTTGGTTAGTTGATTGTTCGCAACTTCAAGCAGGAGTTACTGAATATATTTTGATGAAACGTTTAGGAGGATAAGGGTTTAACGGGGGCTGATTTAAGACATAGAACATTTTTATGTCGAGATCTCGAAATGTTATCTCGATATAAAATTTCACAGAAAAAAAAGTTAAGTCCGGTTGAAGTTGTAACAACTATTTAATGCTTAACATGTGAAAAGTATACTTTATGATAATTACTTTATAATATTTCGTTAGAAACCATTTCCTTACACGTGTAGCCAAGATAAATACTGTTTCCACCGCGGGCGCGACCTGTGGTTCAAAATATAAACATACTGTACATATCTAAATCATGAACGATTAAAAATAAATGAATAAAAGGTTTAAGTAATCTCGATCATCTTTCATCGTGATTTTCTATTTGCAAAATGCTCTGTTTTGGTCTTAAAGCCACTATTCACATGCCTGAATTGAAGCCAGATGTCTTTGCTGAAAGTATTTCGATTACGATCGGCGGCCATTTTTGAGCCAGTCTCATATTTTGAACATATACATGGATATAAACAAAAGGAATAACTTGTATCCCACGGAAATCTCTCTTTTTGGCATATTTATAACAGTTTCAATTTATAAAAGGTTCAAGTGATTAAGTTTATTTGGTAGACCTCAGATATGAGAACTGGCCCCTTTAACTTTGTTTTGCTTTACGTCAATTAAGCATCGAAAGCTTCTTACAGCGACAACGGAGAATTAAATTTTTTTTTTCTGTGAATTTCATCTTTAGATCTCTCGATGAAAACATTATTTTCTGTGTCTGGATTTTTTTGGGGGAAAATGATCCCGAAATCTCAACATATTATATCGAGATATCGAGAAATTATGTATCCTAAATAAGCCACCGTTTGGTTTTATCTAGGAATAATCAATTAAATTTCTGAGGTGATGACGGTCCCCTTCATACATGTTTTTATCCAAAGGCCTCTTTGCCATTGTGACACTGGGCGATCCCTTTGATCCTAGGTTCAAACCGTCCATTGACCAGTTATTATAGGGACAGTGCTTGCTCTGCAGTTCACTAGGAGAACCCGTGTTACTCAAGCGTGGAACTACATGTATACTCGTATGTAACCCTGATTCCCCAGGATGTTTGTCGGCTCCGACCAAACATTCTATTTTTCTAATTTGAACCCTATCAAATATTATTGTGAGCTATCTAAAATTAATACGTTTTAAATTTATAATATATCAGCAATTATTCTTTTACAACTCATTGATTTGTACGAATAAATACTATTACATTTAAGAAAATTAGGATTATAACTAATTTCATACCAATAGATGTCCCTTTATACATAAAAAAAGGTCGTTATATTTACAACATTAAGCGTTAAAGGGGCATATAGTTAACATAGTTAAAAGGGCTTTTTTATTTACTAACGGATTTAATATAAACGAGCTCGTTCATCCGTCACAAAAGTGTTAGTTGCACCTAAAGTTTATTAACTTACACAGAATAAGTTAAAAATCACATACATTTTTAAAGAAAGGTAAATGGCTTTAAGTTTACTTGTTCACTACTTCATGGCAACTTGTCGCTTTGCATGCTGGACATGTGAAAATGGATATATTTGTCGACGTGCACCTGGTTGCATACCCCTTTAATATGTTAATACTTTTATGTTAAAATTCAAAATGCAATGATAAATTAGCCTCGTTAATAAAACAGGAAGAGAAACGTTGCAATTATTCCGGTTTATTTTGCACGGTGTGCTGGCTGTAGCAAGTGTGCCTAGAACCATTAATCACTTGCCGACGTCGTCACGTGGACAGGGGCCGATCCGACGCTGATCCGGATAATATCTATAACTCACGTGCCGAGGTAATCACGTGTGGCGGATTGAACGGGACCTTCAGTCACGTGATGGAGCAATCACGTGTGGCAAATGAATATTCTATGTTGGTCTCGTAAGGTGTAATCACTATTGTCTGTTTTCTAGGGTCAGTTTATCGACTTTTAAAGATATTTTCGGACAGAATGTATTAAATATCTAGACGTCGTTTCCGTGAACAAAACAGGTACTGCAGGCACTAGACGAGGGAAGCTATCACTAATCTTGTTTGGTAACCCTGTATAAAAAATGAGGGTAATATTTAATTTACTTAAGGATAAATAGTGTTTTCTTACATAATGACTAGAATGACAAAGTCAAGGACATCGTGTGTCAACTTGTGTAAAGGATGTAAATATGATAAAAAATACATTGTGAGCTGAAATGCATCACCCTTTTCAATTATTCATGAGGAGGCACCCAGAAAGCCGTGAATTAAATTTTTTTTTAACCAAACAGTTAATTTCCTCCCTCTAGCTGTTATTTTCACATATTAAACATATAAATATCGGTGTTTCTATGTTATGACCACACTAAATTTGCAAGTTCAACAAACGTAATAAATTGAAGTGTATTAAGGACTTGGTGATTGCCTATAACCAGCTTTGAGATTGTAGAGATTTGAAGCTCCTTTTAAAATACTTATTTATCCTCCTTCTCTGCCCATCTCTGCAACAGTTTGAGAAAACAGATGGCCAAACATTAAACCCTTCTATAAGAAATGCAACATACGTACCGACTAGAAATGTGACGGTTCACAAATGCGTCGATACATCTCGATAAAAATAACGTCTGAAGTATCGTCAGTCGATATTTGCTCATCGGATGGTGAAACGAACAATTACGTAGGGAGAGCATATGATTGGTTAATAGGTTGGAAATTTATTTTATTTACTGTTTGGAAATATATTTTGTGAAAGGAAACTTAATACCATTATATCGTATGTATCGTGTCGTAAGTAAAGTATCGCGGTGTGTATCGTATAATGCATCATTATTTCCTTAGTGATATAAGGGGTAAGTAAGAGATTTTCCTCTGCTCTGCATGGTTCACTTATTTATGCACTGATTTTTATTAAAAAAATTATTTTACTTATATAATTGGAATGACACTACAAGGACATATACAAGGACATATATGTTTTGATTGTTTTAACAATAAGAGTACCAAATAAAATCAATAAAATTAAACAATAAGTTTATATAAATTATATCATTTTTTGTCTCCTTATATATTTTTATTATATAATAAAATAAATTAAATTAAAAAAATAATAAAATCAATATTTAAATCAAAGCAAATCAAAAAGTTTCAATAATAGCGCTTTCAGTTTATTGGTTTAATCTATTATGTATACAAAAAATAGCACCTTAGATCTGCAAATAAAAACATGCAAGGGGTGTCTTTTTTCTAACATTTTAAAATGGGTCCACAATAATTTTACTCGTTGTACTTGGTCCTTAATTCAATTTTATACATTTAATTTTTCACTGTAGCTTTTTATAATAAAAATGACAAATTGAAGGCGAATTCATTGAAACACCATTTGTATGAACTCCATGTTAGCTTTTATAATGATATATAGTGAAGGGATCTAACTTTAAAGATTGAAGTTTCAATAAATTGATTGTGGATGGAGATGCCAATTCAATGCGTAAAACTAAAACGTGTTAATTTAAAAAGAAAAAAAAGCAAATGTTAATGTACCTCCCTCTGATGTACGGCTCCCAGTTGTGTAGTTACAGTAACATTGGTCAGTGACAATGAGTTTGTCATTCATTAATGAAGTCTACACAATAGTAAAATAATAGCAAAAAGAAGAGGAAAGCTCCATAAGCCAAAATTGTCTATTACACTTCGGTTTATACAGAACAGTAACATTTATTTGTTTTTTATACCTCAACATTTATTAAAATACAAATAGTTCAAAACAAAGACACTCAATAATATGGCAGTTATATTGCCCTAAGAAAGAATCATATGCAATCATGTCTTTGTGTCTCCATATAAACAGCAATCATTTTTTTTACACTCTATAGTATCCATTTGATTGTGTATTTATATATCATATGTTTTATATGTTTTATGTCACATATTTTGTATGTTATATGTATGTTATATGTTATATAATCTCTGATTCTTTTTTCCACAATAAAAACAATTCAATATAAACCTATGTCTCGCCAAAAAAAGAAGTTCGATATATGTGATTCTGGGCCCCAGGCAGGTGGTGACCTAAATAAAGCGTCTTGGCTCCATCTTGAATCATTAAGCAGACATATGGTAATGGAGTTTTAAATATGTAAGATGCAGTTCCTGTCACATACCCAAAGACCTCCTTTTTAGGCCAGTACATTTGTGTTTGCCAATAATAAATAAAGTTTTGTCTGAAAATGTCGATTTTATACGGACACTATTGTGTTATAAAAAGTCTGCTTAATGATCAATACTTAGAAACCTCTGTACGTTTAGGATTTTACTTGTTTTCCTGGTCCAGGAGATGACCTTTTTTCAGCGACATTACAACAGACTCAAATATTTAGTGAACTTATTTCAACTGATATAAACCAAACATATAGCATACAAATAAACAACATTTTTTAAACAAAAATACAAACTAATAAATTTTTTTGCAGGAAATCGCAAAATTGGAAAGATGACATCACCATTCACATCAAACGAAAACTGCAAACACATGGAGGCATTTGATTTCATTGTTAAGTGCCCCTGTTCTTCTAAAAATATCCAGTTGTATATAAACAACAACGCAACATGGGTTAATAATATCGTTCGTTATTTCATTCTCCAGCCGCTTGTTATAAGTATACGCTTACTTGTTTACTAGAGAATGCAAAGTTTACGCCTGCACATCTAGATAGAATTCATATGTTGTTTGTAGTGAAAGGTCTATACGAGTAAGCTGAAGCTGAAGCAGACCGCTGGTATATTTATTGGACAGAAAGATACAAGTACAAGACTGCCCCAGGCGCACTCTTAACACCTGGTATATATGTCTCAGTAATACCTGTAATAACCATGATTTATGGCGTAGCTATATAACAGACTACAATAACGTAGATTTTAGATTATAGGATGAGAATAGGTATATATCAGGCGATAGACCTTTTCCTAGAGCATGCGCAGAGCGGTTAACGATCATCTGGCGTGTTCGGGTGAAACGAGTCAGCTTTGTAGCCTTCTTTTACTCAATTGAAGGTAAAGAGAAACCATAAACCACGCAAAAAAATCTGCAAAGGAAAATTTAGTTCGAGTTGGCGAATTTATTTAATATCTTTTTATTATCCATCGAGGCATATAAATTTGGAATTTTGTAAGATTGCCGAGAAATATACATAAACATTGCTTCCTTTCTTTAAATGCTGCATTTAATAAACACAAAAAATTAACAAATGCAGACACCTTTAACAATTTCATTAACGAATCGGGGCAAACTTTCCAAGGTTCTGGTCCTCATTTACCAAAATAAACTGGTCCACGAACAAGGGCCTGGAGGCAAAAATAGTCCTAAACGCCATACGTGTAACTGGGAAAGTGTAGCATCAATGATAATCTAATATCTCAAAACTCTGGCAAAATACAAGCAAAATACAATGTCTATTTATAAAGCCAAGAAGTAAGCTCCTGCCTTCCACACATTAAGTATGCAATCACTTGAAATCATAACCTTTTTGTGGCTGGTAACGCCACGAAGAAGCCATGCAAGTCACACACATATAATTTCCCCTTATTTTCAGATGCATTTGAACATTTGAAAGCTACAATTTCATATTTGCTGCGCAGAAAATACTGTTTTCCTTCACAAAAAGTGCGACATGGGTTCCGCATCCACAAATGCATGATAACATTATTATTATTATTATTATTATTATTATTAGTAGTAGTAGTAGTATTATTGTTATAATTATTATGATAATTATTATTATATTTTATTATTATTATTATATTTATTATTATTATTATTATTATTATTATTATTATTATTATTATTATTTTTATCATCTTTATATTCTGTAAAAATAAAGGGGTATTAAACTATGTAGTTACAAGCGCTCGTGTGTCACGTTGCGACAGGAAATTACGCCCCGGTGTGTTACATCGTCTGCCAATGGATATAAGGGATAAAGCAGATATCCCTAGCCAGACAATATCGCCCGACCTAATTATTTATAGCAGACGGGTAATGCGGGTCAATTTTTAAATGCAGTAGCTAAGCTTGAACAGCTGCGAGATGGGATCAGAACTGATGAGCACGTGACAGTTTGTATGACGGCATTTTTACGTCAAGAAGTGCCCACTAAAACTAAATTCCGGAGTCACTAAGGCGCGAATAAAGCGTGGATCGACCCCGCTTATCACTGGTTGATGGCGACTATGTATGATTTATGCCTCTTCTAGACAAAGCCAGAATCAGATAAAAATTTGATGTATCCTCACGCGTTATTACTTGTTGACTGCACGTGGTGAATATACAGCCAATGATGTATAAGGTCTACATTGGTCACTTATCAAATGTTTATCCGAAATGTCTGTTTTAACCCATGTCCGCCCGTCCTTCTATCTGTAAATGTTTTTCACTATAATAGTTTCGTCTCGAAGATCGAAATCACTTAAAATATTGAAATATGTTTGCACCTTGGCAAATCATTTAAAAAAGAAAACTGCAATGAAGGCTGGAGGCATAGTTAGATAGTTGACACAATAAAATAACCCAGTGGCGTCAATTTATCTTTCAGGGTGTGGGATGACACACACACACAAATATATGTATATATATATATATAAATATATACACATACCTTTTTTAGCGGCTGTTTGACACATTTCAAATATATTTAAATACTTGTTACAGATGTCTGTTTTATTGTGAGTTGTTGAAATGTCTCTTTTATTGTGCGCTGTTGACATTCTGATTCGCGTTGGGCTGAAGCCCTGGGCCTTGCTTTGCTACAGCGTTCCTTGTTCTAGCTGGGCGAGTGCGGCCCACGTGTGAACTCTACACAGCGCTCGGTTTAATCTGTGCCTTGTGAACCCTGACATGTAGAAACACAGCGTTCCTTGTTCTAGTTTGTTCTTTGGGCGCGTGTGTACTGTGTATTATGCTAGGTTCTTTAGATTGTTCGAAAAATGGAAAGTTCTCGGCTAGAGGTGAGAAGTAATAAATAAGGGGCTGTGTTTTAGAGCCGAGAGAGAGGGGAGAGATAAATTCCAGCAGACACAGAAGAGTGTAAGTGAGTTCGTTGACCTTTTTCGAAAATTGCGGCAGTTATAGTTTTTCTTCGAATTTGTAACTGATTTTATATAGTCTTCAGTTTGCCTTTGGGATCACTATCAGAAGTTCACTTTTGGATTAAAACAAATTGATTTTGTGATTGAACTGGACTGTTATTCTCTGAGAAGATTTATGTGAACTGTTTATCTGGATTATATGCTTTAAAGGACTTTTGTTGCTGTGACAGTGGTGGTATCCAGGTACCGTACACTTTATTTATATACTTGTATTGATTTACTGTTGTACTGTTGTTATACTATATTATTGTATTGATTTAGTGTATTGCACTGTTAGGGCTGTTTTAAGAAGAAATTATAATTATTTGTTTACAAAAAAAAACACTGACTCCTTTACAAAATTTATATTCGTACGCATACGTGATCTGTTGATATTAGGTTCCGTAAAATTACTTCATCACATTTCAAATTTATAACAATTATGTATAAGGTTTTAGAAAATAAGGTATTATGTTTCCAGTATAAGTTAATTCTAAACCAGGTTAAGATATTGTATTTAAAAGTAAACTCATAAATAAAACCAAATTATATTATTCTAATTATTTTAATATATAAATATTATTCTCTTGAAAGTGGGGGGGGGGGGGGGGGGGGGGAGCTGATTACATTGACCATCTTTCCTACTCAAAAAAGTGAGGGGGAGAAGGGATATATATCCTCCTTTCCCCCTATATTGACCCCCTGAAAAAAAACATACTTAGCAAACTATTTAGGGAATGCATCAATATCAATAAAGTACAAAACTGTTTATTTAAAAAAAATAAAATGAATAAGTTCATTGCACAAAACCTGCATTTCAAACCTCCTTATTAGTTGTTTGGTGTCATAAACATTCTAAAAATATAGCCATCAAAATAAGGCTGGCATCTTTTGACAGAAACTATGTCGGATCGCCAGAATAAATAGAATATTGACTTTTACCCGGAGATTTTCTATTTCACATTCTGTCTTAATTCACAGATACACTATACTCTTAAACAAGGTTATAGCAGTTTAATTTAAAATGATATTCAACATATTTAAGTGGGAGCCCATTGGTAAAAGAAAAGAAAACGACTCTTATTAAATAATTAAAACTAATGCCATATGAATAGGCCAATACTGAACATTATTCCGGAGAGTACTAGAATGTTGGCATATTGCCAAAGTTTCAAGTTTTCATTATTTATCTTGCACAAATATTGGGTCTCCAAACAATAACCACCTTCTTACGCTTAGGCTCTTTTGATTCACCATAGACATTGCCGCGCAGTTTTCGGCATGACTGCCATCATGGCACGAAGAAGCTCCATACAGTGTCTCTGCAATCTGCTCTATATGGAAGTACGATTAAAACTTGGTAGTATTTTTTTAAAACAAATATGCAAATGAACTACAATCAGTTTAAACAAAAAATATGAGATTCAATCATAGAGTGAAACCAAACCCATATATATATGGCCAGATGTTTCGAAAATGGATTCGAATATATGTTTTGACACAGTTTCTCACAACACTTCAAGTCCATCGATGATGCTTAAGATCAACGATGGATAAACGTTTGTTTTTGTTGCACGTGTCATACAGGTATTCTGAAAACGGAACGGGCAATCTTTGAGTTATGTCAAGCATAACACATAAAGTAGTATTTTTATCTCATTATTCTAACTCACAAAAATACTAAATGAACGTTTAATTAAGGTTTGTAATTAAAGTCTACACTTAACGTTGCTTCTTATTAAAAGACGCCTTTGTTGCCTGGCAACAAAGTACCATGATTAACACATTTTTACAAAACTTGTAATTGGGCCTGTTTTTTCCTTTTAATTAAAGAACATTACAGTCATTAGTTGCGAGCGTTAATGACATTGACATCATGTGAATAATAGACTGATTTCGCTTATATTGATTTAATGGCATTTCTAAACTAATTTCATATGTTGGTTAATTATTAATATGTATTGAAGTGTGTAAACCTTCCTGAAAGTATTTATCTATTACATCCTCTATTGAGTTAAAAAGTTCTTATTCAATTTTTTTTAAACAAACTGTGATACAATAAAATTCATGAAATCAAGAAATCTTAATCAAGGTGCAGAACCTGGAGAAGAGGTAGACTGATACTGAAATTAACCAGCTAGTACTGTGTGATTTTGTCAATTTCAAGGTAATTGACAAAATATCCATTGCTGACATGAAATGACTAAACTTATAATTTTTTATGAACGTGCACGAAATGAGAGAAAACAACCAGCTTTGACAGGGAAATAAACAGGCAGGACAATGGGACTTGGTTAATTTCAAGGTAATCGACAAAATACCGATCTGGAAGCTGAAATGAAATTAACTAATTTCATCATTTCTTGATGAATGTGTACGACATGAAATAAAACTACAAGGCTTGACAGCGAAATTAACAACTATGGTTTCTGGGATATACAGTCAAGCTTGCTTACTGTCATGCCGTGGATGCACACATAAATTATGATAATAACCGGGATGTGACATTATGCGGGCTTAAACATCGATGTCCTATAAAATCATAGAAAAAGCGTTATGTCTCATATGATATTAAATAAATCGTCAATAAAAAGGAAGCAGAAACGTTTATGAATATTTTTATTGCACAACGGCATATCAAATTACGTTTATGCGCACCTGACAATTAATTTCCTGTAAGTTTTGTGCCGCATGCTACAATAACTGACAGCAATCCGACTGCCAACAGAAATAGACTTAGCGTCTGGGTGATGAGGTCAAATGTCTAGAAATATGCGGCACAGTTATATCATTATGCGAAGGTAAATTATTTTACTAGATAATTCTTTCCCCGACCATTGCGCCTTATATTCCGGATATCTTATTAATGACTCAAACGCCATGATCGTCTTTATGATAGGACTACGAGCGGGTAACGTCATGCCATTGTCAACATTCTTAAGTTTCGCTGTGATTGAGTTTTTGGACCGGGTATCTCCTCCAGTGCTCACAAAACCTCCATCTTTTCATGGACCCTTATAGGGGATTTCCAGTCGTAAGCAGCGTTTGCAGCTCACGCTTCATATCATCTCGGCGAAACGTCACCGAGGTGTAAACCACGGTCTTGCAAAGGCCAGGAGTTCATTATGCATGACATGTTTGCATGACGCAAACATCGCCCTTGCTAACATACGAAGAAACGCAATGATCTGGATTACCGTGGTATCTTAAGACGTTGATTAGCTAAGTGACGGGGAGTGACCCGCATGCATCACTATACTTGCCTGCTTCACACAGGTGGGAGATGTCATCGTTTGATACGCCTGACCGCCCAGTTGATCGCCCTGTCGGCGTTTGATGTGATATTAACTGCGAACTGGTATCCCTGCCAAGAGTTCCAAGTATGACAATACAGGGGATTATGACAATATTCCATGATATTAAACGGTCAGATTTACCACTGTTTATATAGGAAAAGGTTTGGGATTTCAGATCAATGTGACAATAAACGGGATTTTCTATTAACCGATATGACACAAAGTGGGCTCGACTGTATGTCAATTTCAAGAGGTTCATTTCTGAATACCCAAATGCCCAATATTTCAGTCACTACTATTCTATCATGAGGCAATGGCAGTACTTTGTAGTATTATATAGTCTAAGCTATTGTAAACAAGCATATTTTGTTTATCAGTACAACACCTTTATAAAAAAATTATCATCTACATTGATCTTCATTTTATTTAGTTAAATAATATTTATTATTGTAAAAAGATACCATTTCAGGTCAGTATGTGACGCTTACAGATGGTTATGTGCACTCCGGCAATAGAGAATGACATCTGTGATTCAAACTTATTAAGTGTACACTTTACCGGCTCTTAATTTTACAGAGAGAAATTAAGGATTTTTTTCCCCAAAATAAACTAAAATTATTATTGTTAAATTTCATTTAACAGAGTCAGAACTATTTGAATGCCCTGAGATGTATTTGAACTCTAACTCTCTCTCTCTCTCTCTCTTTCTCTCTCTCTCTCTCTCTATATATATATATATATATATATATATATATATATATATATATATATATATATGTATATGTATATATAGAGAGAGAGAAAGAGAAAAAGAGAGAGAGAGAGAGACAGACAGACAGACAGGGGGAAAGATAAAGAGATAGAGAAAGACAGAACAAAAGGAAGGGAGAGGGAAAGAAAAGGAGAGAGAGAGAGAGAGAGAGAGAGAGAGAGAGAGAGAGAGAGAGTCAATTTACTTGCACGGACGGCTCTATATAAATGCATGATGCATGAAACTATACAACATAAAGCCCCTGGTGCATTTTTATAACTATTCGTTGAACTATCATGTGTTTTGTGTGTTTCTAACTTGAAATTACCAAGGCTTATAGATTCCAACCACGCGATATCAGGTCCCTACATGCAAATAAACCACTGTTTATGTCCCCAATCCTTCACAAGTAATGGTACATTAAGGGATCAACACATTTATTGAATGATATATTGTAAGAAAAAATAAATATCCAGGAGAGCTTTGGAAATAATCAACTGAATATCATTTGAGATACATATATTACTCATAACAGAAAAGAAAACAGAAAAGCTAGCATCGCTTTTGTATAGATATACATGCAATTTAATTAATGTGTCATTTTCGTGATTTATTTATTAATTGTAATATTTTTATTTCTTATAAGGTAAATCGATATAACTTATGTAAGTAAAATAATTCTAAAGTAAGTGGTGTTGCTTAAAGCATGAATTATTGATAGCTGACATTTCCGGCGCCGCACTGCTTTTATTAATAGACCTAATTAGGAAAAGCACTTTCATTCCAGACTTAAGAAAAATGGAAGCTGAAATCCCTTCTTTACTAATATTTGTATATAAATATAGGTATAAGTTAATCACTTAGATTCGAAAAACATACACTCTTAATCTTTTATAGCGGAGAGTCGCTTCTGTATGAAGTGTTACGTAGAGCGTGGGTCTATGCACATATGCATATTTCCTTGATACGACAGACTCCCGCTTTGGTCCGCCGTCTATTTAAGGGATGCATTTATTTTTCTGATACATTACTTTGTCCCAGACTTGGGTCAAAATACTTTAAAAGTAATCGATTACAATTACAATTACTTTTGTGTTTTCAGAAAAGTAATCGATTACAATTACAATTACTTATTAAAGTAATCGCAATTATTTTTGCAATTAATTTTGTGTTTGTGACCATTTTACTCATGCAAGAACAGCAACTGGGTTAGAGATTGGTTTAAGCTCTTTAACAGTTGTAACAAATTTAATATAGGGACAATCTACACAATCTATATTATAAAATGAATCGCAGTAGGATATGTACAAAGAGTCATTGTTAAGTGGTAATGTCATTTTAAATTAAACGTTTCATATATAGTCATGAAAAACGGATCCAGATTGTGGTATATACCAATGAAGCTTGTCAAAATAAAAAGAAAAAAAATCAACAAAACATTATTATAAAGACACGTACATGTGTATGTGGCTTTGGGTTACCACTAAATGCATATAAACCGGGTCAATTCAACGAGAGTGTGGTAAAAAGTGGAAAAAACTAGTTAAACGCTAATTAATCTAAAAAGCGTAGAGTAAACCTGAAATTAGGTTCAGGCTACCCCAAGGAATAACTTGAAAGTGATTTCAGATAACCAGGGGTAACCTGAAGTCTTTACATTGGGATAGCTTTGATAGGAAAGTTTTTTATTCAGTCAAAATTAACTAGTAGCCTGAGATAATAAACAAATTATTTAAAATGCATGTGTGAAGGACATGAGGAACAACCATGGGAAATTGGTTAATAGTCAGGTTTGCTTAATAAATGTGACAGTTTGATGGAATTATTCATATGAAACAAATATACCCAAAAAGTAATTGAAAAGTAATTGTTCAAACAATTACTTTTCAAAAGCAATCGATTACAATTACAATTACTTTCCAGGATTAGAAAATTTAATCGATTACAATTACAATTACTTGAAAAAGTAATTGTAATTACAATTCCTTTGAAATATAATTACTTTTGAACCAAACTCTGCTTTGCCCTACCATTATTTAGCAAAACCAGCTGATAAACCTGATACACCAGACTTTTTACCGGGGTCGGGGGGGATGTAAAAATGAGATGAGGAATTACTCAATTCTTTTATTCTTTAAGGTGGGTAAAATATAAAATTTCAGTGGGATACTGTCTCAATAAAATGTCCAAATAATTTTTAAAATATATTTTGTGGCGCTGTGCTCGTGGCAAGAAGTTCATGATTCGGTATGTTTACCTTGATGACTTGGTCAGTAGTGATGTTTACATTTGCGAATGAGATGGGACGCGAAGTCATTTAGATTTTCAAAGACCTTTGACCTGTTACATATATACTATTATTGTTAGACGTATTAGGAATTGATCGATTAGGAAGATATGAAAGATTAATTTAATGAATGTTTTAAAGCAAGGAAGTGGTTCCTAAAGATAGAAACGGGAAAATGCATACCTCGTCAGTATAGGCCTACCCATCCTCCTAACAGTTTGCGATGATATGACCCTTCAGGCGACACCTAATGTAAGTAGGTATAGATTGTAGATGTAAAAGAGGTTGAAAAATAATCTGTTTTGCAGGGATTAAAAGATGTATTTTAGGTGACATACCACTTAAAGTAAAGAATAATGTGTTTGTAGGGACTATTAATGATGTATTTAAAGTTGAAAACCACTAAAAGGAAACAGAGTTCATTGAATGAAATCTTAATAGAAGGCCTGCTCGGCGGAGACCTGTTTTTCCTTGATTATCGCCCGGTTAATGTCCTTGTTGACAATGTGTCACATACTTCATACAGACGGTCTATGTATGAGTGGCAATTATAAACCTCCTGTCCACATTCATTTGCACATCACGCTTTTACGCTGAAATGGAGCTGTAACGCCTGAGATGTGTAAATTTCAAAATATTAAGAAAATATAGAGCAAATATAGAGTGTGCATCGACAACATCCATGCCAAATATAACCAACAGAAGGTATTTGTTTTTGATACAAATTTTATATATAGAAAACTTGTAGATCTATAGCAAAATATAACCAACAGAAGATATTTGTTGGTGAAACCCCTTTATTCTCATAACAGCGAGATCACTTTGGGAACTGCATCCTTTAAATTATATATATAGCGCGGCGTCACATTCAATGCGCTGTCAGAGAACATTGGGGACAAAAGTGGACAAACATCCTTCATATTTATAAATATAAGAAAAGGCAGGCGACTATTTAAGTCCTGGTCTTTGATTAAGGAAACACGGTAAACCTAGTAATAGTAGAAGAACAGCTTCCATGTCATGATTATAATAAATATCACCACACTCGAAAGCCAACCATGCACAGTCTTTTTTTTTACAATGGTGACAAAGCCTATGAGACAAAGGGTTGAATTTTAATTAAAATATTATTTGGGATAATATAGGGACGAGATTGACCGGTCGGATATATACAGTGGAGCGCCGTTTTTCCGAAATCGTCTAGCGGCAATTTAGTACAACAGTTAATGATTAATTAAATGCCATTTTATCCGAGGAACACGGTGTTTCTTTTCGATATTCGTAATTGACGACGTGGACGTATAAAAGATTTTAGATTATTGCTGAGCATAATTGACAAAGATCAGTCCAACCTGCTTCAAGGATACGTGCGTGCTCTTTTTTCATCAAATTCACTGGAGGGAAAGGTCAAATGACATCGCCAAGGAACACGGTGTTTCTTATCGATCTACGTAATTGAAGACCGAGACATATAAAAGCTGTTCGACCTCAAGCGCTAATCAATTATGCCTCACCAATGCTGATGCGAGTAAACAGCTCAATTATTTGGCATAACATCCTGTCCCAAGCCGACGAACGATGCCTGCTTGAGTACAAACGAGATGTGGTTGATAACACACAAGTGCCCTTATATAAACTGTTCAGTCGCTTTCTAGGGGTTTGCGGGGTTGCGGGGCTAGCTGTAGTTTACACATGACTGCAGGCCTTGTGACTCGTAATTACAATACTCATTTTAGGTTTTTACATACTTGAAATATATTTCGGAAATACGAATAAATTTTCAGTTCCCCATTTTAATTTTCGGAAAAACGAATTTTCGGAAATTCGGCATTCGGAAATACAGCGCTCTACTGTAATACATATCACGCTCGAACATACGCACAGACACGCGGATATATATGAAAAATGCAATATATATATATATATATATATATATTGTATATATATACACACACACACACACACACACACACACATATATATATATATATATATATATATATATATTCTGACTGTTCGCAGATTTCTATGGGAGTACCTCAAGGTTCTGTCTTCGGACCACTTTTATTCTTAATTTATCTTAATGATGTTTGTAATATACCAACATTTAGTAACTTGAGCCTGTTTGCTGATGATACATACTTATATGTTTCTGGTCCTAATATTGTGTCCGTCACACAGAAAATTCAAGTTGATATTATCTGAATGGTTTCGAGTAAATAAACTGACGATAAATACAGAAAATCATACCTAATATCATTGGAAGTAGACAAAAATTATCTAAAATAACACCATCATATCCACCTATTTTTTTAAATGATACAGTCCTACTGTATATTGATAAGGCTAAATACCTCGGATTAACACTTGACAGTTGTCTTACTAGGAGAGCACATATCAATGAACTTGCTTCCAAATTAAAACCTAAACTAAGCGCTCTTGTTCCTCTTAGTAAAGTTTTACCTTCATCGGAACTCGTTATATATGACCACTATACAACCCTATATTGATTACGGTTTAATCATGTTGGGCCATCAAAGCCAAACTAACATGAGCGTTGGCCAGAAATTCCAGAATAGGGCTGCCCGAATAATTTCTGGGAATTATAATATGAATGTACCTAGTTCAACATTGATATCCGGCAGCCTTACATGGCAAAACATCAATCAACGATTATTGTACCTCTCTAATATATTCATGTTTAAATGCCTGAATGGCCTAGCACCTGTTTATCTTAATTATCTATCAGAAACCCGTTCTGAAATACACTCTTATTAACACGAGATATTCTTGTCAAGTCAAAGTACCTACAGTTACAACTGAATTGATGCGAAAATCTTTTATTTATCAAGGAGTGAACTTATGGAATTTGTTACCGGAAGCTTTACGTAAGTTAGATAATTTAGATAATTTCAAAAAATATCTCAAGCAATATTCTCTAAGCCCTTGACATTATATCAATAAATCTATTTTTACTTCTTTTTACATGGTGCATTATATGTTTTAGGAATACCAGTCAGTGAAAAAAAACACTAACATAACTATGCACACATTGAACTTCTGGTGTGTATTATTCTCTGCACTTATTTCATAATATATTCTCAACATTGCTAATAACCTTAATAGCCTATGATAATCTAAATAATAATCTTTAATAAACTCTTAATAATGGTTATACTAGTACAGGAACTAACAATACGTTATATTCAGTTACAATATTCTGCACATATATGTTTACTTGTATACTACTGTCATACTATTTGATCATGTTTAAAATATCAGTTAATATCAGGGCCTTCTGGAAATTCAGTATAATCTGAACAAGCCACAATGAATAAAGATATATTAATAATAAAAGATAAATAATAAATAATATATATATATATATATATATATATACATATATATAAACACATATATATATATATCAGGGTTTTCGGGAAAGCGGGGATAACCGTCTCTGACGCCCGAATCACTTACTGACGCTCGGTGTCCAAGCGTCCGAAGGGACGCCCGAATTTGTGGCAGCAGTTGTCCGTTATGTAAACGCCGCATTGATAACCAGGCTTAAAGCACATATCCATATAATGACACGATTTTTAATCATATAATATGATAATTACATAAAATACGAAAAGATTTAATTTCATATAACCCTTCAATTTTCGACACATATACCATCCCCCCTAGTGACACTCTCAACTTAGATGGAACTCCCCAAAATGTTTGCCTTAGTGTCCCGTACACTTAGAATTTTCTTCTACTGAAAGCACCGATATATATATATATATATAAAGTAAATAAATGCAAAACCTTCATGTGAAACGATTGTAAAACAGTTTATTGATATTACAAAACTTAAACATAAAAACACACTGTGGCGTGGCCATTCTTATATTAACAGTGCGTTGGTATTTCATACATGTAAATAAAACATGGCCTGCACTGCCGAGGTTACTGCATTTCTATTTGTTTAAAGCACTCTACATCAAACATCATATAATCTAATGGAAGCCGGTATTATGTGGAGACAAAAATGCCCCTCCTTTTTTCATGATATGACTTGATTTAGTTAAACTAAGTCTTCGGGCTCTAGATCCCCAGCGGGCTGAACGGGTACCATCTCCACCTAATACACTTAGTACCCTATGACTTGCGTTGCTTAATGCAGAGGACACCGGTTTAAGATCGTACTCATTGTATACTAATTCGTCATCATAAGAATTATGTGTTTCGCGCCCGGTCAGTGAGCGCCTGCTGGCTCGAACTCGTACACTTTGAGCAGCCTCTTCCCGTCGAACCGGAAGTAAAATACGCATGCCATGCGCAAGACTGAACAAGATGCGTGGACCATCGTCTTCCGCTGTAAAAAAAAATAATATTATCTCCGAGACTGATATGTACTTCCGGTTTGACCAAATGAACATTACAAAAGACAGATAAACACTATAAAAGAGAAAAATGGGGATAAAAATGATAAAAATAATACCGAAGAAAGATAAAATAGTTCATGTACTGAATGTATAGTTTTAATATGACAATTCAATTACTGAATTACACGTTATGGAAGGCACATTGTAGGTATTGTGGAGAAGATGATTTGTTGCTGTTTTCTAACCATTGAATATTTATCTGAAATACGCCAGTGATAAATTCATGTAAATTGAAATAGGAACAGGTCAATATAAACCTATGAAAAATATACATTATGATTTTTATATATCAAGAAAACATAAATGGTTATTTCTGCGAAATAGGGGATCAAACCCTCTGAACTTAGTAATAATAATAATAATAAAAATAAAAATATAAATAATAATAAAAATAATAATAATAGCTAGACGTTTTGGACCGTAAAGGTCCCCAATTAGGGTCTCGCGATCGCCAGTTCCTCGAAATGGCAGCCCTGCGGCCTACTGGATATCAGATTGGTCTTAAATTTATTACCGTTAATAATCTAAAGGGGACCATTTTTCAGAAAAATTACAGCATTATTTAAAAGTTATTGCCAAACGATTTTAAAATATTTGCCTGGCAGCCATATTGGATTTAAGAGGAGTCTGAAATTGAAAAGCACTGATCCCCTCATAGGTGTCAATGTTCTGTCTGATATTCGCGAAAGAAAATCAATGATTTTGCTCTGGTTGCCATAGTGATTATTTTAGGCAGGTTTGTAATTTGATACGGCTGGAGCCAAGTTAAGCACCAATTGCCCCCCCCCCCCCCCCCGGCCCATATATTTGAGAAAGGTCGACCATAGCCCCTCTGAAATACTACGCTCGACAGGGAATAATTTATTGTTCTTTGGCAGCCATATTGGACTTAGGGCAGGTGTGTAATTTGACAGGGCTAGAACTCTTGTGGACGTCAATAATCCCTGTGATACTGGAAAAGGATAATTTTTTTTATCTTTGATATACTGCGTGCGAATAAAAAATCACCGATAATGATCTGGCGGTCATAATGGGTGTTCAAGTGGGTCTGTAAATCGTGAGGGCTTGACCCCTTAAAGGCCCAGTCATCCCAATATTTTTTTAAAGAGAAGAGCAAGCATAGCCTCTTTGAGATATTGCGCGCAATGGACAATCATCAATTATGCTGTGGCAGCTATATAGGAATTTGGACAGGTCTGTTATTCGATAGGGCTTGAGCCCCGATATACAACAATCACCCCAATGGATCTGGGAAAGATTTAATGTATTCTTTTTGAGATAATGCGCGTAAAAGAAAGCGATACAGACGGACGGTGGAAGGACGGAGAGATGGACGGACAAGGCGATCACTATAGGGTACCTCTCTTCTATGAGGAACTCTAATAAAAATGACTTATGTGAGAGCCTGCAGCACTAACCATGTCGTGTATTGAAGGTCTTGACCTTTCCCAGGTCTATCTGCATGAAGTCGTCAGGATCTTTACCCTTCAGTTTGTCAGCGTCTCCTGAGTCGTCGTCACCCGTGATCCCCAGGAATCTCTCATTCTGGAACCTGGAAATCATTAGTTAAACTACTGATACAACATCTTCATGTGTCACCAGTGGCGAAGCTATACGGGAATAGGCGAGAAACTCTGTTATATTTTTATCTTTTTTTATGGTCAGTATCCATTTTCACCATGATATTATAAATTATCAATTATTTGGTTAATGTTACCGCATCCATTTTTATGCTGTCTTATCTAATTCATGATCTAGGTTTTTTATGCAGAGTTAAATTTCCGTTTTGGACGACGTGACAGGGCAGTAGTAATCGTTTCTTTTCATGTTAATATATATATCCTGGTGTCACCAAGGCCCGGTGTCTACCGCACCGCAGGGTCCAGGGTGTGTAATGACCCCCTTTCCTGAGTCGTAACACCCAGGAACACCCCCCCCCCCCCGCCCGAACAAGATACTCTGGTATGTGAGTAATACACAGATATGGGGCACAGCCTTTGCATTCAGTCTGCAAAGCACTCACCCTGGATGAAGGCCGACCGTGAAACGTTTCCGCTCCTCGGCTGAGATTTGAACTCACGGCCTATTATGCTCTACGCCTTGACAACAGAAACTGGTGTTATTGTTTTTAATGCAATGTTAAGAGGACAGCTTTTGGAGCCTTTAACAGAAATGCAAGACTTTACTGCTCCTGAAAATACCTGAGACTACCAGACTTATAAAAGGTAAAGATGAGGGTTAATAGTCAGACATCACTGACGATCTCAGTCTCATCCCGACTTTACACTTTGCCACTTAGGTTATTTAACATACCCGGTCGCCTCCTAAGTCTCTGTACAGACTTTAGCTCAAACCATGGAGTTATGATATAATATATTATACATTCTATGGTCAGTCACAGTTAACACAGGCTAAGTTTAACCCTCAAGCTGTGATAGTGATAGAGATCCCCAAACATGTAAACAAACTGTCCTGTTTTCTCAGTGATGTCTCCCGGTTGCAAAACCAGAAAAAGCATGTTGTAATAATAATAATAATAATAATAATAATAATAATAATAATAATGAGAGAGAGAGATAGGAGACAGATGAATATACACTAGACTATATGCTGTAGACTATACACAGACTATATACGTGATACTATATTTTAAGCGGGTTTTGTGGTCTATGGGTAGGACACAGCACTGGAAGACAGAACGAGGGGTTGTCAGATTTCATAGTCGGCCACCGGGCAGGGTGAGCGCTTTGCAGGCTTAATGGGTAGGCTGTGCCCCACAGTCGTGTTTCACTCTTAAGCAGATTCCTTGGTGTCCTGACCATGCAATGGGGTGATTACACTCCCTGAATCTGCAGGGGCGGTAGACAATGGGCCAGATGACAGCAGGATATAAGATTAATGACAGAGTCCCATATAAGATTAATGACTGAGTCCCAAACAGAAATGGGACTCTGAGATGTACATACATACTTAAGTTAAGAATTAGCAAGTCAACATTACTTCCATCAAAATATTTTTTAGACGATCAAGGACAGAGGCTGAACATTCCCTTATATAAATCCTTGCTGGGTACTAAGTACAGATAAGAATAGGATTAATCGTATTCATAGCTAATGTTATATATAACTTTTTAACAGCACATCATGATGTGGTTCATGAAATAAAAACGAATAATCAAACCTCTTTTGTGTTTGGCCTTCGCTGATCATCATTTGACATTAACAAGAATTTAAAAATATGCGATTTCATTCATTTTGCAAACGAAGCAAATTATTTTTTCCTGAAGTTTTTTAAACGGGCTGATGTGAATCTAATTCTGACACGTTTGTCCGGGAGATACAGCAATAATGATTACATCCTGTCAATATCCGTATTCTATTCACGTTGGTCATGTGGATAACTAGTGCTGGAATGCAATTATTAATTGTTTGGTTTCCCTGGATGACTGTTTCGAAGACCATGACGATTAAAATTGTATACAAATCACGTACTGTGCATAAAAGAGACTTGAAATTGGTAGAGATTAAAAATCAGCACGCATGAAAGTAATGAACATTCATCCCACATAGCTAATTTAGGACCTGGATATAGACAACAAATGAAAAAAATATACCTTTTCCATAAATGGATGATGACCGGCATTACAGCCATCATGGCGTCGTGGAACAGTCCTCTCTCTAAGATGCCTTGTTGATAGGTCTCCAGTACAGTATCCGCCATTTCCTGAGATACATTGATCTGGAAACACAAGTTATGAGGTATAACCAGAAAGCACTCATAGAGCATATACCTCCACTTAAGTTGACATTAAAAATGCACTGCTCGAAAATTTAATTGATTTCTTTAATATTTAATCACTTCTTCCTTTTCATAGTTTTAAAAAACCGAATATAATGACACTCAAGCAGAATGTTTAAATATATTAATTAGACAAACCAATAGCCAAACAGCCGTAATAAAAGACAAACATGGGTTATGACACATTATAAAAATATAAACTTCTAGTTCAATTCAGAAAATATTTAATGAATACGAATATATATTTTTTTCGTAATATTCTGTCGCGAGAATATGGAACAAGCCTATGAAATATCATAAATTTAAAATTTTACCTGAAGTCTCGGTTGGACTTCGGAGTTAAAGAAGCACTCTACAATGGTTTTGGCCTTGGTTTCTAGAATATCTTCATCTTCTTTCTTGTAGTGACCGGAAGTAGCCGCTGAGCGGACGTTGTCACAAAGTGACAAGTACCTATTGTCGTAAATGATGATATATTATTATTCCATGCATTTACATGAAATTTGTTCATAAAGGAATAAAACGTGTAATCATGTATAAATACAGCTTATAACACTATTATTATTAAAGTAATTTAATTTTATTTTATGTGTTTTACATTTATTAAATATTACCAATTTTATTAATTTTAAATTTATCTCCATGTTTGACTGGGTCCGGATGGCACAAAACTGATCATGGGTAATTTTGCTACAAAATCATTGTAGCGACAAAACGTTACATGATTTTTCTTTTAAATATCACTGCAAATAAGAAAAATATTGCCCAATAATCTCTACACAACCTGCATCAATGTTTAAAATCAGAGGCAGTCTCTGGGCCAAACCAGTTTTACATATTTTACTCAGCTGGGCATATCAGGGCCGCAAAATGTTTAAAAGAAAGAAAAAATAGAGCTCCAGAAAAAAGTATACTTCTTTGAAAAAAGAGTGAAAAAGAGCAAAATTAGCGTTAATTCCTTAATTTTTATGAGTTTGAATAAAGATGTGCATCGGAATTTTGTAAATATATCGACGCATATTGTTTCCAAAGTCAGAAACATACATTGTGCATATCTCCCTGCATGAAGATAGGGCATTTTCCACATGTTGTGACACATGCTTGACATTTGCACACAAATAACTGCGAAATGTTGCATTCTTGTTCTAACTGGACTGTTAAAGCAGGCGAGAAATAGTATATATTGGAATTCTTTCACGTAAAAAAAGGGGAAAAAAGAGTGCTGCTGAAAAAAAAGTAAAAAAGAGTATTTAGCGTAATGTTCAGGAAATCCTCAAAAAAGGGTGACTCTTTTAAAAGAGTGATTTGGCATATGTAGCTTCTCATATTCCTCATGTTTCTTGTACTTGAGCATATTTGGTTTCTCCTGTTTTTCTCGTGTTCTTCTTAAGTAAACACATGACTTTTATGCCAACAACTGACATTTTTTTAACTCACGGAATCTTTCAGGGTAAAGTCACTTGCTTATACAAATTTGAAGATGAACGCGAAGTGTCTCATTATACTATAGCTAAACTACACTGGGTTTAAGCGACTTTACTTGGTTTTGCGTAGCCGTTCACAAATCACTTGTGCCCCATCCAATAATATTTATGAAATTGTAGGCTGTACTGGTTAGAAACTGTTTTTGTTTTTCAAAGTGTGTTATTTTCTTCCCCCCCCCCCCCCCCCCCCCCAATTGCTTTGGGTTTGCAGTCTTTTTCTGTACTGGCCGAGAATGGAGTATGACACACCATCTTCCATATCGTGATAATATTATTTGCGGTAAATCTGAACTTGCTAGTCAACGCCATCTGGTGTTTACATTGAAAACAATTCTTCTGATCCTGGTCAATATCAAACTGAAATAACATTTATTTCGTACATATACATGTACAGCCAAAATTAGGCCAAAAAAAGAAAGGTATGGTTCGCGGGCAATTTTTTCCCCTTTTTTGTATGTTTCGATAAAAATATCATATGAATAGGGAAAAGCATTATAATAACAGGATCTCTTTTTCCTAACGGGTAAAAATCACTACTTAAGAAAGGAAATCTTGAAAGATGAAAATAAATATAATACTATTTCATGTGGGGTTTAAAATTAACGCGGGCGGTGCCTGAGAATCATACTTATTTATGGCCTAACGTGGTATAAAGATAATAAATAACTGGAGCTTGATTCATAATTATCTTATCGGGAGAATATATGCATTTACTTACTCCACCAAGGAGGTGATGCTTTCGCCCGTTGTTTGGTTTGTTTCTTAGTAGGACTGCGCGAAATCTATTGAACCGACTCCAACGCAACTTTGTGAAGCGATGTAACATGTGCAAGGGACCAGAAAAAAAGGAGAATCCAATTTTTGGCAGATTTCTGCACTCTATTTCACTGTTTTTTATTGTATAATATTTAAGAAAATTCTGGTTTTAGTGAATCGCTGAGGGTACTTGATTCGACTTAATGAGCACCAGATGACGTTCATAATAATAAGAGTACACTATTTCGCATTAAAGTAAAAATGACTTACTTATCAGATTCGACAAGAAAGCTGTAGTCATTCATAAGCTTGTCCATGGACACCAGACGGTTTCGGATGACTTTCTTCGCAATAATAACCCCCTGGGCCTGGCCCCGCAAATTCCTGATTTCTTTCAACACCTCTTTCCGTAAATATTCCCGAAATAGCTCAGATGTAAAAGGGTCGTGTATACAGCGACGAAAGAGGACGAACGAACGGACAAAGCCCATCCAAAGCGCCCTGGTCCTTTCCTTCCCCCATGAGCGGCCGGCCGCTTCCTCCTCGTCGGTCAAGGACGTTTCGGAGACCTCCTCGTCGATGAAGGTTTCAAGGTACGGATGATACCTGCGAAAAGGTATAAGAAAATAGAAGCCGACATTTCGATGTGATGCGGTCACGTGGCGTGGCACTGAGAATCGAACACTGGAGCTAGAGCTTTAATTGAAAAACAGGTGGCCGTAAAAAAATGGAAACTAATGGGGCTGTCCCACTCAGACGACTCTACCGGCGACCAGGCTGTCGCCTCATGGTCGCCTGTATGGTCGCCTGTAGTCGCCTGAAGTCGTCCCAAGACACGTGACCTCAAAGCTGTCGCCTCTGAATTTTCAACATGTTCAAAATTCTCAGGCGACAGCTTTTTAGTCGCCAGTGAGCGTAGCCTGTCTTCTACTGGTGTAGATGCTGTCGTAGGCTGTCGCCAGCTGACGCGGGTTGTTGTAGGTCCTGTCGTAGGCTGTCGCCAGGTGACGTGGGTTGTCGTGTGTTGTCGCGGGCTGTTGTTACTTGAAACAAGGCCCATCCTTGTGTCCGGCTCCTCACACAGCACATGGTAGAGAATCGTCGAAGCTTGTCGCGGGTGGACGTAGCAAGGATTCTGGTGTCGTAGGTTGTCGCCAGTGTGGTCGCAGGTTGTCGTAGATGTGGTCGAAGGTTGTCGTGGGTGACTGTCCTTTGTCGTGGCGACTGTGTCGCCGGTTTTCAGCTTGTCGTAGCTTGTCGTCAGACAGTCGCCAACCATTTGTAGCTTGTCGTAGACTATTGTGGTAGCGGAGGTCCTGTCGCCTGGTTTTCGGCGACCATGAGGCGACAGCGTGGTCGCCTGTAGTCGCCTGTAGAGTCGCCTAAGCCCCATAATTATCAAAAGTATCTCTCGTGACTGAATTCAAAACTTTTGCCAAAGAAATGTTGGGATTTCATAGTAGCAGTTTTATCAATTTTCAGTACCTCTTATACATAAAAAAATCGACATTGCAACTAATAAAAATCAAAGCTTTTGAGCCATGTGCCCTTGAAAAATGGGTCAAGTTCACTGAAAGTCAGTAATCAGAGCAGAGTAAGGTACATAGTGGGTAAGAATCAATGAAATCATTTTTAAAAGTTGCACAATTATAAATACAGGAACACAAATATCTCCACCTGTGAATGGGGACATGATAATAACTAGTAAGCTATAAACATATCTCTAAGCCCATGATTCTTGCCATCAGTTTTGATTTCCCTATGGGGATCTGATGAGCATGTTATGTCAATGAATTGTTTCCTTCTACAGGATCTAAACTGTTGCTCTTGGACCACGTCTCTCTCTCTCTCTCTCTATCATATATACAATATATATATATATATATATATATATATATATTCTCTCTGTCTTTATATATGTTTATATATATATATATAAATATATATATATATATACATTGTATATATATATTGATCTAAGTTGGTTCCAGTGCTTGCAGTATAGTGCTCGATACAGGTAAGGTAGAGCAGATTAACTTAACGTTAAGGACGCTGGAGCATCGTGTTATTACTCCGATTTTCACGCCGTTGCCGGTATCGGCATACTGCACCACAAAAGCGACAAGTCAATAATCCTACTAAACAGGCGAAGTGAATTAATTACGAAATGCCGACACCTGAAGCCACCGAACCGTGTAAAAAGAAAGTAACAATTATAGCTGGGTCCCCAACAAGCGCCAGTTATCTGATGATCGCCCGGGTGCCGATACCGGCAACGGCGTGAAACTCGGAGTAATAACACGATGCTCCAGCGTGCCTAACGTTTAATTTTGTACATTGTATATGTATATATATATATATATATATATATATATATATATATAAATGTATATACATATTGTAAAAGTCGAAATGTTGTCTACAATATGGTTTGTAAAAAATGTTAATTTTATTAATATTCGAAAAAATATTTAAAAAAATATTCGATCTCAGCCAAAATTATTTTATTAGTTTTCATCTATGTTTAATCGGAAGCTTAATAGAAAGCACATTCTCAGCTTTAGAGTATATATATGTTAGGGGGTCTAATAGGAGTAGGTCGTAAGATATTTTTGATAAACATAAAGAATGCCTACACATGCTCGTGAGGAAATTCTGACTCGTCAAGGTGACCAAAGCTCCATTATGCTAATACTATAATGCCCTAACATAATTTATAAAGAAGACGGTGGGGAATATTGAAAATATGGTACATGCAGCAAATTAAATGGCTAATGATACCATGGTTTCCACGGATACTGACCATTTTTCCTCCACACATCTGATGATATACGTCTGTGCGGACATCAACATGGACAGGGTGACCTTCTGCATGTTCGGAATCTCCTTGACAACGTCATCGGTACAGTTCAGCAGATAGAAATCTAAATTTTGGTGGGAATAGAAATTTAGTATTCTGTTGTCTAGCCAGAAATCCAAACTTAAAATAAAATAAAAATCATAACAATAATTATGATAAACAAATCTTAGTTTTCAAACACACATAATCCTTTAAAGTAGCAGATGGCCAAATCATGGCACTTCCAAAAGTAATCAATATAAGCATATTGATTATATACAATATAATCAATTTTAACCATATGAAATATAAGCCTGGGCGGCCCTGTTAAACAATGAAATATATAATCGTCATGATATAAGACCAAAACATGTTTTATTCGTATAAAGAGGATGTCAAGACTGATGAAGATGTAAATAGAATTTATGGAGTCCTGTTAAACGGGCGCATTAACTCTGTCATGATTTCATGATGATGTTAGAATTTATTAGTAAATCCATTTGTTTAATAGCAACATTTAAGCATACGGCATAAAAAGAATTGGTTTCTCGGGCACTTTTTAACAAAAAAAATCACTGCGGGCAGGCCTTAACCTTTTTATTTTAGATTTTCGAAAAAAAAAATTGTGAAAAGGACATCGAAATTTTATTATTAAATCTTCTTGAAAGACGTCCATACGGTTGTAGACTGAACCTTTTTTTGCGGGGTCAACATTGATGCGCCCCTGCCTGAGAAACTAATATTTTAGGCCTAATAAACTGAATTTCGATTTAACATTTTTTCAAAGTTTCCCACATATTTAATTAGTTAGATATTTGATAACCAGCACGGGTACTTCTGTCCTTATATAGTAGGTAGGTTATATGTAATCATATATGCTGACCTTGCTTATTGAAGTATTTACGGACAATGTACGCTATCCTCTGCACTCTTCTCTTGGGATCTTTCGTTTTTTTCAAGTCTTCCACAGCGATCCAGAACAACAGAGGGATTTCGGCCTTGTTCCGGACCAGAAACCGTTTGAGGTACTCAAGATGGATCGAGCACCTTAGCAGATCTGTGAAATGTCTGAAAGATAATCAAACAAAATAGTAGAGAACCGGAAAGGTAGAGTTATCCCTGATAACAGGACCACTTCTGCAACAAAAAAAATCGGTCATTTTTTTTGCAAAAAAAAGTTGGCTACCAAGGATCTGCGCAAGTGAACTTTGACCCAAACCCCCTTATATATTTTTTTTTAATTTTCAAAAACATTAACCGATAGTGAGCTCCAGCCGCTCGAACATTTCTTTCGAGAAAATAAACAAGAACATTTCGATACGACATTAAATACAAATTTTCTTGTTTATTTTCTCGAAAGAAATGTTCGAGCAGCGTGAGCTCACTTTTATATGTTATCTTTGGCTTAGATGGTTATAGTAAACATCATAGATATTTTATGTTACCTCTGATTTAAATATGGATATTTTTAAATGCAATCAGGTGTTTTAAAATCGTCTGTCATTAAGGGAAAAGGATTTCCACTCGTTTTATTTTCCCTTGGATCTCCGTCAATTTGTTAAGGCTTTAACCGCAAAGGAAAAGGTCAAGACCTCAATAATGTAATTCATTCATGTACAATATATACATTGTGTCGGTTTACATATGTTAAGATTGGGAAAATTCAACCTCGCGAGCATTAAGCCAACCATAGTAAATCAAAACGCAATTTTTTTATTAATTTTTTTAATGGGGAGGGGGGGGGGGGGGGGGGGTAACCGCCTGCAGTTTTAATGCAGCCCTGTCTAATTCTTAATCAATTTATATTTCATCAGCAAAGTTCACATCGATTTTGGACCACGTGACAGGGCTGTGTCACCCAGGCCAGGTGTCTAGCACACCTGCAGGTCCCGGGTGTTTAATCATTCCCGTTGCTGAGTAATACCACCGAATAACACCATCGCTCTTCGGCTCCTCACGACCTCCGGCTTTCAGTTATGTGCTCCGGCCCAGAGCACCAAAGCAGTGTCATAACGCAGTTGAACTACCATTATAGATGTGCCCTGGATACATGGTGCAGTCATTAAACTGATGTTATTATGATGTCTACGGTCCATGGAGTAAATTGGTCTACATGAGACATGCCGTGCCAGTACACATATGTTTGCCCTAATTTTAAACTACAAATTGGTTATTCAGAACACATCACTCTTTAGGGTTGACTGTGGAGGAAGGGCGGTATATTATTTACCATAAGTAAAACACTGTATTAGAATACAATCTCTGGTGAGCAGGTGCGCCAATACAGGGGAAACGGGGGTTTATTCCCCCTCCACCTTTTGGCGGAGGGGGGGGGGGGGGTAGGTTGGTCAAGGTAATCATCCCCCCTATAATATAGAATATATATATATATATATATATATATATATATAATATAATATAGAATAATATTTATATATTTGAAATATAATATATTAATAATTAGAATTATAGACTATAATTCAGTTTCTGAGTTTACTATGAAATATTATGTATCTAAACCTGGTTTTAACCTATACTGGAAACATAACACCCTTTTTTAAACCTTATGTGTATTGAGTTTGTTAAAAATGTTGTCCCAACTTTGATTACTCTCCCAAGCCTGCGAGTCATCCCCCCCCCCCCCCCCCACAAGAGGGTAAAATGACGCCATTGCTGGTGAAGTAGGCAGTTAAGGAAATCCGTCTAGTAATAGATATTTCCTTTAACATATCCTTTCTAAAAAATATTTAACATTATATAGAGAATAGTATACAATGCCGGGAGACCGTGCGATCGAATCTCTGTCGATCTAGGAAACATTGAGTTTATCACGGACAGGGTAAGCCCAGGCTGAGCGGTCCACAGGCCATATTAGAACGCGGATCTCCACGGCGGTGTTTCATTAACAACAAGTTGGACTTTAAAAGGGAGGCTCGCTCCTCGTTGTTTTACCCTAGCAATGGGGATGATTAATAACCAGGACCAACAGGTGCGGTAGAAACTGGGCTTCGCTGAAGTTTAAACATACATGACATATAAATAATATAAATGAGAGGAAGCGTGTGCCACGCCTTGACACGAGGCCCCAAACAGAAATGGAGATATACAGATTAGTTAAAGATATGTGAAGACAGCATTTGATTATGTAGGTGGGTTACCTTAACAATAACATTATATAAAAAAAACTCCTAGGTTAGAGCACCACAACAACTTTATACCCCATTTCGGGGATGATTTGGCAACTGAACGCTAGAGTTCCCAGTATATCATGGAAAGACAATTCCCTGATTTCTCTGATCAACTTTTAACATTCATAGGATAATTATTTCGACATTTTTGGTGGAGTATCACACTTGAAGCCACGATACCCAATGATCCACTAGCGATGTTATCTGGACCTGAGACAAAAAATGTAAAACTAACCAAATTTTCTTTAGGGCAAATCCAATACCCTGATTTTTATCCTGGTCTGACGAAATATTTTCTAATTCCTGACTTTTCCCTCACGTATACAGATTTTCTAGGTATCCCTGATTTCTTGAACGTCTGGGATCCCCGAAAACCATTATCTTGACTCTCTGATCAGCTATAACACAGGAATTGATAAATTCAAATAACTGCCCCTGAACACCCATTGATCCATCTACAGGCCTGCCTAGGATAAATGACCGAACAAAGAGTGAGTGCTCTGGTAAAAAGATTAGCCTTCTTTGAAATAAAGAGTAAAAAGATTAGCGGCAATGCCTCATATTTTCACAAAATGAAAAAAATGTGGTTCTCAAGTACAGGTATATAAATTTCGCTCCAAAAGTCAGAAGCATACATTCCCCTGCATGAAGACAAGTGCATTTTCCACACGTTGTGACACATGCAGGACATTTTTACACACAAAAATTGCTGAGTGTCCAATTCTTATTCTAACTGGACTGTTATACCAGGAGAGAAAAAAGTATATATCGATTTTTTCACTTAAAAAAGTATAAAAGAGGGCTACTTAAAAAAAGAGTAAAAAGGGATTAATTAGCGTCCGTTTCAGTATATCCTGTGACTCAAAAGTGATATGGCACGCCTGATATACTCGTTTGGAAATTTGAAAAAAAATATGCTATGATAATAATCATACTTTGGTTTAGGTGGTCTGTAGACCCACGCTCCGTTGCGTCTGATCGGTTTGAGATAAAAAGGTTTGTCGCTGCCCTCAGACTGAAGCTGCTGCATCCGACGACGGCGTCTCTCCCGCTCCTTCGCCTCTCGCAGCGCTCTCTGGCGGGCCCGTATTCTCTCCTGTCTGTTTCGCTCTTCTTCCAGCAAAAATTCAAGGTCTCCTGTACAGAAGAAATTATCGTGAAAACTCGAGCAAGATATGTATACGAACATTTATCTACTTTATTAATCATTAATTATTAATTAACGTCTTTTCTTTTGGTTAGTAGTTTAATTTATCTGAAAATATCTCTTCACCTTCACAACTTCATATGATATGCATATATATGGATAAGATGCAATTCATTTAAGCTTAAAACACATATGCACTTTTATGCGTAAAACCTATTATTTAAATTGTTTCAATGTTTTATGTACAATTAATAAACTCGTATTAATTCGTAAGTGCGAAGGCTTATAAACGTAAAGGATTTTCCGGCAAAATGACGTCAGTGAGGCGTCTTTGTGTGTGTGTTTGTGTGTGTCGCCTTAAGCTAGCATTCCTTTTTTTTTTTTCGTTTGCGGTGCGTATGTGTATGCCGTACGTATGCGTATGCAGCTAGAAAACGGACGCCTGTGGTTCCATTACTACCTATTCGTGTGCGGTAAGTATGCAGCAAAAAGTGGGCCCAATAGCACAGAGCTGCACGAGTAGGGAAATCATCTGCCAGAGGAATTCCCTTTCACTGACGTCAAACATTTGGATTTCCCAAAACTTTATCATGCATACGCCTTCTCAATCGCTACCCTGAGCGATAGAAACGTGCTGCATACGCTTACGTATATGCCCATAGGTATATATGGAATCACTCTGAGAGAATATAATGTGTGCGATTCCTAGCTGCATATGCATACGTAACGCATACCTACTGCATACGCACATATTAAATAAAACCTGAACGTGCACATGGGGTTTACGCGTTAGATTAGGATCAGCTTTCAATACAGCGTAGAATGGAGAAGAAGAAAGAATGACACATGTCCCCAGTATACCTGATTTGAGCCTCATTTCTGTAACATAACCTTCTAACGGTTTTCAAGATTTGTATTGAATAAGCGGTATACCAATAATTTCGAAAAACGACCTGTGACATCTGCATTTTACTGTTGGCTCAACATTTAAGGGACATAATCAGGAGCAATATTATGTCTATTCTCTCACAGTATCTGTTCAGTTTTACTGTATACAAAAGTTTCCCTGCAAAACCATAATACTCATACACATACTCATTACCTCGCATACGGCTGTTTAACAACTTGTTATGACTATGCATGTTGATAAACAGTCTATAAGGCTTCGTGACCGGAGGTCCGATTGTGAGCCTCGACACGCGGTATTTCATCCCCCGGGAACGTGTATTACATTTGTGTTGTACATTTTTGGGACATGTCAGTCAGGGCATCTCTTGATTTACACGTGTTGTGACTCGGGCAATGCACGCGCTGTGTTTATGTTACAACTGTGATCGCGCCCGGTCCACTGTGTTTGGGAGTAATAAAACGGTTTCATGGCAATATTTTGGCAGTTTCAAATTATGTTTTTTAGGAAAGAAGCAATTTTCGTCTTAAGTCAACATGCTTTATTGGTTTTTAGACAACTTTAGACTGTCAGGGGTTTATAAGTGGGTGTAGTGCGACACGAAAGAACATCGAGGACAGCCTTTAGCTGAGAATATGTGGGGAGAGGATTTGGTTGAAAGGGGACGTATATCAATAATATATAGAGGAAGAACGCTTTTCCTTTACCAAATTCTCAAGTTTTAGAAGGATATACAAAAAAGCTCATGTCACAATTTACACAAAATTTCACCTGTTTTGAAAAACAAATTCTGGTTTCAAACTAAAGAAACAACAAGGCTCCACGGTGAATTTTCACCAGGACACCACCATCCCTATCAGACCAGTGAAAAAGTCAAGTCCACACAATCCGAGTCCGAGTGCAAGTCCGAGTCAAGACCATCGAGTCCAAGTGCGAGTCCTTCAGTTTCGAGTCCAAGTCGACGCTGTTCCAGTCCGGGTCATTTTGAAACCGAGTCTTAGTCCGAGTCGGAGTCCAATATGAACCTTCTTATAATATAAAAAAAAAATGAAATGGGGACATTTGAGATTACCACGTGGGTTTTTATGTTAATTTATACACCCACTTTTTTCCTTGAATGCGTAATTACATGTATCTCCCGATGAAGGGCTATTTGGTAAGATATAGCCTTTTTTGTTATAGCCTGTTGATAGCTCGCACATTTACATAAGCCCCATAGCATTCGAAAGAGCTTTTCTTTTTTTCTATTGGACTCGAGATAGAGTGGGCCCGATGTCTCGAGTACCAACCCCCGTAGCCGTGACAAACACGTATCAGTTAGGGCCAGTGATCAGGCCATAATGTCAGAGGGCCGATCTGGCGCTACAACCCCCCGAGTCCGAGTACAAGTCCGAGTCCAGGACCGCCGGGTCCAAGTCCGAGTCGCTAAAAACGTGGACTCGAGTCCTACATCACCTGCAGATCATAGATCCGCCCCTGATGTGAGTGTATTATAATCACGTACTTCTTTTGACCTTGATGATTTGCTTTACACACAGACTTCCCTTGTCGTCGTCAGGATCAAACTCGCTCGGCTCGTACGAATGTACAGTGTTAGGTAGGGCATTTTCATCTGTAATAGAGACAGTATTTGTATGTATTAACTACATAAACCTCAATATAGTGTCTACATATATTTCAATGTGTTATATATAATATCCGCATAAGTTCCAATGTATTATCTATAACATATTCCAATATATTACAATGTATTATCTATAACATATTCCAATATATTACAATGTATTATCTATAACATATTCCAATATATTACAATGTATTATCTATAACATATTCCAATATATTACAATGTATTATCTATATGTATTTTCTATTATATACATGTATTGTATCCATTAACTACATATACCTCACTGTATTTTTATTTGCATATGTCTCAATTTGTTATTTGCATTAATTTTCAAGTGAGGTTTTAAAGTACCAGGTAACGGCTGGACGTCCAGGAATAAAAACCTTGAAAATTTAATAGCGTAATTTAAATTCAAATAGCTTTAAATGGATGTAATTTATTATCCACATATTCTTCAAATCATAATCTACATGCTGATTCAATGTTAGATCTACATATATCCTTATTACTTTTTTGTATACATTACATTGTTTTATCTACATACTTTGAAATATATTGTCTCTATAGATCATAATATATTATCTACATACATCCCAATGTATTGGCTGTATCTTAATGAAGCTAATGTATTATCTGCATTCATCTATATGCAAGTTTTAAAGTACCAGGTCACATTTATAGTCTGTTCCACCAGTGGGTTTTTTTTTTATTATTCTCTTCAAATTATATATATCACACAATTTGACACTTAAGGTAAATATGAGATGTAAAACTACATAATAAAAACCCAAACATTTATATTTTGCAACCTTCTGTTTCTCCTGAATTTTTCGGCAAAATGACATAGCATTTGTCTTGTGTTAACAGCCTCACTTTGAGAATTACATTGTTTATAAAGAATATTTGTAATACTCAACAACCAATCAGTGGTTTTTAAATGTAGTTGTTTGAGCATGTGACCAGTGACCTTGAACTTCATCAGAATGGTTGCGACCAGAATTACTCAAATATTTTACAAGGTATGGTTTTGGTTTCATTTGAGTTAATTAAGCCTATGCCTCATTCATAATTCGTCAGCTTACTTTTTGGATCAAATCTGTGCGCTTAGGAAAAGGTCAACACATTCCAATGGGCGCTCAACTGTGGAACAAACGATAGTTATAATAACGCACCAATGCCGCAGACATCCGCCCCGAGCCGGAGGGCCGCCCAGGTGTGTTTCTCTTCTCGTGATGCGAAGGAAAAGAGAGTGTCAAAGAAGTCATTGATATCCATCAGCTCTGGTTGGATTCCCATCAGAAAATCCAGATCGCCACGCTGATCCTTGGAGATTAACTGGAATTAAACCATGATATTCTAAGCAGTTCTATATTGCTGCCATTGGAACACAAATAAACACTCTGAATTAACCGGGTCAAACGTATATACAACTTTTTCCAGAAATATTTATAGTATGTTAGTTATTGTCTAACACAGTACATTATAAAAAAACACATTATATAAAGGGAGCAAATTGGTAGGTGATTAAATAGTTACATTTTAAAGTTATTAATGGATGTATGAAAAAAAACCCTGTAGAATCATATCCTTAAATAGCAAAAGCGAGTTTTGCTTTATTCATCTATCATATTTCTGAAACGTAATTGTCAAGTTACTTCTTTCTTTTGTCCAACTAAGTATATAAACTGTTTTCATTTCAAGTCCCATTTTCTCAGTTTATCTTTTTCTTAATTAATATACTCACGGCAGATTTAGTAAAGCTGACTTGGTCATTTTTCCAGAACGTGACGTAAGAAGCTTTCAGTCTCTGAAAGAGAGAGATGGTCACGGTAAATATTATACAGATAAAGAGTTCACCTCTGTCATGTCAAAAAGTGGATTGATCTTTAATGTGTTTCCATTCTGTTTTGTGATGTCCTCTTTCTGGTATTAATAAATCAAAACAATATATACCGGTATTCAATTAATGTTACCTACATGTTTGATACAAAAAGTACATTGACATTTTATGGAACGCAATGCTAACTTTCAATATTTAATTTTCAATGCCTTGAAGCAATGATTGTAAGTATAAAGATAAAACAGTTATCAATACTGTTGTAATCAACCAGTAATTTTTTACAAATACAATAAAATGCTTTCAGCCTGAAAATTTTAAGGGGAAGACGAAAAGCTGTGCCCCTCCGTTGAACCGTCATTGCTCTAAGTAACATCTGATGAAATGTAGAAATTAATTCGGTGAGAACTAAATGTTTTGGTCTGCTGTTTATGAGAATTAATAATAAAACAAAACATTTCATATAATGCACTCACCTGGAACATGAACTCCTGCGCATGCCTAAGGAGCTCATTTCCCTTCCCATGCACTAGCAGTTTTCGCAAGGTCATGGTCAAACCAGGTGGCAGCACCATCGTGATTGTTGACTCTGCAAAGTAGTCCCTCAACAAATACTTTGCTCTTCGTAGGCGCAGTTGTTGATTACTTAAATTTCCATCGCTTAGAGACTTGGTAGATGTGTAAAGTAACGTCTTATCAATGAAGTCCAGAAAATGTACCAACATGTGATCTCCTATCTTATTGGCCAAAAAGAAACGGAACGGATTTCCGGCCATGAAATCGGAAAGCACAGCACTAACTAAATAACAGTTTTCGAACCGATAAGTTCCGGATCCGCCGTTTTGAAAAGTGTAGTTAAAGGTGGATATTCTAGTCTCGTCTTTTCGTGATGACGTTATATCCGGTGTGCTCGTCTCGAGTGGAGATTCAGCTCCGTTTATTGGTGGCAGTATAACTGAGCTTCTGCTTGGTGGAGCCTGAAATGAAGCGATATAAGTATAACATCATGTGGTTTAGGGATGGAATACTCGAGTATGAGTAATTCTAACCTTGTACTCTATTCCGGAATCAGGAGTCGTTTTTTTCCAGACTACATTTTGAAATGTGAAGCTGTATATTTAATAAGCCTGTAATTTTTTTCTTAACAATATATCATTTATTAAGGTGCTTTTGACATTAACGCCATATAGCACACCGCCTAATTACAAGAATAAATGTGAAGAAGTTATCGCATAGTGGGCAAAAGATAAATAAGATAACACTAGAACACCCGCTTTCGGTGGTCTGATTCTTCGCCCTATGCCAGGAAAGGACAGGAAAGGACATTATCAGACCAAACTAAAGCGGTTTCGCGTGTTTGATATTAAGAGCTGGATGCATAATGCGATACCAAGCTGTGATGGGCTTGATTACAATTCTTTACTCAATACGCACCCCAGTGTTCGACCCCAGAAAATCTTGCAGTGCAAAGCAGCGGTTACACTAGAGGAGATCTGTGAAGATTGCAGTGTATAACCGCTGCGTAAGGGGTGTTTTAATTATCACTCGTTATAAATGTTGATATTGCACATGAAGGCAACTCAACTGGCTTCTTTTACGACAATGTATAGATTTTTAAAGCATTCTATTGAAATTTAAAACCATACATGTTAGGACTGTGAATATTTTTAACTTTTATATTAAAATGGGGGTACCATAAAAATGCATCTGATCAGGATCTTTTGTTAGTTACTAAGGCAATAACGGTGATATAAATCGTTTCTAAGGCACCATGGCTGTGAAATGAACTTCCGCAAGTCAGTCCAATTTCACCGTCATTAGCTCATTTAAAATGTTGAAAATTACCTTTTAAGTTCTGCCCTCTGAAACTCTTCCAATGCAAGATTTCTAGTGGCTTCATTATGTTTTGCTATTTATTTTGTACTTTTTGTAATACTTTATCACTATTTTGTTTTAGTCTGTATATAAAGTGTCATAGACATTTGTTGAATTAGCGGTATATAAATCAATACATTATTGTCGTAAAGTATTGTTATAGCAAAGTATTAACCGTTTTTGCATAGTTCATGCAGTTTCTAAGAGATGACGCTTGGGGGAAAATGTCATATGTATGGGAAAAAAAATATGGGATTTATGGGAAAATATGGAAAATGACCCCCATGGGACACGCTTTGCATCGTTTATGATAGTTATAGAACAAAAACGAGCATTTCTGAGATGTGGCCATAGAGAAGTTGCAACATAAAAGGGCATTTTTTGAAACGCCATCAATTATAAAATAGGTGCCGGATGATAGTGATTTTTTTACCTTTATGTTTTTCATTCCTTTCTGGTTCATGATGCTCGGCAGTTTTAAATCAAATCCAGTCGTAGAGCTGTTGGACGTGGCCTTTGATTTGACGTCGTTGTTTTGTGTTCCTTCTTCTTCTTGCTGTTTTTCATCGGTTAACTTCTTGAGGTTTTCTTCCGTCAGCCGGGCCTGACTGACATCCCGTTTGGACTTATTTATGGCGGCCACGAGCGCGTCATGCTGTCCAGCTGGAGAAGAAATCACCAGTCATAACGTAATAGCAGCAGCCTGCCACCCAAACTTCAATTTTTATTTACTGAAGACGTTGAGATGGCAGTACAAGCTATCGGGTTCGGAGCAATTCTAGTATACAAGTAGAAGTGCACGCTTTTTCTTATGGTATTTTTGTTTCATTATCATCTGCCTGTCGAACTGTCATTTTCAGGAGTTAAGACAAAAAATGACAGTATTCTGTTGGAAAAAAAACAATAAATATAACATTCATGGTTGACTTTCGTGTATTCATACAGTTGTTAATAAAGAGGCTTGTTTTACTCGAAAAGTTTTTCTCTCCCACCTTCATGACGGCTTGATGGCTTTAGAGCTCGCTTCAAACTTCAGTATTCGCCGCAAGGGTCAAACAATTCTTTTTAATATTATTTCAATGTTGCCTCACGAATTTACGTGATAGCAGATGGGAAGGATGGTATGTAGGCATTAAAATATGTGATTTGAGAAATATGGCATATATTTCTAAAGTGTTACCTTACTCATTAAAGGGCCAAATGTAAACACCAGGTATGTTAGATTTAAATGTATTATGGTGTGTTCTCCTTACGATATTATGGAATCAGTTAATATTTCGTTTTAAGCCCGTTTGATTACTCATGTACACCAGTGGAAACCAATGGCGCTATACATAAGCAAAGCACGCACGCCACCTAGTGGCCGTACCGCGCAACTTAACTAAACAAGATTTTGTCAAATTTCAACCGGTGTTTCTTCAATATTTATTCTATCATGTTTCTTCTCCTTGTTTGGGAGTTGCGAAGGACACACAGAACCATAACAACGTATAAAAGACAACGATTGGAGACAGATTGGCCGTGTGCCTAGATGGTTTGCTGGGAATTGTTTTTGTATTCAACCAAATAAACTAATATCTTGAGATAATACATACATTATTGCAATTGATTATGTGTGTTTAATATGAAGAATATGTTGTGCTGTTTCATACTCAGATGAATAAATCATAAAAATCCTACTCGGTGTTGGTGCGTCGTCCTCTTCGTCACTGGACCATTCACTATCGCTGGAGTCCACCTCCAGGTCGCCATCAGCGTTGGGCCCGGCCTCGTGCATGTAGACCTTACTGCCCCCACACGACACCACTACGTCCTCCGTATCTTTCAGAAAGTCGTCATCCACCTCGTGTTTTGGAAACATCGCTCTCCAGGAGGCCCCGGCCCGTCCCCTCCTTACCTGAGGGTTGTACTTCAAGGTCCCTGAAATTAATTTTAATCTTCTATATTATTATTGACGGTGGTGCCACTCGACCTTTGCCACACAACACCTCGACGTTCTATCTCAGGGAAAAAAAGTTTTTTAAACTGTCGGCAATGATACAAATGTGTCCTAAGGGGGCATTCCTCCATATATCCCTATAAAACATGAGAATTGTTACTATTTTTGCGATGGTGCTTTTGCTGCGCCAATTCTCAGGAACTACCTGAGCTATGCAACCGCAAATAATATTCCAGTATCTATCATATAAGATAGATCAAAGAAATATCACATAAAAATATAAATTTTCAATATTAACGTATACACTTACGTATGTTATTTCAAATTCCGTTTATAGCGGAAAATAAAATTCCAATATCTATCAGTCAGGTTTCACGTTCTACCGATTTTACTTCTCTCATGACACACACACACACTAAAAAAATGGTATAATTATATAGATATTCATTATCCAACTTGTAACTGACAAGTCCTCCAAATCAACATAACATATCTGATGTAGTCACATTATGTCTCAATATATGATCTAATATTTTCAAAGTCTTAACATATCTTTATACTTGATAAAGTGGTTAGGTATGCGCTACTGAATCGAAAGAAGTAAGCTTTAGGTTACTAACTATGAGGTACTAGTAAAACTTATTGCACTACAAGTGAAATATTTACGATAAAAAGATTTTACCCCTTAGCCGAAACGTTTAGTTGACTTAAACTTTTTAAAACGTGTGTACAATGTTGGGGTAAACTTAATCATTTTGCACAGGCTCCGTCAGGCCGCAATTGAAGCGACATCTGGCGGTCTGATTATAAATTATCCGAAACCAATGTTTCCCGCTCTGCTCTGGGATATAATGTTCAGGTATTACGTTTGTGTTTTGGTTGGTTAGCTGGTTTGCAAAAATGGTTATGAATGGATTATAATGAATATATGCGGAGGGGTAGGGTAACACTCAGTAATCAATCCAACATGTTTTAAGGTGATCTGGCACACCGTGATTTTTTTTCACCAAAATGGTTAATGCTTCTTTACGATCGTGAGATAGGATAATCTTTATCATCGTCCTTCACTGGTATTAAGGTAAACATGTAGTAAAAATCCTGACTGGGGAAAGGTGCACACTTTCCATCCTCTTAAAGGTCGCTTTTTGTTCTGCAGAGGCTGGTAGAGTTGGTGAATCGTGACACACATTAAAAAATTATTTTTATGGTGATCAGGTGATACAAAATGTTTGGTAGGAGTATGTGTGGACTAGTTTAAATATAAGATTTGAACAAGATTTTGTCGGAGACATTAAATCCCCACAAGGATGATCTAAATGAAAATTTGCTGTATGGGTCTTCACTCCTGTCACGGTTCACAAACCCCGTCCCAGGTCACCTCCAGGACAAAGCCACCAGCTAAGACCGATCAATAGCTCCATTACAATAAAATAGCCGTAACGAGAGTACAGAACCCTAAGAAGGCTAAGCGAGGGTAAAGTAGAATACTTCTCGCCACCTGGCGGAGGTATAAACAACTAACCCTGTGCCAGGGCAAGAGCATGATCCAGGTTCTTCAGATCTCGTATGATGCGTAGATCGCTCATGCTCCGGACATTCACTCCGCTGTACTCTGGGGTCTCCTGGCCAAGTTCAACCGCTCGGCAGTGAATCATGTATTTCTGGAACCAGTACATCCTGAGGACCTGTAGTACTTGTTCCTGTAGACGTGTCAGCAGGTCTGGGTTCAGCTGTCCGTCTATATAACTTGCCTCTGAGCTGGTAGAGGATGCGTCGTCAGACCCAAAGAAATTCTCTGCAGAGAAAATTAAAGAATTTTCCCTTTTTTGTTATTCTAGCGCGCTCAAATGCATTTTGTTAGAAGTGTTTAATAAGCTTTTTTATATCCATATGTAACAGTCCTTTTGTTTGTCAATTAGTCTGTTTTTCTTTCCTTTCTCTAAGTATTTCCGGCTATGTATAATATTATAAGATTCTCCCATTTCTTGAGAGCTTGGTCAATAGATAAGAATGATTTTACTAAGTTATTGAGTATTGATGATCATGTGATACAACATTATTACTTGTGCGTTTGCACGGCTGTTTTGCCATTTAATTAACAGGCACAGATGCTGACATCTAGTGGAATAATTTTTTGGCACACCTTTAAATTTGCCATGTCTGCTTTTGAAATAGGTGAACAAAATTCATGTACTACGGTCTTGTGAATAGTCAACGGTCTTTCTTCCCCCCCCCCCCCCCCCCCCCCCCCATAAAAAAACATGGGTCCATCCCTAAAAATAATATTTTCCTACCTATCAAAATATTCCATGCATCTGGGTCAGGCAACTTTGTTATTCCTTGTGGCTGAAAATATTTAATCTGCATCTCACGGTACAGCTGAAAGCGGACACCAGCGTCCTCTAGCGGCGTTCTGTGGAACTTCTTCACGTCAATCCAGAATTTGAAGAGCGTTTCTCCCGGACTTCCTGCAAGGTACCTCCGGAAATTTTGCATCCCCTTAACGTGACCGATTTGGCGCCTCTTAAAGCCGACATCCCCGATAACCTTAAATTCGTCTGATAAAAGGGAGAAAAGCATTCAGTTCACAAGTTCCAATGCATACAATTATGTAAACAAGAAACAAACAAGAAATATATATCTAAACATGATGGTACTTCTGTTTTAAGAATTACACAAAGTTTGCTCTGTCATTACTACTACTGTAATTATGTATACTGCTGTCACTCCTATTAAGACTACATGACTGACGAAAACGACAATGATGATGACGGAAATATGATAATAACTCAGGGACAATTAGGGTTAATTCTCTTTTGATTACATGCAAAGTAATACTTTTATTTAAATGGTATCATTTGAAACAAATTTACCATATGTCTTCATGTTAAATAATAATAATAATAACGATAATAATAATAATAATAATAAATGGATACTATAATCATCATCATCATCATTATTACAACTATCGCTGTTACTATAATTATAATTATAAGTATAATTGTTATTATTATTATTATTATTATTATTATTATTATTATTATTATATTATATTATTATTATTATTATTATTATTATTATTATTATTATTTATTATCATTATATTAAATCTTAATATTACTATTTATTGTTATCATCATCATAATAATCCTTATAAATACTAAAACTTCAAAAGTTGATCAAAACCATTAATATATATAATATATATATATTCATTTACTATTTTAATCAATATACATAATGTATGCACTGTTTAGTCCTACCTTTGACGGAGCTGTGGGTACTTGTACTGAGGTGTAGCGGAGATAGTATGAGCTCTTCACAAAGTTGGTACTCAACGTACAAGTCACTCTCCAGGAAATACGGAACTCTTTTCTCAAGCAGCCAGCATATTAGCTTCTTTTTATCCAAAATCTGGTGGGAAATAATTGTTATTCCGCTGATAAAATTGACAGAGAATTTGTTGTGATGTTGGCATTATTTGCGGACTAAATGGTATCCATGACCACAGAATCATATATGTAGATTAAGAGACATTTAAATGCATTGTTTTGGCTGATTTGATCATATCATTAGGTAATTATAACAAATTATCCTTATCAATCCTCTACAAGTAATACAATTAATGTAAGAAAGGAACATAAGCAATTAAACATTCTTACGTATTTTGTTCTTCGGATAGGCGGTTCGAACTCGAAGTCTTGCTCAGAGAATTTATACAGTATCTTTTGTGAGAAAACCTGAAAGAAAAAAATATCGCATGTTAGGCCCAAAAAAATTAAAGGTATGGTTCTCAGGCACCGCCCGCATCAATGTTAAACCCCCGCATCAAAACTTTTTATTTTGATTTTCAATAAAAACTTTCCAATTTTGAGCTGCTGCCGCTCCGACATTTCTTTCAAGTAAATAAAACCATACAATTTCCTTTGTTTTGTAGTGCTTTTACTTATTTAGCAAAATAAAACTGTTATTTTCATGCTTTTCCCTTATCATTTGACATTTTCATCGAAACATACCAAAAAATTTAAAATAAAAAAAGCGCCCGCCCGCATCGATTTCTGAAAAAAAGTGCCTGAGAACCATAACTTTTTTTTATTTTGGCCTTAGAAGAATATTTAAACATAATTAAACAAATATTACGCCACAAATTTGAAGGCAGGACCTTATTTAATCACATGATCTGTCAAGAAAATACTTGCACTGACATTTGACGGGGGAATGTTGTACTACAATGTAATGAATGATCACCATGACACGGTGTGGTGAACTACGGCTTTAAATTCAGTGGTGTTCTATATGCGCCAGATCTATAGTTTCGTTAACACTTGTTAAAGTAAATGTGAGAGTAAATAATATTATCAGTCCGAATAATATCTAGACTTACCGGGAGGTTCAGGAAGAGATTAAAATAATCAACAAAAACCCGGTTTCCAAGTAATTCTGCCAGTTCATCTTGTGTTAGAGTTTCTGAAATATCAGATATAGACAAATGGATAATGATATAACAGGTACAAGTGTTTATGAGCAGGGTATCAAATTACATTTAAATGCAGACTGGTCAGTCGGCTTAAATTTGTGAAGATTGTGTACCAACTAAAATATGGGTATAAGGGAAAGCTCTTTCATATAAAACATGTAATATGTTAACGATTAACATATAATATTAGGAATAATAAAGCCTAACAGTCACAAGAATTAAAGGATGGTCAGTTGTGCATTTTTTTTTTTAATTGTTGTTTATTGAATATTCACCAAATTTATATATATATATATATATATATATATAATAATAATAATAATAATAATAATAATTTATTTCATAAAGCGTAAAATCCATGATGTAACTTGCTCTAAAACGCAATTAAATAACTAGAATACAATCAGCAATCATTAAACATACCATTGTAAGAATATGAAATTAAAGTCCAGTTGACTAAAATATTACATTCAGAAGCTTACAGTATTAAATAAGACCTATAAAAGTTATTATATTGTAAAAGTTATTATTACAATGTAATTATATATGGCGAATGTTTGAAGGCAGGTGCCAGCCAAATTCCATTTATAAATGCTGTCAGGCAGACAAACTTCAAACTAATGAACAGAGAAAATTTCCGTAATTTTTTTTTCTCTTCAAGAAGGTATGTACGCGTAAAATAATATATGTATCAAATAGCTCTCTGCAGGTCTTTGAAGTATATCAAAAAATTACTTTACCTTTTCCGTTCGTTTGCTGTCCTTCCGGGTGTAATAATGTCGCCACCATTTTGGCGGAATCCCTGAGATACTGGTATAAAATGGTCGGTTTACAGCGCGCCAAAAACTAACCCGCTCGACAGGCGGTGACCAAACGACACGAGGTGAGCGCGGGCTGTCATGACGACCACCATATTGATGACGTAATTTGTCTATCGCGCCTCCACCCCGGTGTCGTGCGGGCTATTCATACTTTCGTTGTCTGTTAGCGTGTTTATTACATACACGTCAGTGTATACCAATTACCATCTAAATGTATATTTACTTTCAATTAAATTAATACGTCATTAACAGGCAATATTAATATATTATTTATTAACGCGAATGAGTTCCGTGTTTACAAACGTACACACAAACTTAGCATTAGCCTATGTGCGCTTATAACTATAGGTTATAGGTAAATAGAGACGAACAAGTCACTGTCATAGCCTGCTCATAAAAAGTATATGTAGCGGTATTTATGAAAGTAAGGTTGTTATTTTGAGCGTTAGATATGTTTGTAGGCCTGTAAAGGCCTAGGCCTATTTCAAGTAGACCTATTTTGAAAATATAGCACAGTTTACAAGCCGTGTCGGATATAGACCTATATAGTGATTTTTGGACCTTAAAAGGTTCATGTTAATCCAATTACTGCATTTCTTTACAGTTATTTTACATTTACTTATTTTAATATCCTTTCTATGTATAGCCTATATTCGTGCATTTATGTGTGTACGTGTGTGTGTAACTGTCTGGGTTAATATGACCAAAGCACCGCTTTATACGAGATTGACATATAATTTGTCTATAATGAGCGAGTTCTCAGCAACTTGCACCGGACACAGTAAATTATTCCAATAAATTATCGCGTGCTCACGTTAAAACCGTAGAGGCGTATAAAAGGTTTAAAACATAAAAGAATATACTTTTGCCGGAGTGTGCGTTTTAGCATTCTCTTTACAGTCGGTACCGTAAAGCCTTGGCTTCATGGAGAGAAGGTACAAGAATTCCAGTGAAAAGCTCTTAAATATGACAAAAGTTTTCTGGTTGTCGACTGGATACGACTTACACCGCCACAGTAGTAAGGATGCCTTATAACTGTTGAAATCCTTTACATATGTACAAAACAAACCTAGTTACCTTTGAGTTTGCACTGAAATTTTCAGCTGACACTGAAACATGATAAATGAGATGCTCATTACTCGCTCTCTGCGCCATGTGAATGTGTTTAAAAGGAGCGGCCTATACTGAGTAACAGGTCCTGGAAATTATAGGAAAGGCGACCCAAAGTAATACCATGGGCCCATCGTCAGGAAAAATTGACCACACCATCGGCTCGTCGGCACGAAGAGAGAGAGAGAGAGAGAGAGAGAGAGAGGGATATATCATCCAAGAAAATATGTTTATCATACAGACATATACACATAAACGCAGGGATACACATCCAGAAATTATTTGATATCAAATTATTTATCGAAGGGGCAATCGCAGACACACACACACACACACACACATATATATATACGATTGTGCATCAAGGCAGAAAGCAGGTTAATTTTTGATCGCCTGAATCAGGGCCTTAAACCCTCCGCAGCCGTGATCTGACTGGTATGTGACCAGGCTGTTTTGTTCCACCTCAAGCAGTGTAGAAAGATACCAAACAGTTCCATATGAGGTTTCCCAATTTGTCGAATGTAAAGTGCATTTACTTTAAACTACCGGACATGTCTTGGGGAGGTCAGCCAATTGGACTGATGATTGATAGTGACAGCATAATTAATACCACTTGGGATATCTATACTATAACTGACGGTGGTTCCACACGACCTTTGTCACGGAACTCCCTCTGAGGTCACCGGTGGGTGTCAATTTTTTAGTTGTTAGGAGTCATGAGTGATGCCAAATGTGTCCCAAGGGATACTTTTCCATATTCTCCATAAATACTGATAAATCAGACATTTTTTTCACGAAGTGTTTATTGCATCGTCATCTACCAGAAACTATCAGAATCTAAGCTTGTGACATCGACCGATCGTATCACCGTATGGAACACTCAATAAGTCGCACGGGCCTGTCACGGGAACAGAGAATGGTAATGAAAGGCCAGACATTTCAGAGAGTATAGTTCATGCTTTCATGTTAATGTGGTACATATCTATGTACACCTGCACGGACCAGACATTGGGTAATAGTTATCATAAGCTGGTGGATTCTATTCATCTGTTACATTTTCTAATATTCATGGTCATTGTAAAATTACAATAGCACGAATTTAATTGCAATATAAAGCACTATTTTAAAATTATCTCTTTTTCGTTTGTTGAACTCATACCGAAAATAAAACCTGGCTAAATCCTGAGGGATATGAGAAAAATGTAAAGGAAAATAGTAAGCTAAAGAAACCTAGTAACATATCAGGTAAATTAAATATACATGCACTGTAGTTTTTTTTCTCCTTAAATATTGTGTTATATGTCAATATTTCGTTCTAAAAGCCCTTTTTTCACTAATGTACACGAGTGAAAAAAAAACTTGCATCTGGAGCGATTACTTGCGCTAAACATCAACGCGAATGCCATCTGGTGGCCGTACTCCGCAACTTCACAAATCAAGATATTTTACAAGCGTCGAACCGGTATTTCTCCTGTGTCTTCTTTCATGTTTCTTCTACCTATTTTGGAGTTGTTGCGCATGCTCAAGATTGGACCTCTTGTCACGCAGTCTTTGTGGTAAGCAGACATACGTGGACAGTGTTTACTCACACACTGAACCATAAAAACATAAAACAAGTAAATTGGAGACAATGTGTCCATCTGCCAAGAAGTTTTGCTGGGGCATTTTTGAATTCAGCCAAAATGCACTAATACAGTGAGATAACACACATATCATTGCGAATGATTTTATGTATACTTTAAAAGGCAAGATAAATCCCAAGAAAAAAAAATTACCCTGAGTATCATATATACCATTATTAATGGTAGAATGATGGGTTCAATTATTTTCTCCATAACCATTCTTCATTCTTCTACAGTTTTGTTAACATACAGAGAGGAATACAAGAATGTATTATTTATTTTACATACATGTATTTCAGGACATTTGGGTCACAACAAATATATTATATTATTGAAATCATGCTTTTATATGAACATTATTGTAGTGGGAATCAGCTGCATGAAGATTGTGAGTAATCATGTCAGATCAAGTTAATTATGGCCATACAAAAAAACAATTTTGTTCTACGGACTTGCCGCTCGAACATTTCGTGGATCAATTTCTTTTTTGTAAATGAAGACTGAGTACTTGACGGTAATGTTAATTTGTGCTAAGGCACAAATTCCTTAATAGAATTCTCATAGGCATGAAAATGGACATAATTTTGTGTAAATCGTATATACCAGTTCAACAACTGAAGTATTTTTATTTTTCTTGGCAAGCTGCATAATTACATAAATTTTGTCTCGACCGGTAAGAAAAATTGCTCACTCACACCCAGAGTCCGTAGAGCAATAAATTCTTTGTGTGGCTTAACTGTTAAAGTATTCGACTATTTTTTACGATGTATTTGCCCTGCGTCTAGTTTGAATAATCATGGAGGTATAGAGATTTATGGGCATATAATTACTGCATTACATAACCTTATCTCAACGTATGTTAACCAGTTATAACTATTATCTATTATAATCAGTTAAAAATAAATATATCATATAAAACAGATAGGCGACTTGACATTAATAATATTTAACAAACACACTGAGGGAGTATAAGGATTGAAACGCCTGTAAATTGTTCACCTTCCCTAACCTATTTTAACTTCTTTTATTTTTTTTTTTAAGGGGGGGGGGGGGGTCTGCGTTTTGAACTTTCTGCACATTATATATTGGTATACGTGTCTTTGGTCTTTAAAAAGGTATTCAGGCTTTTCGTGAATCCATGTTGTATTTCTCGCCTTCCATAACCCCCTCCCTCTTTTTATGACTTGACATCTGAACGAAATGCGATTTCTTTAAGACGTCACACGTTTACTCTCGATCTTGGAGAACTATCTAAATTTGTGCAAATATGTGTGTACGTTCGGACAGCAACTCAAAAGCTGAAGCACATTTCCATTAGAAATTGTACACAAACTGAGTCTCTACAATATATCGGTCAAACCTGCAAGTGATCTGCATCCGGAACCTTGTATCCGTTGCAGGGTGAAGGAATATGAAATTGCAGTTTCATCTACACTCACTGGGTGAACCAGGGTAAGTTTCTTCAGTCTTTCTTGTTCCATAATAATCTTTACTACGAGCATGCGCAACGCATGAAACTTTCGTCTGTTGGGTTCGGGTCCTTCGAGCCAGCATTGCGGGTTTTGTTAATTGAAAGCAGATGCATGACACATACACAGAGAGGAACCCCACCTCTAATGATAAGACAGGAATCGTGTACTTTCACTTGAGATAAAGCAATTGATGTCGTTTCCGTATATACATATATATCATAACCCGAAATGTTGGTGTCAGTCGTCGCCAACAGATATCGCTAGAGAGGCAGAAAAGGTTTATTAACCATCAACATCAGTTTTGTTTCAGTGAGTCAGTCATTAAAACCTGGTCGACTTGCGCTCTTAGCTTTGGACTGAGTCTGCCCAGCTGATTTTCCTCATTACTGCACGGGTATTGAACTGGATCGCTGTCTGGAAAAGCTTGTGCTGGTTTATAACTATTGATTTTTAACATTTTGGAAGACACTTTTGAGTTCCTGAGATGCTCTGCCCTTTTTGTCTCGATATAAAATTCGCCCATGATGAAAACCCCGGCGGGGTTGATAAAAGACTTCGGTCTCAACTTTCTTTCAGAGTATCTTGTAATCTTTTGCGTCACTAAATAGTCTCGGGTGTCCGAGAATTGGTCAGTTTCTGAGCAGAAATGCTGACGTTTGATCACGTTACCGACAGTGTTGTTCTTTTTCTGTTGTACTATGTAATTAAAGATATCCTCATAACGGAAAGGCAGGGATGGATTTTGAACTATAAAATCTTCTTTGTCGATGAACAATAGGTATTTGTATGTTTTCCCGAAGCGATATAAGCAGTCATTGTTTGTAACCCATATGCCGTTCTTGTATAATTCAGCTGGCTGCAGTGCAGTTGGTTTATCACCAAGTGGAAACTCTTGTAATTGTACAAGGCCGTCCGAAACATAGTGTTTCAATAAATCGTGCACTTTAATGTCGAGGTTAGTTGCACCGTATAGTATTATTTTATCCACATTAAATATTTTCTGCATTTCGACCCATTCAGCAAGCCGTTGCTCTGAGGAGATGCCTGACAAGTGCCCCAAACAGATTGCAACGCCACCTGGTGCCTGCGGCCAGTAACCACTCCGATCTAAAACTGTCAGTGAATTGGAAAGTGGACCACAGGAAGTTGACGAAAAAGATACGCGAACGGGTTTCTTTCCGTTCGGTTCTGGACAGAAGAACGACTGAGGAAAGTACTTGATAGTCACGTGATCCCTTGGCGCGTAAAGTCGGTCCCACCTGCCTTTGACGGAAACAACAGCCCCATCTTCATAAGTCAATATACAATAAAAAGGGTCAGGCTTCAGGGAAGAGGACCAGCCTAGAACCATAATTTGAATATTTCCACTTAATCCATTTATTAAATAAGCCGAATAAATAATTATATTAGTGCTTGCTACTTTTTGCATAGAATTTTCTGCGCATGCGCTTTGAGGCTCATTATATTTGCATTCTGAGTACACGAAATTGTCCTTTTTGATGGAGCCTTTTCCAGTTGTCTGACATTCGTTGTGCTTGTTGTCATTTGGTTCCAGCCACACATAGTTAATTCGTTTTGTATAATTCCCGGGAGTTTCTGTCAGCTTGATTAGATATAATCCAACGAAGATGGCAGCCAACACGACCAGCGTCAAACGTCGTCTGTGAAGTGCCCGCATGGTGGCGCCGGAGAAAATCACTGCCTCATGGCCGCGATCATCTGTAATATTAATATAATAATGACAAGAAACATTTCGATATTTTAATTATCATTTATACTACTAATGTTTTATTATAAACACTAATTACAAATGTTATTAGAAATAACATGATTATTATTATTATTATTATTATTATTATTATTATTATTATTATTATTATTATTATTAGCGAAAATGCACATCTGAGCTCATTAGTTTGCGATGGTGCAGTGCCGTCCGTCTTCCGTTCGTTAACCCTACTATCTGAAAAATGGCAAGAGCTAGCATCGCTAAATTTTACGCAAAAAACAGTGACCTGTCAAACGTCGGATCGAGCTTATTTTTGGCCAATGGGCTTCTATATCGACTTACATTTTACAGGGAAAAGGCTAAAACCCATTCAAAAATCTTCTTCTCCGAAATGGACAAGCCAAACTGCTAAAAATGTTTAAGAAATGATCCCAAAAACAAGCTATCTCAAGTGTGTTCGAATATTTCAAGTTCGGCGAATCTGAACGATATCATTTGGCTAATTAAGCATACCAACATATTAGTAACAATATAATCTCAAAAACAGCTCGCACTAGCATTACAAAATTCTAGGCAAATGTTGGCCAAATGACTAATATTTGAAACTGAGATTTTTGTGGCGCCACATTGCTTAACCTTATTTTACGGGACAAAAGCTAGTAATTTTAGACTTTTTCAGTCACAACTTTATTCTTTTATTTTTATGAAACTGTCTACACAAATTGTTTAATATTTCACAAGAATGGTTCTATGTTAGGTTTCTCTCAAAATGTATAAGGATAGGTGGGGTTCATTGATTTTGGTAAGTAACTGAAAGCTGAAGTTAGTGATTCGGCCAAGTAAGCCATGCTATAGTCTTCCTATGCAAATCTGCTGTTTCAATTAATTCTTAATTTGAACAAAGAAAGTTTATGCGGTGGCCTCTGTTCAAGTATTCTCAAATGGTACAATTAGATTTTTTGGTAGAATTATTTAACTTTTGATAATGAATGAACAGAGATACTCAGGTTAACACAGCTAGTAGAAGTGTATATTATCAGAGAAGAAGCTCTGTGGACATATAAGCAGAGCTGCATACTCAGTTGCATAAATAATTGGTGTCTATACATCCAACTAATGCGTAAAATAAATCCACGAATAAAATGAATATGTATTCTGATTTAGTTGTCAATAAACATCTGTTATAATTCTATATATTTTGCTAAAACATGGGTGTATAACAGATTTGGCAACAGGTCAAGATTATGTCAGTATCTATATATGTAAATGACTGTAAACTGTTTCAGATTTGGCAAAAGGCCAAGAGTTGAATGATTTGAGTAGCCACACGCTTGACTTGGAGGCAACTGCTTTGGTAAGCTAAGTTAGGCTCCCCCCCCCCCCCCCCGGCCATTGATAGGATACATGAATAGTGGTGGCTGAATGTTATCTTTTAACTGTTGCTACAGAACTGATGTAGGTATTGCGTTTACAGGTTTAGTTCAGTATTGTGATGTGTTCATGCCTACACTCTTTGGATAGCTTTCTCTTATATAAGGCTGGAGCGCCACCTACAGTCATCTTTGCGAGGAGTACAGTCCTATGGATTTCTTAGGGGTGATTTGAGAAATCAGCCTGAAATTGTGCATGTAGTCTGCAAAGCTGTGGGGGCCACGTAAAAAAATGCGTTACATGCATCCGTGCTAATATCTCAAGAGTGGTTTGACGTATCTGCTTGAATTGTTGGATGTCCATGCACACATCTTCGATGGCTTTCTCGTACACAAGATTTGTGGCGCCACCTTCAATGATTATTGCATAGTGTATGTCCCTGCTTGTTTCTCAGGAGTGGTTTGACTTATCAGCCTGATATTGGGCATGTCAATACATATCGAATATTTTTTTTTTCGTATATAATACTCTGGGAGCCACCTACAACTGTTTTTGGGTAACATGCATCTCAGCACATAGCTAAAGAGTGGTTTGCCGTATCTGCCTGAAATTGCGCATTTCCATACATCTTCGATGGCTTTCGCATACACAAGACTGGTGGTGCCTTGCACCTACAAACAGTTTTGTGTAGTGTCCATCCATGCTAGTAATTCAGGAGTGATTTGATCATAACTGCCTGAAATTTTCCATGTCCATACATCCCGTACAGCCTTGTCGTATGAAAAACCTGTGGCGCAACCTAAAAAATTTTCTGCGCAATGTACATCCATGCCAATTTCTGAGGGGTGCCGTTATGTAATTGGCGTATGTATTAACTTGTATTATCACACATGTACTTTCAAAGTAATCACGTACTTTTCAAATATTGGTCAAGTATGTTATCAGGGAAGGGTAATACCTGATGTATATCCCATTGCACAGGTTCGCATACGGCCTGTTAGCCATGTTTTATTATTATCATTATTATTTTATTAAACTTGGTATATACATTTTTTTAATATTCTGTTAGTGTATAGTCCGCAATGTATATAAATGTCTTTATGGTATGTGACAGTGCTATCCTTGAGGTGGACTCGGCCTGATTTCTCGGGTCCTTACCTCAGAGTCCGAGTACAGTACGCCAAAAAGTGGACTCGGATCCAGACTCGAGACCTCCATCACTGCTTCCTATATAGACACACGCTCTCTCTCTCTCTCTCTCTCTCTCTCTCTCACACACACACACACATTTGCCATGTGTGCGGCTGAGTGTTGGTGTGTGTGTGTTTCATGTGGGGCGTCTGCAGGGATGTTATTCTTCATACCTGTATCTGAATGGACACCACAGATAAAGCAGGAACAAAGGGAAAAGATTCATATGATTTAGTTCCATGTATAATTCATAAGTTTTACACAAGACCGGAATGGATTTTGAAGGTTAATCATAAATGACGTGTCCCCTTAACAAATAGAACAGTTTTATCTTTAAATATTAATGATATAATTGACAGCCTTATATAATTTGAAATAATTCAAACTGTAATTTGATTAAACAGACGGAAACAACAACCCTCTTACACATAACATTTCCATTTGTGACATCATGAGCCATCTTGGTAGAATTAAAAGCAATCGGGAAAAAACCCCTTTAAGCACAGGGCCGTCAATACAGATGGGGGGGGGGGGTATTTAACCTACATTTTTTTGGAATCCACCCTCCCCCCCCCCCCACCCCACCCCTGCTAGTCAGAGTATAGTATTTATATATGTGAAATGAAATACATTGATAATTAGAAGAATAAACTATGGTTCCATTTCTGAGTTATATATGAAACATTATACATCTAAACCTGGTTCAGAATTAACCTATACTTGAAACGCAAGACTTTTTTTTAACCCTTATACTAAATTACATTATATTTGAAATGTGTCACACAGGCAATAATATAAAAAAAATTGATTGATATATGACGAACATATAAATATATAATAATATACTTGTATATATATATATATATATATATATATATATATATATATAAATCCTACTATATAAATTGGTAATTAAGAAGCCTCAATCATATCACATTACTAAAATTCGTTTAGGGTAAATTTTTAGGAGTAAAAACGTTTTAACATTCAAGACAATTTTTTTTTAAGAACCGTTTTCTTGTGTCTCTAAGGTCGTTTGTTAGAATGATTAGTCCAGGTTGCTATTATAAGCTCTACCGTGCATACCTCTTGTTTTTATAAATTAATATATTCAGGAGAGTTTTTAAAGTAAAGTGAATAACACAAAAATACGTTTCCACTCACCTTACCTTGTATGAAACCATCTAAGTATCACTCCTGTTAGTTTATGGCCTAGAAATATCAATTACTTTGTCAAATGGTTGAATATTTAGATCTACTGAAACTGCAATGAACACATCACCCTGCTTTTACCAGGGGACGCTGTGTTCTGGGGAATGATCAACATGTTTTCAACACACTCCGGTGGTTACGGTATTGAAATGATCTGAACCGAGAACTGCCGTGGTTACTGGACCTTGCAGGTTACCCGGTCAAATAGCCACGACAGTCTACCCCACCCCATAATGGCCATTTATTTTGTTCAGGGGTTCACCCTGAACGCACACTCGCGCCTTGTCCCGTGCGATATAGAAGACAAGGAACCCTCACAAATAACGTTGTGCGTCCGATTGGACGCGATAGAGGGCGCACTTTGAAGACATGTCATTAGTAACAGTATATGCATTATGCACGCGTTTCCAGGGAAATCCTTTACTTGTCGCGCGATTTCACGCGAGATCTTATTCGTTTTTTTTTTTTTCGTGCAAAATACTACTAGTAACGATAAGCAGCGCGGAAGCTTCACACTTGTGACCAGTGATTTTCCTTTGTTTTCCTGTATTTTTGTGTGCATTTCAACACGTTTCTATGCATTGTATGCAATCGTGTTGTCGCGTTTTCTAGGCGTATAATTATATGCGATTGCACAAAATATTTTAAACACGTCAGAACTTTCAAGGGGTGTTAATATAGGGGGATGAGGGTATATATCCCCCCCCCCCCACATTTTTAGGCAAGGGGGATGGTCAATGTAATTCCCCCCCCCCCCTTCAGAAAATAATATTTATGTATTGGAATGAAATCTAGGACTAAGACGCATGTACCTTGCAAATGGTTTCTCAAAGATTTCCCGCTGAATGAGTTTCTTGTATTAATATCATACTTTTAGGCCTCTTCTAGACCTGCAACAGGTCGAGGAATGATTTTTTTTTATCTTTTTTTACGTTTATTAATGTTTAGTGATCATTTTATAATTCATGTATTGGCTCCTTAATTCTGTGGGTCGCAAATAGTTTACTTTCTTTCTCCAGGGGGACCCACTATCTCTAAGGGGTAAGGACTACACGAGAATCCTATGATTGAACACACAGACGCCACCTCTAGTGATAATTGTAATTTACTGGAACTTGCCATGGCAGCAATAGGGCTGTGGACATAGGTCAACAGTGTAACAGTATAGTGTTATGGAACCTAATATAAACAGATCACGTATGCGTGATGAACACAAATTTTATAATGGAGATAAAAAAATCAGATTCTGTAACACTAGGCAGCGTGAAATGTCTAGGGGAAGGAATAAAGAAGTTTTTTGTTAACAAATAACTATAATTTATTCTTAAAACAACCGTAACAATACAATACACTAAATCAATACAATTATACAGTAAAACAGCGTTATAGCAACAAGTCAATAAATCACACAGAAAGATATTGGTACAGTATCTTGACACCAACACCATCACAACGATAAGTCCCCTGAATGTAAACTCTCGGAGAATGACAGTCCAGTGGAAAGTTCTTGCAACAACACAGAAAATAAACTGAAGTCCAAATGTATAAAATCCAGTAGAAAGTTCTTGAAAATCTATAATTGCCGCATTCGTCGGATAAGGTCCTGACACACGCTTCTGCGTCCGCTGGTATATCTGCTCTGCTCTCTGTCTGCTCTCTGGTTCTAAAAAACAGCGCCCTTATATACCTTCACACCCCAAGCCGGGAATTTTCCACTTCTCGAGCAGTCTATAAGGACCCTACTCAACAGTGAACACGCGTTTAAGGAATTCTCTAGAAAGAACAGCGCTGTGTATCTCCACACACCAGGCTCATCACGTGACCCACGACCAGGCGTGAAAACTAAGGCTCACATGACAACGAGAGTTCAACCAGTACGGATTAAACATAAAATGTAACAACAACACCAGTGTCACACAATAAAAAGAGCACCTGTAACAATAGGGGTTGCTTTTACTGGGGGCATATTTATGTAAGAACAGAATCTGACAAAATTATAAGGACCCACGCAGGTCTAGGCCTCTCCTGAATTACTACTGTCATGTTATTTTAACAAATCAAGCAGTTACCTCTGCCTTGATCAATTAAAGATCGATATACCACAATACTCTGACTCTTAGTATTGGATATCTATTCTGACCGCTTCCTATTTTTTCAAACTTATACTATCCGTTCATTGTATTGCACTTGAACAAGAGTTGAAATCATCCAAAATTAATAAGGTGCTTTAGATATAATGAAGGCAGGCAAAAGTGTTTAAAATTAAGGCTCCCAATAAAATAAAGGTATGTACGTATTTCGGGCAATTTTTTTTTCAGAAATCAGTGCGGGAAGCCGAATTTTATTATTTTTTTTTAACTTTTTTGTATGTTTCGATAAAATGTCATATGATCAGGTAAGGGCCATATATATATACACACATACACACATACACACTCACACACACATATAGACGGATCAAGAATTTGAAAAGGGGAGAGTCGATCACACCCAGGAAGACTGAAAGAAAAACTAAAAGCAAGCTCCCCTGGTCCGGGAAGGAGGGGGTCAGGGTCGCAAAATTAAGTTTGAAACCATAGAAAAAAATGTTGTTTCGGCTCCAAAAAAAGGGGGGTGTCAGGACCCCCTGGATCCGTCACTTTATATACACATATATATATATATATATAAATATAAATATATATATATATATATATATATATATATATATATTTATATATATATATATACCCAGCGGGCACGTAGGCCTACTAGCTGGACGTTAATTCAACGTTGTCAACGTGATTTCAACGTTTATTTAAAACCAGTTTGTACATGAAGAGTGACTCTAATATGTGAATTTTAAATCAGCTGAGCTAAATTAAATTATATATATGTAGAGGACTACATGTTTTTATATATATATATATATATACATAAAATTTGTATTCTTCATAATGACATGGCGGAAAACTTTAGTAGCAGTGGTGACATCTATCGTAAAACGGATAAACTAGAAACCGTGGAACAAAATGTGTGGTCCCCAAATTCGGACTACTCTCCACGCATAAAAATATAAGGATTCTCGCAAATGGTTTTCCTTTATAATATAATATTTTCAATTGATAAAACCGCCCTTATGTTTCCTTAATTTATATAATAAAATATGAGTGACATAAAATGACTAGATTGACCATTATTACAAACTATAGCGTTGTGACCAAACTTGACCTTGCGTGGAGCTTGAAAAGATCAGACGGCCATATTGTCCATTCGGACAGCAAGAGGAGGAAACCGTTCACATTCAAACCAAGGCTTATTAAATTTACACTTGAATACAGAGATATCTTATGAAAAAGGTAAGATAGGAAACAAATATTACAGATCATTTATATGAAAGAAAGAACAGAAATAAAAATGGAACTTGTGCACGAACAGGGCATGAAATTTGCAGCAGCCAAAGATCGCCCTGTTTAATGTTCTACTTCCGACGTGACGAAGGACCAAACGCACGGAGTCCGTCAGAACATGCCCACGCAGTAGAATTCGAGACCAGCCATATGTAGAATTTTGATTGTTTATCATGTTTTCCTTTGATATTTGTCATGCAACACGCCGTAATCGATTTGTAAAAAATGGGTCCGAGTATAGAATCCGGCCTACATTTCCAAAATTGATCTTAATATCTGGACCATCTCATAATAAAGTTATATTTTTAATATTATAGTCTGTCCAAGTACCCGTGTCCGCATGTTTTTTCGCGATAATTATTTAAAGAATATTCTTTAAAAATGCCCTTTGTCCTGAAGAAGATAAATAGATATTCCGCCGATTTTGTGTAACGTATTTATATATAATGAAAAAAGTATTTACTTTGCGACTCATTTGCGTTCATTTATGCTGAAATACCGTGGATGGCGTCTTCCCGGTACTGCTAGAACATACATTCCTCCATGTTACACTTTCCATGTCTATGGCTGCGTTTGGTATTTGTTAGATAACAGTGACGTCACAAAGACGTCACAGTGATCGGTTGCGCGTCACTTTTAATTGACTGACGTCATAAGTTTGACTGGCTTGTTTATTATCAGTTCTCAGGCAAGGAATAAGTCGTAAAAGCTGTAACTTGTTTTGTCATATTTTGGATTATTTGTCTCATACGAAATTAAAGCAAGGTAAGGAATTACTTTTTGTGCAGGTAGTCGGCGGAATAGCTCTTGCAACCTTTGGCCAAGTAGGGTTTACACTGCTTTACTTGTATAAAAAATTATGCGGACACGGGTACTGGGACGGACTATAGTATAGTCCATTTCACCACATGCTGTCCACCTGTTTTTTGTTTATTTTCTTAAATGTTTATATTTTTCTTTAATTTCCAATAAACTAACATATGGAAGTGACAACCTAATATGGCAATTAAGAATTTTACAATAAATCTGCCGTTTATGTTTTACAACATTTGGTCTCTTCACCATGATCTGGCAGATATGAAGTGTCCCTCCATAAGTAGCCATCTTTGTTTAAGCTGGTTATATTTTTTAGAGTGTTTACATGAGATCATCCAATCAACAGCTGTCAGTTGAGGCTGTTTTTGCATGTGACCAATGACCTGGACCGCCATAAATGGGTCTGATATGTTGTAAAATGTAGACTGATTTCTCATATTTTAAAATAATTCTGTTTCTTAAATAAGGTGTAAGGTATGTATTTATTTACCTTGTTGAAAATTAGGTTCTTTAATCCTCTGCTCTACACTATAATTGTTTCCCTTAGTTGTAACTAATAAGAATTATCATAACAAAAAACAAGTGGACATGAGGGGATTAAACGGACTATAGTAATTTACATAAGTCATGATATATGCCTGATGATATGATATTGACATGTCTCTTACTTCTCTATTAAATAAATTCTTTACTTTTCTCCTAAAAATGCAATATATTTTGGTCAGAGTGCTCCATCCCACGGCCTGATTATGTACGCTCCCCCTCCTTCATATTTTTATTTTGAATGCTGTGTGCATTATCAAGAAGAAAATTGCTCTGTGCACATTTTTTGTAGGCCGCCTTGATTTAATGTACAAATTTTCACTACAACAACTGTAGGCCAATTTTTTTTGCTTTTCAAGTACAAACATTTTTTTCACAATAAATGTAGATCCACTTGTTATCAGTTAATTCTAAAAATTTGAAGTGAATAGCATAAAAACTCTGTGACTACACCAGCTGTGTCCCTATAGTTGTTATAAATCTCTTTGTCATAAATTTTGTCAATTTGGTTTTATGCAAAATGCTATTTTCAGCTAGCAGTTAAAACCAGTTTATAATCCTGTTGTTAAAAACCTCCCTTCTCCCTGCCTAGAACTTGCAAACCTTGCTAGGGCTTGATTGTTACAGAAAGTGAACTGACACATTGGGGTCATTGGGCATTATTATCATTGACTAATTTTAATTAAATGACTATCATAACTTAATATTGGATAATTGCATGTATTTAAGGCAGCTTTAGATTGATTAAGATTACTATCTCTTGTTAAAATACAATATGTTTTGATAATTTAACCTCCTTTTCTGCCTGCCACTGCTGTGTCTAATTACACTCCTACTTGTCCCCCGCCTCATCAACCTTTTATGACTTTAAGATTCTCAACCATGTTCCCATTGTCAGCAAATTGATACCAGCCAAGGGAGAACAACCCTAGAACCAGTGTGGTTACATTTTGTTTAAATTTACAGCACACCATTCAGGCACCCTGCATTGCATTTGCCTGGGCATCTTTAGCATATTGAAAGGGGCCCAATCATCTACGAAGCATGTTGAGTTAACATGAAAAATAGCTCCTTCCCTTTAAAATAAATCTGTACCTGCCAAAATATTGCCTTAAAACCTTTTGCTCATCCTGTAAAGGAGTGCTAAAAACGGTGAACCTGGCGCGGTCGCAGGTGTCAACATAAACACAGTGCATTGGGGCTGTGTGTTGCGCGGAGCCACAACACGTGCCAATCAGGAGATGTCCTGACTGACTTGCCCCAAAAAATGTAATACATGTTCCTGCTGGCTTAAACACCACTTGTTGCCCCTCTTAATCGAATTTCCGCTCATGCGGCCTTGTTATGGTAAACAGACTGTGTTTACCAACAAGAAGGGCTAAAACAAGGTGTTAAACAATCTTATGGGAGGAAATGAGACTTTGCTGGGAAACATTTGTGTAAAGCAAAACTGAACTGATAGTGTGAAAGAATAGGAATGATATTGCTCCTGAAAGTCCAGATTATATCCCTTTAAATGAGATTTGGTGTTTAAATTACACATGCGCCACCTCTTGAGCAGTGCAATTACTGTAACCGTTAGGAAATTTTAATACAAGGCATTTGTAGGACAGAAGACAATTATTAGAACTTGATTCTTTGAAATTATTCTAATATAAGCAAACTAAATAAATAGCAACATTTAGAGGCAAATGATGCAGGGAAAAGGTCTCAGAACACCTGAGTGAAGAGAACGCTTGCGTCACCAGTAATGCTTCCAAGCCGATACTTGACCATGTACCCTACCTTTGCTAATTCAATTAGCATAATTTTTGTTACATGCTATGTTGCTAAAGGTGCCCATGGTAGGTATTCTTAGCTCCAGTCTCTTGTGTTTATCAAATAGAGTATTCTTCAGGGGATAATTAGACTTAGTATTTTCCTCTGAGAACCTCTGCTTCAGTCACCATATTGACACAGAACACACACTGTGACAGAGGTCAAACATTATAGTAGCCATGGATATGCCATGCTAGGTGAACACAAAACACAACTGCACAGTGGTCCAGGGCAGGCACTCTACAATTTTACCTTATGGTGAAGTCCTGAATAGCCGTGACATCATGAATGTGGCCTAGCAGGTACACATTTTTGTGAACGTGTTGAGCCTTTCGGTGTTTTGCTACTAGGTTACCATTGATTTTTTGACTAACAAAACTGTTGTGTTTCTTTCAGATAACCATGGCAGATGACTTCGATGTAGACTCCATGCTGGAGGCCCCTTACAAGAAGGAGGTGAGGCAAACAACACAGAATTTTGTACAAATGTTTTGAGATATAACCTGTTTACAAAATACAAATTTGTAAACTCTTTGCAAAATGCAAATTTGTGATTTCTTTGCTATGGTATCTTGCATGAGAAGCATTAAACAGTGGCTTTGAAAGTGATGTTGTTCAAATATGTTTACTGTTTAAATAGCTTACAAACTGTTGTTTAAGAACGTTTTGACACTAGTCATTTTGTCTGACAATGCCTCATTATATATTATACATGATAGGCCAAAAATGCTAAATTCTGTGAAAATCCCACACGTGAGGGAGTAGCAAATCTGGTTTTAATGTGTATAAATTGTAAGTCACTATGCATTAACTGGGGTCCACTGATTTGTTTTTGTTAATGGCAGAACACTACACATTTCATTGTGACATAAATAACATAAAAGTATTATTATCCATACGAGTTGGGGCATACTTCTATCAATTTACTGTACTTTGCAAATAAAATGGGTGATTTGGATCTGAGCAAAAAACTCCACACGCTTTGCATTTGAGAATGGTATAGGGTTCTCTGCAGTGAACAGAAATACTAATTTTTCAGTATCTTATTTTACAGTATTTTAATAGTTTATTTCATAAGCAGTGATGTAGAATGTGTGTTGGAAAAATGTTATTATCTTGGGTTGGGCGCGCGTATCCAGTCATTCACATGTAAGCAGATGAAATAGCTTGAAAAAGCATATAATTTACAAGTTGCCATGTTGTATGCATGTTATACAGGTAAGATTGGTTTCTGGTGACACACAGTTCTTTATATTTTTCCGCTGGTTTTCTGTAGATACAACAAAGTAATTTGGTCTGTTTCCAAGCAAAACTGACTTGTGGGGACCCACATATCCTAAGGGCTATGACATAGCCCTGGAAAAGGTAATAACAGGATCACCAAGGGACTGCGACACAAACTTTGCTAACTTGATATATATTTTTTTTTTGCTATTTTTGATAGAGATTATTTAAAATAGGTTTGTAGAATCACAATCAAGTTTCATCAACATGCATTTAAAATTACAGAATTGAACATGAAAGATTAGTAGAAATTGTAGGGATTTAATTTTTTTCCATTATTTATTAAGCAGGTGTTTGGAATTTTTAATTTTATTACATGGTCCAGTATAGACTTAGTATATTTTCTTTGCTATAAGTATGCAAAGTATTTGTTTCAAACATTTGGTAATTTGTTAAGTTTTAAACAAAAAAAATTATTAACATGGTAATTCATATAATTAGAAATACCAGTTCGGGAACCTAAAGTTTCCCATCCCTCTTCAGGGCTATGACCGGATGCTGGATAAGAAGAGACCACTACGGAAGATGTTGCACAGAAAAGACTAGCAAATCATCCTGGCCTGCTTACATGCCGATTGAGAGAGTGTGTGTGAATGTTTTGAAGAATGTTTTTAATTTTGTATTTTTCCAGTTTGCCATAGAATGAAGGCTTGGGTCGGGTACAGGATTCTCTGAGTAATCAAAAGTACTTTGGGTTGTAACAGAGTAAAAGTACAAATGAGAGCACAAACGAGAATATTAATTATTTATTATTAATTATTTATTAAACTGTCATTTAAATATTGTCAGATGTTTCAGAATAAGAAAAAAATTCATATTTCGTGATGTTTCACAATCATAGAATTTCATTGAAATTTTTATTTTTTGTTTTTGAAATCAAATACGATTTGCTCATCTCATGATTGATGACCCGAAGATCAGTGTAAAAATTCACTGACACAAGATGTGACCCATGCGCATGCATATCTCGTAGAATCCTGTTATCCCAAATGAGAGTTATATAGGCAGTTTAGAGATAGGTTTTCCTTCTAATATATAAAAAAGGTATCCTTGCTGTTCTTTGTTTAATGACAAGGACAATACTGCCAGGTATTTCAAGCACATGTACTTGACCCAAGCCTGACGAGAGTACCAGACAAATCTGGCAGTAGTACCATAGTGTGGATGTGTGGTCAATATGTAAAAATCTGGGAAGTCCAGGCAGAAAAAGGAGCAAGCAAAATGTTAATATTCTGAATCAGCTCAAGTCCCTGTCTCATGTGTAACTGATTTTGTGCATTACATGTAATCTCCGTCACTTCAGTGACAATCCCCATTTTAACAGCTATGTCAGGATACAAAAATAATTCTCCCCTAAGTCACCTTAAAGGAAAAAAAAACCCCCCACCCCCTTGTCTTTAAAAGAAAAAAAATTCTTGTGTTGACTTGTGTGTACTCTTGCTTTCCTTTCAAGTTTGCATATGTCAAATTGTTAAAGGGCTGACAGGACACTGTGAATGTATGTATAATTTTACCAAGTCTTCATGATTTGGCCTCCTGCATGCACCTACCCCTTTTTTCTTAATTGGTCAGTGGTCAAAATCCATGTTCGCAACACAGTATGGTACTCTGTAATCACCAAGGTTTCAGTCACGCAACCTCTTTGCATTCTGAATTGGAGGGCGGATAAATATGACCATATTCTATTATCAATATTATATAAGCATGAAGACTCCTCGTTCAGCTATTCTGCTGAAGCCACTATCAGTTGATTGAAACCATGGTGAGATTAACCACAGACAGTAACAGACCAGTAGAAATATTACATGTGCTGTATTTTCAGGGCCCAGAATCATAAAACTGACGGAATAAGGTACATGTTTGTTTATGTGTGTATGTATGATCAGCCTATTTACTATACAATTGCTGTTCCTCCTATGTATATCCAGAAAATGTTGGTCATTATTCTGTTGGTTGGGTAAGAAACATTTACACCAAAAAGTCATTTTATCCAGTTCTGCAAAAAAAGTTGCATGCTATTTCAGAACTTTTAGTACAGCCAAACTATGCACAAGATTCACTATATCTTGGCTATTTCAGATCATGCGTTGCGGTAGCAGTCCTCAGCAATGAAAATTTGTTTGGTTTGCTAAGTTCATAACAAGGAGAGAACTTTAAACCAAGCTGTACATAGGAGGAGGCAGAAATTTGTAACTTGAACACAAGAGTTAAGCTTTAAGGGAATCTGTTATTATCTTTCTAATGCTTTGTTGTCCGATTTTTCTCCCTGTTCCTGTATGCTGGGCTGCTGTGTTATGTGCTGTTGTGTTTCTGGCATCATAGGATGAAGTGGAACGAGGCGGTCACCATGACGACCGGGACAGGAGGTAAGACCCATGCACTTCCACTCTCTGTAATGTAAAACAAAAGTTGACACGCATAAGCACAGCAAAGTTTTGTTCACTTACAGGTGTTGGGCAAGGTACTTGACCCCAGGTTTCCCTCGGCCATCCCGCTACAAAGGAAATGCAGCTTCTTGCTTGAAGAAATCTTATTTGGTGTCTGCATTTTTCAGGGCCCATCTGAAACACCACTGCTGAAAACCCAGGTCCACAGCTGACCCCTACACTTGCTTTATATATCTGTTGCATTTTTTTTCTGAGGCAGATTCGTAGAAGAGTCAAAATTGTTAATTATTTCTTCCTTTTTCTGATGAGATATATACAAACTTTATGCTCTGTTAAGAATCCAAATGGATTATCTATGAACCATGAGAAGTGCTAAATTTGAATTTAATAAATCATTTCCTGTGGCTGGAAGTAGTGTACAGATATTTTATGAAAAACTGTTTTGCTTGATGTTGCTTTTAGTAGTTTTACAATTATTAGTGATTAGGAATTTGACTCTTACGCCAGAGCAGTGTGTGGTTGATATTAACAAGATGCGTCTTGTGTGTAAATCGTAGGTAGCAGTTTATGGTCTCAATATGAGTCGGACACTTGAACTCACACACTTGTAGGCCCGCAAGGACGTGGGCCACCCCTTGTTCAGGTATGTGTCATAGGGGCCTGTTCAACTTACAACCCTGTGAAGTTGCTCTTTACAGATGACTCTAATTTTAAAAGTGAAAATTAGTGGAGGGCTGGAGGCATCAGAAGCATCAAGTAGTTATTCCCACTTTCAATACTTAGTATAATATTCTCGGTCATTAAGGTTTCTATGCTAGACTACAACTCTATCCAGCCTGTCTAAGTGATAGCTGTGTCGACTAACTAGACTGTCCATTGGGTGTTTGTTACAGCAGGGTACTTTGCTTAAACTACCAAATCCGCAAATTCTGGTTTTACACATTAAATTTAAAACTCTTTTGTGGGAGACATATATCTCAGATATCTTTTTCTTCATTCCTTAAGTATTCTTTATTAAAGTCAGTCAGTGGTACCTCCTTTTCTAACTATTCTATCTGAAAACCAAGTAAAGGTGTTAAATATAACATTGAAACTTTCACCATATCCTTCCCTAATCATTTGCTTGTTAATTTGTAATTTCTGGTTAAGGCTTGAATATAATAGTTTTGTGGGCTTTTTATTTGCTAGTTTTATTTCATGATTCTGTATTCTTTCCATTTTTCTAGGTTGCATGATTTACGCAACCTCAAAATGTACAACCACAGCTGACTGATCCAGCATGGTGTTTTTGGAATAGTCCATGTCATCCCATTTGACATTCCCCTAATATCACCCACTAGTGTCACTATGGCAAGGCAAAACTAAAAGTAGATCAAACATATTAAGATATTTAAAGACTAACAAAAATTTCTTTTTAAAATGGCCATGTAATCCAAAGGCAGCAATTTATGTACAATAAGGCTAGCAGATGCATTTTTTACAATTCAGTTTATGATTTTCTTTAATGTAATTATTGTATCCCCAGACAAAGTCGGGGGGGATACTATGTTTTCATACCGGTCCTGCGCTGCCGCTGCATATAAATCTTGTTTGCGCGATAACTCAAAAACGGATCTTTACCAAACTTGGTATATGTATAGATATGGGTGAGAGGACGACGCCTATTTAAAATGAGGTCATGACCTTGACTAGGAGAGTGTCCTTGACCTTGAATAGGTCCAATTTTTGGGAAAATCACACAAATTCTTAAATATCTCAAGAAATCTTGCATGGATTGATCCCAAAATCAAGTTGATGGAAGATCATGGATAGGGTTGTCATGTTCCAGAAACTGGTGGCGCCACCTATTATTCTTTACTTGTTTTCATGCCGTTTAATACCCCCAAAATTGCTGCTTGACAGTACTGTGAGCATTATAAGTCAAAAACTAATGGACAGATTTCTTTTATATTATGCATATACATAGATATGGGTTATGGGATGATGTTTATTTAAATTGGGGTCATGACCTTTTTTATGAGAGTGGCCTTGACCTTGAATATTGCCATATATGGTAAAAATCACACAAAATCATTAATTTCTCAATTAGGGATGCATGGATTGGTCCAAAAATCAACTTGACCGAAGATCTTGGATAGTCATGTCATGTACTGGAAACAGGTTGTGCCACCTGTTATTCTTTTACTTGTTTTCGTGCCGTTTAATACCCCCATCATTGCCACTTAACAGTACTGTGAGCATATAAGTCAAAAACTAATGGACAGATTTCTTTCATATTATGCATATACATAGACATGGTTTGGGGGATGATGTATATTGAAATTGGGGTCATGACCTTTTCTATGAGAGTGACCTTTTCTATGAGTGTGGTCTGATACTAATTGTTGCTGAAGATAAGGGGCCTATTATTATAGGGGGGGGGGGGGGGATTAATTGTCTTGGGATACTATGTCACCTGCGGTGCCAAGAAATGTCTAGTTTTAATATTAAGCCAACCACAGTACATTAATCATAAGACCATTGGTTGAATTGCTTAAATCTTGCTGTGTTTTTTTTATGCCCCCGCCACAAAGTGGCCGGGGCATATAGTTTTACCCATGTCCGTCATTCCGTCCATCCGTACTTCCGAAATCAAACAGTTGTATGGACTTTTTTTCGCAATGCCTGCAGATATTGGCCTGATTTTTGGTGTGTGGGCAGATATAGACCAGTTACAGAAGGAGTTCGCGTTTCGTCCCGGTTGACCTACTTTTGACCGTTTTACGGCTTCTAAACTTAGAAAATTTCATGAAAAATAGAAATATTCATGACAGATACACATGTACGGACTTTTTTTCGCAGTGCCTGCAGATGTTGGCCTGATTTTTGGTGTGTGGACAGATATAGACCAGTTACAGATCGAGTTTGGGTTTCGTCCCGGTTGACCTATTTTTGACCGTTTTACGGCTCCTAAACTTAGAAATTTTCATGAAAAATAGAAATATTCATGACAGATACACATGTACGGACTTTTTTTCGCAGTGCCTGCAGATATTGGCCTGATTTTTGGTGTGTGGGCAAATATAGACCAGTTACAGATCGAGTTCATGTTTGGTCCTGGTTGACCTACTTTTGACCGTTTTACGGCTCCTAAACTTAGAAAATTTCATGAAAAATAGAAATATTCATGACAGATACACAGAACAGACCATTTTTCGCAATGCCTGCAGATATTGGCCTAATTTTTGGTGTGTGGGCAGATATAGACCAGTTACAGATCAAGTTCGTGTTTGGTCCCGGTTGACCTACTTTTGACCGTTTTACGGCTCCTAAACTTAGAAAATTTCATGAAAAATAGAAATATTCATGACAGATACACAGAACAGACCATTTTTCGCAATGCCTGCAGATATTGGCCTAATTTTTGGTGTGTGGGCAGATATAGACCAGTTACAGATCGAGTTCGTGTTTGGTCCCGGTTGACCTACTTTTGACCGTTTTAAGGCTCCTGAACATAGAAAATTTCATGAAAAATATGAAATTTCATGACAAATACACATGTACGGACCTTTTTTGGCAATGCCTGCAGATATTGGCCTGATTTTTGGTGTTGGCAGATATTGACCAGTTACAGATGGAGTTCGCATTTCGTCCTGGTTGACCTACTTTTGACTGTTTTATGGCTCCTGAACATAGAAAATTTCATGTAAAATATGAAATTTCATGACAAATACACATGTACGGACTTTTTTTCACAGTGCCTGCAGATGTTGGCCTGATTTTTGGTGTGTGGACAGATATAGACCAGTTACAGATCGAGTTCGCGTTTCGTCCCGGTTGACCTACTTTTGACCGTTTTACGGCTCCTAAACATAGAATATTTCATGAAAGACAGAAATTTTTATGGAAAATGCACATGTATGGACTTTTTTTCACAATGCCTGCATTTACTGGCATGATTTTTGGTGTGTTGCTTGATAATGACCTGTTACAGATCGAGTTTGCATTTTGCCCTTGTTGACCTACTTTTGACCATACAACACCTCCTGAACTTAAAAAATTTTCCAAATTTTACAAATGTTTCTAATTTGCCCAAAGCGGGGGCATTCGTGTCGTTCCGACACATCTTGTTTTCAAGTTGCTTTAATTTGGTTCAAATGCCAGCCAGATTTACTGTCCAAGAATAGTTAATTGTATGTCTAGAGGGAAAGCCAAGACAGGCCTTTACAAGGGTCAGTTTGAACAGATTTGTTCCTAAAAGATAATAAATACAGTCATTTTCACTAATATTTAAACTCCTGTATAACATATCACAATTTACCAGAAGTAAATAACATTAAATGCATAAAAATAACACTTCAGATCACATAATTCAGTACAGCCATGCTGTCAGGCTAAACATATCTGTAAAGAAACTTGTGGAATTGCATGTGTAACCCTTCAGTGACAAAAAAAAATTTGTACAAATAAGGCCAAAATAAATTAGATGTTCCTCAGGCAACGCCTGTTTCACTGGGAACCCCCTGGTCAAATGTTTTTATTGCACAAGTGTCAATATGTGTTCTGGTTAACATCGTTTATCACCACTAAAAAAATAAAATCTGCTACTCGCACGTCATTCACTTTCCCTCCTTATGGTACTTGGACCATTTTCACTTATATAAATATACTTCAATACACAGAAAATTTCTCAAAAACCATTGGCCAGTTTGACCTTAACATTGTTTATTATAGTTATTATTTCTCATATTTCTGCCCTTGAGAAATATTTCCTTAGCGGTGCAAGTGTTTATAGCTTATGATGTGTTTACGCTCGGTATCAGTAAAGACCTATACTAATATTAAAATAAACACTAACAACGGATCTAAATTTTGTTTGATGGTATTCAAATGTAAAATTATGTCCCATGAAGAAAAAATACTTGCGTGCTTTCACTATTTTCATGCTTCGTGACCGTTCAGTGAGAATAAACATGGGTGCCATTGTGGCCCATCGGCAAAGATTGTGTTTTAAATGAAACTTCCCATATATACTTATTTCGCAATTAAAATTAAAAGAAGAAAAATCATCAAAGATTAAAAACATTCAAAGAAATTTTTAATGTTTTCCTTTATTAAATGATTTAGGATCTTGTTTTAACTAAGCGTGACCATCATGCATTTCGATGGGGAATCCCCAGTGTCATGACCATGAGTGGGGCCAGCGTTTTCCAGGATTCACCCTGATATTTTGACACCTGAAGTCCTGTATAATCTGGTTTGCATGTCAAAATTACACATTAAAGAAATAAAAAAGTCACATATTTCGAGGATCCATTCAGTCCTTTTGACTTATCAAGTGTTAGATCATTTATTATTTTATATTTTTACCATTGGTTGTCATTTATGTGCCAGTGCATGAGAAATAATATTTTACGCTATTTTCATGTTAAAAAAAGGTAAAATATAAAGCCACCCACATTCTTTACCCTGAAAAGTGCCTGTGAAACATACAATCAATTTTTTTTTTGCCGAAGCCTTACCTGGCAGCATGAAGGAAAATGCAGATGACATACAGGATCAAAATAAACTGTTAGCTTCCAGAATTCTTTTCTGTCTCGCACAAGATGACAATGTTCTGTTAAGTTATTTTAAAATTACAGACTTATGTAGTCATGTTCATCCCATTTATTATGTGACTGTTCACATAGCTCATTTTGTCAACTTGTTTTCATTCTAGTGAGAAAAGAAGTAAAGACAAGAAAAGGTGGGTATCAGAGTTATTTCTTTGGATTCTCATAATGCTAAGTGAACGTTGAAGCAGCAAACCATTGCCTGTTACATTTAAGTTAGCTACATTTTATATATTAAGTATATGATAAGCTGCTAGAGGTAAATTAAAGTCATAAAAAAATTGTTTCTCAAATGAATAATCAGAGCTCCGATAACTTCAGATGATCTGATTTTGTTTTTTACTTCCTGGTGCTTTTATATTCATTGGTCTTACCCATTCACATTTTTAGTCGCCTCTGACTGACTGACTGACTGAAGATGTTTTTTGCTTTGTTGAGCAGTTACAGGTTGCTGTAGTCAAGATTACAGCCCTACATGCTCCTTAAGCGTAATTTTAGTGACTTCATGGTCTGACTTAGTAAACAAACAATGCATGGTATTGTTAAAAGGTGGCTGTAAACCTTAGAATGGATTTATTTACTGGAGATATTTTGCATGCAAGCCGTAAAACTCAATTAAATTTTGGATACGATGCTAGTTTTACTGGTTTTTATGTGTAAATGGCGTAATGACATTCAGAAAACCTTTGCTTCCTGATCGTGTCATCGCAGAGCCATGTGTAAATGCAAACTGTACTACTACAGGTCATCTACAGGGCTCCGGCTGACTCTAATATTTACATAAAAAAAATTGTATCTAATATTTTACTTTAATTCCCAGTATTTAGACTTACAAAGGGCATATATTTTTCTAAATTTGTTTTCACTAGACAATTGACCTATCCACCACAGCCCAAATGCTCCCTCCTTTTAACTTATTATTATAATGAGCCCCCAAAACGCTTCTACACATGGACTTCCATGCCCATGGTAGCGAGAGCTGATTATAACATAATAATGCCGTCACAAAGGGCGATGGCGCATGACGTCGAATTGACTGACTTCATCAACTGGTATCACCTGACCATTGTTTACTATATCGCAGTCATACATGAACTGTGTTGCAATATATATTGGATTATTTGTCCCATACAAATTATGTACCAGGTAAGACATTATTATTCACTTGGTAGTCGTAGGAATGGCTCCTGCATCCTATAGTCTTGAAACTTATACTGTCTCCTTCATGTAATAAAATATCCCAGAAAACATGCCGACATGGGTACTTGTATTATTTACAGACTACACGTTTTTGTTTGACAGAGCTCTGTCAAATTATGCAAAATACTTTTGTCAGATGATTGACGCTTTACAATGTTTAAGGTCACCTGATGGGTTGCTCCTTAGTCCCATGCTTCTGTTTATTCATTGAATGAATATGCGATTAAGGTCGCATAAAGTTCTTGGATAGGTTAATTGTTTCCATTGTGATGGTCATTGTAAATAATTATTGTTATGTGAACCTATTATTATTATTGAAAACCTGCAGCTCTATTGTATATTAGTCCATGTTGGTGTTGCAGTCATACCAGTACAGCCATTGCTTGTACTTAACAAGTTAAACAGACCTGTATCAGCTGTTGGAGGATAGATGTCCATTAAAATTTACAGTGTAAACCATAACTATGTAGTGAAAACTTTCCCTATATTTATTCCTGAAATTTTTTTTCTAAACCCCTATAATTTTGTCTCAAGTCATTCTATGATATTCCTCTTTCAACAGAGCCTAGTAGAAGGCCTGCATATACAAATTTGTAGTTTTTCAAGAATAACCTAACTTTTGCTAACTTGATGTACCAATGGAGAATTTAAGTGTACATTTGGTTTCTGTGTAGGAGCAAGAGGAGCCGCAGTAGGGATAGAGATCGCAGAGACCGCGACCGTGATTCCAAACGAAGAGAGAGGGACCGCGACCGGGACCGCGACCGTGAAGCTAATGGGACAAGAGATAAGGAACGTCACAAAAGGGAACGTGAACATCGGTCTCGCTCCAGGGATCATAAATCGCGTTCACCACGTGAGCGCCGATCTCGCTCCCGGGAGAGGAAATCACTCCCTAGAGACCACCACCATGAGCGCAAGAGGTCTAGAGAGAGGAGGAGAGAACGTCGGTACAGCATCAGCCCAATCAGGTAAGATGGAGTATGGACTTTGTGTAACAGATGTCCTTGGAAATTCTGATAAAAAATGAAGCTCAGGATTGAGATACTAATAAAAGTGTGCTTGCCAGTAACTTTAAAAAACACATTTATGATACAGGGGGTGGATGGGATCACATTAAATAAGTTATAATTGCTGTCTTTTGGTCTATATTCATTCATAATTGTATCCGACAAAACAAAGTTTTGCGGATACAGTGTTTTTTAGCTCAGCTGACTGTAAGTCATCTGAGCTATAGTCGTGGTCCTTTGTCCGTCGTCTGTCCGTCTGTCCGTTAACAGGGCACATTTTAAAACCGTTGGACCTAAGAATCCAAAATTCTGCATACCATTAGATGTCCCCAAGATCTCCTACCATACAGAAAATTGGGTCATTAGAACTTCGTTCCTTCGAGATATTAAGGAAAAACCTCCGTTTTCCATAAAAAAGCAATTGTTACACTTCAAGTCTGGCTGATCCAAAACCACTGATCTGTTTTTGATCATATTTAGTATTCATATTCTTCCATATATTTTCTGTGCACATACCAAAAATTAAGTCAGTTTTGGGTATTATTTTGAAGTTATAGGCCCAAATATAATGCAATTTTTTAAAAATCAGGAAATATATTTGCTCACTTAACATGAGAATTGCTGAAGCTGAAGACTTTTTTTCAGGAATATAACTTTATTTAATCAAGATTCAATTGTTTGCCCAAAATTAGATCTGAATTTTGCAAATTTTTCAAGTTATGAGCATAAATAAAAAATTAATACCTTAAATTTTGTCCAACTTTGGCAGTTGCACGTTTTTTCCCTGTAAGCACTGTTGATTTAATTTTCACAGCATATATACATAAGGATTTAATCTTTTCAAATCTGAAATTTCAAAGAAATTGTTTGAAAAGAGTAGCTTTTATTCAAGTTTTCATACACCATGTCAAGTGTTGTTTATATCTGGCCCACCTAGTAGGACAGCCTTCACTTGCATTATGTAACCCACCCCAGGCAGCTTGCCTTGACCCAGCTTGGCCACTACTAGCAGGCTTCTCCTCTGCCCTGCACTCAACCCCCCCCCCCCCCCCAGCTGGTGCATAAACTAGATGAATGTTATAAATTTCTGTATTTTATTTTATTCTTGGACATGCTACATTTTAGATTTTGGATTGTACAACCAGGGTTACAATGATAAAAGTGCACATTTAATTGTGTCCACAAAGTGATGTATTGCTATGAAAGTATGGATGTTCATCAGATAAGTAATGCTTTACTTCAGAAGAGTAAAACTTCACCAGGTGTGAAATTGACTATTAATTCCAGTTATTAATTATAGCTTAGATTGTAATTAGCATAATGATATTGTTTGTCCCTCATTCAACCAACAGTGTGTATACTTTATTTGAAAAGATGTTTTTATTTTATCAAATTTACTGAATCTTTTATTTTATTTCGGTGAATAAAATTAAGCTTGTCCTGAAAACTCCAATGTGCAAAACTTTTTAATAGGAATTCAAGGAATAATTTTGTAGATGCCATGTTGTGGCATTATTTTCTTTTACATTCAGTTTAAACATTTGATTTAAAAATAATAAAATATATGTGTATGCATAATATGACCCAATGTGAGCTACAATCTGGATATATAATGATTGCAACTTAGAATTCTAATATTTTAACTTATATTTTCACTTTTATATTACAAATTTATAACACTTGTAAATAAAAAAAAATGAATCAGATAAAAACTATTAATGAAAAAAGTGGATATGCTAAAAAAATAGGCTTATATATAAACTTAAATGCATTATTCCTTTGAAAGTGAATGAAGGTATTAGTCCATTCTGTCCACTTGCCTGTCCATCTGTAAATTTTTCAAAAGCATCACAGTATCTCAAAACTTTTACTGTTTTTCTTCATGACAGTCTTGTCAGAGTATTAGTTTGCAATCATATATTGAGAACTTTACTATAACCAAGTAGGAGGGCCCTTTCCTCTTAGCTTCTCATATGCTTATATAAATATAAAACATTACAATAGAATATTTTTCATATTTTGCATTTGGGTCCTTTGTTTATATTCTGGATTCTCAACATCATTGTTTGGCTAAAACTGAATAAATACCAGACATGGTGCAAATACTTTGCAAATGTATATGAATATGAATATGAATATGTACTCCATTATAAAATTTCTTGCATAAGAATGGGAATTCAGGTAAAAATGAAAGTATTTGAATACCAGTGCAAATACTTTCAAAATGTATTCATGAATGCATATATTCTATAATATTAATTTAATAATTAGTTCAGTTATATTTTAATTAAAAAAATCATATGATTCTCTTGTTATTTTTAATAAATATTATATTGGCACAGCATTTGTTATTAAATTTTAATAAATAGTTAAACTCTTTTATTTTATGTGCTGCTTATAAGTTATATGGCCAGGTCAAAATCTGTGTGACAATAGCACTCCATTTGTTAATAAAATAAATGAAATCAATCCTCTTCCCTGTCTCCAAAAATACTATCAAAATCATACATAAGCTAAACACCAACAACTCATAATAAAGCTCATATTTATTACCACACAAAACCAGCATATGCCTCTTTCCCAAATCATATTTTTTATCATATATAACAGCTGAGCGCCGTGACCCATGGGTCCCTTGTTACTTGGTTCCGCTGCCGCATTTGATTCAGGAGAACTCCTATCAAGTCCTATGTGAACTGGTACCTAATCATTTTGCGTTGACCTCTGATCTTTTTTGAACCACATATCTTTGTATTCTTTTGACCTATCAGGCTGAAATTTTGCATCAGTGTAGCTTTTTGGTAACTTGATTTTCTTTTTAAAAAAATGGTGGTGTCAGTTGCAGCCATTTTTGCACAGAGCCCATCTGTTTTGTCTGCCTTGGGTTAAAATCACTCATATCTCTGCAATGGTTCGACTTATTAACAGAAATTTTGCATGCATATACATCCTTGATAGCCTTCTTGATTTAATGACAGGTAGCGCTACCTACATTCATGTTCACGCTGTAGACATCTATGCTAATATCTGAGGACTGGTTTTACGTATCATCCTGAAATTTTTGCTTGTGTTTAGATCTGGCATATCTCTTTATCATACACAAAAGTGATGGTGCCACCTGCAACCATTTTTGCACAGCATCCCATTTTTGTTTTGGATAAAATCACTCATATCTCGGCTGTGGTTTGACTAATCTTCCTAAAATTTTCCATATGTTTACATCATTGATAGTTTGCTCGATTTTGTGCCAGGTGGGGCCACCTACATCCACATTTAAGCTGCAGACATCCATGCTAATATCTCAGGAATGGTTCGACATAAAGGCCTGAAATTTTGCATGACTATAGATCATTCATAGCTCTACAGCTGGTACAAATTTAGTTGCCCAACTTATTGCAAGGTGTCCATCTGTTCATCTGCCTAGGGTTAAAATCATTCCTATCTCAGCTGTGGTATGACTTATCCACCTGAAATTGTGCATATGTATACTTTCTTGGAAAGTCCCTCAAATTGCAGTTTGCGCCACCTACAGTCATGTTTACATGGCAGACATTCATGCTAATATGCAACACATCTGGCTCTGTTCTTCCTTGCCACTCAATCCATGCTTCACTTCACCCGTTCTTCTACTATTTGGTGGATACACGTAGTTGCTTGTCAACTACTAGTATTCTAGTTAAATAAAACCTTTGTGAGTAAAGAGAACAATATCATGTGTTTGCCTTGTCCTTTATTTTTAGAACAGAAAATTAATTCTCTATTTGTTCTAATTTTGTGACAAGCAAACAGATCTGATAATTTCTGTAAATGTCCAAATTTTGCTAAGAAACTCCCACATGACACTGGAGCGAGCAAGCAAATGATTTTTTGAATACCCATTTTGACAGCTTAGGCATTTTTGGAACATCATAGAAGTTTACTGACAGCCCTCTATCTTTGTCTAGACGGGCTGAACCTGAGCTTACACCAGAAGAGAGGGATGCTAGAACAGTATTTGTGATGCAGCTGTCTGCCCGCATCAGACCTCGAGACCTGGAGGAATTCTTCTCATCCGTGGGAAAGGTAAGGGAGTCTGATGACTAATGCAAATTGACATATTTATTACTAAGGTCTCATTTTTAACATATCACAAAGTAAACAGAATGAATTAAAACTTACGCCTGAAGAAGGAAAGTACTGCAATTGATACTGTTTTTCATGTTGAATGCTTGAAATTGTACATGGTATGCAGTAAAATTACCATCGCATTTGGATGAGACTGACATTGTCAGTGATATCAGACTATAAGCAAGCTCCCTTTATGGTTACATTTGACTTTTTCAGGTTCGAGATGTTCGCATCATTACAGACAACAAGACTCGTCGCTCAAAAGGCATTGCTTACATAGAATTTGCTGAAACAGATTCTGTACCATTGGCCATGGGCTTGCAAGGTCAGAGGTTATTGGGCGTGCCCATAATAGTGCAGGCATCGCAAGCAGAGAAGAATCGAATTGGACAGGCTGGAGCGGTGGTACAGAAAGGAATGTCCGGCCCCATGAGGCTCTACGTTGGCTCGCTACACTTCAACATCACAGAAGATATGCTCAGGGGAATATTTGAACCTTTTGGCAAGGCAAGTTGTTCTGATATATGATGACAGGCAGCGCATCTGTTAAGACCTTGAAAGACATGACATTTGAAATATAAAGATCAAGGTCTTGGAAAGTCCTTAAAATTTTAGCTTTTGCCCTTTGAGACCTTGAAAAAAAGGGTATTGTCTGCTATGTAATGAATTTTGATTTTACAGATGAAATAAGTAGGTGCATTTAATTATTGTTAAATTGTTTGAACTATTGTATTCTCTCAATAGCAGAATCTGTCAAGTGTCACACATCCTTTTGGGTAACAGCTGCTCACTGAAATTGGATTGGTCACTGTTCAATGACCACAACATATATGAGTGATAAGTGAATGTAAAATATGGTATAGATATCTTTTATTTGTTCGAAACTTAATTTAAGTGTATAAATAGGAGATGTCCTACTGTGATTTGCATAGTCTCAGAAACCCTGTTGAGTAATTGTGACCTTTAGAAGACAGACTTAAATCTGTGACTTAAATTTTCATTTACAACATTTGAAATCAAGGTGGTCAGAGAAAAGAACAAATTCTCCAATTCCCATAATGAAAAACAATTATTTAATTGTTAGTGTTCTGTCAGATTCAGTTTGACTGATACATTTAATAGTATCTGTGTGTCTTAAAAACAAAAAAAATGTTAACTTAGGTTAACTTAGGAGATTACATCTACATCAATTTGAAGTTATTCTGCCAAGCGATTGTAAACATCAGTTAGAAGGTATTATTAAAAAATATAGAAAATCTGCTTGTGGTATTTATGGCTATGATTGGTCCCAGTTCAATGTTGTCTTTCAAAATATCAGATTTCTGTTTCGACTGTTTTACTAGGTATATATGTGGTTCTTTTACTTTACAGATTGACCAAATCAATTTGATGATGGACAGTAGTACAGGGAGATCCAAAGGCTTTGGTTTCATTACGGTTGGTCACTGTTATATCTTAGTGAAGTGTGGTGCAGCCCTCCAGTTGCCAAATTTTAAGTCAGATTTTTATAGTGTGGCTTTTTTTTTGCACTATTTAGTTATCTTTAATTTAAAAATACAAAACTTGTTTGTTAGTTGCTACAGGAAAGCTTTGTTGGCTTGGTTTTAAATATATTTCAGCTTTATAAAAACATGTAGCAATTCCTAAGTTATCAAAAAGATTTTGTTGGCCGAGACATGTCTTGTTTGAAAGAGTTAATACAAATTGTATAGAGGGTACATAAAGAAAGCACTTTATTCTTTTTGATTGATGAGTAACCTTTTTTGTCCACAGTTCCATAATGCAGAAGATGCCAAAAAAGCTCTGGAGCAGTTGAATGGGTTTGAGTTGGCTGGTCGACCGATGAAGGTTGGTCATGTGACTGAAAGGACAGCAGACACACAGGGCTCATCTGCGCTGGACAGTGATGAAATGGACAGGGCTGGCATTGATCTCGGAGCTACAGGCAGATTACAACTAATGGCCAAATTAGCAGAAGGTAAGTGCATTTAGAACTTGTTCATTGGCTGTTCATGTTTGCTGCGTACACATAGCACTGGTCTTCATGTTTAATTTTAGTTTGTGGTTTTAGGTTAGCTACAGATTTTTTAACTGGTTTTCTTATGACAATAAAAAGAATTTTAGAATCACAAAAAATAATATAAATTAACATAAGAGCACTCAGATACACCAAAAAGTGTAGAACAAACTAAAAATTCAAATGAGAAATGAAATAAAAATCAGACATCCATGCACAAAACGTACACAGAAGAAAGAAATGAGATTTAAAATAAATTGCAAAGCAGACCAATACATAAAGAGATACAGAGATCAGGTTGGGCCACAATTTCACGATATTTGCATGGGAATTCAAATAAAATTGCTAGTATTTTCGTGCTAAAGTGCTTGGAAATCACAAGGTAAAAATAACTGTTCCTGCTGAGATTGTTTTAATGAGCCCTTGGAAAGAGCAGCATGCGATCACCACTAGTCTTGGTGGACATCATCCATTGATAATTAATGGCTGGTGCGCTGAATAAGTCTCAGTACTTGTTTTAAATGTCACTTGCAATATGTATGTATTTAACGTAGATTCACTAGATCCAGCTAGTTCTGTCATCATTTAATTTGGCACGTATTTCATCAGGCGATTAGGGCACCAGTGTACATATATTATAATGAGCAGGAACCTGGGAGGATCAGCAGACGGAACATCAGAGAGGAGGTTGTTTAACTAAAGGTTTTGCTTTAATTATGCCCAAGCCAATTTTGGTAGCACCACCTGCAGTTTCTGATTTTTTTTAACAAATTTTTATCGGATTTTTCAATGTTGGCCTTTTGTGCAGGATATCTCCAAAGGTATTAAACACAGGAACTTCATTTCTTCAGTGCTGTTGCATTATATTTACAAAATCTTGGTCAAGTTCAAAGATGGGTGATCTTGACCTCTACTTTTCAAGGTCACAGAGCTTAGTATAGAAATTTTTATGAAAAATGCACATGTATGGATTTTTTTTCACAATTCCTGCAGATACTGGTCTGATTTTTGGTGTGTTGCTTGATAATGACCCGTTACAGATTGGGTTTGCATTTTGCCCTTGTTGACCTACTTTTGACCATACGACACCTCCTGAACTTAAAAAAATTTACAAAATTTAACAAATGTTTCTAATTTGCCCCAGGCAGGGGCATTCGTGTCGTTCCGACACATCTAGTTTGTTCTAGGATCTAAATGAAAGATTTGTCATAAAAGTGGTCCATTGACTTTTATAATGCCTTGATGCCCTACTGAAGATTAATTAGCCAGGGTAAAGACCCAATGTTCCCCACGGCCCCCTGGTTCTACATTCAATTAATATTTCATGTTTTGCCGGTAGCCGGTTCAGGCACCAGTTTGCAAACTTAATATTAGCATGACCTTGGGAGACCAGGCTGTCTGAACATTGACTCGGGAGTTGTTTATTTAAAAATGTTGTTGATATACCAATATTGGTCCATAATATAATGTTTTGATGTCCCATTGAAGTTTAATGAGCCAGCTTAAGTTCCCAGGCTTCTCAGGCATTCAGTGATATGTCTAAAATTAATTTTGTGACCCTTACTATACTTCGTCATGGGTTAGTCAAAGCCAAGCAACACACACAGTTGCAACTGTTGACCCTGTATCAGCATACTGCAGCGTTCCTATAGTTGCAGCCTAGCTTTCGAGGAAAGAAATTGTCCCATTCTGCGTTCCCATATACTTCCCAGTAACAGAATGTGGTGTGGCCATTAAGTGTTGGGTGTTTGCATTCCAGTTATGGTTCCGTCCTGGTATTTTAAAAACATGGGGTTTGGCCATTAGACTGCATGCCGCGGTAGATGATTATTTATACCAATATAGGCAGTATAGCGACTAAAAATGTAGACAATGACACTTGGTACATTAGACAGCCATGAAGGAAACTACTGTGAGAAAATAAAGCATAAAAGACAAATTGTATTTTTTTTATTTTTTTCTGTGCATTATTGGTTATAACACAAAAAGTTGTAATGTTAAATCTCATGATTTCAAAAAAAAATCTCACTGTGTCACATCTTAATGAACACAAAAATCTCACTTATTTTTTACATCCAGCTTAATCCCTTAGGCAGTTTGAAAAATAGAATTTAATGAGTCTGTATCCCTGTCAGCCCAGAACAGTCATTGGTCACACAATTATTATGGAAGAACAGAATCCAACAAGAAAACAAACATGATTTCATTTCATTATGACACCATACCCAGATGGCATTTTGTATATGCTTGTTGTTCACTATTTTGTGAAATTTTTCAAGTGAAAAAATGTTTAATTTCAAATTGTGAATCTTTACAGGGACGGGATTTCAGATACCCAATGCTGCAGCGAATGCCCTCAACATGAACTCTGGAACGCAGCCACCACCACCAGCAGCAACAGGACAAAATGGAATGCAACAGTCACAGTCAACCCCACCAATTGCCACGCAGTGTTTCTTACTGTCAAATATGTTTGATCCTGCAAGGTGAATATAAAACTTTTCAGTGTTATTTAGATGATATCCTGTAACCTAATGCAATATTTTCAGTTAAGAGATTCACATGTCAACTGGTTCTTTTTGAATCATCCTAGTTCTTTCATGACGAAGGTAGTATTATTAGTTAATTGTTAATATCCAATTGAGTGTTTTAATATCACTTTTTCAGGTCTCTGTGACTGTATAGGTAAATTTTGGATGAATGTAAGAAATGGTACCTTGAGATCTCGGACCTTTTACATCTCGGCCCACACGAAGTCGGACCATTTCAGATCGGACTATAACGTTCTCGGACCACGGGGCCGACGATCTTGGACCACTTTGTAATTGGCCACTACGATCTCGGACTACTTTGTGATCGGGCAACTACGATCTCAGACCAATGTAACAAACATGTTCTGCCTAATTAAACTGTTATGAAACAACCGAGGTTATGTTAACAATACACATTGGGAATATTGAAAAAAGACGACCCACGCTTCTATATAGGGTAACCATATTATTTCGTCTGAACGCGATTCAGAAGTTAAAAATTCCATTTGGACAAGTTAGGCCTACGACATAGCTCAATATATATATATATCCACTCAGAAAAAAAATTCACACACACATACACACACACTTAAAATATAATAGTTAGTGTCAAACGCATGACACCATGTTTTTAAGTAAAAAATGAAAAAGTTTATTAGAATCTAATATTTACAATATAAAAGAGGTATGAAAACCGAAATATGAAATATGAAAAATCTACATAAACCAAAAATTGCATTTTGAGCATGTGTGCATCAAAGAATCGGAACAGGTGTATTGCGATTACATATCTACAATTGAACTTCTGTACTAGATAATATTACATATAATATTACAGAGTGAAAACAGTTGTAGTTTCGATATATACATAAAACAAAAATTTAAATGTGGGAAATGATTGACACCATATTTTAACTCAAGAACTGACAAAGTTTATTAGAAATTAATAAATACAATATAAAAAGGAGACACGAAACAAATCACACTCTCATCTTATATTACAGTGAAAACAGTTGTAGTTTAGATATATACATGAAATAAAAAAGTAATTAATAAGTTAATTTAACCATAGAGTTACAATAAACTTATTTACATCAGATTTCACTCGCACAAAATTTTCATTTTTATTTTTTATTTTGTCCAAACAAATTACATACCGATTCCCTGTTATAATTTAGGAAAATATATCTTCAAGGGCAATTATTTTCCATCGGAAAGGCAGCACTAACCATTCATGTATGTATGTATGTATGTATGTATATATATATATATATATATATATATATATATATATATATATATATATATATATATATAAACTAACCATACTATCGCATTTTGCATAAATCCTTGGATGTGCCTTATGGTCACACAGTCGTAAGCTGGGGCTGGTAGATGCGGCTCGCTCTCCTCAGGAACTTCGATGTGGAGATATCCCCCGCTTCTCACGCACCCCAAAGTTCCACTATTCTTTTCTCGGACTTCCTTTACTTTGACTTCTGGTATATCTTCAGATTTTTAGCTGACATTAACTTTACCTACAGTGGCAACGGTTTCGCCTCATCGTGAGGCTTGGGGATCAGCAGGTATCATTAATTCAATCTTATCTTTCTTTCAATCTTTCTTTCATTCAATCTTTCATTCATTCATTCATTTTTCATTCATTCTGTCTTTCTTCCATTCAATCTTTCATTCATTCAACCTTTCTCTGAATCAGTATTTCTTTAATTTCTTCAATCTTTTGTTGGTTTAATCTTTTATTCATTCTGATCATTCTTTCATTCAATCTGTCTGTCATTCAATCTGTCTATCATTCATTCTATCTTTCTTTCAATCTTCTTTTATTCATTCAATCTTTCATTTCTTCTGATCTTTCTTTTATTCAATCTTTCTCTCATCAAACCTTTCTTTCATTCAAACTTTCTTTCATTCAATCTTTCTTTTATTCAGTCTTTTTTTCATTCACTTTTTCATTCATTAAATCTTTCTCTCATTCAATCTTTCTTCCAGTCAATCTTTCATTCATTCTGATCTTTATTTTAATCTATCTGTCTATCATTCAATCTTTCCTTCATTCTGTCTTTCTTTCATTAATTCTTTCTTTCATTCAATCTTTCATTCAATCTTTCTTTATTACTTTCATTCTTTATCACACACACTCGAATACTTTAATACACGATCAAAGCACAAACTTTAGAATTACATTTATATATAAATTATGATTAAGACGATAAGCAGCGAATAATTAATGATGGAGAGAATGATAAAGAGAAAGAGGCAATAGTTATATGTGGAGTAAGCAAGGCTTTTTCTTGATTTAAAAATTAGCTTTAACATGGTTTGAAGACAGAACAAATACATTTGACAACGACATCATGAGTCCGATCGAGGTCTGAACGGGTCCGATAATTGTGGTCCGAGATGGTACGGAATGTGGTCCGAGATCGTCAATCCGGTGGTCCGAGATTGTACTAATTTGGTCCGACTTCGTGTGGGCCGAGATGTAAAAGGTCCGAGATCTCCAGAAAGCTAAGAAATGGGTGTACTGTGAACTCCTGTTAGCTATTCCTACATATTTCTGATTATATGAACCCTAATTGTGCTCTATAGTGATCACTGTGTCAGTCCATCCTCCTGTCTTTCTGTCCTTCCTTCTCTCTTTCCTTCTGTACTTCTGTCCTTCCATCAGTGACACTTTCTTTCGAGCATTATAACTCAACAACAACATACTTCAGCTTTCCCTAATTAACAGGGATGATTGGTACATATGAGGGCTCCAGACCTATTGAATTACAGACCTGACAGAATTCTAATATTTCTGCCACAGCCCTATCACTGATTTTCTTTCGTGCGCAATAACTCAACAACAACATACTTCAGCTTTCCCATCCCTATTGAATTACAGACCTGTCATAATTCAAATATGGCAGCCACAGTCCATTTGCTGATTTTCTTTCGCACATGATAACTCAAAAACAACATACTTCAGCTTTCCAAAATTCACAGGCATGATTGGTACTTATGAGGGCTCCAGACCTATTGAATTACAGACCTGTCGGAATTCCAAAATGGCCACCACAGCCCAACCACTGATTTTCTTTCTTTCAGTTTCCTCTTTAATTTTATTTGAACATTTTTATTTTTCCCTCATGTATATGAATAAAAGCCTAATTCTGTTTGTCATATTTTTCAACTTTAACCTATACTTTTCACCCATATGTAAACTAGTCCAGCACTACCAGAAATGTGGGGCCCTCTGAGGACCATTGTCAGACCACATCTAGTTGATCATTAGTCATAGTGTATAGCTTTTGTATTTGGGAAGATATACTTATTGTTATCTTTGATGGATTTCAGTGAGACTTCAGCCACGTGGGATGTAGAAATCCGTGATGATGTCATTGAACAATGTAATAAGCATGGCGGCGTTCTACATATATACGTGGATAAGGCCTCTCCGCAGGGCAACGTGTACGTCAAATGTCCCAGTATAGCAGCAGCAGTAGCATCCGTCAACAGCTTGCATGGCCGATGGTTTGCTGGTCAGTACTTTTCATTATATGCCTTTCTTATAGACAAATCATAATGGTATTGGCAGCATCTGTTAATTTACCTTTACTGTCTTAATAACTTTTGACAACTTTGATGGATTTTCATAAACCTTATGAATATTTACCAGGAAAAGTATCTTGCCTTTGTTCAGTTCATTTAAAAATCCAAATATATTTAATGAGATCAGAGGGCAACAACAGACTTAGGTGCCCTCATAATAACTTACCTAGAATTGAATCGATTTTGAAGAAACTGATTTATGAAGATTTATCAATAAAGCATCTCCTAAGTTCAGTTCTTGGCAAAATATGTGCTTGTTTAATGAGGTCATATGTCTCAAGGCTTAAAACAGGGTTATTATTCCTTCTAGTATTTTGAGGTCAGATGTCTCAAGGCTTGGTATTCATTCTGATGTTTTAAGGTTAGATTTCTCAAGGCTTAAGACAGGGTTATTATTCATTCTGATATTTTGAAGGGCACAGATTGTGTTTCAATCAATAGATTAATTGGGGTATTTCCATGTTTAAAAAAAACTTTTCCTTTCTTTGCAGGCAAAGTGATAACGGCAGCCTACGTACCTCTACCAAATTACCATTCATTATTCCCTGACGCCCAGCGAGCCACACAATTAGTCATGTCAACTCAACAGACCATAGCCCTGGGACTGGCGCCGGGCATGGCAGCACCCACAGCAGCAAACTTCCATTGACCATCCCCTTCACCGTCTTAATCACAACTATGCCGTGTGGTATTGTAAGGGCAAAAGTTATTTCATCACCAGTTCGTATGGTCCATGTGTCCAGTTGAAAGCTCTTGAGTAGTCTGAACTGCCCACACCGACTTCTCACAGTGGGTTGAGATAGCAACGTCATGATTCACATTGGAGAAGCCCTTTGGAGATGTGAAACAGGACAGTTCATGAATAATCATACACAGAGACTGTTAACTGCAGGTGCAGTGCCCAGCAGTAATTTATATACATATAGTATGTGTAAACAACCAAACTAGTGACCAGACAGCTGGTGTGCAAGATGCGTGAGGTTCCAGGGGGATTGTGGGAACCAGCACAGGATAACTTCTGTGAGAGGGATACACCGCTCCTGGGACACGTTGCACATTGCTTAAGGTGTAAAAAGATTGAAATTATTACGATGGAAAATTATGATTCTGGAAGGGTTATCTTTTGAACATGCATTATAATTTGTCACCATTGTGTATGACACCTGGAGGATGGTGAATTCTTTTAGTTCTATTTTGTGTCAAAAACCATAATTTTAACCTGCGTTGTTTAGGGTTTCAAATTAATTGGAGAGCTCCTTGATCTTTTTCACATCATTTGGGATTGAACAGCTGTGTGGCAGACTGGTACAAAAATGAATCCTAGTGAGGAATTAAAAAATGAGGCTAGTATGTATTTTATTTATAAAAAAAAACCAGAAATTTTTTACAGACTTGTGTAAAACTGAATTTACAGATTCAATATATTTATTCCACACATTGTGTTCTATTATTTTGATTGGTGATTGAACAGCAGTGTGACAAGCTGGAATTTAAAATAAGTCCAGGCCACTATATATTTGATTTATAAAATACTGACTGAAAATTTGAACAAATATGCAAAAAAAAATTTTGCAGATTCCACATTATATATATTTACCACACTTTGTCTATTATTTTGATAATACTGTAAGGAACGGACAAGATTTTATTTTAGATTTCCATGTAAATAGTTTCTTTGTTAAATAAAGGTCTGTGTGGATTCATAAAAATTATGTGATCCAAACTTTTTATGCGAATACATGAGCAGTCCCGGCACCTTTATTAAACATCTTATAATCAGGCTGTAAAGATGATTAATTGGAAAATGGCCACTTAGTTTGTCTGTAACAGCTAGAAGTCTGTGCGTGTTAATGCACGTAGACCGTGTGTTCTTCCTGGAGGTGTTTGTTAAGACGAAAGTGTTACTCCCGAATGGTTTCATGTCAATATTAGTCGTATGACAGACTTATCTTTTGATATGTTGTCAATAAATGAATATATTTAGTCAGTTTAGCATACTTTGCTTTTGTGGATGTTAGTGAAGAAGGAATGATGAATGTTAGAAATGTGGGAATATGTGTGTGTTAGCACGTGAGGGGGGACAAATCTGTGCTAATTATTCGACACTGTGTTACATTGCAATTGGACTGATGGAGCCTACTTTTGAATGTTGTCACTGTAGTCCTGTGGGGAAACTGCTCTGCAGTTGCCGTCCATGCCCTTGCAACAACACTATACATGGCCAGAAATCTCAACTTTCGGCTACAAGTAAGGAATTGAGCACATGAAACCACAAGTCTTAGTGTTGGGCCAAAAAAACATTAAAGGTATGGTTCTCAGGCACCACCCGCATCAATTTTAAACCCCCTCATCAAAACTTTTTATTTTGATTTTCAACAAAAACTTTCCAATTTTGAGCTGCTGCCGCTCCCATATTTCTTTCAAGAAGATAAAACCATACAATTTCCTTAGTTTTGTAGTGTTTTCACTTATTTAGCAAAATGAAACTGTTATTTTCATGCTTTTCCCTTATCATTTGACATTTTTATCGAAACATACCAAAAAATATTAAATAAAAAAAGCGCCCGCCCGCATTGATTTCTGAAAAAAGTGCCTGAGAACCATACCTTTTTTTTATTTTGGCCTTAATCCCATCTCTCTGGTGACTGGTCATTTCTTGCTCTTTCCAGAGCTTTCAGTTTGCATAACCTGTGGCAGACGGGATTGTGTGCAGTCAGGAATTCAGTCTACAGGGAGATAACTGTATCCCAGTAAAGAACATGTATAAAATGAACAAACATTTAGCAGCTGATCTGATTTTCAGTGCAGTTTGTGACATGACGTGTAGTGCCACTTGTAGACACTCAGAGCTGCAGTCTGGTTGGGTACAGACTTCCCCCCCCCCCCCCCTTTCTCTTCTCCAACCCCCCCCCCTTTCATGACCGAAAGAACAAAATTGCCGCACCCCTCACAGTACTACAATTTTCTTATTCTGCCATTTTTAGCTCGGCTGACTATAAGTCATCTGAGCTATAGTTGTGGTCCATCGTCCGTCTGTCCGTTAAACTGGCATGTTTCGACACCATTTGACCTACGAATCTGAAATTTGCCATACAGTTAGAAGTCCAAAAAATCTCCTACCATGCAGAAAATTGGGTCAATAGGATTTCGTTCCTTCGAGATATTAAGGAAAAACCTCAATTTTTTATTAGAAATATACTTTCACACTTCAGGACTGCCTAATATCAAAACCACTCATATGGTTTTCTTCATATTTACCCTAAATATTCCTCTATATAGTTCCTATGTACATGCCAGAAATTAAGTCAGTATTATTTAATTTAAAAAAGTTATGGGCCCAAACATAAAAGACTTTGTAAAAAAAATCAGGAAAGATATTTGGTCACTTAAGACAAAAAGTGTTAAAGGTAGGGACTTTTTTTTCAGTAATACAACTTTAATTGATCAAAATTTAATTGTATACCAAAAATTAGATCAAAATCTGTTAAATTTTGAGCTCAGCTGACTTTCAGTCATGCTGGGCTATAGCGATGGGTCTTTGTCCGGCGTCCTTCCGTCTGTCCGTCCGGCTGGCCGGCTGTTCGTTAGCAGGGCACAAATCCTAGGGGCTAGGGCCATGAACCCTATGCAGTCTTAGAGGTTCTAAAAAGATCTCCTTGCAAACCTGAAATTAGGTCACTGTGTCCTATATTCTCGAAGTTATGGGGTGTGTTTGCACCCCCCAGAAATAATTCTTTTAGCCAAAATTTTCATCCCAAACCTTCCATCTTTCAAATACAGCTCACCTACCAACAGGGGAAGAACCATAATTATTTTGAGGTCACAAGGTCAAAGGTCAAGGTCACAGAACAAACTTCTTTGAAAAGCCTGTGGATGCATTTTAAGCCAAACCTCTCATCCCAATTCTTTGATCTTTCATATATAGCTCACCTACTAAGTGGGAGAAGAATCAATCCTATGGATGTTGAGGTCACAAGGTCAAAGGTCAGGGTCACAGGATCCACTTCTTTAAAAAAGGTTGTGGACACATTTCAAGCTAGACCTTTCATTCCAAACCTTTCAGCACTGATATCGCTTCTCTGCCAACAGGGGAAAAGACCTGTTGATTTTGAGGTCAAAGGTCAAGTTGACAGCACCCTCTTCTTGCGTCCAGTCATTTATAGGCAAACTTTTCAATCTATACTTTCTATCTGTCATATTTGGCTTACCTACCAATAGGGGAAGAAGCCTATTGATGTTAAGTTTCAAAGGTCAATGTCACAATATTGTTCTAAGGCCAAAAAAAATTAAAGGTATTGTTCTCAGGCACCGCCCGCATCAAAACTTTTTATTTTGATTTTCAATAAAAATTTTCCAATTTTGAGCTGCTGCCGCTCCGATTTTCTTTCAAGAAGATAAAACCATACAATTTACTTTGTTTGTAGTGCTTTTACTTATTTAGCAAAATAAAACTGTTATTTTCTTGCTTTACCCTTATCATTTGACATTTTTATCGAAACATACCAACAAATTTAAAATAAAAAAAGCGCCCGCCCGCATTGATTTCTGAAAAAAAGTGCCTAAGAACCATACCTTTTTTTATTTTGGCCTAAATGCTTGTGAACATATTTCAAGTGAAACTGTTCAACCCAAACCTTCAGTCTTTCACATATGCCACATCTATGCATCACTCAATGTGATTCAAACTTCATATTTATGCGTCTTTTTGCATGAAAAATAACTAATTGATTTTGAGGTCAGCTGGTCAGGAGGTTAAAGGTTGCAGGTCTAAGTTATTCACTCATTGGTTGCCAAGTAATTACACCCGGCCAGATGTAATTGGTTAGTAGTTACCCATCATTTAGAAAGAATCCAGTTAATATGTGGGCAAAAGGCCAAGGTCATAGGTCAGGTCAACTTATTTTGTAGACCATCTCTATTTTTCTTGTATATATAAGCTTGCACTCCAGCTGGTACATCTCACCATGTGGCTGTAATTGTGAGTGACACTGGTGACATATGACTCCCTTTTGTATCAGGCTATTAAGTGATAAGGCTGAGTGATAAGTACCTCGTTACTGCATAACAAAACACTGTTGTTGGAATACTTCAACCAGGAATTAACACTATGAGAGTATAGTATTAAGGTTTAGCTACTGATTTATTAGATGATGGGAACATTTTGCAGTTTATTTTATAGAATCATAGCAATAAACGTAGTTTCCTAGATATCTGAACATTTTTATATAAATCACCACATATAAAAACAAGTGTTTGTTCTCATAATATGTGGATGTGTACTTGATTTAGGATGGCTTTATTTTATTACAATACTCATAGTCATGCTTTCTGCATTTCTTTTCTTCCAGGTTTTGCAGTTTACCAACCCTGCTGACCCCATTGAAAAGCAGAGTGATGATAAAAAATATTGGACCTACACTTTTACATTTGCATATCTATAAATCTGATATGAGCGCCTGAACATACCTTTTGAATTGTTTTGGACATTCATTACTGTAACATCATTTGGAGAATTTGCCCCAAGTTTGGTCTTTTATTGGAGGATGTGCGATATCAAATGTCAGACTTGTCAGAAATCCATTTTGTCTGCCAGTTAGCCACCTTAGAAATCCCCTTTTCAGTGCAGTTTCAGTAATTTTACTTCAATTTTTGGTCCGATTTAGAGAATGGTTGTTATCTGATTTCAGACCTGTCAGAAGTCCAAAAATGGCCACCAGGCAACCATCTTTAAATTCCTTTTGATCATATTATCTCAGGAACTGTTTAAGTGAAGGCAGTCGGATGTATATTAATGTAATCTTGCAAAGGATTGGGTCAAATATTTCTTAATAAATATTATCATAATATATGAAAGTGCAGTACAGTTGGCTTGTATTGAATAAAAATTCATACAGAAGCACCTGTTTCTCAATAATTCTTGCATGGATTTCCTTGATTTTTTGCTATATATTTTTCATATATTTGCCCTTTGTGGTGTTCCTTTTGAGACTGACAGGTATCAAGTAAGCTATGGGAATAGTTCTGGATACCTTAACAATCATACATTTTCCCCAGACCATCAATACACTGTGTTTTAACCAGACATTTTATATATTTCTGTTGTCGTAGAAAATTTCAACAAATTGGCAAATTGGTTCTTCAAAATTTGACTGGAAGTTGTGAATCTCAGCCCATGATGTCGCAGGTCATGCTTGGCAGCTGAGCGTCATGACCCATGGGTCACTAGTTTTAAATATTGGCAAAAATATAAAATTGGTACCTTAAATTTTGCCCAAGTTTGACCATGGCACGTTTTTTCCCTGTAAGTACTGTGGATTTAATTTTCACAGCATGTTTTTGTTAGCATTTTGTCTGTTAACACTAAAAATATTTGAAACCATTTGTTAAAAAACTGTAGATTTTATTCAAGTTTTCAAGCACCATGTCACATCAAGCTAGTGTTATGCAGTTTGCTAGAGCTCAACTCCCCAGCTTCAGCTCTAAGTTCCTTAAATTTAGGATACAGTTAGATGTCTCCAAAATCCCCTACCATGCCAAGAATTTTATCACTAGGACTTAATTCCTTCGAAATATTAATGAAAAACTTCATTTTTCCATTAAAAACCCATTGTTACACTGTAAGACTGCCTAATATCAAAACCACTGATCTGACTTTGATCATATATAATATACATATTTTTCTATACATTCGCTATGCACATGCCAGAAAAGATGTCAGTATTGCGTAATTGTTTTAAGTTATGGGCCCAAACATAATGCACTTTTTAAAAAATCAAGAAATATTTTTACTCCCTTAACAAGAGGATTGCTGAAGCTAGAGATTTTTTGTCAGGGATGTAACATTATTTAATCAAGATTCAATTGAATACCAAAAATTAGTTCTGAATTTTTCAATTTTTATAAGTTATTAGTATAAATATAAAATTAGTACCTTAAATTTTGCCCATCTTTGACCATGGCACGTTTGTTTCCTGAGAGCACTGTTGATATAATTTTCATATCATGCACACATAAGAATTTCATCTTTGTAGTTTAGAAAGCTGAAAGAAATTGGCCAAATATTGTAGCTTTTATTAATGTTTATATGAGACGTCAGACCCAGGCTTAATCCAGCCCCTCTTCAGTCACCTGTATGTTGACCTTCATCAGATTATGCATGCTTGAGCGAAGCATACACTGGGGCAGCCAGGCAGCTAATGCCCAGCCACAGTTGAACCAAACTCATCTAGTAGTTGTTTTGAAAAACAACATAACAATAAACAATAAATTAATAATTTTGTATTGGTTTTTAGCTCAGCTGACTATAAGTCATCTGAGCTATAGCGATCACTCTTTGTCCGTCTGTCCGTCCGTCTGTCCGTTAACCAGGCACAAATCGTAACCGCTGGACCTAGAAGCTTGTAACTTGAGATTCTGAGAGGTCCATGAAAAATCTCCTTGGAAACCAGAAATTAGGTCTCTGTTACCCATATCCTTCGAGCTATGGGGCCCCAAAGTACCCCCCCCCCCGAAAAGTTAAAAATTTCATACAAAAACTTCAATATCTCATTAACTACTTGACTGATGGTCATGATTTTTGCCATACATATTGATCATGAGATGTTCCATCAGTTCCTGCAGACTGGTGGCGCCACCTGTATTGTTCGATTTTTTTACGATTTTTTCCTCTATTTTTGAGACCTTTAAGGATGCTGTCATCTGTTAACGTGGCACAAATCGCAACGACTGGACCTAGAATCTTCATTCTCGACACACTGAAAGACCTATGAAAAGTCTCCATTGAAACCAGAAATTAGGTCTCTGTTACCCATATCCTTCGAGCTATGGGGCCCAAAAGTACCCCCAAGAAAAGTAAAAAAAATTCATACAAAAACTTCAATATCTCATTAACTACTTGACTGATGGTCATGATTTTGGCATAACTATTGATCATGAGATGTGTCATCACTTCCTGCAGACTGGTGGCGACACCTGTATCGTTGGATTTTTTATGAATTTTTTTCTCTATTTTTGAGACCTTTCAAAATGTGAACATCTGTTAACAGGGCACAAATCATAAAAACTGGACCTAGAATCTTCATTCTTGACACACAGGGAGACCCATGAAAATTCTCCATGGAAACCTGAAATTAGGTCTCTGTTACCCATATTCTTTAGGCTGTATGGCTCCAAAATACCCCCCAGAATAATGGAAAATTTGATACAAAAAGTGCAGTATCTCAATAACTACAACACTGATGGTCATGATTTTCGGCATACATATTGATCATGAGCTGTTCCATCAGTTTCTGCAGACTGGGTGCGCCACCTCTATTTTTTTCAAATTTTTACGAATTTTTTTTTCTCTTTTTTTGAGACCTTTAAAGATGTGGTTATCTGTCAACAGGGTACAAGTTGCAACAACTGGACCTAGAAACTTCATTCTTGTCATGCAAGGAGGCCCATGAAGAGTGCCTGTGGAAACTTGAAATTAGGTCTCTGTTACCTATATCCTTCAAGCTATAGGACTCTGAAGTATCCCTCAGAATAATGGACAATTTGATACAAAAGCTGAAGTATCTGAACAACTAATGCAGAGATCATCATGATTCTTTGCATGGATATTGACCATTAAGTGTTTTTATTAGTTTCTGCAGACTTGTGGAGCCACCTGTATTTTTGTATCCTCCAAAACGAAGTTTTGCAGATACTATGTTTTTGACCGGGTTCCTCCGCCGCCGCCACGTTTGTTTCCAGAGAGCTCCTCTGAGAAAAATGGACCGATTTTTCCGAAACTTACGCCAATTATCGAGTCACATGTGAACTAGTGCCTAACCAATTTGTGTTGACCTCTGACCCTTCCCCTCTATCCAGCGTCCATTTGTGCGTCTGTTTCCACACATAAACCCTCATATCTCGAGAACCGATTGACCAATCAGGAAATAAAATTTATACAAATATAGCCCTTGGATTGCTAACATACACAAAAATGGTGGCGCCACCTGTAACCATGTTTGCACAGTGTCCATCTGTTCATCTGCCTTGGGTTAAAATCACTCATATCTCTGCAGTGAATTGACTAATTCACCTGAAATTCGGCATGCATATACATCCAGGATAGCCTTTTTGATTTTATGACAGATGGCGCCACCTACATTCACATTCACACTGATCACATCCAAGCTCATATCTCAGGAACCGTTTGACCGATTGGGCCAAAATTTTGCATGTGCATAGATCTCACATAGCTCTTTATCATACGCAAAACTGGTGGCGCCAAATGAAACCATTTTTGCACAGCGTCTGTTTTCTGCCGTGGGATAATTTCACTCATATCTCGGCAGTGGTTTGACATATCTGCCTAAAATTTTGCAGTTTTATATATCCTGGATAGCTTTCTTGATTTTATGACAGGTGGCGCCACCTACATTCTAGTTTATGCTGCAGACATCCGATCTCATATCTCGGGAACCGTTCGAACGATTGGGCCAAAATTTTGCATGTGTATAGATCTCACATAGGTCTTTATCATACACAAAACTGGAGGGGCCACTTGCAACCATTTTTGCACAGCATCTGTCTGTTTGTCTGCCGTCGGCTAAAATCACTCATGTAGTGGTTTGACTTTTCTGCCTAAAATTTTGCATATGTATACAACTTGGACAGCTTTCTGGATTTGTGGTAGGTGGCACAACCTACATACACATTTAGGCTGCAGACATCCATGCTACTATGCAACACAACTCACTCTATTTCCCCTTGCCACTCAATCCATGCCTCACTTCAACCGTTCCACTCTGATTTCGGCGGATACACGTAGTCACTTGTCGGCTACCCGTATTCTAGTTTTTAAAGTTTACACATTTTTAGCTCAGCTGACTATAAGTCATCTGAGCTATAGTCGTGGTCCATTGTCCGTCGTCCGTCCGTCCGTCTGTCCGTCCGTCCGTCTGCCGTAGATGTGGCACGTTTTGAAACCGTAAGACCTAGGAATCCAAAATTCAGCATAATGTTAGATGTCCCCAAGATCTCCTACCAAGCCGAAAACTGGGTCTTTGCGACTTCGTTCCTTTGAGAAATTAAGGAAAAACCTCAATTTTTTTTATTAAAATCCTATTTTCACACTTCAGGACTGCCTAATATCAAAACCACTCATCTGTTTTTCCTCATATTTACCATAAATATTCCTGTATATAGTTCCTATGCACAAGCCAGAAATTAAGTCTGTAAAGTATAAATTCTTTAAGTTATGGGCCCAAACATAATGGACTTTGTAAAAAATCAGGAAAAATAATAACTCACTTAACATGAAAAATTTTGAAACTAGAGTCTATTTTCTCAAGTATATAACTATGTTTAATTAAGATTCAATTGTTAACCCAAAATTAGATCTGAATTTTGTAAATTTTTTAAGTTATTAGCATAAAAAAAATCAGTACCTTAAATTTTGCCCAACTTTGACCATGGCACGTTTTTTTCCTGTAAGCACCATTGATTTAATTTTCACAGCATGTAAACATAAATATTTAGTTTGTCTAAATCTGAAATTTGAAAATAAAAGCTTGAAAATTAAGCTAGTTATTGATTTTTTTTTTCTGTAGTCTCTTGCTTTGATTACAGATGCAGGGTCCCACTCCAGGTCACTGGAAGTCAGCTAAGCCAGGGTTTCTGATTTGTTACAGTCACTGGGGGGAGATCCCCTGCTGTGACAGGTGTACAGTTATTCTCCAATCACCCCCCCCCCCCCCCGCAAACCCAACCCACCAAGTGTTATGCAGTAATTGTATCCGCCAAAACAGAGTTTTGCGGATACTATGTTTTCAGCTGGTCGCCGCCGCCGCCGCCGCCGCGTAGGTGTCCGGAGAACTCCTCCGTAACCGCTGGGCGGAATTTTCCGAAACCCGGGATTATGTTCGGGTCACATGTGAACTGCTGCGCCCCGATTTTGTTTTGACCTCTGACCTTTCCTTTGCGCTCTGCGTCCGTTTGTGCGTCTGTTTCCACACATAAACCCACATATCTCGGGAACCGTTTGACCGATCAGGAAAATTTTTTTGCACAAATGTAGCCCTCGGAGAGCTTTATTACATACACCAAAAATGGTGGCGCCACCTGCAACCATGTTTGCACAGTGTCCATCTGTTCGTCTGCCTTGGGTTAAAATCACTCATATCTCTGCAGTGACTTGACTAATTCACCTGAAATTGGGCATGCGTAAACATCCTGGATAGCTTTTCTGATTTTATGACAGGTGGCGCCACCTACATTCACGTTTACGCTGCAGACATCAAAAGTCATATCTCAGGAACCGTTTGACCGATCAGGAAAATTCTTTTGCACAAATGTAGCCCTTGGAGAGCTTTATAACATACACCAAAAATGGTGGCGCTACCTGCAACCATGTTTGCACAGTGTCCATCTGTTTGTCTGCCTTGGGTTAAAATCACTCATATCTCTGCAGTGACTTGACTAATTCACCTGAAATTTAGCATGCGTATACATCCTGGATAGCTTTTCTGATTTTATGACAGGTGGCGCCACCTACATTCACGTTTACGCTGCAGACATCCAAGCTCATATCTCAGGAACCGTTTGACCGATCAGGAAAATTTTTTTGCACAAATGTAGCCCTTGGAGAGCTTTATAACATGCACCGAAAATGGTGGCACCACCTGCAACCATGTTTGCACAGTGTCCATCTGTTCGTCTGCCTTGGGTTAAAATCACTCATATTTCTGCAGTGGTTTGACTAATTGACCTGACGGCGAGTGCGTGATCGACAGCTCTATTAGCCAATCAGCGAACGTTATTGCCGGACTGAAAACGAGGCCATGTAAACACACGTGGAGGTCGGACATCAGGTCGGACATTCCTGACACGTGTGTAAACTTTCAACTATAAATGCTCGATGGACCTCTCATAATAAATATATTTTATTTTTAATACGGTCGAGGCATATGTTGATAATTTTTATAAAAGTTACCCCAGGTATCATTCAAAGTAACAGCAATCTGTTTTCTTCCTTCTCTTCGTAATAAAATCACAAGACGAGAAACGCAGGGATGGGACAAGACATGCAGGCCCGATTTGGCCCTGTCATATATTGAGTCCATAATGACACATGAAATTTTCAGTTAGTCAAAAGACGCAGCCTAAATGATCCTATATACCATCTATTGGTAAACACTGGCCTGTAACCAGTGCTAAAAAGTGTTACATTTTCCCCACACCAGCGCTTCACTCTTTAAAGTTGATGGGTATAAACAAAATGTATCAATCTTGGCCCTGTCGAATCAGAGCGTCTCCCACTCCCATGTGTTCGTGTGCATGGGACGATATGCAGTATTCATGTGTTCATATGCATGCGACGATATGCTATCTCCTGTTACCAAAAATATGTTTGATATATCTCTGGTAAAAGGTCAGTAACTTTTATTGACGAGGATACAAGTTTAATTGTATAGCCCTCTGCTTTATTTTGTAACCATGTCGACAATTTACATAACAGTATGCATTTATTGGCACTCAAAGATGCAACATGGCTATTACTGCCTTACTGATTACTTGTGTTAGAACTTAACAACTCACAGACCTGTTGGTGTGATAAAAGCGCGAACTCAGAATGACCTAGATCTTCTGATTGTTCAATTGACAAAAAAAAAAAAAAAAATACAAAAAATCGTCAAGAAACTACCGAAAGACAAAGGTACAATCTTGAATCATTGAGCTGTTCTTTAATAAAATTAATATGTGTAACTGTCGGCTATATTAAAGGTATAATGTTTATATTTTTCACAAAAATTTGGTCTGTTTATTTGTCTGTTATTTACAAAACTTAATATATTTAGTGATCACATAGCTTGTTGATTTTTTTAATAATATAAAACAATAATAATATTGCATTCTATGGCCGCATATGTATCCTGCTGGGGGGGGGGGGGGGCAGGGGGGTTTAAGAAAGAGAAGGGAAAAATGCTATTTTTTAGCTAGTAGTAAACAAAAATCGATAAAAAATTCATATTTGTTATTATAATCCACTTGGAATCAGACATTATGACAGCCATGAGTCATAATTAGAAAATAATCCTTAAAATGTTCCTGTTCAACAATAAACAAGATAAAATTTTTCGCTGACAATATGTGTTAACACCTATTATGTACATTTCATTGAAATTGAGTGAGAAATTGTTAAAAATTAATTCACAGTTCATTTAGGCTATAATGATGCATTACACCAGAATATATAACAAATACTTGTAAGTTGTAATAACGAAGTGAAACGGTGTTTACTTTCAATAACTGAATTATAAAGAAATGAAATAAAAACACCATTAAACATTAATGGTTATTATCTTCATGAAGATAATATTTTGATGTGTCACAGTGTCTTTTATACTAAACAAATACCACAGGTATGTCACAAAAGGAGCATCACTTCAGTTCTCCTTGACATATATACAATATATTTATATTATTACATGCATTGGTCACTGACTCTTGAGTGTTTAAAGCCTAAAGGAAGATTCTAAAAATTATTGCCACAGGTTGCCTTAACTGACAGAACAGCAGATTTTCTATAATATGCACATGTATAAAATAAAACAGTTATTTTGCACACACACACCCTCACACATAAACACAAATGTTTATATACAGGCAGATCCAGAGGGCGAGGGGGAGGGGTTGAGCCGCAACAACCTTTCTTCAGAATTTTAAACTATTTTTTCTGGCCTGCATGGACCCGTCACATTCTTGAGCAGGGGACCCTTTTATAGGTTTCTTATTAGTCTTCCTGGGTTGGACCCTCCCCTTTACAAACCCTTGATTCGCCCCTGATATATATATATATATATATATATATATATATATATATATATATATATATATATATATATATATATATATATATGCACTTGTCCTATCACATCTTTTAAAAGAATACAAAAGACTTTCTTCTTGTACACACATCTTTCTTCCTGTGTATAAACAGGAGCCTTCCTATTAAAAACATCAATATACATGCAATATTTTATAATAATTTCAACTTTAGTTTTATTTCATAATTTTCTCAGAATATTAAATTTTATTAAAAAAAACACGTTGTGATGTTCACACACCATCTGTGATTTTACTTGCCCTTCAAGTTCAATAATTTATTGTTTGAATACTGGTATTGACACTTGTTCGATTTTTATTATTAATTTTAATTAGATGACCAATTAACTAACTTTCAAAGGTTATAAAATCTCTGCTTGAGCAATACATATTAAGCAAGGCTTCCTTTAATGATTATAAAAAAGGAGTTGCCCCCCCCCCCCCCCCCCCCTATCCAATGACAGCATATATATGTCGCTTTAACTTGTATGGAAGCAACACTTTTTACGTTGTCATCTTTAATTTTTTTATGAAACTGCACCCTATGTCATAGACAAATATTTTAATAACTGTTACTTTGTTGTTTTTCAAATTTGTTCTGCTATACTTGAACAAGTTGTAAATTTTAACCAACCGCTGAAGTGTCAAGGCTGATGAGAGGGGTCAGCTGATTCGTTCTCTGACACCGGCCGTATCGAGCAGAAACGGGCGCAAATTCATCTAACTTCTCAATTTTATATTTAAAACATCTCTGTAGCCTACATATGTACACTTTAACCTAAGGGTGCTTTCTTGGTAAAATTAATACTGTTTGAAGCCTGGTGCGATATACGGCTGAAGTGCCGGTTCCACGTGTTGGGAAGCACGCTTTTTTGGTTTAATGTCCTACCTAGCAACCGTATCCAAGGTGGGCGGAGCTAACTCGTCCATGCCGTCACGTCAATTCACCTGAAATTTGGCATGCTTATACATCCTGGATAGCTTTTCTGATTTTATGACAGGTGGCGCCACCTACAATCAAGTTTACGCTGCAACATCCAAGCTCATATCTAGGGAACCGTTTGACCGATTGGGCCAAAATTTTGCATGTGTATAAATCTCACATAGCTCTTTATCATACGCAAAACTGGTGGCGCCACCTGCAGCCATGTTTGCACAGCTCCCATCTGTTTGTCTGCCATGGGATAAAATATCCATGCTAATATGCAACACTTCACCCGTTCCACTCTGATTTAGGCGGATACAAGTAGTCGCTTGTCGACTACCCGTATTCTAGTTGTTATTGTTTTCACTGTACCTCCTTAATTGTAATGCTGTTTCCACTCTGATATGCAAAAACTTTCCTTGAAAAAGTAATTCAAGGTGTAATCCAGAAGATGCAATTTTGTGTAATGTAGCATTTTTAAAGAAATCAATTTTCTTTTAAATGATTTTAACAAATATAATTGAACCCACCAGTATGCTTAAATTATTATAAAATATGAAGCACATTATGGATAAATAAAGACACAATTAAAAATTGTGAAATCTAAATCAAGTATTATTTTTAGATATTTATTGTTTTGCAGATTTAAAAGATATATTTTTGTGGTAAAAAATAAATAAACATTTGTATGCATGATGTGGTGTTATCTGACAAGATTGAGATTTATGATGATGCAATTGAGAATTATGAATCAACTTTTATATTCAGATATATATGTTAAATTGGAAATGTATAGAAATATTAACTTAAATTAGAAAATAATTGATGTGATAAAAAAATCAGGATTTAATACAAACATTTGTTCATTATTTTCCTGCCTCAGCAGAATTTGAGATCAGGCTTTGTTTGCCCTGTTTTATGTTGTTAATTAGCTATATTTCAACTGTATACATTTCATTAAAAAAAATACATATATATTTAATAATATATATTATACAAAAAAATAGATTCAATTGAACAAATGTGTAAACTACTGAAATGTCAACAGTTAATCGAAAAACCAATTAATGATCATGGTAATAGTACAGATCATTTGTTCACAAACTGCTCACATGCTTTAGTTTCAACATTAGGAAACACATGGTCAGGTCACAAAATATTTTTTGCAACAATTTATTGCTCATCAATACAAACCAATCATATAAACCAACCATGGCCTTTATTACCTCTTCTTCTTACACTTTATCTCCATTAGATATTATTTTAGATTTTTACCTTCAAGGTTTACGTCAGCTGAGCACAGTGACCCATAGGTCCCTTGTTTCTTTATTTTTGAGATATATAAATACAGACTTAATCTTGGCCTGTTGGTTAATCTGTTTGATGCTTCAGTTGAATGGGTATATACTACCATTCTGATGATAAAATTTCCTTTAGCGAATCTCTTCCCAGTCAGCTGAGCGTCATGACCCATGGGTCACTTGTTTTATAACAAATTAAAGAAAAATTAATAGAAAAGGAATTTGTTAGTTGATGAGTAACAGAAAAATTAACTTGCAGTTACTAATGATGTAAGAATCTTTTATGGATGGATAGAATGTCAATGTCAATGTTATTCCAAATAACACCATGCAGTCACCTATAGTATTTTCAGTGAAATTTTAATGATAAAAAAATAAATCATATTATTCATTACTAATCATTAGGGATCATATGAAGGAAATTAATGATAGACAAAGATGCAGTTGATAATATTAATCTAGATTCCTACTGTGTCTAGTGTGTAGATTGATGTGAAAGTAGTCTAAAGTGAATATATTACATTTATTTTTTTAAATATAAATAAAAACCATGAAGCCAGCTGTTTATGATCATTATCTCAATTTGTGAATTTTGTATATTCTGGATTCTCAACATCTTTGTTTGGCTAAAACTGAATAAATACTAGACATGGTGCGAATGCTTTGCAAATGTATTTGAATACGATTATGAATATGTACTGCATTAAAAAATTTTATTGCATAAGAATGGGAAAAAAAAAATGAAAGTATTTGAATACCAGTGCAGATACTTTCAAAATGTATTCATGAATGCATTCATGAATATATTCTATAATATTATTTCAATAATCATTTCAGTTATATTTTATTTTAAAAAAATTATATGATTTTCTTATTATTTTTTTAAAATAAAAATTATATTGACACAATATTTGTTATTAAATTTTAATAAATAGTTAAACTCTTTTATAATATGTGCTGCTTATAAGTTATATGGCCAAGTCAAAATCTGTGTGACAGTAGCACTCCATTTGTTAATAAAATAAATGAAATCAATCCTCTTCCCTGTCTCCAAAGATACTATCAAAATCATACATAAGCTAAACACCAACAACTCATAATAAAGCTTATATTTTTTACCACACAAAACAAGCATGTGCCTCTTTCCCAAATTATATTTTTTAACATATATAACAGCTGAGCGCCGTGACCCATGGGTCCCTTGTTAATGTTGAGTAAATGCGTATAATTTTAATTTGACAAAAAACAGTTTTTAGGTCAGCTTACTTTGTCATGCTGAGCTATGGCGAAAGGACTTTATCAATCGTCCTTTCATCTGACTTTGTGTAGCAGGGCACAAATCATAACCGTTAGATGCAGAAACATTTGTCCTAACTTCAAGGGAGATCATAGTAAAACTAGAATACGGGTAGTCGACAAGCGACTACGTGTATCCGCCGAAATCGGGTGAAGTGAGGCATGGATTGAGTGGCAAGGGGAAATAGAGTGAGGTATGTTGCATGTTAGCATGGATATCTGCAGCTGAAAAGTGTGTATGTAGGTTGCAAAATTTTAGGCAGATAAGTCAAACCACTACATCTATAGGAGTGATTTATTCCGACTGCAGACAAGCAGAAGGACGCTGTGCAAAAATGGTGGCAGGTGGCGCCACAAATCTGGTGTATGATTAAGAGGTATGTGAGATCTATACACATGCAAAATTTCAGGGGGATATGTCAAACCAGTCCTGAGATAAAAGCCTGAATGTCTGCAGCGTCAACATAAATGTAAGTGGCGCCATCTGCCGCAAATTCGAGAAAGCTATCATAGATGTATAAACATGCAAAATTTTAGGCAGATCAGTCAAACCACTACTGAGATATGAGTGATTTTAGCCCACGGCAGACAAACAGACGGACGCTGTGCAAAAATGGTTGCAGGAGGCGCCACCAGTTTTGCATATGATAAAGAGTAGGTGCAAAATTTTGGCCCAATCGATCAAACGCTTCCCGAGATATGAGCATGGATGTCTGCAGCGTAAACGTGAATGTAGGTGGCGCCACCTGTCACAAAATCCAGAAAGCTATCCAGGATGTATAAACCTGCAAAAATTTAGGTGGATATGAAACCACTGCCGAGATATGAGTGATTTTATCCCACGGCAGACAAACAGACGGACGCTGTGCAAGAATGGTTGCAGGTGGCGCCACCAGTTTTGTGTATGATCAAAAGCTATGTGAGATCTATACACATGCAAAATTTTGGCCCAATTGGTCAGACAGTTCCCGAGATATGAGCTTGGATGTCTGTAGCGTAAACGTGAACGTAGGTGGCGCCACCTGTCATAAAATCAAGAAAACTATCCAGGATGTATACGCATGCCAAATTTCAGGTGAATAAGTCCAACCAATGCAGAGATATGAGTGATTTCATCCCAAGGCAGATGAACAGATGGACGCAGTTCAAAAATGGTTGCAGATGGTGCCACCATTTTAGTGTATGTTATAAAGCTATCGAAGGGCTACATTTGTGTAAAATTTTTAGCCTGATCGGTCAAAAGGTTCCCGAGATATGTGGGTTTGTGTGTGGAAACAGACGCACAAATGGACGCAGAGCGCAGAGGAAAGGTCAGAGGTAAAAAAAAAAAAAAATCGGGGCGCAGCAGATCACATGTGACCCGAACATAATCCCGGTTTTTTTTATTTATTTTTTTTTATTTTATTTTTTTTATTTTTTAATTGGTATAATACATATACATAAACATAGACAGAAATAGGCAACATTTATGTACATATACATACATACTTACAATATACATAGACAAGGACAACACAGTAACTGATGCTAATGTGGTGAAAAAAATGCCTTGTTATTCATAATTCACTTATAAAGTGCATTCATATATATTTATATCTATTTAAACATACATATATATATATATTTATGTACTTATAACATTCTTACAAGTAATATTACACTATCAGAGGTAATATTGGACTCCATTTCCTCAGATGGTGCGCCATCTTACATTGTTTTTTTGCAATGATGTATTCTTCCTTTTGCAGTGATTTCACATTTAATATAGTTGTTGAACAGAACAGAGTCAGATGAATAACATTTTCCTTTGTATACTGTGAGTTTGTACAATACTATCATTGTATTCATCAAAATATTTTTTTCAGTAACTGGAAGAATACCAAATATTATATTATTTGGGAGCATACCTGACATATTTACATTACATGAGTTCAACCATTCACAGATCCTAAAGTACAGGTTTTTTGTGAATATACAATGACAAAAAAGATGTAATATGGTTTCTTGATACAGAAAACAATAGTCACATCTACCACTATCAACTAAATTCCATGTGAACAAATGACTGTTTACAGGTAAATAATTATTCATAATTTTATATTGAAACTCTCTTGTATACCAGTCAGATGAAATCTTATAAATCGATTGAAATCTTAATTTCTTTTCCTCATTTGTAACGTTTAAATATAAATCCCATTTTATTTTTCTGCTCATTATTTTCTTTTCAATAAATTTATTATATAACATTTTTGAATCTAGGTTTGATATCTTAAATGGATCATTCTTAATAAACACAGGATCATCATATTCCTGCATATTCACAGTATGCTCATCTTCTAATATAGTACGCTGATATTTTGATATAGATGACACTATTGATTGTAACTTGAATTTATCTAACTGTGTTAAATCTCCTTTATCTAGAGTGCTCCGAGATTTTAATGACCCATCAATATTTATTAGGTCATGAATGTAATTTATCCCTGCCGCTGACAATTTTTTGTTAAAGTAAGATGCTTTGTTGACATTAAATAGTTTGTTATTCCACAATGTTTGTGATAATACTTCAAATTTAATTGTAGGGTAGCAATCGAAAAGTTCAGCCCATGAACACAGGCATGATTTATAAAAATTTGGCTGGGAAAGTGGGATCCTCTGTATATCAAAGTTTGATCGTATGAATGCTACTCCACCAATCTTACGTAGATAACCTGTCACCAACTTCACCCAAGGTTTATCTTTATCCGTAATTAATCGTTTTATCCATAATACACGTTGGGCTTTTAACATTGATTCTACATCTGGAACTTAAAGACCACCTATTTCATAGGATCCAATAGCAGTACAATATTAAACTTTAGGCTTTTTATCCTTCCATATAAATAAGTTAATCATACTTTGTACTTCAGTAATGAAGCCCTTTGGAGGATCACACATATTAGAGACATACAATATTGTAGATAAAACAAGTGATCGAGCTATTTCAACCCTTCCATACACTGTCAGTGTACGAGTTTTCCATACATTCAAAGTTTTCTTAATTCTTTCTTTTATTCTTGTGAAGTTTTGCTCCACAACCATATCTGAATCATAACAAAAGTATATACCCAAAATTCTTATGACATTTACAGTCAAATCTAACCATCTTCATTCTATGGGTTTATCCTGTCTGTTTATATCTGTATCTAATTCCGGGTTTCGTAAAATTCCGCCCAGCGGTTACGGAGGAGTTCTCCGGACACCTACGCGGCGGCGGCGGCGTCCGACTGAAAACATAGTATCCGCAAAACTCTGTTTTGGCGGATACAATTAGGTTATTAGGTTTCTGCGAAATATACAGGAAAATATGCCTTTCAGAACCATGGAAGTCTGACTTATAATGGTCTAAGCAGTGCATATTTTTTCCTGAGATTTGATTCGCCCATTGGTCTTATGAATATCGCGGATGCTTTTTAAAGTTGATGATCTTGACCTTGAAGATCTAATCTACAGAAATATAGGATTTCTTGTGAACGCCAACACCCTTTGAAGTTTGACACACAAGTTGTTTCCACTTAAGTTCTTGTGGTTTGAAAACAGGTGACCTTAACCTTTATCTTTAAGGTCGAATCTACAGAATTCTATGATTTTTGTGACCCCTGTAACTTCAGAAGTACTGAAGATTACCCCCTCAAAATTTGACACACAAGTTGCTTCCATAATGTTCTCGGATCAGTTGAAGAGGTGGTGACCTTGAACTCAAGGTCAAGTTGTGGAATTCTAGTATTATCATGGTCCCTATAAATTCTGAAGTAGTAAAGATTTTCCCCTCGAATTTGATACATCATTTGTTTCTGCCATGTTCTCGGATGAGTTTTAAAACTGTTGACTTTGTCTTTAATCTTCAAGTTCAGCTCGCAAAATTCTAGAATTATTCCCTATAACCTTTGAAGTACTGCATATTCTTGTACGATTTGACACACCAGCTGTTTCTTACATGTTTTAAGATGAGTTCTAAAACTTATGACCTTGACCTTCAAGGTGAAATACGTGGAAAACTAGGATCATTGTTACTCTGAAATGTTCATCTACTGAAGATAAACCCCTATTAATTTGACACAATTTGTTTCCACAATGCTCCTTGACAAGGCTAAAAACTGGTGACCTTGAACTAAAATATTTTTACCCTGATAAATTTTTTAGCTCAGCTGACTGTATGTCAACTGAGGTATAGGAATGGCGCTTTGGACGGCCGTCCGGCCGTCCGTTAGCAGGGCACAAATCGTAACTGCTGGTCCTAGAAACTTCTAAGTGAACATCCAAGGAGGTCAATAAAAAATCTTCTTGGAAACCTGAAATTAGGTCACTGTGACCTATATCCGCCGAGCTATGGGGCTTGAAAGTGCCCCCAAGAATAATAAAAAATATATAATACAAAACCTCCAATATCTTGATAATTAATGCATGGATTGTCATGAAACTTGCCTTGAACATTGACCATGACTAGTGTTGTCAGTTCCTGTATTTTTTGTTATGTTAACGAATATTTTTCTATTTTTTTTTACTATAAAATGACAACAATCATATCAGTTTCTCAGCTGTAATTACATCTAGTGTCCCAAAACCTGGTGTGTGTATGGATCACAAGTGGATGCCATATAATGATCACCCTGTCTGTCTGTCTGTTTGTCTGTCTGTCCATCCGTCCATCCACACACATTTGTTTCCAGATGATAACTCCAGTTTGAATTGACATATGGATTTCAAACTTGACTTACGTATGGCCCACCACTAAAGCAAGAACCTATATGATTTTCGAGTCAGAAGGTCAAAGGTCAAGGTCACAGGACTCACTTATTTAAAAAGATTATGACTGCATTTTAAGCCAAGCTTTTAATCCCAAACTTTCCTTTTTGTGCATTTAGCTGACTTGCCAGTATGGGATGAGCATAAATGAATTTGGGGTAACATGGTCAAAGGTCAAGGTCATTCGGGCCATCTGTTCACAAATTAGTTTCCAGATGACAACTCAAGTTTAGTTTGACATATTGGTTTCAAACTTAACTTATATATGACTCGTCACTAAAGTAAGAACCGTGTCGATTTTGGGTCCAACGGTCAAAGGTCAAGGTCACAGGACTCATTTCTTTAAAAAGAGTGCATATGCATTTGAAGCCAAACTGTTCATCCCAAACCTTCCATTTTCAAGGTATTGCTAACCCGCCAAGAGGGGAAGGTTCTGTTCAATTTTTGGGTCATGAGGTCAAAGGTCAAGTCACAGTACCCACTTATTTAGAAAGATTGTGGATGCATTTTAAGCCAACATCCCAAACCTTCCATCTTGCGCATATAGCTGAGCTGCCTATAGGGGAAGAACCTTATTGATTTGGGGGCCACAAGATCAAAGGTCATGGTCACAGGGGCCCATCTGTCCACATATTTGTTCCTGGATGATAACTCAAGTTTGGATGGACATATTGGTTTCAATTTTGACTTATATTAACCCACCAATAATGTAGGAACCCTTTTGATTTTGGGGTCATGAGGCCAAAGGTCAAGGTCACATGACCCACTTCTTTAAAAAGATTGTTGATGTATTTTTAGCCAAACCTTCTGTCCAAAACCTATCAGATGTTGCTCAACTGCCAATAGTAACTTATGGATTTGGGGGTCAGAAGGTCAAAGGTCAAGGTCATGGGGCCATCTATCCACATATTAGTTTCCAGATGATAACACCAGTTTGGTTTGAAATATTGGTTTCAAACTTGCCTAATAATGGCCTACCACTAAAGTAAGAAATGTTGATTCCGGGGTCATGAGATCAAAGGTCAAGGTCACAGGACCCACTACTTTAGAAAGATTGTGGATGCAATTTAAGCCAAACTTTTCATCTCAATCCTTCCATCAACGACATGTGGTGCACCTGCCAATGGGGGAAGTTTCCTTTTGATTTTGGGTCACTAGATCAAAGGTAAAGGTCATAGGGCCCATCCATTCACAAATTAGTTTATGGATGATAACTCCAGTTTGGATAGACAGGCTGGCTTCAAACTGATCACAGGACCAATATTTTGAAAAACCCTTTAAACATATATCCTTATAGACAAATGCAGCTGAGCGTCGAGACCCATGGGTCCCTAGTTAAGTATTGTAGATTACAGACAAAATGTTTCAAAAAGTTCTCAGAGGACTGTCAAAGTTGTGACCTTGGCCTTTATATGCAAGGTCAAATCAGCCGAATTATATACTTCGTCTTTAGCTATTATGTGTGCAATAACTGTGAAAGGTTTATGTTTGACCCTCAAATTTGTCAACAGTTGTTTCCATTGAGTTCTCTGGTGAGTTCGAAAACTGGTGACCTTGTTTTTAGCTCAGCTGACTATAAGTCATCTGAGCTATAGTCGTGGTCCATTGTCCGTTGTCCGTCCGTCTGTCCGTCCGTCCGTCTGTCCGTCCGTCGGTAGATGTGGCACGTTTTGAAACCGTAAGACCTAGGAATCCAAAATTCAGCATAAAGTTAGATGTCCCCAAGATCTCCTACCAAGCAGAAAACTGGGTCTTTGCGACGTCGTTCCTTTGAGAAATTAAGGAAAAACCTCAATTTTTAATTAAAATCCTATTTTTACACTTCAGAACTGCCTAATATCAAAACCACTCATCTGTGTTTCCTAATATTTACCATAAATATTCCACTATATAGTTCCTATGTACATGCGAAAAATTAAGTCTGTTAAGTATAAATTCTTTAAGTTATGGGCCCAAACATAATGGACTTTGTTAAAAATCAGGAAAAATATTTACTCACTTAACATGAAAAATTTTGAAACTAGAGTCTATTTTCCCAAGTATATAACTATGTTTAATTAAGATTCAATTGTTTACCAAAAAGTAGATCTGAATTTTGTAATTTTTTTTAGTTATTAGCATAACAATAAAATCAGTACCTTAAATTTTGCCCAACTTTGACCATGGTACTTTTTTCCTGTAAGTACCATTGATTTAATTTTCACAGCATGTAAACATAAAAATTTATTTTGTTTAAATCTGAAATTTGAAAAAGAAAGCTTGAAAATTAAGCTAGTTATTGAGGCTCTATTGTAGTCATTTGCTTTGATTACAGATTACAGATGGAGGGTCCCACTCCAGGTCACTGGAGTCAGCTATGCCAGCGTTTCTGATTTGTTACAGTCACTGGGGGAGATCCCCTGCTGTGACAGGTGTACAGTTATTCTCTCATATCACCACCCCAATCACCCCCCCCCCCCCCCCGCAAACCCAACCCACCAAGAGTTATGCGGTAATTGTTATTGTTTTCACTGTATCTCCTTAATTGTAATGCTGTTTCCACTCTGATATGCAAAAACTTTCCTTGAAAAAGTAATTCAAGGTGTAATCCAGAAGATGCAATTTTGTGTAATGTAGCATTTTTAAAGAAATCAATTTTCTTTTAAATGATTTTAACAAATATAATTGAACCCATCAGTATGCTTAAATTATTATAAAATATGAAGCACATTATGGATAAGTAAAGACACAATTAAAAATTGTGAAATCTAAATCAAGTATGACTTTTAGATATTTATTGTTTTGCAGATTTAAAAGATATATTTTTATGGTAAAAAATAAATAAACATTTGTATGCATGATGTGGTGTTATCTGACAAGATTGAGATTTATGATGGTGCTATTGAGAATTATGAATCAACTTATATATATATGTTATATTGGAAATGTATAGAAATATAAACTTAAATTTAAAAAAAATTGATGTGATAAAAAATGAGGATTTAATACAAACATTTGTTCATTATTTTCCTGCCTCAGCAGAATTTGAGATCAGGCTTTGTTTGCCCTGTTTTATGTTGTTAATTAGTTATATTTCAACTGTATACATTTCATAAAAAAATAAATATATATTTAATAATATATATTATACAAAAAAATAGATTCAATTGAATAAATGTGTAAACTACTGAAATGTCAACAGTTAATCAAAAAGCCAACTAATGATCATGGTAAAAGTACAGATCATTTGTTTACAAACTGCTCACATGCTTCAGTTTCAACATTAGGAAACACATGGTCAGGTCAAAAAATATTATTTGCAACAATTTCTTGCTCATCAATACAAACCAATCATATAAACCAACAATGGCCTATATTACCTCTTCCTCTTACACTTTCTCTCCATTTGATATTATTTTAGATTTTTACCTTCATGGTTCATGTCAACTGAGCATAGTGACCCATGGGTCCCTTGTTTTTTGTCTTGTGTAATCTGCATGAACCAGTCATGTTTGGATTCATTCTTCATATATGTGTGACGAGTCACATAAGGAAGAACCCTGTCGACTTTGTGTCAGAAGGTCAAAGGTCAAGATAAAATCAGAAGTTTATATCAATATGATTTTTAGATGATAGTCTATAATGGCATTCTACCTTCGCCTTGTTTAGAACATCAAATAACAGCGGTCATATCAACTTCTCAGGTGATGTTTGGTCTAGTGCTTAGCCTAGTATGTTTTTCCTTTTAAATGATCACTTTTCTTCAGGTGATAATGACTCTTTGCACCACCTGTGTTTATTGTCTTTTTCACACATTACCTGTAATTTTGAGACTTCAAGATTATAGGAATTAGGCAAAAAAAAGTAAAAGGTATGGTTCTCAGGCACCGCCCGCATCAATTTTAAACCCCCGCATCAAAAATTTTTATTTTGATTTTTAATAGAAACTTAAAAATTATGAGCTGCAGCCGCCCGGACATTTTTTTCAAGAAGATAAAATCATACAACTTCCTTTGTTATGTAGTGCTTTTACTTGTTTGCAAAATAAATCTGTTATTTTTATGCTTTTCCCTTATCATTTGACATTTTTATCGAAACATACCAAAAATTTACATATAAAAAAACCGCCCGCCCGCATTGATTTCTGAAAAAAGTGTCTGAGAACCACACCTTTTTTTAATTTTGGCCTGAGGCCAGTTTTCCAACTTCTGGAACTTTGATGTACTTCAGGGCACAAATTGGGATCATTGGACATTGAAACTCCTCGCTTTATATCCAGGGCGGTCTTTGAAACCTTAAATAAGGTCATGGTGAGCTATATTCTGAGAGCTACATGCCGAAAACATCATTTTCACCATGGAAACCTACAGTGAACGTTTACTCATGACAAGTCTTGTCAATTTACACAGAGTGACCTCAACTGAAGTGTCAACCTCCACATGGTCACCATGACCTTATTTACATAAGGTACAGACGAATGTAGAGTGCTCTGAGGACAGCCAGTACCAAACCAATAATTACATCTAGTGTCATAGTCAGTACCAGCACGCCAGTCCTCTAAGCGTCTTGACCCATTGGTCACATGTTTTTCAGTTATGAAAATATTTTCACCTTTTGAATCCAATACATCATAGAAGTGTATCAACAATTTTGTAATTTTAGGAACAAAGCCGGGACGTGGTATATACAGAGTTAAACACGCCAAAATAAAAACAATATTAGATTGCTTGTTTAAAAGTTTTCATAATTTTTTTATGTCAATTTTCATATAAAAAGCTGAAAATAATTTGCAGACACTTAACTAGCTATACGAATTATCTCATTCTCACTATAAAGATTCATTCGAACATATGGCCTTCTTTCCCCGTGCACCACTTCCCTAAAAAAAATTTTCAAAGTATTGGCAGTTAATTTAAAAATAAACTTTAAACGGTCAGTACCAGCAGTCCAGAAAAAATGTGGAACGGGCTACATTTTAACTTGCGTTCACACAGTGCCGGACCAAGTGATAATGCAGAGCGCGCTCCCTGTCAATTTAGGCCTCATTGCACTTGATCATGCCTAGAATCTGCATTGCGTTTACACGCAGATTAATACTGCAGTCTAGCGCGGTCTAGATTGGATTCCCCATTGCGCGCATGGCTAAATCCTAGTCACATGACGGCCGAGTCTTGCTGGAGCGCGCTGTATAGGTAGCGCGCTCAACTTCTGTTTACACACGTTCGAAGCACAAATGTAGGCCGCGCCAGAAGCGTCTGCCAAGGTGCCAGAATGTAGAACTGACTCAAACCGGTGGTCAAAATGTAGTGCGCTCCAGACCAAAAATCCTCGAAATCTGGCGCGTATTGGGGACTTGGCGCGAGTTAAACGATGTAGAGCGCTCCAAAAAAAAAAAAGTGTGTAAATGGGGCTTATGTGTACTGCCCTTGAAAAATGCACTCGACTTTGAGGGAAGATCGCTAAACCTGTTGGAAGCCGACGAAGAAAACTTTTACCACTCCTTGCCTGAGATTAGACTTGCGACCTCCCGGTTTTGACCCCTTTGCTCCATCCGTAAACCACCTAAGTCAGTCAGAATTTCATTGAAAATTAAGAAAATGTAGGAAAGCTATGAAGGGAATAACCTTTTTCTTTCATTTATAGCAGGTAGTTGTGAAAAGGGAAGAGGTTAATTTTTCCATCGTTGAAAGACGGAAAGCCCTGGAGAGAAAAGGCGAGAGCTTTTTACCCCATGTTTCTCAAAGTACAGAAAGCTGTTGAGAGGGAAGTGTGCTGGAATTTTCCATCAATCAAGGCAGATAAATACTATTCAGACAATTATTAAAATTGAAATTTTAAATTATTGACCAAACTATATATTGGTCTTGCCGGCCTAGTGATAGGCCTACTGAGGTGATAAAAGTTAAAGGGGGTAATATGAAAAACATGTTTTCTTTCATGTTTCCATATAAACGATAACCATCAAGGGGCATTTTTCATGTCAAAACGTTTAGTCGTAACAGCACTAAAAAGCTTGACCAAAGAGTTTACTTCAATAATATTCCGGCGGAATAGTTCCTATGAAGGTCTGCAGGTGACGCCACCTCACGGTCTCAGCGCAGTGCATGATCTGACAAGAAATTGCTCCTCCGAGAAACCATCAACACGACGCCCATGTTCCATACGGTTGTTTGGTTTCATATTCGCGAGGTTGAACAATTGAAATTGTGTTGTTTCGCGAGGGTTCCTTTTTCGCGATCTTATCATAACCTAAAATAACCAAAACCGTTATTTCATTATTAAGAATATTATAAGAATTAATTTAATAAAACATGCTCAAAAACGTATCATCTGGACCGAGGCCCAAATCGAACGAGAAGAAATCTTAATTTAAAAGATTGGATATTATTTATATTAGTTATCTTTGGTTTACGGGTAACATACAAAATCTAGTGTTATTATTATTATTCATATTTATCCTTTATCATTCGACATGCCTTCGATGAATGAGTCACCTATTCAGAAAGGATTTATTTAGCGATAATTTTCCTTCAGCAAATATCGTGAATTTGAAACCCTCGCGAATAAAAAGAAAACCATAGTGTACTCTGTGTCAAAACATATATTTCACTAACAGCGACTAGGGTTGGCTGGCCAAGGGTCGCACATGGCGTCCATACGCTGACATCGCGCATCTCTTCCACCATCAGAGGTTGTTTTTGCTCGAAACCACTCTCGTTTGTATGGGCCCTATGGGACGACTGGGACTTCTTTCAAACTTCAAAATTCAAATTTGTTATATTTCAAGGTAACACTCTCTGCTTACATTTCACATGCGAATGTGAATTATGCACAATTACAAAATATTCCGTGAAGTCTTTACCATAAAATAATCATGTTTATGTAATTTACCTTGAAACAATTTTCATCAAACACACTTCAATGGACTAATTGTCCTTTTCACTACATCTAAACATACGACGTACGCTGATGTATTTAGGAAACCCGGTGCATTGTGGGTGTCAGATTTTGACTCCAACAATCCCTAAACAACAGAGTCGTACTCTTATGAGTCCGAGTCTGCGCAGTGTGTTTTGAATCTGCCACGCCCTGATAGTGAGTATATACACTGAAACTCCAAACCAAAGTTTTATGTATATTAAAGCAGGGACTGTTACCTCCACAAAAACAAAGAAATTTATCCCTTGTTCCTCATTTTCGGAACTGCTTTAAAGCGTGAGAAAAAAATAATCTTTGACATATACCAAATAACACTTATGAGATTTAAATTGTAAAAAAAAGTGAAAAATATGCTATACTTCACAATTAATGGAAATGTGAAACTATTAGTGATAGATAGTTATTGTGATTGATAGTGGCCACTTTCTTTGAAATACAATTTTAACATATTATTTTTTAAGATTTTAAGCTTTCAAGGTATTGTATTTTTAAAATATTTTAATGTTTCATTGACTTGCTGATCGGACTGTGTAATCAATGAATACCGTTATGAAATAACAGAAATATATTTTTGGTTTTATATATTCTGAATGATAGTGTCATGTTTTGTTTACAGATGGCATCACCTTGAACCATTTACCCCGAACCATTTAATGACATTAGGACAACAAATTACACAAAGATTCCGGCTTACCAATCATTTCGAACCCTAGATAAGGTTACTGCATCAAATCCATTATCTTTGTTTATTGTTAATAAAGATATAAATTGAAGTTCCGTGAAAATAAAGGCATGCGATAAAGTTGTCAAAACTGGTAACACGCCGTGCATAGGAACAAGAACACATTCAGAAGACGGAAAACCGACTGCGTATTTTTTAGGTGTTCCTCGTTGTTATGACCCAGCAACGGAGACGATTACACACCTAGGACCCGCAGGTGTGATAGTTACCTGGCATAGGTGACGTAAGGATAAAAAAATTAAATGACAGAAAGGGAGTGCTACCCCGTTTTCACGTATTGCGAAATCGAAATGAAACCCGGCAAATGCACATGCCTAGGTTAAGAAAGAGATAAATCAACATGAAAAATGGAGGCGGTTAATTTCACACACAAATAACATAGGGCAAAAGCTCTGGACGCGTTCTTAGTACTTATTAAGAGAGATAGATATTCATGCGGTGGTATACTGTCGGGGCAAAGTCTCAAAGCCATTTCTTAATTCATTTTTAATGTCACCTCCAAAGTTTATTTTACATGTTAAGTAAACATTAAAAACTGAGAAAATTCATATATTTCTAAAGAGGGAACTAGACATTATTTTCTTTTGTCAAAACTCTCAAAACAAGTCTCATGTAAGGTTAACGGCATCATGCGGAAACCAGGAGGTTTATCAAACTGCGATCTTTGTTTATATTTGTGTTTGCGTTTTGAACATTATTATGGAAACATACTGAACTGAATCTTAATTGAAAGTTGACAAGAGGCCTTTGACTTTTAGTTAAAGAAAGGCCCATTAAATATAAGATCAAAGGTTAATCTTTGAAATCTGACACCGATAACATGGTTTTTATTTATCTTAGATTTGGTTAAAAGATTTATTTTATAGAAGTTTCCCCACAAAGTCTGTCATTAAACCTTATCTCTAAGTCATTTGGGAGCGGATAATGATCTCGTTTTAAGAAATAATTTCTATTTTTATTGTTCATCCTCGGTTCATTATTATCTTCCACATACTATTAAATCAACACCCTCTTCTTTGAGATATTTTAATTGGGTTCTTATAGGGTTAAACTTGGTTCACATATATTTTCAGCTCTTTGACGCACAAACAATTAGGACACCGTGCTAATGATTTCAAATCATCACCGGGACAAAATGGCGCAAGGGTCGCACTCGGATTATTATAACCCATAATTGATCAGTCATTAGCTTATATTAACCGGGACTGTAAAACCACCATGCAGACGTCATTCAGCCATAACGCTAGTTACAATTAGTGTTTTTATGAGGGAAAGATTGCGCTTATAGCGCTGTGATTAATACCATATATGGCCGCTATGAGAAAAACAGGAAAATTAGCAGCACATAATTAGTGAGTTTATTTTTATGATTCTTGGTCTTTTGAGTATTAGAAGAAGGAATTATGATTCATAAGTTTCCGTCATTTGATATCTTATATGAATACCCTAGTTTTCTCGGGGTTAATGGGTATAAAGCCAAAGCAGTTTCGTATCATTATACAACAAGAGGAAAGAAGTTTCTCATGGCATTAGGCGATGCGTAGGAAGAAATCGATCCCTTTATATCGGGCGTACCCTATTTCTGTATCTTATTCAACTACCGATAAATGAAATTGCCCAACGAAATGTTAGGCCGTCAATTGTATTGATTAAGCTAATGCTTATTTAGAAAAAACAGGCTGTAATATATAACATAATTTGTAATGTGCATGCATTCTTCATATATTTTTTTTGTTCCACCAAGGGGTGAAAATAAATGCAAATTTGGCAATGGTTTTATAAATTTGACGGTCAGTTTCAATATATATATATATATATATATATATATATATATATATATAATTATATATTGTTACGGGATCTAATATCAACAGATCACGTATGCGTGATGAACATAAATTTTGTAATGGAGAAAAAAAAATCAGATTCTGTAGCACTAGGCAGCGTGAAATGTCTAGGGAAATGAATAAAGAAGTCAGTGGTTTTTTGTTAACAAATAACTATATTTTATTCTTTAAACAACCCTAACATTTAAATACACCAAATCAATACAATACCACAGTACACCAACAGTATAACAGCAAATCAATATAATCACACAGCCTAATAAACAAAGTGCACAGTACCTGGTTACCACCACTGTCACAGAAAGTCCTTTAAAATGTATAAGCCGGATGAATAGTTCACACAAATTCTCTCGGAGAATAACAGTCCAATGTAAAGCTCTTGTAACAACCCAGAAAATAAACTGAAGACCAAATAAGATTCGTCACAAATCCAGAATAAAATCTGAAGAAAATCTATAGTTGCCGCACTTATCGTAATAGGTCCCACAAACTGACATACACGCTTCTGTGTCCACTCGAATATTCTCTCACCTCTCTCTCGGCTCTAAAACACAGCCCCCTATTTATAACTTCTCACCTCCAGCCGAGAACCTTCCATTGCTCGAAAAAGCTAAAGAATCTAACACAGTACACACGTTCAAAGAACATCCTAGAACAAAGAACGCTGTGTGTCTAGGGTTCAATCAATGTGGATTAAACCGAGCCTGCAACATCCGGCCAGGCGAGGCCGCTACAACACGAGCACCTGAAACAATATATATTTATATATATATATATATATATATATATATATATATATATATATATATATATATATATATATATATGTTCCCGCATTTAATATCTTCGTGGCATAGGGCAAAACCTGTGTCGATTTCAACGATACAAGAGTTATTTCTGTGTGATCGTTTGTGTTTTATTTCATGACACCATGACGACCTGCACGTGACACGCGCTAGCTTACTCCATTTTCTTCTTGTCAGCTGCGAACGTGACTTAATGAAATCTAACCCTCTGTGACTTCACGTATCGTCTGCTGACAAAACTGATGCATCATGGGTAACATTACATGATCTTTGAAACATTTTTTTTCTTAACATTTATCTTTGAGATACAGTGCTATAGACTGTCAGGCTGTCACGTTTTAGGTTATCTTTTCTCCAGACATGTATTTCGTGTATTTAATGGAATATTTTGACCGTAAAATGGTAAAAAAGGTCTCAACCGGTTTGTGGGTGTGCACACTACTGATTCTTTTTTTAGTAAATGCGACCAGATTAAAAATTCTTTATTATCGTTTTTAAATAATCTTTATTGGCCAATAAACTCACAAGTCATGATATACTGGTAATTCACAACATGCGACGCAATATGCATTCAGCTTCGTACAATATATCTTAATTTTTAGTTTGTTGTCCATATTTTGTTTTTCTTATACAGAGCTTCGCTTTAAGAATCATTTCATTTATTTGAGCAATCTTTTGTGTTGATAATCCTGACTTATATCCTAGAACCACCTGTTCCCCAGTCATTTTGATGCTATTTCTTATTCTATTCTGAATAATTTTCTCAACGTTATTCCAGAACTGTCTTAACTCTCTAAATTGCCAGAAAAAAATTTAAACATATTCCGTTTCTCTGCATACATGCCACTTATAAGAGTCCTATTTACCAATTTTATGTATAGCAATATTTTAGTGGACCAAATATTATGTAGTTTTTTCACCGCACCAATTTCAATCTTAATTCATCCAAAAGGATCATTTTCAGAGTAATCGTCTCAGGTGACAAATTTGCACTTGAAAATAATTTTTGATTATTTTACATTTCTTTTTCTAGATCTAGATAATGGTCTTGGATCCTTTGCCGCACAAGACTTGGAAATAATTCATTTAACCCTTCAAAGAAATACATGTGCATAGAGAATCACAATGTGCACGAAACCCTGACTTGTATTAGGATAAAAACAGAACTAGATCAATGCAACCGAGCGTACTCGAGTATTCCTTTCAGCATAACTTGTTACCCCAGGTCAGCATTTCATTACAAATTGTAAAAGAAAAAAAAGTACATAGTGAGTGGTCGTCTTCGTTATGTTTGACGCGATTTCCAGCGAATCTATCAAGTTTTATGTGTAAAACCGGGTGCATATATTACGCCCATGAAAAAGAAACTGGTATATTTTATCAGGTCAATATAATATTTCTTACAGAATTTGTACCCAGTCATACGACAGAATCTGACTTTGTATTACGACATATTTCTGAAAGCAATGTATCATGGGTATGAAAGGCAGCGTCTGAATGGGTGATTGGTCCTGTTTTTAATTCAAGAAATAGCACAGTTTGACGCTCTGAACCAAGGGATGTCGTTGTGGTAACATCTCTTAAGCGATCATCTTGGATAAACCAATCACCGTGCAGATGAAGAAATATATCCTGAAATTTCTGCTTATGAATATGCATATACATTCTCATAATTTACATAAGTTTGCTATTGCAGGAAAAGAAGCAAAGACACACAAAAATTATTGTGATTATATAAGGATGGGGTAGAAATAACTAATCACCCCTGGATCTACATCTGTATAAAATTCACAAACACAAAAACTGGACTTCTAGCTAATTCTGCTGTAATTTCTATCTTACTATTTTTCTCAAGCTAATCTCCTGTGGGATTACTGGTTGATTTCTTTCTTTTATCCGGCATTACTCTTGCCTTTGCGGGGCGTCGGATCTCATTTGATCAAATAACCGAGTGATACCATGCGCGAAACCAGATAATTATTGGTTCCTAGATCTCATAACATTGCACTGACGACAGTAATTTGTTTCGTATGAGACTTGGCGAGCCATGTATCGGACCAGTCTTCTCCAAGGACAAACCACAGGTAACAACAGGTTGTAATGGTAAGACCCAAAATGTAAAAGCCGCATAACGCTCGCCACCCTGATTTGGAATAGTGAGCTTTGGGGGTTTATGGATTAATTGTAACTTTGAAAGGGTGCAGTGATTCAAATGAATGCTATTTATTGCAAATCCATTGCATTTGCTTGAATGAAAGATTAACACCCAGTCAAAAGAGTCTTACACCATGGCCCGTTTTATCCTGTTCCATGGATTTCCCAACTTCAAACAGAATATTGAAAGATCAGATAATTTCCACCTCTTTTTGTTAATAATTAAACTTTTAGCGCTTCTTTACTATCTTCAGCGGCTGATCTTGGACATAAAGCACTTCAAAGAGAATTTTGCTTTTTAAAATTATAAATTGAGGATGAGGTAATGTGTTTATTCCCTAAGGATTAAATATGAATGATTGCCTGGCCAATAGGTTGTGCGATTGAAGAAATTGACTTTTCAACCTTAAAGGATATTGATTTGAATATGTACTCTTAAAATCACTTGGTATTAGAACGTTGTGTATGCTGAACTGAACCAGCGAGATGCCATCGCCTTCATTGCCTTCTGTATTATTCATTATTCTGTGTTCAAATATATCACTTATATATTCATGTATATATATATATATATATATATATATATATATATATATATATTGTAATATGTTCCAAAATGTTTTTCTTTGTCTGTTCATATTTTTTGTTACTTAACTTTTTATGTACTTCCGAATAAACTTAACAGGAACGTTTATTATTGTCGTCCAGTTTTGTGCTGTATGTTACCGTATCTTCCTGCGCTTATTAAATCCCTCTCTCTCTCTCTCTCTCTCTCTCTCGTCCTCTCTCCCCCTCGCTCTCTCTCTCCATCTCTCATTCATTCATTCATTCATTCATTCTTTCATTCATTCATTCAGGCATTCATTCATTCAGGCATTTAATTCATTCATTATTCCATCCAGACATTCATTCAGGCATTCAGGCATTCATTCAGGCATTTCATTCAGGTACAGGCGGAGTTCAAAACCGGAACCTTCCTCTCGCCTTGAGCTCCAGGCTCGGTGTTACCCCTTTTTCTTTCTTTTTATGCCTGTTGCTTTCTCTGTATCTGGTATGGCATTTTTCGATCAAATGGCTTGAATCGGCTTGCAAAAAGAAAAAACAAACCTATATACGAAATTTATTTTCAATTAGCTACACTGTGTCATCACGTTTCATAGTCTTCTGAAAAAATACATATTTCAGATTCATTATTGCAAAATTGTTATAACATTTTCTTGCACAAACACTGCAGATTGGTAAAGCAAGACAACGTACACCGATAGAGTAAATATGTCTGACAAATGAAGAATTACCATGGTGGGTAAGCAAAACACTTCAGTGCATAATGAAGTTACTGTTCTGTCGTTGCCACCCCAAAGATCTGATTTCTATCGATCTACAACTGATTTGATTAAATTGAGAGATTATACTTATACAATTGTCAGTTATCAAATTAAAATGATGGACACCGCAGATGTCAAGTGTGACCCGAGCCGTTTACTGCAGAAATGGCCATTACAAAAATTATACAATTCACCATGCAAGTCTAGATATTCAAAATACCAGGGGCGGATAAAAGACTTAAGGGGGGGGGGGGAACACCCTGGCCCGGGTAAACAAGTGTGCCGGGATTGGCAATAGATTTTATAAATTACTTTTGCCTGCCGAAATAGGGAATTAATGCGAGACGCAAATTAGGGCACTTTTTTCTGTATTAAGTTTTTTTATATATATTTTTCATAGTTTTGTTCCAGAAGGGGAGCCTCAATCCGCCCCTACATAACATATTGAAATGATAAACAGCGATATCCATGCTTAACTTGTGGGAAGTAAACTTGTTTTGATGTTAGGTTTATTTAGAGAAATAGAGAACGGATGGTTAACAATTACATCAGGACGTTCGTGATGTTTAGAAGCCGAGTTCTTGGGAATGGTTTTATTTACAGATATCTAAAGGTTGTTAACAAAATTGGAGGAAAATGCGGACGAGTATCAATAACTGTATCAGTAAATTTTTCTGCGAAATATAAAACGTCTTTAAAACGAAATTTTCTTAGCGCTGTTACTCACGACATTAATTAAAGGTCCCAAATTCACCTACCTTTTGAGAAAGAATTTATGTGATTTCTGGCTTCCTCTGTGTATATACTAATCATCTAGGGGTAATTCCGGTTATGAAAAGATCTTATAACACCTCAGTAAAGAATCTATGAACTTGTTTATCAAAAACGTGTTTGTAAACACAGCATTGTTTATACAAACAGGAAAAACATGTAACCTAAGGTGGTAGGCTGCATATATGCTTATTGCAAAGAGCCATTTGCAAAACTCTGGCATACCTGTTTAGCCGCCAGATGCCTTTGTTGAATTTGTTTTGATTATTTTGACGGCACCCCACATATGATAAATACGTTTATATAAACAAAACAAGCAGCCTGTGTGCGGTAATATCCACATTTCCCGGACTATTACTATAAAAAGCTTCAAGGGATCACCTTTAGTTTATGAAGGTCAGACAGGTGATTAAGTAGTCTACATATTTATATTTTAATTTTCATCATTTCTTTGTGAAAGTACCTGCTTCCGTTTTTCAAAGCTAACTTAAGTAAGTATATATACACCTGCATAATTCTATTTCGGATACTGACTATTGCCAGGGAGGCGGCACTCTTTTTAAACTGGTGTTTTACAGGCCCGAGGCAAACCGCACCTGCGGGTCCTGGATGTGCAGTTCTCCAAGTTGCTGGGTCATTCTACTACACCTGAGGTACCCGCTAACTGGCCACTTACTTTTCACTAAGCCTGCTCTTCTCGGCTGAGAAGGGCCCCAAGGAGGGCGTAATATGGACGATTGCATAAAAAAGTAATTTACCTAATATTCCATATCTCACGCACTGAAAAGTAAGGGGCAATTTAACATTCGAGTGCATTGTACCCATGAATTCAAAATTTACGAATTTCTTCAAATCACATATTAAAACCCGGGGAAATCTGGAAATTAGTTTAAATGTGACCTGCTAAATTGGAATCAATTGGTAGATACCAGCGGTATCTTCAGGCCAAAGACGAAACGAATTGAAATTGCATATCTCACACCTTCCCCTGATCCAAGCATGACCTTTGGGCCTTTTTCAGTTACATTCGAGATATACTTATGTTCACGAAGCAAAAAGATATATTGGATGACAATAATTAGTATTGGTTGATTTTTATAAAGGTGGATTATACCTTATGTAATTATGAGTATATAGGTATTGTAATATTTTATTTTGGCCAAAGTTCAGGGTTGGCCCAATCTTACTGGACAGCATTTAAGGGAGGAATTACTTTCTAAACGGAATGGATGAAATACTTTCTCTTCTCAATGTCTTCCCAGAAAAGAAATACAACCAAAAAATACTGTGGTAGACTTTTTGTTCGCGAGGGTTTCAAATTCGCTGTATTCGCGAAAAGCGATTTTTCGCTAAAATAAAACCTTTGTGAATAAGAGCTTCTTTCTTCCATATCAAAGTTGAAAAGTAAAAGTTTGACATTCTGAAAAAGTCTAGATTGTGTTTAAAAACTGATATTTAAAAATGTTATCAAATCTTTCCAATTGTTTACCATTACCGAGGAATATATTTTGTTAATAAGATGTTGTACAAATTTGATTATAGGGGTATATTGTATTGTTAAATCGTGTAAATGGAAAAACCGAAAAGATGATTCGTGAAATATCAACCCCCTCGAATATGACGTCAGCCACAGTACATATCACTTTTGTTTACCAAAGTTGAGTAATGAAGATGAATACAACTACAGTCCAAGGGATGGCATGTGATATATGCAATTTGCCAGTCTTTGGTTTAGTAATAAAGATCACAAAAAACTAGAGTACACGCACTTCAGGGGTGTTTTGTATACAGTTAGGCCAGCCTTAAGCTGAGCAATTAAACTTTAAATAAAACTTAATGATTACTTCTAATTAAATTGTTTGGGTTGAGAACATTAACTGACTATCATTTATTTGTCTGGATATGAGTAAATGTAACCTTCCCATACAAAACTCTGGGGTCTTACCAAAATGTCTACTCCCTAAATGTCTATACTATAGACCAAGACTGGTATGTGAACAGGCATCCATTACCAATACATGTATATTACTTTGGCATAGTTCCAGGGAAGGGAATTGGTGCCTTTGATGAAAGTAAATATATATGAAAATATATATATATATATATATATATATATATATATATATATATATAATATGTTCGACCTCTAAAATTATGTCTCATCATAAACTTTAAAAATACATATATTAGTCACAAATATGTTCATACTGAATAAAAAAATAAATGTAAAATTTTAAATATTCAGCAATTTTGCCAATGAGCAAATTTAAGCGTCTGCGAAATAGAACATTTCTCCTGTCTGAATGTAAAACTACCATATACCACGACCTTAATTTAGACGTTGGAAACCGACAGTCCATATATTTTGTGCCAATGGTCGAGCGGGGGGCATATACATGATTAATGTATGACAAGACAAATGGGCATGGCTCTGCGGGATCCTTATAACAAAAATCAACGATTCCCTAGAAATGATTTATAAGAGGAAGTACAAAAGCGGTCCTGTACGTGACGTAAATCAGACACAGACCGTTGTGATCTTAATCCGGTTAGAGGCGTTTGATGCCATTCAGGAAGACTGACTTATCTGTGTAAGGATACCGATTCAACCACTTTATTGTCAATCACCCGTTAGTCACAGTGAGAAGTATAAATATCACACGTATATTCATAGACCATTGATTGTGTTAGAATATTTTTATATATCATACTTAGGAAAAAATAATAACCCAATGCAGACAAGGTGGCCGCGGAATTCCATTTCCCCATTTATACCGAAATGATGAAATTTCGAAATGTTCTTAATTAATGATTATTCTATTAAATAGTCATTTATGGGAGATGAATACAATACACTCCTTGCGGAATGATCACGTAATAATCGTCATTAAATTCTTTACACTCTACCAATGCCGTCTATTTCAGGGTTTACCAAGAAATACGACTAAGCCTTTGGAACAGACCCAACAATGTTTCGACCAGTGAGAGAGAAGTATTGCGAGTTTCAAACATGGTCGCACTTGCGACACCAAGCCGTCTTTGGTCGGAACATTCCAATCCTGCCGAATCCCTCAGTGTCGAAAATAGACAGCAGTGGTTAAGTGGAAGAAGTTCCAGCAAACAAATGTAGCGTGACCACTGAATAAGAATACCATAGCAATCGGAATAAATGTCATTCTGATTTTCCGGCCGAGTTGAGGTTTTGGTTATTGAAAAAATATAGAGATTTATACAAATTGAGTATCTTACGGAACCTAATATCAACAGATCACGTATGCGTGATGAACATAAATTTTGTAATGGAGGAAAACAAATCAGATTCTGTAACAATAGGCAGCGTGAAATGTCTAGGGGAATGAATAAAGAAGTCAATAATATATTCTTAAAACAACCCTAACATTACAATACACTAAATCAATACGATGATACAGTGTAACAGCAGTATAACAGCAAATAAATACAATCACACAGTAGAAAAAAAATCAAAGTGCACAATACCTGGATACCACCACTGTCACAGCGACAAGGCCTTTAAAATGTATAAGCCGGACAAACATTTCACACAAATTCTCTCGGAGAATAACAGTCCAATGTAAAGCTCTTGTAATAATCCCGAAAGTAAACTGAAGACCAAATAAGATTCGTCACAAATCCAGAAGAAAATCTGAAGAAAATCTATAATTGCTGCACTAATCGGAATAGGTCCCACAAACTGACATACACGCTTCTCTGTCCACTGGAATATTTTCTCACCTCTCTCCCCGGCTCTAAAACACAGTCCCCTATTTATAACTCACCTCCAGCCGAGAACCTTCCATTTCACGAATAATCTAAAAATCTAACACGTTACACACGTTCACAGAACATACTAGAACAAAGAACGCTGTGCATCCAGAGTTCAACCAAAGCGGATTAAACCGAGCCTGCAACATCCGGCCAGGCGAGGCCGCTACAGCACGAGCTACGCGTGGCACACAAACCAAATGCCAACAACACATGGAACATGTCTGTTACAGTTTGCGCAAGTGTAACAATGATGCCCTAATTTGTGATGCGATTTAATTATAATTATTGCTTTTAATTAATGAAATTAAAGGAAACCAAAAATATGAAGGAGTATTGAAGATCTGTGTATGCCATAATGTTTACATAAATCACTACATCTCCTAATAAGAATGCAATGATTTTACTGACTCGTAGAAAACAAGGGTTGGCCATAGCTCCACGTCATGTTTTAAAAATAACCTTCATCTAACATGCGAGAAAACACAATGAAATATTCATTAATTAATTGTACCATTAATGGACCTTAATGGACGCACCCTTGTGAGGTAAACGGACGGTATGGTTACTATTTTTAGCAGTAAGTTGATTGTTTGTTTTAGAATAATTATTGTCCCTACATGCAGTCACCTTTATTTGTACGTTTGTGTACGATTTCTCCAACAAATCACTACACAGGATTTAGTATTTATTAACCAAAATGGAACAGGTCTGTTCAACTTTGGAATAATTGTTATAGCTAAGCCGAAACATAACATACTGCCAGTCCTTGAGCATAACGTGAAAAAAAGCCTAGCTAACTAAATGACATGCCCTAAATGGAACAAGATGCAAGCTCATACCCTTCGAAGAATTAATCACCTGATGCTGGACAGCGGCTACCTAATCTAACGTAAACTGGGAGCAAATTCACTAAATGCATTTTCCAATACCATTGTGTGGATCAACTTGGTAGATTCTCCTAACCCTTGTGGTCAAAGTAAAACCCCTAACGTTTGCTCGAGGGTAAGTAACCGAGAAACGGTTTCCATTGGTCGACTCCATGGGAAGCCGATTGTGATATATGCGGGGGGGGGGGATGGGTTAGTCCACTACAGTGAAGGAGGGGTGTTTGGGTGGCTTACATGGTGATCATTCTCCTTGATCCAATTGATAAATAAATAACGAATAATTAAATAAATTTATAAGAAAGAAAGAAAATAACAAATAAACAAAGAATAGAAAAGCAAGAAAAGAGGAAAGAAGGAAAGAAAGAAAAAAAAATATCTATTACCATTAGGCCCAAACGCTAGAAAATACGCAAACGTTGTTTTGTTTCCGCTGTTCCCCTGGACAAGTCGCAAGTTGCAAGCTGATGCTACGTGTTGATTTACGTCCCTGTACACTGACATATACATAATGGATGCCCACAGGGAAAAAGCGGTTGCTGTACTACATTTTAAAATATTTCGGAAATGGGGGCGTTATAGAGAGCGGAGGCCGAGTACAGTTCAGGAAAAAAAGGCCTGACCTGACCTGATCTGATGTAGAAAAATCACCTGATTCAAAATAAGGACTGCGCAACTATATATATTTATAGCTTATGGAAATCATTTAGAATAGATTCAAATCAGGTGATTTTCTATATCCTGAGGCATTTTAATATACATTAAATTTCAGGGAGAATTATGCAATGTCTGCATGTTTTTAAATTATCTCAGTCAGAAAATTATGTTTGGAATGTATCTCTGACGCACAGCATATTAATAACATCTTGGTATATGAATATGTTATTATAACATAATGTCAGCTAAACTCTTTAAATCCCTTATTAAAAACCAGCTCCATGAAGAGTTAATGAATGAAACAGAGATGTTAAATGCTACATATTTTATAAATGAGTCATTATTTTTAACTTGCATTATTTTTAACTTGACTATTCACACGAGCAACGGAATACGGTAACATAACTGGCTAGAGAGTATGATTATGTTTTATATGAAACAAAATGATTCTGAAGCGGATCCATGTACATGGAATTGGAAGGGTCCAAATGAAGGGTAACTGTCTCAGGACACACACTAGATTCAACTAAATTTCTATTTCTTAAAAATGTCCGTATGAGATATTTACACTGATCACATTGGCTTAGTGTTCATAATTTAAATTTCAAATCACACTCAAAGTCCTGTTGAAAATCCTATATATGCCTAATAATTTTATATATTCCAAGTATCCTAAAAAATATTATTATACTTCAGCCAGGAGGAATTATATTTTTGTCTTGGTTGGTTACTTGGTTTGTCTGTTAGAAACATTACCCAAATTGTATGAATGGATTTGATGAAACATAATGGATGATTAGGGCAACAGCAAATGAAAAATGCATTAAATTTCGGATATAATCTTGATCACCAAATTAATTTACATTTCATTTAAAATATCTTTTTTTTTTTTGCGAGATAGGGCCATTTGTTTATCCCACCAAAGTGGGAGACCGATGTTATTCCCTCGTATTTGGGGTCGCCTTGTGTTGGCGGGCAGAGCTAACTTGTAAGATACAACCAGAGTGTTGGTAAATCGTGACACACAATTTCCTTGGTTTGAATTTATAAATTACATGCACTTACGGAACCACACCAAAGTTTGACCAGGTTCGTAGAAAGAAACGTTCTGGATCTGGCTATCAAGGATTTTGGCGGATATGTACATGCGGTCTGTGAGTGCTCTCTAGTTTTCTCTTTGATAACGATCTGGCAACCGCATTCCCCATCAGTGTTCACTCTTTTTTTTCTTGGTCCTCTTCTTAAAGATAAAAGAGTTAGGTCAACAGTGTACATCGTCCGTAGATATATCTTTGGCGAAAGTAGCCTCGCAGCACCGAGAATCGTCCCTTGAGTCCTGCGTGTATTTTATAAACAAGAGTCAAACTGGGAGCAAAGCCAGGGAATGGTTAATCTCCAGACGTTAAGGACCCAGTAAATAGACATATTATAATGAATGGGCAATAAATCAAACGGCAAGAATGGAGTGTTCTTGGAAATACTTCTGGGACTATTACTTTATCTGCCCTGGAACCACAGTGTTTCAAGAGCCGGGATAAGACTTAAGGATACTACCTTTTCAGATTAATCCCCCCGGGTAATCTGAGTTCAATTCATATAACCAATGGGTTAGGCTACTTTTAACATCATCCCCGTCCCCCCCCCCCTCCCCTTCCCGCTGATCTATCGAATATGATCATAATGTGTGATTAAACTCATGATAAGTTTGTTTTAATAAAACACTTGAAAGATTGAAAGCTGTTCTAAAATATAACGGTTGGTATACTGATTATATTTATGCAACAGATGAAAGCACAAAGCCTATTAAATAAAACAAGAGATATACAAAGATGCAACATAATTTAAGAAACCCAGAAGGAAACATAACATTACAGATGAATATTTATCAATGATACAGAATTATTAGAAATTTTAATGAAAAAAATGCAGTTACAGTCCACAATTGAACCCAACAAACATATCTGTAACAAATTCTTACAAGTTAATGATAATAAACATTAATTAATAACATAATTATTATTCCAGTTATAATCGAACGGTAGTCGGAAAAGTAATAGATGTTATCAGCTTATGTATAAAATAGGTATATAAATAAACAGAAATAAAAATTTCGGGGAAATCATCGTTTTGGTAGGAAGTATTCCATTACCTGGGTAATGTAATATATTTCATCATAATACCCGGTGATCTGAATGCGATATTATATTACCGTAAGGGGTGGGGGGTATAAATTGAAGCGAGGGTAATCTGAAATCGCTACACTTGTGTTTTGTCTTTCTGGATTAATGTTAGTATACCCAAGGTTGCTTTAGAACAGCCGAGAATTTAGAAAAAAACCTGATACACCTTATTTTGTTTTTATTTCGAATTATCCATCGATGGGACAATAGTAAGTATAAATGATAGTAAACGCAATAGAAACTATATCTTTAAACTCACAGTAATATTAATACATTAATTTCATGTGTTGAAGTAGTAAAGGAACAGAACACATAGTATAACAGATTAATGCATACTACTTTTTTTGTGCGTCGCGTTGTCATTATGCATATGATCAAACACGTATAGCTGTATTCTGATAACGTGCTTACCAATAGGACACGCCTTGTTTTAGTAAGGTTCGCCCCACTGCTGCCCAGCTGGCCTGGACATGTATAACAGGTATTAGGGGACAATTAGTTTACAATTTGATATTACTGACGAAGCAAGTCTAACTCGACGTCACACTTTGCCTTCTCCGTCTTTCAGGTCTGTTCTCTCTTGTGCCTTTCTTCGGCAGGTGCACTTTGTTTCTATATAAACCAGTTGCTTGTAATAAGCTATTTATCGTATTTACTCACAAGTGCACATACAACCAACAAAAACTAATAATGTTAATTTTTTTTGCAGGATTTGCCGGTTTGCTGTACATAATACATACACGTACTTATAACTTCTGCTTGTCAGTGATAGAGTGATAATCAATTTTGTTTAGTATAATAGTATGATGAGGTAAAATGTACATTTAATAATGCCAGCTAATTAAGGGATTGGAGCATGGCCATGCAATTTAGTGCAAGGGACGTATAAAAATGTAGCTTTAAAAAGTTCGGTAAATTGGTATTTTTTTTTATTTTGGTAAGTTAATGTCTCACAAGATATTTATGAGCGAATATTTGTGGCATAATTCACATATCTATTGAAAAAGAAATTAATTTAGTACATGGAGGGTATGGGGTGGGGGGGATGCTCGGTACTCAAATAGTCAACCTAGTTTTCTCTTTGAATTATTGTTTCCCGATTCATCTTAAAAAATGACAGAATAGGAGAACAAAACCTCGCCGCGTATATCCGTGGTATCTCTATGACCATTAGCATTTGATCTTCAGCGACTCAAATCACACACTTTTTGGTGTATTTTAGTGGCTTCGTGACTGAGAAAGAAAAAGACAGTCAGTTCCATCAATTCTATATTCATCAGGTCGTCCTGTTCGCACTGCGCTAACCCCTTCAACCTAGGTACTGGTCCGTGATCCTTTTAATATACTGTAGTCGAAAATAGGGTTACCAATAATGAATCTGTATATACAGGAAACAAGAAGTTATGGTGAGCCAATGTCTTAAGTCATGAATATCACCTTCATACATTAGCTTCAATTTAACGTACGGGGGGAAAACGTGCAGGGTTCCATATAAACCTTCCGAGGACCTCGCCTTTTTTGCTGCAGAAAAAGAATATAAAAAAAGGTGCTCCGTAAAACGCACCGACAGAGTCGGCACCGGCAACAGAAGCTTGGACCGGTTTCCAGACAGCAGTAATTAAGCAGTCAAATACAAGTGGACTGCTAGATCTACAGTGGCAGAGACTGCCAGCGATGACGCGTTGTCCCATCTTTCTTCATAACAGCGCCGTGCAAGTGGAATTATCCATTTACAATTGCCCTGTGGCATTTTTGTTTGCTATACCAGACGGATTCAGGCTCCGAGTCGCGCCTGTTAATAGCTTTAAAGATTAAGGTCCCTGTACTTCAACGGTCGTTAAGATGTTTAGTGTCAACCAAGGTCGTCTCGGAGGGTAACTACCGTAAAAACTGCCCTAGCTGTGGAATTGACAAATTAGACAGGATATTAGGGGCTAGATATAACCTTGCAGGCGCGATTTTCTTCGAAGGAAACAGATCAGCTACAATAATGTCGAAATAATCATATTAAAACCACGAATACTAATGTAATACAACATTTAGTGATGGTTATCGGGGGATTTGAAATACATTTTTTATTTAAGCAATTATTCATAGGGCTATCAATTGTGGCTGTATTGTTTTTGTGATTAATATTAAAAACGAATGTTTGGACAGTTAGGTGCTAATTAAAGCACTTCTTCACGCGGCCCACCACCTTCAATATAAAAGCATTATAATTTCATATACGGAGGCATCAAATTGTTTATACTAAAAAAAGACTTTTTTAAAATTTTAAATGTTCTCAAGTAGTGTCGCCATGGTAACGAGATAAAACCAGATATACCACTAGCTGTCAACACGGAAAATGGGAAGCAAGTGTACATTATAATTATACCTTTTTAAGATTACTATTTTCCAAAGGGATGTTTTATGGCGTCAGATAATACAAGGTTTTGTTCCTTACACCGAACCGAAGTAGAACTATTTCTTCACTTCAGCACTGCAAAAAAATAAACAGATCAACCTCACGTTGTATGATTTCATAAACGGATATAATACAACAGCACAGCAAGTTTTAAGTTTTAAATCAACAAATGGCCGAATCATCTATCCGAATTAAAAATGAGTATCGTTTATATGCCAAAATATAAGTCAATGGGGTCAATGGGGTGGTGGGGCTTACTAAAGATATGGCAGGTTGCGGTATGCTCAACCTCGACGGTGTTTAACTACCTCGATCTCCTTACACGAAGAGTGTCACTTATAGTGAATGAGGGGTGTATCAATTTAAGGGTATATGGAATATCCGACAACGGGTAAGGTCACACCAAAATTCTTGCATTTAATCGATCTCCCTGTTTTCGCTATTCATTTTTACTTATTACTTATTTTATTGAAAAAGTCTTCCGCAATGTTGCTAAGTTTTGCACTTGTTTCCATTGCTTAAAAGCATTATGTAAAGAAATTACGAAAATAAGAATGATTCTTTGTTCTCTATATAAAGTATTACAGGGATCGTTATACTTTGAAATGTTCATCTTTCCAACGGAAATGCATAAATACAGGTGTGCCTTTCCGCAGAAAAATTGATTTTCCGTTAATGATGTATCCTACCATTATTTCAAACTTTCTGTCACACTTCACTCGGTGTAAACCTGATTCTGCCATTTAACATGCACACATCCTACATACAAAAACAACTTAATGTTTTCAAATGTAACACTGTTATATCAGAAACACGATTGTGCAGTTAAAAAACCAAGGAAAATATAGGAGATCAGGGCCTAAATGGCGGGAAGTATATAGAACATTTTTAATAGGTAAATATAGTAAATAAAGGGAGTCGGTGGAACACCGCCCGTAAAATATTTAGTTTTTGTGTCGTGTTTGTTACTTCGTATCAGATACTAATGTGGAAAACATGTAGATGTTCACCTTTTCAACGGATAGCTACAAAATGAAAAATACCTTTCCGTGTACGAGATTGCCTGTATGAGACAGGCTAAAAGTCGTTATTACGACCCCTGGTATTTGAAGCAAGGTTGTGGTCTTTCTGCAAGCTAGCAATTAATCATGTATTTTGTCTTGATTCATATTGCTGCATTTTTCCATCGCATATTTTCTCGTGTGGCTTAACATTTAGCTTTCTGTGCTTTTATAAACAGTAACGTAGTATGCAGTTGTATGCATTTGTTTTATACGAGGTAAGAATATGAAATTTATACTAGCTATATTCAAACTATGACTTGATGTGATGGTCATATCAGTGAAAGATAATCTGTAAAATAGGAAATCTAAAATTGAACGGTCACATTATATCTTCACAATATATCTTCTTGCAAAGAGCATGCTTCACGAAGCACTGGGAGGACAGAAAGAAAAGGATAGACGTAAACCTGACTGATACTATCAGAGAAACAGCATCCAATAAGCGGGAGGAAAGATACAGAGGCAGAAATAGGATATTCCGCATCCAAGGTCCCTGGCGTGAGGTATCAGACAAATAAATCTGAAGTAATTTGTATTAAATGTAAGGTCCGCGACCTGGGGCGCTGGTTATCAGCTAGGGGTGAAATAATCAAGTGAATTTTCGATACATCAACCTCTGTTTGAGTGCAGATTCCTACGATGTTTACATTATATAATACCTGATAAATTTATAATTAAAAATGTTACTCTACTTTGAAACCTCATTACCATATATATCAGATCTATGATTTGATACAAGGTTGCAGAAAAGAATATTGCACACTTAAGCTTTTGACACAGAGGGATAGCAAAAGTCACAACACTTAATCGACTATAACAAATTTCTGAACAAATAGGGTAATTGTTGAAACCTTTTTAAGTATTAAAATCTGCAGAGTTCCACTGAGGTTTGAAACGACATGACATGGAAGTACTCACTTCCTATATCATATGTTATTTAGTATCCCGATGTCACCCAGGGTCTGTGACTACCGAACCTGCGGGTTTTAGATGTGTAATTTTCCCTGTTGCTTGGTGATAACGGAAACCCGAAAAGACGAATTCCTTTTTTTAAAAGTTACTGTTGGGCACAGCGTACCCATCAAGCCTACCATTTCCCGACCGCGAAAACCCTCACTTTTCCCTGGCATATAGATTTGAACTCACGACATACCGACTTTTAGTCCTGTGGTCTACACAAAGACCACAGAAGCCGGCCGATAGTTGAGACTAATAGTTAGTTGAGTGTCATTGTTGAAACAGCTTTATACTTGAAATAGGAGCCAGTCCATGAAAGCGTGTATACCATAAATGTTAAACCTTTATGGTCTTTATAAAATAAATATTAACATACATATTTGTTAAATGTCTTGTACAGTGCTTAGTCCCACTACAAAATTGTTCAGATTTTTACACTGAGCTTGAATACATTGTCATAACTAGTATAATCATATTTTGCAAGTGGTTTCAACTTTCGACTTTTGTTCCTCTACAAAGCTGAAGTTGGCCCTGGTCATTGAAACATAAGTGTCGAGTTGGTTTAGCGGTAAGTGTTCTATTCAAAACAGTATAAAATCATATCTTTCGTGTTCTACCATACATATTATCTAAATTAGGAAGTAAACCCCAACTTGAAAATACGCAAGCAATTTCGATTTCGGGTTCCCGCTCATTTTGACGATAGCTAAACCAATTCTGGATTCGTCGAAACTGTGAAGATACAGGTTCAGTTTCGGTTTCGCTATAACCATTTATTCGATTATTATACTGGCATGATGGCGACCTGTGGCCCAAGTGGTGCGATTTGTTAAATATTCGACAAAACTGATTCTTTTTTTTTTAAGTGGAGCTGTACAAGTCATTAGCTATTATGTTGAATTTAATATTCCTTCCAATATAGCCTTGTATAACTTTAATAAGACAGGTAATTCTTTCTGGTCCTGTTGTTATATATGTGGATATGTTATATTTTTTGGTTATAAATTACCCCTAGTGTTTTATGGGGTTTTATAGCACATTTGTATACACAGGGGACGTACCAGGTGACGATATGGCCATCTTTGCAGTGTGAGTCGTGACGTCACAGAGGACAATCAATGACGTCACTCCACGTGTACTTGCCGTTTCCCTGAAGGGTGCCAGTAAAAAACGTATAGCATGGTGATCTTTTTATAAGGACTAATGTTGCATTTCTGACAATGCATATGCCATATGGGTAAATGAGGTGCCTAGGCGGAGGTCTGCGCTCTTTGAGCACATTTCCTGTTGTAAATGATATCGCAAGGCGCAATATGCGAATTACCGTATCGCCATATACACCGATATATCGCTAATATCATACATCTCGAATACCAAGTACTCTCCCCAGGAATATCTGAAGGGAGGGGTGCTATAGGAAGCATCCACCGGTGAATATAACAGATTGTTACGGAACCTAATATCAACAGATCACGTATGCGTGATGAACAAATTTTGTCAAGGAGATAAAAAAATCAGATTCTGTAACACTAAGCAGCGTGAAATGTCTAGGGGAATGAATAAAGAAGTCAGTGGTTTTTAGTTAACAAATAACTATGATTCATTCTTAAAACAACCCTAACATTACATTAACCTAAATCAATACAATTACACAGTAAAATTAACAAAGTGCACAGTACCTGGATACCACAACTGTCACAACGAAAAGTCCTTTAAAATGTATTTTTAAGCCGGCGAACAGTTCACACGAATTCTCTCGGAGAATAACAGTCCAATGTAAAGCTCTTGTAACAAATCAGAAAGTAAACTTTAGACAGGCAGCACTAAATTGTAAAGTGTTAGTAACACTAGAATCCCTGAAATTCCTGGATAATCGGATAGGTCCCACACGTCTGTGTCCGTTGGAATATTCTCTCATACCTCTCTCTGCTTTAAAACACAGCCCCCTATTTATAACTTCTTTCCCCAAGCCGAGAATTTTCCACTTCTCGAAGAGTCTAAAGGATCTAACATAATACACAGTAAACAAGCGTTACAGGAATCTTCTAGAAGAACATCGCTGTGTCTCTACATACCAGGGTCCACACGTGAGCCCGACCTGGCTCGGCCAGGCGGGAAAGCCCCAATTTAGCATGACAACGAGAGTTCAACTAGTACATATTAAAATGAGAGTGCAACTACAACACGAGTTACGCCCGTGTCACACAATAAAAAGAGCACTTGTAACAAGATGGGATAAGTTACCTTGCCAACTAAAACATAAGTTTCATTGTTTCTTTCCTCAAGCAAACTTACAGTTGAGTGATTCCACGCTGTACTACCAATTGTTATTTTCTCTTGTTAAAGTACTGAACGTTTTTCTCATGTATACCATCTCCGTAATCAATAAATATTTAACATATTAGTTCTTGCAATCATACCTTTGTCCAAACAAAACCTTGTTGCCTTAAAATGTTAGAACCCTAGCTTTGAGAAGCTTATACATATGTTTATTTGTATTTGAGGAGAAAAGTTAAAACCGCGGACCCACTGTAAAAAAACACACACACACACACATAAAACTGGCACTGGTATCATCACCTTAAGTGGAGACTGGAAACATGTATTCTCGCCGGGGGAGGAAAATTACATTTTAGCTGATTATATTGTAAATTGATAGCAAGAAAGACATTTTTGTTGAAGGACACGTTTCCCATGGTAAAAGTAACTTTGATCGATTTGGAAGTCTTAATGTAGTGATAATATTTACAAATATGGGACCATGTTTGAATGACTTTAGAAGACAAGCATGGTCCCTAGGTACAGACCTCTTCTGCTTTTTGTACTGTTAATAGCATATCACACGTTGTTGCGTGGGTTTAGTCTGCGTGACTAAATACCTGAAGTAGTCGTGAGCTTTCTTTCATATCTTTCAGGAAAAAGAAAATCTGGTTGTTTGATATGTATAATTTTATTTGAATATGTATACACATTAGACCTGTCATTTTTTCATCTCCCTTGGTGAAACAATTTGCTTTACATGTAGGGAAAGCCATAAATATGTTTACTGACCCTAAGAACAAAACCAAGTAACTTGCTATGTTCATTCGAAAAAATCTGGATACAAATCCAAAGGGTGACCATAGTTAAGGGTTCTTGTGTATAAAACCTGTCTGTGTTTAATCTTTGTCAAACAGTTCAGTTATAGAAGGAAATCTTCCTAATTTTTATTACATACCGGTATTCACATATATATATTATTTCAATAAAGATTACATATATAAAGCCTGGAAAAACAAACTAAAAATGATTTTGGCAATTGTCCACTTTGTAACAGTTATATATATTTATGTTATAAGTATAAATATATATATATATATATATATATATATATATATATATATATATATATATATATATATATATATATCCAGCCATGCACGATGAACCGAAAACGCCTGATGGTACACAGATATACCGCGTTACTTTGACGGGTGATGCGTTAGACGGGGGAGATGACATTCTGTTAGGGACCGATAAGTCTTTTGGTCGCGGAGACAAACGGCTGTCATAATCAATGGACGCTTGCAGCGCTTGGCAGTTCTGCAGACCGTGGCGCTGCCTGGAGCTCATGCGTTCATAACCGTCTGGAAGCTTCAAGATCTGTCATCACTTGGTTTTATCTGCATCAAAGCGGCCCTTGCTTGATGCAACCCTACCGGGAGTTACCCGTATGGCCATCATTTTCAAGAAATATGATCTGACCTCTGTCAGCCTGATCATTTCAGGCAGACTGCCTGTAGCCAAACCATCGCTTTATGTCACACAAACTGCTGAAGTACGGTGCTTCAGGGTAAATCACTTGGCTATTTTCGTGATCTTTGGGTATGAGATTTCAAGAAAACAAGCACAAGGAATATTTATTACTTCTAAAAACATGCAACATTTAGGAGGTCAATCTTTTTTGGGGGGCGTTTGTTTTCATCGCCCGCCAGTGTTTCATCAAGGTACTCTTCTACGTGACTATCGTGAATATTTCAGCAAAATATTCTCTAAAAAAGTAAGATGTTTGTATAAGGCTACACCATGCCCACTAACCAATATATAAACGGTTGGCGAAGTTATTAGAGATGATAATAGAATCCGCGGTCATTTTTCATCGCGAAATTGTCCGAGTTGTCATTCCCTGCGGGCTCTAAATAAAACGTCAATGTGAAAGTAATGTCACCGTGGCGAAAACCAATAAGTAATCAATTATAATGTCTTATATAGAATAACTTATCTGCCTTCCCGCTCAGCTCGTACCCCGCTGAGCCGTAGCCCATATAGATGAAAAAAAAGAGGTCACCCTCGAGGTTGATTGGCCTACGTGTATCTTCACCGATCCGGGGGACTGGGTGTTTTTGGTCGAATCCGAAACCTTTATTTGTTGGAGTTAGCGTGTTTTCAGTAAGCTGCATGAAATAAACCTAGCCATATCTTTTATTCTTACAGCGATCAGATACGTTTTTTTTTCCGAACCTGCAAAAGAACCGATGCCAGAGATGTTCGGATTAGATTATGATACAGATCTGCGCATTGGGACTTTTGAGTTTGATTTGATACAATCCTGGTAAAAATCCGGCAACCTGGGACGTCTAGAGTCGATTCCGCTGCAAATTAGGCACTCTCGCACGTTTGGGTTCGATTCTGGCAATACCCAATCTCTGAGAAGTTTGGGTTCGATTCTTGCTCGGATCCAGCACAGATAAAAACTCCCATGGATGCCATGAAAAACCCCAAACAAATATCATTGCTGTCCTATTTCCAATGGAGAAAACATTCTATGCAGAATAAACGTCCAGTTAGAATCTAGATGATTGTACTCCAATTAGTGTTTTATGGGTATGCGTTACGATGAATGTTTAACAGTCAGTGTAGTATGGGCACTCGTCTCGGTGTCCGTTTCTCTAGCTTGTGTTTTATTGACCGTTCTCGCGGTAACTGTGCTTTAGCCTGGTACTTATTGGTATATGGGTATAGCGGTGCGCTTTGTGAACTCAAGGAATAGAGTCGACCCCGTTTCTTTTGTTCAGTTGCCCTTTTCACTTATATCAACCCAAATGAATTTGCTAAAATTATCTAAAATTATGGTAGAAAATAGGGCCCGTGATATTAACGATATATCGGTATATCACGATACAGATTTTTTAAAATATTTTATTAAATGTGCCTAAAACAGTTTTAGTTAAGTTAAAACAATGTTTCTGTTACAAATCTTGACATCTAGATAAGTTGGCAGGCTTAAGGTGAAATTGGCTACCGTGTCTTTAGACATATACTAATAGTAGTAGGCCTGATATACCATAGATCAAAGGTCTTTCCCATGAAATTTGCATGTCTGCTCGATGATGTATTGATGGAGGAAAATATTTTCAGGAAGCCAAAAGAAAGAAGTGCTGAACACGGTCATAAAATTTACTAATAAATTAATTTTTCTCCTCACATCTAATTATAACTACAGGAAAATCAAGTGTCATGTTAACAGTATGTTATTGTTTCAGAAAGCAGCCTTGCCATGAAAACGAATGTGATTGTGGACACCATGCATCTATCTTTATCTGTGCTAAGCCAAGACCTTTTCTAATTACAAAGGTATCTGCACCCGTAAAGGCTAAAGACAACGTTGATTGTAAATGTTTCTTTGAATACTGCTAGTACTTTACCAAGTACATGACAAAGAAATATAACGTGTTTGAAATAAAATTATCTGCATATATATTTATATTTAACAAGATAAAATATTAATTATCAATTATATAAAATAGAAAACTTCTATACATTTAAACCAATGGCTATATCGCAATACGTATCGCAAACCGCTATCACTTATCGCAATATATTGCAATATGAAATTTGTATATCTAATCATATATTATTTTTGTATCCTGGTATCACCCAGGCCCGGTGTCTACTGCACCTGCGGTCATAACACCGAGGGACCCCACAAAGACGTTTGTGAATGATAAACGACTGTGGTGCACAGCCTTCCCATTAAGCCTGCAGGGGGCTTACCATCGGTGCGGGCCGAACGTAAAAATCTCACAACCTCGGCTGAGATTTGACCTCACGACCTCCCGGCTTTGAATCTGGTGCTCTATCCCTGCGCCACAAAAGCCTGTACCTTCATCATTTTGTACTCAGTGCTACCTACAGGTCATGGACCTATCCTCCAAAGAAATTTCAAATCCTATGGTTCTGTTCATTTTCACGCTATGACATATCGCAGGATATGTTTGTGGATCGGAAGCAGAAAAACGCACATACTGTCAGACAGTTGTATATATTGTAAACTAAAACAAGTCGGTCAGCAGGAGAATCTCGTTGTGTGAGGCGTCGTGTTGTGAGAGGCGTCGCATTGTGTCGCCATTTCAAGCAGAAATTGTAGCAGAAATTTTACGATGATGTATGGCAGTGGGTCTGGATGTACGCAAGATGCATTTGAATTGTTCTCTGGGTATAAATGGGAAATCTACCATAGAGACCACAACTTGGCCGACGATTATGAAAGATCGAAAATGTATACATATATATATTTAATGGGCACGTCAGCAACAGATAGAGTGCCGTAAACATCGTTTTATACTAACTGAGGAAGAGTTAACTGTTCCCTTAATACCAGATTTATAAGTTATGTAACCATGAAAGGTATGTTAAAAGTCATTATGAAAATAATTATGTGACTTGTTCGTGAGCATTCTACTGAATAGCTGGTTAAAGTTACCGTGGCCTTGTAATGTAATTAAACCTCATGCTGCATGCCGTGCCGGATACAGAGACTGATCAAACGATCTGTCCAGGAAAGGCCTTAGCTTGTATGCCGTGAATACCTGCTGTTAATTATATTGATGCAGTACCGAACAACCCTGTGTATGACGTCAAAGCCCCGCGTTGGATGAGGTGCCTATATGTAAGTGGTTAATTATAAACAGGGCTGATTAAAGGGGACCGCTTTTTCTCTTACCTACAAATATGAAAAATAAAGAGACAGCACGCGTAATACCGACAAAAGCGTTCGACTTTGCGTCCTTCATCGTTTTCGCCCCTATTCCTGCAAGCGGGAGTTATGTTTTAAGTGACGTAGCATTCCCGGCGAATTGTGGCACCCCCCCCCCCCCCCCCGAGTGGCGATAATTTATCTTCGAGTATGGGGGGGGGGGATATGACACGCAGGCGTGGGATGGTTATCGAAGTGGAAACAACTTATATATATATATATATATATATATATATATATATATATATATTTATATATATATATATATATAACTCTGAAGAAAAACAACACTGTTAATTCACAACAGTCTGTTTCACGGGATGCGACCCGATCATCAGGTGAATGTGGTTAGATTCTAACCACATTCACCTGATGATCGGGTCGCATCCCGTGAAACAGACTGTTGTGAATTAACAGTGTTGTTTTTCTTCAGAGTTATACCGCTCTGGCCTAGTTTGTAGGCCATAGATCACTTTACATCGGAGGGTAACACTACCTTCTATATATATATATATATATATATATATATATATATATATATATATATATATATATACATATTTTCTGTGTGAAACATTTCTAATATGTCAGAGTTAAGTGTTACGTTTAAAAAAATAAAGTATTATGCTTCTAGCATAGGTTAATTCGAAACTAGGTTAAGATATATACTTATATAATATTACATGGTTAACTTAGAAATGGAATCTAATTCAATAATTCTAATTATTAATATTGCCGTTTCCTGTAAGGGCAAGTCATTAGTCGCGTCACTAGTGACTCCAAGAATGTTATTATCTGGACCATTATCCTCATGTGTGTTATTCTTGGCCATAGATCTAGTTACAGCACATGAAGGATACAAACCAGGAATTTCCTGATTTTCATAGTCAGTGTACCGATCAAGTGACGGCTTTTCGGGCACTTTTGGTACAGCCTGTACTTTTTTACCTGTTACATCATTGCCTAGTAGCAACTGAATTCCCTTAGTGGGTAAAGTAGTTCTTATGCCTAAAGTAATATTCCAAGAAATCAGATCTGACTTTAAATTTACAATGTGAAGAGGAACTGAAGTGTGCTTCTGGAGTCAGACGGCACGTTGGCCTCCGTAGCATCAAATCCTTTTTTTAGAGTCAATAAAGGAGTCGTACCACTTATTTACATGAAAAGAGCTTGATTCCTGTACTATACTATGCATAGATTTTGAAACAAAATCAGAGGGTTTACCTTTTGGTTTATTTGCAAGTTTCCAGCAGTCAGATATTAGATGACCTTCCTTTTTGCAGTAATTACAGATTTTCTTTAAATGATTGGTCTTTATTGGACTCGACACCGTGAACGTGGACTGAGGTGTAGCAATGGACGTTTTTTAACTATTAGGACTACCAGTACTGGATCTTTTGATCAAACTGATTTACATTCATGTAACTGTTTAACCTGGTCATAGTCAGCAGCGGCTTCTACTGAAAGCTCTGTATAAATTTCTCTGGCCTTGTCAGTCAATACACTTTGTAATAGCATGGTCCATTTTCCCCTAGATCATTTTAAATTTTCAGCTACCTTCTGAAAATGTTAGAGATATTTATCAACCTCTTTTTCTTGAAAAGGTAGGACAAGTCTAATGTGTTTTGTAACATCAAAATTGTGAGTTGGGGCAGCATGTAGGTCATATTCTAGTTTAAGTCTTTGTAACTCAAGTCGTTTTAGCTCAAGCTCATGTTGCATTTCATACTTTTTAAATTCTAACTGCATAGCAAGGCTGTCATTTTATTATGTTTACACTTCACTCTCTTCAATTAAATTTTTGCTAATCTGTTAGCTCTTGGACATTTGCGGCTCTACAGGTTATCTATGACGTAACACACTGGCGTTCACTGGCAGGCTTCGGTTTTGGTTAGTGTATGTGTGTGTCTGTCCGAGAAAAATAAAGGTTCTAAATGAAATTTGAAGAAAGTCCAAAGAAGATGGGCCATTGGCTAAAGTAGACAATCTATAATCTTGGTACAGGCTACTTAAATTAAAATCAAGCCCCCCCCCCTCCGAACTTTTTTTCATTCGTTTTCTACCGCGTTTCCAAACAGCATCTCCACCAATAATAAAGGATAATTTCTACTATAGTTTGAGGATCTGGGCGTGGTAAAAAAATCGTTATCCCGCCGAAATCTTTACCGATACAGGTCTCTTTGATATCAATATCTCTTTGCAGGTAGATTCTGGACAGGACAGTATCATATTCCCGCTTCTTTATCTAACCCTGACAGGTTTATTTCTGGTAGTTTATTAAAACTATCTCCTAATAGGTCAGACAAGATGTCATCCGGTGAAATCAGGTGAATGCACTGGAAAGTAAGTCAGGCGAAGAAGATATTTTGTAATAAATAACTCATTCTCGGCAAGGCTGAGAGATAGAGGAAAGATATGTCAAACCTCAACCAATCACTTGATCGCTTTCTACAACGTGGCCGAGGAACCATGCGATATAACTAAGGCCAAAAGTTTCAGGGACTTTGGGAGGAAAAATTAGAGCAAAACAGAGATTTCTTTCTCCCTTAGAGGGAGAGCTTTTCAGTAATGATGCATTAATGTGGGACAATTCTTGACGTATCATGAAGGTTTATCGGTTTTAGATGGTACGTATTTTTTCTCATTTTGAAAATGAATAAAAAGATAATAATTTAATGTATTGACTGATGCAAGATCAGTAATAAACAATATTAATACTGAGGACTCGGTGCTCGTTCCCTCCAAAATTAGGCTACACAAAACATATAATTATTCTGCTACCTATTGGAACCAAAAATCTGGTGCCAGCAGGCGATTTTTGACTTTTCTTTCTACCGGTCGACACATTGTGTGTAGAATTTAGCCGATTGCTTGCAAAATACAAAATTTGCTCAAGTTCTTATGTTGTGTATATAATTAACACAAAATTAAGTTCAGTCCCATACCTGTAAGAATTGGTTTTTTTTTTTTGGAACTTGTGTCATAGGACAAATTAGAGGCAAAACCAGGTCTTCATTTGCGAAAAACAAAACAAAAGTGATCAAAGACATGTGGGATGGCTTTAGGAGTAGTGATTGTTATGTTGATTTATTAGCTGGTTGGTTTGTGTGTTAGTTGCTTCAGACAATACGTTTTTCACGGATTCTAATGACAATTTGTGGAAGGTCAAAGTAACAGCCGGGAAATAATCTATTAATCTTTTTAAGTAATCAGGAGTATCGTTATATATTTTGATATAAAATGTTATCGTCCATTTTAACACAAAACGAATCATTTCTTTATCCATGTGGAGACGAAAATATTCAAAATATATTAGTTAATGCAAAATTAGCCTGAAAAGGTGAACTCGTGTTATAGGGATGTGACATTGTGCAGGAACACAGGAAAACTTGATTATAGGCGGGTTCGTCGAATATATACATATATTCAGTTAGACTTTTTTGTGTGTGGCCTAAGCCTAAAAGAGAATCCGAAAAATCTTTGTTTATAAGATAATACCATGAAAACGTGGCTTGGTCGATCTGTAGAAGGATCGGCGGTTTTGAAGATAGGTTCAGCATGGCAGGAGTTCAAACATTAGTAAAGTCGACACCGAGTCTGGAAATAATCCCTGGTGTGATTACGGTACGTTTGCCAAGAAGAAGCAATATTGGTATGATAGTACGGGTAAAGAGACATTGGTGCTACTATCTGATGCACATGACCTACACCCTATCAAGCAAATGGTTTCTTGTTTCGAGAAATTATACGTCACTGCCCAATTCCTCGATCAGACTGTCCCTGTACTTAGGGGGCGATAACCCCAGGCACACTTGACTAACCAGCTGAGCACGCAGACGGCGGGCTCGGTTGAACGTTCAGATTTCAGGGTCGACTCCCGGATAATGAAAAAAAAAATGGGACGGGGGGCTTCTTGAGAAGTCTACTGAGATAACTGGAAAAGATCCCCAGGACCGGAAAAAGGGAGGGATCAAGCCGCAAAAATGTCTTTAAACCTGTTAAAAAGGGTGGTTGTCGCTGAATGTGCCCCCTCTGCTCGATCCACTATATTGTGACATAGTCGCTTGTATCCTTATTTATGGGGAAAAGGGAAGATTTTGTCTTTTTTTCAAATACATTTTATTGCGGAAAAATCGTACAATACACATTTCAAGAGGGAAGGTAATTAATTGAGTAGGAAACCTCTTAAGTGATACACGTGAAGAACGAACCATATCCTCATTTCGTGCAGTTTCGTGAAATTCTCGATCAAATCTCACCCACTAATAGGGATTTTAAGTGACTATGAATGTGGTCAGTTGAAAACAGCTCTGCTATTTGGTATGGGATAAAGGTATAAAGTTTGTTCTTTAAAAGCAACATCAGGGCGGTTCCAGGATTAAGTAACAGGAATGGTCCAACTTAGGACGACTTATGAAAATATCTAAAAAAAACATTGATATGAACCCGTTAAAAAAGAAGCGGCAGACACCCCTCCCAGATCCACTGCTGAGGATATAGGGTGAAACTTAAATGCTTCAGACTCGAGCAAAAAGGAGTGAATCATTTCTACGCTTGATATGATTATTCAAACCAAATAGTTAATCACAATTTATACTCAATATACACGTACTTTTAGTTTATCCAAAGAAGGTATCATAAGAAAAACCAAGATAATCTACGGTAAGCATGCCAATGGGATTATATGAAAATGATCTTGTTTGTATATACTTGAATATATATTGCTTGTTTGAGTGCAATATCGCATGCATTATTTTTATAGATATTGTAGAAATGTTTCAATTTCTAATTTCTAAACTTGCATATAAAATAGAATATTGATGTCACTGATTGGTGTCACCTAGCTGTCCTCATAAATAAGTGTTTCAATACAATAATTTGTTCAAGTTGAACTTGGAATTACATAACATAAAGCCAAATAATGCCACACACACTATATATTATATATTAAACCTCTAGTTGTACCCTGGACAGATTTAGTTAAATATATTTCTAAAGTAGAGTACGTCAATGCCGGAAATTAAGACTGATGTCCCGGGGTTTTCTTTTGAACCTGTATCTCCTGAAAGGTTCATAGTATCCCAGGATATAGTACCTCTGTTAGCCACCATTACTGACTTCTAAGGTACAGCAACAAAACCCTATTACTGGATGAATGTGGTACATTAACCAAAATGAATTCGTGTTTCCGCACCTAAGTACGCCCGCCATGCGCGTCGTATATAACCCTTTACTGACATATTAACTTGGTCTCTATAGATTTGGCTTTCAGGGGACTCGAGACCATTTACGTAGCTCCTAATAGAAAACCCCACCGTCCTTTCAAGCCCCCTGTGAAGTTTTATTTATGATGCGCATTTTCAGAGGTGGCTTTGTTGTTTCGAGTACTTTACCAAGTATAGGTCTATATATTACTAGACAATTGAGGGTATATTTTATTCATATATATTATACTCGGACTGAGTACCGAGGCATCCAGTATAACGAAATAGAAACGTCCAACACACTTATGCTTTTAGGTATAAGGCCGAATGATATTAAACGAGCAATATTCTTTCTTCTATGTAAAGATTTCATTTAAAAAAGAAGATGGAACAATATGTATACTACAATATTTTAGAAATTGGTACTATAGCAGTTGATGAAGTTTTATTTTCATTTTTATTATGTCATTTTCCTTTCCTGTATGAGAGACTATTAAAACGCTCTGGATGTATTCGATAAAAATTAGGGACAGGCCGGACTTGAAAGTGTTGAATTCTTTTTTTGATGTTCTGTTCACTTTGTGGTATGAAAATTGGTTTTATTGTTTTAAAGATTGCTAATGTAATGATCGCCCGTGCCGCCCCGATCACTGTTATTTCAATATCCCCAAATGTCAGTATTCCTCATCGTGTTATTTTAGCTGTCCGAGTTCAGGCCACTTAAGTCGGAGTTTGAGTCAAAGTTCTGCGTTTTGAGTCTATTTCTTGCTTCTTCGAATCCGAATACTTTATAATTGCTAATAAAGAAAACCACATTCGCTCTGTCTTCATACACATAAAAGTTCTAGACTAGAGCCAAACTGTCTGCATGCTGGTGGCTCGGGTGCTCAGGCCCTCATCACAGAGTGGGCGCGGTTGCTGGTGCTCTGCTGGACCGTCCGACTTCTCGTCTTGACATCGGCACGGGGTATTCTGGAGCTAACCTGGAAAGGCGTCTTGGATGCCTTTGTGCTTGGATTGTTGTGGCATCTACAAATATCTCCATAGACTTAATATCTTCATAGGCCAAATATCTTGAAACAAAATATTCCTGAAACCTTGACGTTGGTGAGGGCCCCGGCTTGCTGGGGTCAATGTGATTGGCTCGATTCCCGGCTGCACTTTTTCATTCATTCTTTCGTGCGAGCCCTTTAGAAACCGAACCAAGTGCGAGTTCAATAAATATCTGCTTTTAATTAATGTATGCTCTTTTATGGTCACGGTAGAAGACAAATCATCATTAAAAATTGGATATGATTAAAGGACACAAGTTTCATGCTACGTTACTACTTAAAAGAAACATGACCAGAACGCAGTAGTCATTCGAGGTCAAAGGATTTCCGGTTGCAGTTGCAGTTTCAATATAACTTCAGAGATTCTGAACTCATCTGAACTCCTCATATGACAGGTTGTTATAAGGAAAACGTAAATAGGTCACGTCAAATTCTGCGTCACTTGTTGCGTTGGCTTTTGGTTTAAGCACCTTTTGACAAAATAGACTTCACAACAAGCCATCGGTTAATGGCGTTATCCGCGTGCACGTATTGTTCATTAAAGGTCAAATTTTACAAAATGAAGTCACATTGATAGAAATATCATTAAGACATACCTCTTGCAGGCAAATGTAGGATGATTAAAGACAAATATGATTAAAGTAAGGACGAAGCATGGCGTACGCCTTACATTCATTCCTCTGATGGCTATTAATCAGTATAGTAAATCCCAGTATTTTCTTGTATAGTTCACATAATGAGACTGAATGCCACAAGCTGACTGCAGTGTGTATGTTGTAGTGTAGTCAGTGGAAGTTAAAGGTTGTGGTCACGTCAGAAGAGATACCATTGCTAAATAGAAAGTATATGATGACCAAACAGACAAATACGTATAAAGGACAAATACTGATACTCATTTATTAATGAACCACCCTTATGACGGTAAGTTCGTTTGATTCAATGATGTCGATCAAATATCTGTTTTACTTTATGAATCTAGATTATAATTAACGGTGGTGACACTCAACATTTGTCACGAAAGGTCCGGTTTTTGTCTTGATAAGCATGGGGTGAGGCAAAGTGTGTCTTTTGGGGTTAATTCCAAATCTTCTTCTAAATCCCGAGATATTCGACATTATTTCGTGAAGGGTTTATCGCAGCGCCATATTCAGAAACTTTGCCAGTTAACTTGACCCATTTCAAATCGCAACGTCGAAATCCATACTTCACAAACCAAGCCGTAGTCCCGCAGATATATGTCTCAGCGCAAGAACGGATGTTTTGCTATTAAAGTTTAAAACCTTACGTGAATTTAAATCCACTTTTTGTCATATTGACTTCTATTCGCAAACAATTCAAGCCGGCTATTCACCCACCTGATTTTGGCCCACTTTCCGTACATGTTGATGAACTCTAGGTAATTCCTGCTCTTATAACGTATCTGTGATTGATATATAGTTTGTATCCATAAGTTGTTTGTAAACACAATATTGTTGGCAAACGGAAAAGAAATATATAACCTAAGGAAGTTTAAAGGTCACAAGTTGCAATACTCCCTTAGTAAAACACTTGTTCTTTCGCTTGCTGCTAGATGTCCTCGTTGGATGTGTTTGGAATGGTTTGGCGCCCCCACAAGGTTATAAACACGTAGAAATAAACAAAACGATCCGCTGGTATGCGGTTGGATCGACTTTTCTAGCCTATTTTTATAGAAGCGATTACTAGTATCTTTAGTTTATAGACTGCAGATAACGGAATAGGCCCCTTTAAGTTATATCATTTAAATGAAGTCAAATGCATGATCACGTTTCTCTCTAAAAATAAACATATATATTGTATACATACTCATGTCAATGCTAATGGTTTTTGGAAGGTGATATGCAGGTAGCCCAGTATGACTCTTGGGGCCAAGCAAATGTCAAATACTGTAAATTACCGGAATCAGGGTCTTAACTTAGGTATATTGTCTGGTGTTTAGATTGAAGTGTCTGCCCGTGTTGGAGGAATGCCATTTGGATGTCCAGCGTGGCCCATAGAGCCACAGAGTGCCATACATACAAGCTTAACCACAATCTTTTAGGCACCATTTGTTTTGGTGGGATCGTCACTGCCTCGGGGAAGGTCAGGTCTACTGTCGAAGGGAACTGGTTGAGCGCTACGACTTCAGCAAATAGGTAAAATATTACATTGCTTCATGGCTGTTTGATTAAGTTAGTGTCTTTATTTTACTATCAGTATTTCATATTTGGGTCAGATTTTGGGGGTTCGGGGTTTCCTAGGTCCCTCTCTGGTGCAAAAACAGTTTTTCTCTTTTCCTCCTATATCTTCCTTTCCTCAGTACCGCTGATATAACTACCCATTAACAGTAACAACCAACAGAGAAATGCAACTGATATTTCTGTATCGATATCTGAGTGACATTTATTGTGTGTGTATCTTCTCAACACCATCAATAGCATATTTTAAGCGAGGTCTGATATAAAGAGGAAGAAAGACTTGGGACCGTGAAACAGTGGTTATTTAGAGGTGGACACCACTGATGTGGTCATTAGCAAGGTTTTACTGTATGGAATTACAGGTATATATACATTTATATTAATCATTTTAATATATATATATATATATATATATATATATATATATATTGACGTCAGATCATATAACAATTTGCAATCATAGTTAGATTTTTATTTGAATTAAAATAAGAATACACTAATACATGCTAATGGTTTGAGTTCCAAATTTCTTTAAAGAAAACATTTGTTTTTAAATAACAAATTATTTAATCATTATAAGATAATATTATTGACTCCACAGGTGACGTCTAATTTGTTTCCTGTTCCCTTTCTGTTATTTATTTATTTCTTCTTTTTGACAAACTTATAAACTAGTAATTTAAAATATTCGATTGTCTGGCTCGCAACTTTAAATCTGACGTCCTGAAATTTTGATTGACATACAGATCCGTCAGGCCACGCAAAAACAAAGTTAATTTGCTTTACGAACTATGGGACCAAAAGTATTGAGCGGGAGGGTGACTTCAGATTTTATTTTTAATATTTATTTATAAATCCGTGAAAATGCGTGAAATTTAGATAACTTTCAGAATGGATTAAGATAATGCACAAATTTTTTATATATAATCCCAAATTGTTTTATTCCTGTCCATTAATTTTTGTTTAATATACGTTGTCACGGAACCTAATATCAACAGATCACGTATGCGTGATGAACATAAATTTTGTAATGAAGAAAAAAAAATCAGATTCTGTACCAATAGGCAGCGTGAAATGTCTAGGGGAATCAATAAAGCAGTCAGTGTTTTTTTGTTAACAAATAACTATAATTTATTTTAAAACAATCCTAACATTACAGTACACTAAATCAATACAATTACACAGTACAACAACAGTATAACAGCAAATCAATAAAATCCCAGAGCCTAATACACAAAGTGCACAGTACCTGGATACCACCACTGCCATAGCGACAAGTCCTTTAAAGCATATAATTCAGATGAACAGTTCACACAATTCTTCTCAGAGAATTACAGTCCAATGTAAAGCTCTTGTTACAATCCCGAAAGAAAACTGAAGATCAAACAAGATTCGTTACAAATTCAGAAGAAAATCTTTAATTGCCGCACTTATCGAAATAGGTCCCACAAACTGACATACACGCTTCTGTGTCCGCTGGAATATTCTCTCACCTCTTTCTCGGCTCTAAATCACAGCCCCTATTTATAACCTTCTATCCGAAAACTCTAGAAATTCCCTTTCGCGAACAATCGAAAAGAATAATACAGTATAGGAACACGCTATAGGAAACATCTCGAACAGAAAACGCCGTGTCAGGGTTCACACGTGAGCCAGCCCGGCCCGGCCAGGCGATGCTGCCACGGTAAAGGGGCTACGCGTGCTACACGAATCAAATGCCAACAACACATGAAACATCCGTGTGTACAATAAAATCTGTAAGACCGCTGCACACAATAAAAGGGGCACCTGTAACAACGTAATAACTGTTCTCGAGGGATTGAAACTGACGCAGCAATTAGCAACCTGAAGCCTTGGAGAGTAAGAATCTTTTGCTGATGTTGATCATTTTCTATTTCCCTTTAAATGAAATGAAATTTGATAGAGATAATATTCCTTTTTATTTAAGATTTATAAAAAAATAAACCAAAATGTCCGGTGTTTTAAATCAAAATGTCATTATCATGGCAACTACATCTCCATATTTCTTCGGAACCGCCCACTCATTAATTTGACATAGAGCGATTACCTCCACAAATGTCAGGTATACCTTGTGAAAGGCATTTAAAAACATTTACCCTTTAAACACCTAGAAGTTCCACTTTCGTAAAATAGTGTGGTCCACATATCTGAATCAACCTGATACCAAACCTTTGATATAATTCGATAAAATAACATGAATATTCATGAATATCTTTCTAAACTATAATGACAATGAAATCCCAGGGAGATAATCCCAAAGACATGGTTCACAATAAAAAAATGATGTATGGAAAACATGAGCGGTAATACTGGAGAACAATGCATTTGTGTGGCCTAGGCTTATACTAGTCAGTATGAAAAAAAGCTCGTTTTCAAGGCAGACGTCAAGCAAACAGTGTTTGACGGTTCAATGAACCTTTTTTAATAACTTAGGCTGTCTCTGCTCTTGGAAAATACCATTTAAAGAATACGCCACCAAACGGCAATATATAAAAGTTATATTGTCATAAATTTGATCGTTAATTGTTTTATTACTAATATTCTTGAAATAATTTGTGTTTATCACATGGGCCGATGAAAATTTCAAAAGTAATTTATACCGGTCCAATTTATGAATTATATGTTCTGCTCTAATTTTCATTCGTTTATATATTTCTTTAATCAGGATTTAATTGTTAACAAAGTAAGGTGAAACTTATTAAAAAAGTTTTCTTTACAATATGAAGAAATAATGGAATGAAGAAAGGCATCTGAATTAGGTTATATTTGTAGGCACGACACCCGCATCGATTTAGAAAAAAATATAACACAAGTTCATTTGATGGAACTGCAAATGCATACACTTATATAAATAATTGAATCATGGCCGGCTAGGCTTAAGGTACGGTCTCCAAACTGACTGTATAATTGTGTTGCATAACATCTCTACAAATACCTGTGTGTACGTATGTACTGTTACGTAAACATTTTGTTTAGTTGAAAATAATGGGCCAATCCAAGATTCAAGCCCATGTCGGTGGAGCAAATGTCCGGCGTTCCGACCGCTTCACTAGAAAAGCATGCTTCACTAGCCAGACACTTCGGTTTGCTTTTATAACACGCGTCCACCTAAGAGCATTCTGCTTTCAGAGAATGATTATCCCAGAAGTCACACAATAGTAAACTAGGTGGGGGTAATTACCAAATACTTCAAACCACCTTTCCTCGGGCCTAGGCTGGGCATCATTCATGGACAAGCCCCCATATGTTACGAAGATATTTTGCAAAAGGGAAAATATTAGGCCGATCCCGGATACGAAACCCATGTCGATGGCGCATATGTCCGACGTTCCAATGGCTGCGTTAGAAAAGCAAGCTTCACAGGCGAGACAGTCCTGTCCGCTTTAATTTCCACCAATTAACTGAATGTATGCGTGTATGTGTGCATGAGAGCAGATGCAGCAGAATCGAGTGCACTTTTGCTCCTCCGACGATAGAAAGTTTCTACTGACATGCGCTTGGATGACAGTAGAAGCTTTATTGAAAACTATGGTGAAATGTTTGACGGATATGTCCGACAAGTTTATTTCCCGTCCTCATAGTATGCCGACACTGAAGTTTTTGGCCGATTTTGACCAGAACTCACTGACGTGGCTAAGAATTGTTCGCCTCATTTAAGTAGCAGGACAAGGCGCCAAATCTAATCGGATATATTTGTTTATCGTCCGTAAAATCAGACCCCTTTGTCCTGTCCGGAATCTAATTTTGAATTTTGAAAAATGTTCACCTGCTTAATCTGTAGAGTTTATGCTATTTCTGGCGAACTCCACATACTTATTATGATACTAATGAAATGTAGGTAAATCCTGCTAAGAAATGAGGAGTGTTTAAAACTCCTTTATGATGGATGTATGACCGTGTATTTAACTAAAAGTTGTTGGTAAACAAGGAACATGAGCAAATGTTGACAAACAGAAAAAAAGGAGCACTGGAAGGTGGTTAGTGGCATATGAGCAGAATTTGAAAGACCAATTGATGTAAAACGTCATTTGCAAAACTCTGGTTCGCCTGACTTGCTGCCAGCTGTTCTTGTTGAATGTGTTTTGGATACTTTTTTGGGATAATTTTAGTGGACCCCCAGATGTTATGACACGTGGATATATACAAAACAAACAGCTACATAATGAACCGTGAGATCGCGTTTTCTGACTATTTTTATTTAAGATACAAGGGATTATATTCAATTTTCACGATATGGTATTACGCATGTATACCATATCTCGATATGGCGTTCATACATTGATAATTTTCAAAAGTTTTCAATCTGAAACTGATTTATTGTAGCCAAAATAAGGTTTCTGTTACAAGTTTCGACGCCGAAATTGGTTGCGTTAGTGCAAGGGTGAAAATGAAAGCCGCCTACGTGTCTGTACTCTCCGGGTCGATCAAGGTCTTTGAGAAATTTTAAGTCGGCTTGATGGACCATATGATCAAAGGTATGTCCGATGGAATGTTATAACAGGTCTACTCGATGGTTTATAAAGAAGGAAATGCCACTAAAGGAGAAGTGCTTGGCACTATCAGAATAATTATTTAAAACTACTAATATTCCGTTATGCAACCTGTGTAACTGCAGGAAGATCAAGTGTCAAGGCCAGAAAGCTCTTATTGCCTAATTAATTTTATGGCAAGGCATAAAGGAAAAAAAAATTAAAACACTTACTTTAGATTTTCTTTGAGTTCTGTTAAAAATAAGTAAGTACTGAACAGAGTAATTTTGCCATATTCCCTGTTTGAAATAAACTGATCTGCGTACACTTTTAATATTATTTATTATATTTTCAAATATGTTTAGCCAGGATAGCCTATTCAGCTTATTTGCTGTTTATCAATAGTGTACTAGGTAAAGTTAGCTACACATAAAAATTAAACATACATTTTATAGATTGTATATGATATAATGCTTTATCGAATACATCAGTATACAGTGTAAAATCTTATGCTGTTGGACGCAAAACCGTTACATAGAAGACATTGAAATTATAAAAAAGTACATATCGTAATCTTATGTATAAATAAAAAGGTATGTTTATGGTATATATATACATGAATAATATCAAATTGTGCTATCGCATAAAACAGCAATATAAAAGTTTAAAATGGTCGGTATTTGAGGAAAACTTGAAAGGGAATGCAGCTGATTCAATGAATGTAGAGCAGCATAACTAAAACTAGACATAAAACGTTCACGCCTGGCATGGTTAATGTCAAATTATGGCTGTCAGATGACCATATTTCGTAAGGCATTCGTTGCATTCTAAGAACCCTTTTAAAATATTCAGGTCGTCCTTCAGACAAACATTTATAGACAGGTTAACACATATAATATCGATTTGCCAATGTGTCATATTAAATATGACAATAAATTAAAACATATGTTATATATTTTATTTACCAGAAAATACATTCGTTACCTGTAAATTGATACAATGAACATGATAGCGACTCCAGTAAGTTGATGGTATTCTGTCAAGTCTCTCAGAATAAATGAAGAGAAAGGTTTATATATATATATATATATATATATATATATATATATATATATATATATATATATATATATTGTAACAGGTGTCTCTTTTATTGTGCGCTGTTGACATTCTGATTCGTGTTAGACAGGCCCTGGTTTGTTGTGCGCAAGAGTCTTGCATGTGTCTGTTAGGCCGGCATAATTCATTGTCATGGGAGACGTTGGCCCGTCACGCATGTGGGGTCTGATGTGTAGAAACACAGCGTTCCTTGTTCTAGATGTTTCAAGTATGTTTCTGTAATGTGTGTATTGTTCTATGAAGTTTACCATTTTTAGTATTTTCTGATGAATTAGTTATAGATAGGGGCTGTGTTTAGAGCCGAAAGAGAAGGAAAGAGAGAAAAATTCCAGCGGACACGGAAGAGTGTGAGTCAGTTTATGGACCTTTCCTATAATTGCAGCACTTATAGATATTCGTCGAACTTTGTAACAGATTTTATTCAGTCTTCAGTTTGTTCTTTTGGACTATTACTAGAACTTCACTTTTGAATTACAACAGTTTTCGGAATTGAATTGGACTATTATTCTCTAAGAAGGTCTACGTGAACTGTTCATCTGGATTATATGTTTTAAAGGATTTGTTGAGCTGTGACAGTGGTGGTATCCAGAATCAAAGATTAGGATCCGGACACTCTGGTAATGTTTATTTTTATTGTTTTACTGTGTATTTGTATTGATTTAGTGTATTGTAATGTTAGGATTGAATTAAGAATAAATAATAATTGTTTGTTAACAAAAAACCACTGACTTCTTTATTCATTCCCCTAGACATTTCACGCTGCTTAGTGATACAAAATCTGATTTTTATTTATCTCCGTAACAAAATTTATGCTCTTCACGACCACGTGATTTGTTGTTATTAGGTTCCGTAACAATATATATATATATATATATATATATATATATATATATATATATAGTATATATATGTATGAATAGCCATGCTGATTCATTGTATATAGATGAAATTGGACATATTTATATATTAAACATCTCACAATAATTTTTCAGCATACTGATATTTTAATTCGAATAAGAAATATCAGTTGTGCAAGCTGAATGAATAACAATATCAAATTTGCATCATAAAATGAAATGTAAATTTAAAAAAAAAAAACAATTATCATTAGACTAAGTGAAATTCCCGGAGGTTGGGGAGTACTGGATGCAACCAGAGGGGGGGGGGGATGCTCCTTTGCCTACGCCCCTTGGTGTATTAGATTATTAGCTTTTAAGTGTTATTGTGACAATGACTGGTTTCGTCATCTTCCTTATTGCCAAGGAGACATGAAAATAATTAAACCATAAGTATATTATTATTCGGAAGATGCAAGGTACCTTTAATTAAGGAAATCACGCTATTCTTTAACTCTATTTGTGGTCGGCAAAATACCTATAAAAAGCGTCTTGTCACCAAGTAAACAAATATTCTTGATTCTTACGCATTAATAGGTACATTGAATGAAGGAATTCACGCTGTTCTTTAACTCTATATGTGAGTGGCTAAATACTAATCAAATCGTCTTGTAACCAAGTGAACAAATATTGTTGATATGAAACTAGGTAAATTGAATTAAGGAAATCACGCTATTCTTTAAATCTATTTGTGGTCGGCAAAATACCTATAAAAAGCGTCTTGTCACCAAGTAAACAAATATTCTAAATCCTTAGGAATTAAAGTACATTTAATTAAGAAAGTCATGCCGTTCTTTAACTCTACATGTGGGTGGCTAAATACTTATCAAATCGTCTTGTCACCAAGTGAACAAATATTCTTCATTCTTATGAAACAAGGTGAATTAAAGTAATGAAATTACGCTGTTCCTTAACACTATATTTTGTCGGTCAAATTTTTATCAAAAGCGTCTTGTCACCAAGTAAACAAATATTCTTGATTCTTATGAAACAAGGGCCATTTAATTAAGGAAATCACGCTATTCTTTAATTCTATATATGTGGGTGGTCAAATACTTATCAAAAGCGTCTTGTCACCAAATAAACAAATATTCTTGATTCTTAGGAATTAAGGTTCATTTAATTAATGAAGTCATGCCGTTCTTATACTCTATATGTTGGTGGACGAATACTAATCAAAAGCGTCTTGTTACTAAGTGAACAAATATTCTTCATTCTAATAAAACAAGGTGAATAAAATTAAGGAAATCACGTTGTTCTTTAAGACTATATTTGGTCGGCCAAATACTTATCAAAAGCGTCTTGTCACCAAGTAAACAAATAATCTTAATTCTTAGGAAATGATGTACATTTGATTATTGAAGTCATGCCGTTCTTGAACTTTGATAGGAATTCCATGATTTTGTTTCAGAAAATTTGATCACTAATAAACTATATGAATTTTCTTAAGAACATGGAGTACTTGATGTGACAAGGGGGGGGGGGGGCATGGCCTCTTGTGGCCCTCCTTGGCTAAGCTCCTGGATGACGCAGAATTGACGGTATGTTTGTTCGTTTTTGTTACAACCTGTCAGACCTTCATTTGGTCATAAGATAGCACCATTTTGGCCCTCTGACATTAGAGAATCAACGACAAGCGTATCGGCTGTCAGAGTGCCGTTACACCCTTCAGTGAGGAACGCGCTTTAAGTTTTCATGAGGATGCAAATATTTTCGTTATTTTGACAACGCCTCATGGCCTAAAGGTACGTTATTAATTGACGTTAACCAGAAAAATCGTTTGCTGTTTTAGTGAACTTTCTAAATATTCCTTACTTGAGCGAGTAAAATTCCGTTTTTAACTCTTCATATAAGTTAATCTCCGCATCTTTATTGACCTTCTGAGAACATGAATAGAAGCATGGCTCGCACAGGTTAATGAGCGCAGCAAACTTGTACGCGATACAAGAAATGATCCGTTGCCAAAGAGACGGAGGTTCAGTGTGGGTTGTGTTACATGTATTCTTTCGTGTTAATCTATTCATTCATAGCCTAATGTTAAGAATATGGGCTGTTTAACACGATATGAATACACATGATGAAAAACCACTGCGATGCATCATTCCTCGATATGGCTGGGCGTGATAGGGTTACCAGCCCAATATAAGTTACCACTGAGTCGTGTTGTCACGGCAAGTCATAAGAGATACAATTATATTGACATGATACTGAGTTATCGAATTTGCTGGGCCATAGCTTAAACTAAAACTCATCTTAGTATGTCGCATTGGTGTTTCTGTATATTTAAACTTTTATACAAGAAAACAAAGAGATGTACCTATACTCATTATTGACCATCGGGCGAGTTTTTGTTAAAAATAACCCAAACTGAGCGCATACGCCATGGCACTCGTGTTCTTTTATTAATCATATTGGTCTTTGATGATAATTAACTTGTCTACAAGAGGGTAAACGGCCGATATTGTAATGTTACAACAAAGTTTAATCTTTAAACTTCAATGACTATACGCGCACATCAGAAAACGCTGAAATACCTTCATAAAAATGTATCATGCAAGGCCAGTGGTGACGTAGAATTTGCCGTAACTACTTAGCTCTCTTTGTGTTTTAAGCCGTCAGATCTTCAGTTGAGACATTTGAGTGGATCTCAGGTTCTGTCAAGCCCCCCCCCCCCCCCGAACCCACCACAGTGGCTCTTGCAACTAGGTCAATCACATTTAACCTACCCTCAATAATCAAAACCGGGGGGGGGGGGTGTTGAAGGTGTATATCGGCCTTAGAGATTTTGTGTGTAAGTTGGGGGTTCATTCATAATTTAAGCAATTTTAAAGCAGTTTGGTTAGAATATGAGACAAAATTCTCGCTTCAGTAACCAAACAGTTAAGTAAGCATACGGGATAGAATTTTCTCTTCAGTAACCCAACAGTTGGTGAGATTATAAGAAAGAATTCTCGCTTCAGTTACCAAACAGTTTGGTTAGAATATAAGACAGAATTCTCGCTTCAGTAATTAATATCAAGTAAAAACCCTTTTGCCATTTAAAAACTTTAATGATTTTTTTCATATGTGCGTTTATTGACTAGGTGTCACAGAGTTGTTGAGACGGATGAATGACGTCATATTATCAGTCATTTTGTTTTTTTAGTAATTTCTATAACATTGAGTTCACTGATATTGAAGAATATTATCACACATTTTTTTATTAATATCACATATATTTTACTGATTGAAATTAAATCCTATTTCTAATAGCAAAATACCATTCATTTAATCGCTAAAATGTGTGTGTGTGTTTGGGGGGGGGGGGGGTAAGTCGAAATAGTGAGTAAATAGAATTGGCCTCATGTGGCGTTCGAAATTATTATCACAAGTGACACTTACAAAAGTGACAGTCACGACACGCATATCAGCACATAATTAGTTTATATTAAATATATAATTAGTATGAGTACGATAATTGCGTCCAGTAATTCACCCTCTTGATTAATTCACGAAAGTTATATGGGCTTTATATGTAAACCGAGCTGTCTGAGGAAAGTATTTGGCAAGACGAAACCTCATTTAGAACCAATATAATTCTAAACCTAATCATGAAAGTCACGCATGCAATATCAGCTTAAAAACTAGAAACGGTAGTCACAAGGGAGCATTTCCGGTATTCTTGTCCAGAAACTCGGGCCGCCATCTAAGATAACACTTCACTCAGCCAGCACGCCTATATTTATGCAGGTCCTATTCTATTGTCTCAGTCAGAGGAGGATATGCCTTAATCCTCGTTCGTGTGTGTATTTGTGTACAACAAGACTCTCACAATGAACGGAATGTCATGGAATTTTTTTAGAACATTTCGGGAAAGGGCTCAGGAAGGATGGATAACAGTTTGGTGTGGATCCCCCGCATGACCCGGATTCAGGAAGGCCATCAAGGAATATTCACAAATGCAGAGTCTATCTGCATGTTGATCATTTTTTAATTTCTTCAGAATTGAAATGAAATATGATAGAGAAAATATTAATTTTTATTAAAGTTATTTAAAAAAATAACCAAAATGTTCATTGTTTTAATTCAAATGTCATTATCACGGCAACAACATCTCCATTCTTTTAGAATCGCCTATTTTCTTATCTGACATAGAGCGATTACCTCTACAAATTTCAGTCGTACCCAGCGAAAGCCACTTAAAAAACATTTACCCTTAACACCTAGAAGTTCGACTTTTGCATAATATCATGGTCCACATATGAATCAACCTGAATCAAGTTTGGGGACACCACCTTTTTAACCTTTGATACCATTCGATTAAGCAACACACTAAGTTATCAGTTATGAATATTCATAAATATCTTTCAGTCCCCATTATAATAGTGATGAAATTCCAATGGGTAAATACAAAGGACATGGTTCTCATTTGCAAAAAAAAAAAAAGATCCATGGAAAACACGGGCGGTATTTCTGCCGAAGAATACATTTGTGTGGCCTAATACAAGACATTATGAAACATAAGTTTTTAAGGCAGACGTCTAGCACACCGTGTTTGACGGTTCCATGAACCGCCTTTCATAACCATAATAGGTTATCTCTGCTGGTGGGAGAAACCCTTTAAAGAATACGCCACCAAACGACAATATATAAATGACAGACTTTCATGAGGTTGATCGTCAGTTGTTCTCTTACTAATATTTTTTTAATAGTTTGTGGCAGAGGGTGTTTATCACAGGGGCCGATGAAAATTTCAAAATAAATTTATATAAATATATCGATCCATTTGATAGGAACTATATGTTCTACTGTCATTTACATTTGGTTTAATTTTTTGTTTTACATTTTACTTTAAACTGGAATAATTTATAAAGTAAGTTGAAATTTTATCAATAAACGTTCTTGCTACAATTTGAAAAATTGATGCAAATATAAAAAGTCGTCTGAATTATGTTATACGTGTAGACTGAACACCTGCATCCATTTAAAAAAATAAAACACAAGTTCATTTGTCAGTACTGAGAAAACATGCATACATTTTTGCTTCTGTAAGACAAATATTTAATCATGGGCAGCTAGGTTTAGATACCGACTATACACATTTTCTTGCATAACACCTCTCTCTCTCTCTTTATATATATAAGCGAGACAGTTCGGTCCGCTTTTATATGATCCCCGCAACTCATGCCCTCCTATATGTGCTGGGTGAAGTTACTTATACATAAAATAAATAAAACATACATCATATAGATTGGACATGCTATATCAAATACATATATCAGTATGCAGTGTTTAAGAATAAAAATGTTATGTTGTTAGACATAAAGTCGTTAGATAGAAGCGATGAAATGAAAATAAGTACATATTTAAATCTCATGTAATTAATAAAACGGAAGGGTTATGGAAAATATACATGAATATATTAAACTGTACTATCCCATCACCATCTAAATAAACGTTTAAAACGTCGTAATTTGAGGCAGAATTGAAAGAGAAAGGCAGCTGATTGAAAAGATATGTACCAGCATAACTAAAACTAGACTTGAAACTTTCACATCTATGTAAAGGTATTATCAAATTAATGCTCAGAAGAGCGTTTTTCGTAACACATTCGTTGCAGCCAAAGAACTCTTTTAAAATATTCAGGTACGTCTTCAGACAAACATTAAATTTTATAGACAATTGAACACGTAAAATATCGATTTGTCAATAGGTCATTATATTAAATATGACAATAAATTAAAACATTTATTATATATTACATATTCCAGAAAACACATTTGTTACCTGCAAATTAATACAATGAAAACTATAGCGACTTCAGTAAGCTGGTGGTTTTATATATATATATATATATATATATATATATATATATATATATATATATATATATATATATATAGGTAAAGAGAAAGACTGACGCCTTTAAGATAGACTAACTTGTCTATCTGTATTCCTGCGGTCCCAAAAACCGTGCGGTTCTCTACGGTGTGCGGTGACCGCAGCGGGCTGTGACCGAGGCTTGACGCAAGGCCGCCTCATCAACTGAGGCGCTTGCGCTAATGTCAGTTACGGTCGTTGCGGAGTCCCAGCGACCTTTGAAAAGCGCACGGTTGCCGTACGTCCACCGCACGGAATAGCCTAAAAACCAGCCGTACAGCGACCGTATCCCGTTTGTGACCGTGGCTTCAGGCGTCCGCCTTTCTCTTTCTTCCTACATTTCGACTACAGACTAACACGGCTGTACCAATAATATATATATATATATATATATATATATATATATATATATATATATATATATTTATATATATATATATATATATATTCATAATCATATATTAAACATCTCACACTAATTACATTACAACACACTAATTGTTAAATTCAAATTAGAAACATCCGTTGTCTAAGCTGAATGATTAAAAAATATCAGATTTGCATCACCAAACGTAATGAAATGTCAAATTGTCAATTAACAACACATTAATTATTAGACTAAGTGAGTGAAATTCCCGGACGACGGGGAGTACTGGATGCGACCGGGGAGGGGGATGGGGGGGGGTTAGGGGAGCTCCTTTGGCTACCCCCCTTGGGGTATAAGGTTATTCTCCTTAAAGGGTAGATATGACAATGGCTGGTTTCCTCATCTTCCTTATGTAAGGAGACAAGTAAATAAATAGCTTTCCGTTCGGAGAACGCAAGGTACATTTAATTAAGGATGGCTCGCCGTTCTTTAACTCTATAAGTAGTTGGCCAAATACTTATCAAAAGAGTCTTGTCACCAAGTAAACAAATATTCTTAATTCCTAGGAAACAAGGTGCATTTGATTAATGAAATCACGCCTTTTTCACTCTGTAAGTGGGTGGCCAAATACTTATCAAAAGCGTCATGTCTCAAAGTAAACAAGTATTCTTAAATCTTAGGAAACGAGGTCCGTTTGGTTAAGGAAATCACGCCGTTCTTTGACTCTCTAAGTGGGAGGCCAAATACTTATCAAAAGCGTCTTGTCACCAAGTAAACAATTATTCTTAATTTATTCTTAATTCTTAATAACAAGGTACATTTAATTAAGGAACTCACGCCGTTCTCTAACCCTCCAAGTTGGTGGCCAAATACTTCTAAAAACGGCTTGTCACCTAAATCTCAATAAATTCGTACTTCATTAGGTATATTTGATTTAGAGTAGCACGCCAAATACTTAGAATACGTGGCTTGTCATAAGCCAAAATGATTTAAAGCTTAGATTACAAAGCAGAGACGTAGCCAGGATTGAGGGAGGGGAGGGGGCCGAAAATTTGGGCAACGCCAGTTGATGTATATGTTATCATATATATATATATATATATATATATATATATATATATATATATATATTTACACCTCACGATAATTCTACACAACATACTTATGTTTTTTTTCAATTAGAAATATCAGTTGTACAAGACGAATATATAAAAATATCATATTTGCAGAATCTTACAAAATGAAGGGTAAAAATAAGTCCCGAATCTGTGGATACCAATGACAGGAAAACATGATTTTCAGAAAACTTGACCATTGTTAGACAAAATGAATTTTCTTAGGAACGGGGAGTTCTTGATGTGACCAAGGGTGGAGGGATGGAGGTGGGGGGATGGCCTCCTTCGGCCCCCCTGGCTACGCCCCAGGATGAAGCAGACTTGACGTTATGTATCTCCTTTTTGTTACAACATGTCAGATCTACAGTTGGCTATAAGATATACCTCGGCCCTCTGACATTAGTCTACGACAAGCGTATCGGCTGTCAGAGTGCCGTTACATCATTCAGTAAGGAACGCACTTTAAGGTTCCATGAGGATGCAAATATTTTGTCAATTCTGACGACTCATGGCCTATGAGTACGCTGTCAATTGACATAAACCAGACCAATCGGTTGCTGTTTTAGTGTACTTTCTGATTTCCGTTTTAATTTGGAGTATTAGAAAATCCCTCCACATGAGCATGAATACAAGCATGACCCGCACAGGTTACTGGCCGCGGTAAACTTGTACGCGATACAGGAAATAATTTGTTGCCTTAGAGGCGGAGGTTCAGTGTGGGTTGTGAGTTCACATGTATTCTTTTGTGTTATTCTATTCATTCGTAGCCTAATGTTAAGATTATGGGTTGTTTAACCCGATATGAATTATGAACATGATGAAAAAACACTGCGATGCATTCCTCGATATGGCTTGTATTACGACTTAAGTTAGGGTTACCAGCCAAATATAAGTGCCTACTGAGTCGTGATGTCACGGCTAGTCATAAGATATACAAATCATATTAATATGATAATGATTGAACGATTTTGCGGGGCCATAACTTAAACTTAAACTCATCTATATATGTCGCTTTTATAGTTTTGCATATTCAAACTATTATACAAGAAAACACAGAGATGTACATATACTCAGTATTGCCCGTCGGGGCATTTTTGTTAATAATAACCCAAATTGAGCGCATACGCCATGGCACGCGTGTCCTTTTATTAATCATATTAGTCTTGATGATATAAACTTGCCTAAAGGAGGGTAAACAGCCGGTATTGTAATAATACAACAAAGTTTAATCTTTAAACTTCAATGACCATACCCGCAAACCAAAACGCGGCAAGCCGGTGGCGTTCTGTGAAGTTCCTTCGTACAAAAGGCGTAATATTTATCATGCAAGGCCAGTGGTGACGTAGAATTTGACGTAACTACTTAGCTCTCCTTGTGTTAAGGATCCTTTGAGATTTTGTGTATGAGGGGCCTTCCCCCCTGTGTGGTGTGGTTTTTTTTAGAGGGAGGGGGTGTTAATTTAAAATTTAAGCAATTTTAAAGCAGTTTAATTGGTTTAAATATGAGACAGAGAGTTCTCGCTTCAATAACCGAACAGTTAAGTAAGCATATGAGACAGAATTCTCCCTTTAGTAACCAAACAGTTTGTAAAGAATATGAGACAGGATTCTCTCTTCAGTAACCAAACAGTATGTTAGATGACTCAGATTTCTCGCTTCAGTAACCGAACAGTTTGGTTAGAACATGAGACAGAGAATTCTCGCTTCAGTAACTTACATCAAGTTAACTTTCTTTTCCCCATTATGAACCTTCATGATTTTTTCATATGTGCGTTTACTGACTAGGTGTCACAGAGTTTTTGAAACGGATGAATCACGTTATATTATCAGTCATTTTGGTATTTTAGTAATTTCTGGAACATTAAGTTCATTGATATTTGAGAATACTATGAATACTATGTTTATTTATACCGCATATTTTTACTGATTGAAATTAAATCCTATTTTCTAATGGCAAAATACCATTCTTTCAATCGCTAAAGTGTGTGTGTATTGGGGGCGGGGGTGGGGGGGGGGGGGGGTATGGGGGGAAGGCTCATCTGTTCGAAAAAGTGTGTGTTGGGGGGGGGGAGATTTTCCCTTGTTCCCAACCGAATTACCTGAATGGACTTGGCCTCATGTGGCGTAAGAAATTATTATCACAAGTGACACTTCTATAAGTAACAGTCACGACACGCGCATATCAGCATATAATAATAAATATATAATTAGTATGAGTATAATAACTGCGTTCAGTAATTCATCCTCTTGATTTAATCACGCAAGTTATATGAGCCATACCTGTAAACAGAGCTGTCTGAGGAGCGTATGATGAAGCCTCATTTAGAACCAATAAAACACGACAGGTTATAACTCTAAACCTTATCATGATAGTCACGCATGCAATATCAGCTTATTGGCGAAGGACGGCAGTCATAGGGGAGCATTTCCGGTATTCTTGTCCAAAAACTCAGGCCGCCATCTAAGATGACACTTCACTCAGCCAGCACGCCTTCACTTTTGCACGTCCTTTTTTATTGTCTCAGTCAGGAGGATATGCGGTCATCCCCGTTCGTGTGTGTGTGTGTGTGTTTGTGTACAACATAACGCGCACAATAAACGGAATGTCATGGAATTTTTAGGACATTTCGGGAATGGGTCATGGAAGAAAGAATTAGAATTTTGTGTGGATCCCGTGTATGACCCGGATTCTGGAACGTCATCAAGGAACATTCACAAATACAGAGTCACTTATGCACGAATGAACATTTGAATAAGGGCCGAATAAGTGAATACATACAAGGGGTTTGGAGCAACTTAAAATAGGTATCCCATGCACTAGGTGGAGGCTCGCTATAGTAGAATGGGGTGTTATGTTATGATACTAATTATTATATGTTTTGTGAATGTTTTAAAGACTGTCAGTGCATATGAGTGTGCTAGCATAAACACAGGAGGATCATGTCAAATCGCCTAACAATTTTAAACAAATTATCCGTAACAATGTGTCTAATACGGGTGCGTGTTCAAGACCAGTTTAGAATTGTGTTAGCCAAATGATAAGAGTAATAAAAAATGACAGCCACTAAATATTCCCGGCACCAGATATACTAAACAGATGCACTTGGGGATAGTTCACAGACTGATCGAAAACCCGCGTGCCGTTCCGGATTTAAAGGTCTAAATATCTGTCTGGTATATTCAATGGAACAGGGAATTTTCAAAATCAATAGCATGACATGAATGCTGTATTGCATAAAGGCACCCAATTTTATAAAAGGTTAATAAATGTAAATATAAACTGATAAACATAAACCTGATGTATTTTGAATATATATATTTTCATATATTGTATATATATATATATATATATATATATATATATATATGTTCGTCCATAGCTGAAACTGTTATTTTTCTCTATATGATTATATATTAAAATATCACTAACTGCCCACGTACCTTAGCATTATACATTACGTACTTTATCGCAATCTCCGGAAGAAAACATGAGCTTCCGCCTTTGGCAACACCGTAACACTAACTTGCTACATGCCTCTTAAATTAAGGCCACACACACTTATACTTCAGAATAAAAAAAAAAATGGTGCGAATTGGCAATTTTTCTCTTTTATTGCCGGTCGAGAAACAAAACGCGGAAGTTTGCCAGCTTGCCCTTAACATACAACATATTGCTCCAGTCCTTGAAATGATGTACACAATAAGCACACAATAAAATCAATTTTCAAACCTTTCATATTTATCTGAGGAAATTCGTGAAAAACACAAAAATTTGCAACGTTACTAAGGGCCTTATATTTATTTGTAAAAAAAAAGACCCACGGAAAATAATAGGAGCCAATCCATAGATCAATATCTTGTTTTGTACGGCCTAACCAGTCATATGTTTACTTTCCAAAAATATTCGTCATGTACAAATTTATAAGTCAACATATCGGCAAATTCCCCGGGCACGTTTGTTGATTTCTGGACTCCCAGTGATCCCATGTGACAGCCTTTTCGTTCTAAGTGGGACCCGTACTCGGACCCGTACTGATCAAGTTGTGCTTGATGATAACAAACACCAAGTTCAAATACATTTGTTCTCATCTTTTCTTTAAAAAGAGGGTAAATAAGTTGTTCTCGGTCGGTAAATTTAACATGAAAAACAAAATGTCGAGGTGTCCTGTGTTTTTGAGTGTGGTCTGTGATATATCAAATGTATCCGCGTAGGGAAAGCCAACAAAATAATTGAATGTTGCAAGTTTATATCTTTCCTCTATTGATCAGCTAACAATGGAATTATATAATTATCACATTTTACCTTCCAGTTTAATTTATCTCGTGTGACCTTCTACTATAAAGATTTATAAAGGTCAGTTTAATATTAATAATCTTAGAAGATAAACGGAATTATCAACCTTTTTCATACAAGTGATACCATATATTATCAGATTTTATTTTCAGACCTATTTTAAGATTTTTTAAGAAATTAATTTGTTCGGCCTCATTTATCATCCCTTAGACTTCCTTTCATCAGAAAAGGGCTAGTCTAGTTTACCAAAATAAAGAACTCTCTGCAGTGATTCAGTCGAGTCCACACCATCTGAATCCGAGTGCAATTGTTGGTCACTCGAGTAAAAGTCCAAGTCCGAGTCCTTATATATTCAAGTCCAAGTCCATCTTCTTCGAGTCCAAGTCTTTTGGTTCCCGAGTTTAAGTCTGAGTCCAGGTCAAATACAAATATCCTTACAAAGTGTTTTATATTGAAGTTTCATACTCTTAATATTTTTAAGATGGTTCAAACGAGGTTTTACTGTAATGGTTAATTACATTAATTTTATAGCTCCCGAAGCTGAGCAAAGCATGGTATATATATATATAATGTTATTATTTTGTAATATTCGATTAGTAGTACGCCCATGTACATACGTCTCTATAATATGTGGCGGAGTTGTTCTTTTAATTCGGACTCGAGATTCAGACTAATATCTCGAGTTCTTAGCTCCCAGTCCGAGTTTAAGTCCGAGTCCAGGATCCTCGAGTCCAAGTCCTTAAAAAAGTGCCTCGAGTCCAGACTCGAATTCAAGTAAGGACTCGAGTCCGCCATCACTGAGCAGGTGGAAACTTATCTCGTTCCTATTTATTTGTGTGGCCTAACACATTTCGATCAGCCGTTTCCACCAGCAAATATTTTAGGACAGAAATTCACCTGTTGGAAATCTGGTTGGTTTGGAGACATTTCGGAGGAATATGCGAATTAAGAGTAATATTGACATAGGTGTTAATAAATCAGTGTACATCATAACTATATTGTCATTATCTGTCAACTACATTTTGAGTTTAAAGCTCCCTGTACCGATGTAAACCCGATGCAAACCAGAAGTCTTTTACGACGAAACTCACGGGCTCTGTGGGAAAACGTGACAGCCTAATCGTAGGCCACAACTGAAATGTAAATAAAATTTGTTCAACGGACAAAACTGTTTTATTTTATATGCCAGCTGTGACAAAATATATATAACTTTTAGGAAGGGGTCAATAATGTGCGACAATTTCGAAATTGTAAAAAAATGTATATTTAGTTTCAAATTATACCATTATTTACCAGAAATCTACATGGTTGTGGGATATACTCAAAAACATGTGAGCATTCACCTATTCAGTTCACATTCCCAGGTTTATTCCTGCTAAGGTAACCAAACATAGGTGAATATTACTTGATGACGAGAAGGCCTGAAGTTTCATGAGATTCCGTTCATGTTTGTGAATGTGAGTTATGTTGTGAACAAACCCGCACACACACACAAACAAATGAACGAACTGGGATGAACGCATACCCTCCTTTATGAGACAATGAAAAGCATTTAACAAAATTAATTTCGAGGATTTTGGACTATTCTACACCAAGAAAAAAGAATCTATAAAACAATTATTTGTTTTTATTTCTGTGGCCTAATGGTTTTATGTACCCCTTTCCCCCATCAGATGTTTTCAAGGGTAATCGAAGACAAGTTGCTACTTTGGTTTATTAGATATGTTACAAACACCTCAACACCGCGCACTTTGCGACCATTACCGAATCAATCGATACACACGCACACCTGAGTAACCAAATGTAATGTCATATATAATGACTTCATGGAAGCACATTGCGGTGTGCTCAAGATTATGATATCGTTTTCCGCATGGACTGGTTTCTTGCATAGGACTATAAGTACATCTGCAGGTCTGGTGCTTTTAGGAGACCTGTCAAGTCGCTTGACTAGAGTTCTGTGGATGAAATATGATACAATAAGCAGAAATAGAGGAAATCAAAAGTGACATTGGGTACAAGGCTAATGGGAATACCGTGTAAGGCGGGGAACCAGTCTATAGCGTCTCCTCTTAAGGACAAAGTTCATGAATTTACCATTGATATCAAGCATGTCAAGAGTCTCAATGTTATATCAGACTTTATAATAGGGAATATATTTACAATTAATATAGATTAAATATTAGTTAACACATTTCGTCCAGGATGTACGTCAACCCGAAATATAATATTTTCATTTCAACCACATCCAAATCTGTTAACGATATTTATTCTCCATTCCACCGGCCCTGTCCACCTGATGTTTCCTTAATATTTTTTCCTTGATAATTTTTATAAAATACACTAAACCTTACCTTTATTAACCTCAGAGGCAAACTAAACCTTACCTTTATTAACCTCAGAGGCAATCAGACAAATGTAACGATTTTCTAATAGCAGTATAGTACCGTGTATGGATTCAATATGATTAATTTAGAAAGAAAAATGAATGAACAGATGTACGGTCTTGCGACTTATCACTGACTACCTAAGCTGACGGTCTTAAACCAGATCCATTTGACGATTCATAGAGACGACTTTACAGTGGTATTTGTACGTCACAGATTTGTCATGTCACACATACATGCCTCCTTCATAACATGATAAAACAGATATGACCACATGAAATGACGCCATCATTTTGCATCTCTTTCTAAACAGGCCACAACGATCCGTGCGTCACAAGGTAAATCTGTTTATTTCATACTTAATAAAATATCAAATATTGCCACATTTCCTGTTTTGATAAAAGCTTATTTTTAGTGGCAAACAAAATAGATTTGAAAGTAATATCGCGAAATGTAGGTGGACAGGGATGTTGGAACAAAGTCTAGATAACAATTACAGTTTGCAGCCAGAGTGGGTCCCCTTATTGCTAATATATATTGACGTAATAGTGGTCACGTGATTCCCTCACTATATCCTTTAGTTGTGATGACGTCACTATGATGGAAAACTCGTGGGTGAAATCCTGTAAACTTGTCTGTGGGCTTGTCCACACAATATTAAAATTAAGGTTTAAACGTCCACAGGTTTAAGTAAGAAGTAAAAATTGGTGTAATATGGATACAGATGGGTTAATTTCTGGAGGTAATATGTAGAGTAAGTAGAGAGGCAAACCCATGCACCGGCAAACAAACAAACCACGCAAATCACATAAAACACAACTCACGGAACCACGTTCGTTGGTGGAGGTAATAACAAGAATGAACCAGCCATGATATAAACAGTTTAATATTCAGCTCAAATAAATACATTAAGCACACCAATGAGATCACCCCTGCACTTGAAGTATATACCTAGAAGTGTGAGACCAGTCAGAGTAAATCTGTGAGCTTGATAATAAAATCTGTTCATCAAGTCCCTCTATCGTACAATGTGTACACAATTTAAATTATGCTGAATTACAGGTTTTCCTATATATATATATATGTTTATATATATATATATATATATATATATATAAACAGTGGACTTCCATAATTACAACCACCTTAGGGACTGACCAAGGTGGTCGTAATTTCGGGTTGGTCGTTTTTGTGAAATTCTAAGTTACCTGGATGATATATTTGAGACCAAGAAAAGTGATCGTAATTGTAGGGATGGTAAAATTGTGGGGTGGTTGCAAGTCGGGGTTCCACTGTATATATATATATATATATATTTATATATATATATATATATATGTGTGTGTGTGTGTATAGTGATTTTATATATATATATGTATATAGTGATATATATATATATATATATATATATGTATATATATATATATAGAGAGAGAGAGAGAGAGAGAGAGAGAGAGATAGTGAGATATATATAGATGGTGAAATCTGTGTAATAAGACCATCCTCGGGACAGAATTTATTCCAAAAATGTTCTTACCTTTTACGGTCTTATTTGATATATGTATAACCTCAACATTTTTTGTTAGTAAAAGTAATTGTTTCGTTGTCTTTACCAAAAGGTTACATCATATATATCTTAATTAGCTTTATCTCGATCCTAAGGATAGACAGCTCTTTAGACAATGTTTTATATTCTTCATGAGCGTTTCGTTTTGCACTGGTTTGCTGTGTTTGGTCACAAGAGGGCCAGACTACATGTTGGACGATTCATAACACGCTCTGTGACTTGGTGACTGATCTGCTGTTCCGGTGCATTGTCCAAGACACTTTTACTTGTCTTTGTAGGCTGGACTTTCCGGAAATTGACAGATTTGTCACAAAGTTACGTGTTGTTTAAAAGCGCTGTTAAATTCGATTGACTGCTACTTGTGTCAATGCATTTAAAATGTATCAGATATCAAAACCAATCGATAGCTATTTCAAGGAGGACTTAAAACAGGTTTCATATATTGAAACCTTACTACGTTTCGGTACAAATTGTATGCAACCTGTCTCCTCGTGATATTTTATATATATACTGTATCAAATAATGCCATCTCAAAACATTTGGCATGGAGACAGCACGTGAGACATAATAATATAATCAATATCAGGGGCGGATGCAATGCGGAGGGGGAGGAGGGTTGGGGTGGGGGGTCGGGGGATAAAGGAAGAAATGCCTTTTATGCAGTCATTTACCCATATTTTAAAGAGAACTTCCTTGAGTTTTGAACCTTATAATAATGTGACAGTGGCAACTGACTAAATAAAATTTAACACAAAACTTTAACAGACTTCCCTTTTATCCCATGTGTGCTGTGCCATCACTTGACCAAAAAATAAAAAAAAAACACACAAGTCTCACCCAGCCAAAGTCACGGTTACCCTGGTTATTGTACCTATGACGTCTTGTCCTTTTTAATGACAATAAATGTTTCCTTTAAATATGACTTTAAATATTTACATTATTACAAACCTTTCGTAGGAAAATAGTGACTCTGAGTGATTGAAAATCCCTCCCCTCCCAAAACACTGGATCCGCCCCTGAATATATTACAACGATGTATAACAGCCTAATTTCGTTCAGCTGCTGTTTCGATCAGTCGCACAATGCAAACATATGTCATGTGTTTTCACAAAATAAAATATGATGAATGTATATTGTATCCAGACTTGGTTCAAAACATTGCCCATTGCAATGCTGAAAGAATAACTTTATACAAATGTAATGCATGTGAAATCTTGACTTCAGCCACGCTAATTTATGGTCATTTTACATACAAGCATGAACACAGATTATACAAATTTATCTTTTCTCCGATGATATATGCTGCATGGTCAGGAAGTGATGTAGTCGAGTCCACACCACCCAGGTCCGAGTGCAAGTCGGAGTCAAGGCTACTCAAGTCTGAGTCCGAGTCCGGAGTACTCGAGTCCAAGTCCGAGTCCTTAAGGTTCGATTCAATGCAAGTCCACCCTCTTCGAGTCCGAGTCCTCTTGCACCCGAGCACAAGTCTGAGTCCGAGTATATATCTATATTGAAAGAAAATTAAAATCAGAAATCATGAATTAGGCAAAAAAAATAAAAAAAAGGTATGGTTCTCAGGCTTTTTTTTTCAGAAATCAATGCGGGCGGGTGGTTTCTTAATTTTTAATTTTTGATATGTTTCGATAAAAAATGTCAAATGAAAAGGGAAAAGCATGATAATAACAGGTTTATTTTGCTAAACAAGTAAAAGCACTACATATCAAAGGAAATTGTATGATTTTATCTTCTTGAAAGAAATGTCCGAGCGGCTGCAGCTCAAAATTGGTAAGTTTCTATTGAAGATCAAAATAAAAATGTTTGGTGCGGGGGTTTTAAAATTGATGCGGGCGGTGCCTGAGAACCATACCTTTTATTTTTTTGGCCTTACTTAAAGTATTTTATGAACCCTTACACATGAGTGTTACTTGAGTGTTTTAAATATTACATTAAGCTCCTGATGCAGAGCTTAAACTTGGTATATACAGTCTTTATATATATATATATATATATATATATATATATATATATATATTCTTTTAAATAGTTTGCACATGTATATCATTAATTTATAATATGTGAAAGAACCTTCCTTCTTCTGGACTCAAGATGAACTCGGTCTGAAATCTCGAGTCCTAACCTCCGTGTCCGAGTACATGTCCAAGTCCTGACACGAGTCCTCCATCATTGTCCAGGGGGAGGTCGAAAAGTTGGAATATAAACAGGAGTTTCAGTGTTAATCTGAGTACTAACATATATAACCTTCGGCAACTGGTAGGCCAAAAATTATGGCAAGTCTATAGTTTTACTCAAGTTTATCCCATCCCCAATACTCAATATACCATCAATATAAGAAAAGAACATACACAATATATACATGGGCGCAGCGGCTACATAGTTAAAACAGTAATAACAATTGTGTTCATACCATCGACCTTAAGATTTTGTTTATACCGTCGGACCAGCGGTCACAAAAGTTTCCTTATTCCATCTGTCCAACGGCTTCATGGGTTTACTTCTACTACCTGCCCGCATATCTTGTGATGTTGTTTATACCATCGGCCTAGCGGTATCAATGTTTTGCTTAATTCTTCTGTCCACAAGCCTGGGGATTTTGTTTATACCATTGGCCCAGTGGTATCTCACTTTTGCTTATTCTTCCTGTTCACCGGTTCAAGATTTTGTTTACACAATCTGGTCACGGGCCTCAAGATTTTGTTGATACTATCGGACCAACGGTCTCAATATTTTGCTTATACCATCAGTACACGGGTTTCATGCATTTTATACCTCTAAGTTCCCGCCTGGCAACTTTTCGACCGACCTCCAGACGACCCAGTCTGTCCTTAATAAGCAGAAATGTCATTTTTCTTTTTTCTCTGATCAAGTGGGAATATCTTCGATAAATTAGAATACAGATTCAAACGTTGTCATGGTAACCAATTAACTGTGATGGCGATTACTTACTTAAACTGGCGCATGGTCTGTATATTATTCATTACTAGTTCAAATCTAGACTTCTGGCGACAGCCAATCAGGATATTTTACTAAAGAATACATTCTTGTTGTTTGTACTCCTCACAGTATGATAAGAACCCCAAGGACGCCAGAGTGCCGCAAGAATCCACAATCAATAAAAAATTAATATTTCACACACGTACAGTACTAAAATTACAGTAAGCAGCTGTGGTAGTAAAAACAAGTGTATCAGAGACGAAACTCCGAAAGCATATTTACCGACACCCAGCAAGAGATTAAATATCATCCATCCTAACTGCAAGTGAAGGCATGATGATTTTCCTTCTTCTGAATTTGTTTCCCACGTACTCTGTCAGACAGGTGTATGAAATGTTAATCGATAACATGCTAATACACTATCCATATACAGCCTTAAGCTGCGTATAAAATAGATCAAATATCTCCGATTGGCATCAACAGAACAGAGGATCACTTGTTGATTAAATTCGTATGTTCACAAATAATTTAAATCCATCTGTTCACATCAATGGCGCTTGAAGTCAAATCAAACCTTTTTTGTTTCCCAAAATTGGTCCTCACTAGCGCCATCTATTAAATATCTTTCAAAGGCGCCATGTTGCCCGTCACGTGATGTCGCTTTGGTCACGTGGTCGTTTCAGAAAAGGAATAGACAGTCTCTGTGGGCATGGAACTCTTCATGGACAACATGCGCTGTTTCTCAGAAATCACAGACTTGTCCCTACAGCAGGAGGTAAAAATAGCCGTTATTGTGTGCCGGAAGTGAGCGTTCACACAGCAATAGAGGACAAAGTTAAAAGCAAAATTTGCGGCTTGAAGTAAATTAGTCACGTGCGCGATAACAAATCCAGCGTCGCCCCACATCTTAAAGGGGTTCACGTACTTGAGAATTTCCGATGGCAACACAAGTAGAAAGTACATAAGTACTATAATAACGAGGGTCAAGGTGACCTTGTGGTTGGTTTCCTTGACAACCTGACCTTTGCAGCTTGCTTTGCGTACGATGTCTGCTTTTCGCAAAGTTTGAATCAAGCGCGCGTTACAGAAGAGTAAGAGAAGTAACGGGATGAACGTAGAGAGAACGGGCCACACCCAGCGTCTATAGATGTAAACTCCTTCGCTGTCTTCTCGGTTCCATCGGCGCTGTATTTGATACATCGGGGTATCCATCCCCGGCATATAACATGGCGACACCACGTGGGGAAGAAAAGTCGGCACCGTGCTGACGAACGAGACTACGAAAACCATAACGATAGTGAAAGTGACGCGGACGGATCCCAAGTAGTCACGTGCGTGAAGCGGAAAAACCACCACGATGTATCGGTTGATCGCCATGACGACGATGAGCCACGTGCTCCCCATTAGAAACACGTTGATCAGCGGCACGCCATATACACGGTAATACAACGGGAACACCCCGCTAGGTGGCGCCACTGATAATCGGTTTGAAATGAACGAATGCGGTAAAACGATGACACAGAACAACATATCGGATAGCGCTAATGCAACCAGTCCGAAATTGGCCGATTTCTCAAGTCTGTCAAGCGTAGTGCGCATGCGCTTCCTGGTCAATACCAAGAGATTGAGGATATTCCCAAGAATGCCAAGAAAACATATTATCGGTAAAACGATTTTAACCCATGGTGCCGAGTGGTGATCGGAATGACTCACATGGGTCCCATTAAGCGATTCAAGGCTGGCGTTGGTTATCCTCGGGGCGACCACTCGCTGCATACACTTCATCAATGTACTCGTCGTATTGTTAGCCATTTCACGGTTAAATGGTTGCGCTCTCTTGATCGAACAGAAGATTCTCTGCTTACGACCGACGGCCCTCTTTACAATGGGTGTCTGGAATCAGGTCTTACATAAAGTGCAGGACTGGACATACTTAATCGATATCACAAGCGCTGTCTCTGATTTACCTAAACAGACACTTCAAAAGTACCACGTCAGCGTTAAAGTATACAAGTGTCTCCGAACTGAGACAGGATTTGATGATGTGCGTTGTAAACTTGATTCCGGAATGTAAGTCAGCATAAACCCTGCATCAGAGAGCGTATTTTACTTCTATCGGAGAGAGATACGATCAATCAATCCTCGCAAAGTATGCCACCAAGTTGATGAAAATCACAGATATCAAAGCATGCAGGCTGGGCGAGAAAATTCCATAAGGTATCCAGTGCAACATGAAAATAGCGTTTTTTTCGTTTGTGGTACCTGGGCATTAAGTACACACGGTCGGAGTTGACCAGTTTTTTCTAACAATTATCACGCAGATTGTCTTCTGATATTTCTTCTTCAAGCATGAAGTCTCCAGGTACGCCGTACAACGGTCCTCAAATGACGACTCAATCCGTGTATTTTAAATATCGCAGCGCCAGCAGTGGGCTACCAAGTTGCTCCAACAATGCAAGCACCTGCAAAATCGAAAATAAGTAATTTAATTAATTTGACATGAATCATGACACATACAGAACACGGCATGCTGGTCTAATCATTCAACTCGTTATAACTCTTACCGCAGAGGTTATTTTTCGATTTCGATTGTCCAGATTTACATTCTATAACGATTCGGGATCAGAGGTCACAGAGATCACTATGTTTCACAAACAGTCGCGTGTGAACGAGAGGACTGAAGAATAAGCCTTCTACAACAGCTGTTGGCTGTTAAACATCTATAACAGAACAGATGTGGGAAAATAAACAAATGGCAGATTTGCTGGATCTAACAGACCATAAATCCCTTTAATTACCTATAGAAAGATTAGGCATTAATTTACACGTTTGTGAATGCTAATGTAATTTGTTCCAAATGCTCCAAATGCGTGATTATTCCTGGGTGATTATTTAACTGATTTGCGCACGGTCTTTAGGCATATACACTATACCCGTGATTACAACTCCTGCTGGAAATAGATATAATGTTCACTATTTCTGGCTATTCAGTGTATGCTTTGTCTGATATACAGTTCAGTAGCTCACGCAGTAACCGTTTTTCGAGGTTAACAGCTGCTTAATGGGATACCATAATTGTAGGTTACGTGTACACACCGTGGTATCTATAACATTTATAGTTTTTAATTAATAATTGTTTTTTATAACGCTAAGAATATTTTTTTTTTCAATTGTATTTTTAAATGATATCATTTAACGGTTTGATTTGTATTTCATATTACATTAAATTCAGGCACGAATAATAATATAATATAATCTAATATAATTGGTTTCATATAATATAAAATGACATAATATATTTTATAGATATTAAAGAATAATGATTTTGTACTCCGAATTGTCTTTGTTGTATCACGTTTTGTTAGCAAGCTAGAATGCCAAAGGAATATGCATAATGAGTATTATAAGTTCTCTCCGTCATCCGCGTGACGTTTATCACGTACTTTATATGGGGAGTATCTGTAAACAGGACCTTCTGAAGAACGCCTTCGGCAAGAAGATACCTTATTTTGAACGGATAAAGCACGACAGGATATAATTTTATACCTAATCATGATAGTCACACCATACAATCTCAACTTAATAACGAAATCGGGCAGCCACATTGGAGAATTTCCGGTCAATGTATTCTTGTCAAGAAACTCGGGCCGCCATGTTAGATGAACTGTCACGCAGCCGAAACGCCTATACTTTTGCAGGTCCTATTTTATTTAAAACTCTCTCTCTCTCTCTCTCCTTTATTAGGCAATAACAAGTTTATAATATTTGAAGGTATAGAAGGAACAGTGAATAGCAATTAGCGTCAAATGTACAATTCCAAATATTAAAATACGGTCAAGAAATGTTCCCCTACTGGCGTATTCAACAAAGCGGAATCTGGACAAAAATGTCATTTTGACGACTTAAATTTAACGGTCGCTAATATTGTCTGTCCAACAACCATAATACAAATATAATCTCTATATAATAGAACACTTAACAAAGAAAGAATCCATGTTCTAAAAAAATATCAGTGCACCCTTCACAAGAATTTGTTGTTTTATTAATACCAAATCTATATTCAAACAAGCAAGCAGTGTGGATGTTTTATCTCTCCTGATTGAAACAGAAAGACTGTATGTTCAATCAAAGTTTGAAAATCTGCTTGTCCTGAGAGCCAAGATTGTAATCATAACCGAAACTAATTTGAGACTGAGACCGAAACTACCAACCCCGACACCTTATAACAAGACCGACATCGGAAAAAAAATATGGTCTCGAGAATTATCGCGAGGTCGAGACTGGTCTCCCGAGGTAGATCCATGCCCGCTCTATCGTAAACATCATGGCAGCCATGATGATCACATGCAAGTACGCGAGCTGCGCAGACTCGGAATCGCAAGAGTACGACTATGCTGTTTAGGGATTGTTGGAGTCAAATACTGACCCCCACAATGCACCGGGGCTTCTAGATACACCAACGATGTAAGTAAATATGTGGTAAAGAGGAAATGTAGTCCGTTCAAGTGTGCTGGATAAAAAAAAATTCAAGGCAAATTACATAGACATGGGTTTTTTGTGGTAAAGACTTTCAGTAATATTGTGTGCATGCGCATGTGGAATATAAACAGAAGGTGTTTCCTTAAAATTAAACAAATTTAGATATCAACGTCTGAGAGCTGAGACAAGTAGTCCCGGCAGTCTAACATTGCTCAAACAGAAGAAAATCGTTTAGAGTAGAAACGACCTTCGCCGGAATGGTGCACATGCATGTTTTATCATACGTAATTTCATACGTAATATTGTGTGCATGCGCATGTGGAATATAAACAGAAGGTGTTTCCTTAAAATTAAACAAATTTAGATATCAACGTCTGAGAGCTGAGACAAGTAGTCCCGGCAGTCTAACATTGCTCAAACAGAAGAAAATCGTTTAGAGTAGAAACGACCTTCGCCGGAATGGTGCACATGCATGTTTTATCATACGTAATTTCAAGGCCATAGTTTAATTTAAACTACCCTAGTTTTGATTATGGGCTGAGGTATCCTACAGAGAAAAATGCAGGTCTATGACTTAACCTTAAGAGACAGGCAATAGGTAAGCATGGCAAATTTCCCTTCCTCTAACCTGCCACGCCACTCTTGTCTTCATGGCCAAGAACGTATTACCTGGCAGACAATTTATGGTTCCTTATCAGGGGCCTCCGCTGTTGAACCTTCTTCGTTACGCTCTATGATTTATAGTCCCAGCTCATGATTTGAACAGCTTGGTGGTTTGCCAGAGCAACCCGATGGGTCATTAGGCTTTACGAAGCCTGCGAGGAATTCTGATGATATATGACTCATGTCGTTATGGCCGCGCAGTCTTTAAATCGCTCTTGTTGATTTTCGATCAAGCACAATTTAAGCCCTTAAGCGCAACCTGCTGAAGTACACCTTGCTTGTTTTACGGATTACTTTATGTACTGGACGAGGGTGGTTTCGCTAATTCTGTTGAATTTATTGACCGCGTGCAGTGTTAATACGAATCTGACGAATTACCTGGTAATACCATACGTCGTATAAAGCAGGGATCAGGCACACATCTGTGTATTCTCGGTTATGATTTCTATATAATTGAATGATTTAACATTGACGAATGATTTTGCAGTGTCTTTTCCAAATGGGGTATATTCGATGATAGTAAAAGTGTGTAGGTGATAATTTTAAAAGAACAATGTTCTTTAATATCCTTATAAATATCTTTATATTTTATAAATATCAATATTTCTATACAATTGAAATAGCGGCAAAACCTCCTGACGATTTTTTGTTTTATCTAATATATATTGATTATAAAAATACACAAATACACATTCATTATATTCTACCTTCATCTTTATCTAGGGTCAACTCACTATCTTCTCATAAAAATAGTTCAATATTTATTTTTCTGTTTTGTTGACTTTAAATTTTAAAATTTTTAATTTTTAAAATTTAATATGACATGTAAGTACAGGAATTATATTTATCCAAGCCTAGTAAATCATAGCTAGTACACCCACTCGATGGTTCCATCATACGTCAGTCCTCCCCGCCAGAACAAAGGCGACTTCGCTGAAGTCACACTTGTGTATGTTTATGTGTAGTTGTTTTATTATTATGGTTTCTGTCAATATTTCGTTCTAAATCGTTTGCTAACACAAGAAAATATAAACTTGCACCGAGCGCGATCAGTAACAGTGAATGCCGACAGGCTCGCCCTCAGCTATTACCTCCCAATGGCTTAGAATCCTTTAAACAAAACATATTGTGATGATCTCGATTACTTCAACACTTGTGAGAAAATAAAAATATAAAGATCTTCTTTTGCATAGTGCATGTAAAAAATGGAATGCAATGCGATTGAAATAAGAAATATTAATTGTCATGATTCTTTCCAGAGCGCCCTGAAAAAAAAAACTTTTATAAAAAAAGGTGTAGACAACTGTTTCTCTTTTCCCTTCCAGAAAAGACGAGATCATTATCAATGGATTAAGATTCGGGGCTTGTCCCTTGAATCAGTACTTATTTAAAATCAGAAACATGGAGAGTCCATTTTGTAACTGTACAGCAGCTGAAGAAAGCACAGAACACTATATATTACACTGCTCAAAGTCGACCCGACTTGTTTACGTTCATCAAAACAGTATTAAACTGAAAGATTAAAATGAAAAGAAATTCATATTATATAAGAGAAATACCCTATCGGATCTTATAAGAGATAAGATACGCACACCTTAATCACTGTTTATCACACAAACTAAACGTTTTAAATGATGCCATGTATATATCACAGTGCTTCACTGGTCTTCAAACCCGCTATTAAAGTGCAGTAAATAGTAAACGTTTATTCTGCATGTCCTGTTGTATGTCTATTTATTTTTAGTCTATAATTTGTCTATTTTATGTTGTACCTTTTCTATCACGTTCTTACATGTCACCTTATGCTTATATCTATATATGTTGTTATTGTCATAGTTAGCATGTTACATTTTTACATGAGTTCATGTGTATTAGCCAATACCTACTTTGTAATCCTTTCGAAATACATATATTTAAACCAACATATTAAAAAATATATATATCTTCCTTTGGTGTTGTACCCTAATGCTATACAATATTTAATTGAAATCCGTTCAAATCTTTTTGACCGATATCGCCAGCAGACAAAACAAACGCCGGTAAAAAAATCACCTTGCGGAGTTAAAATACGCCTCGCAGCACACAGAGTTTTGCGGTTCTTGAAACATGACAAGCATTATCATTACACATCCCACCTATGGGCATCTCGCCATACAGACCACCCTTATCTTCATCAGAACACAGTCCTGGCCAGTTCCCGACACAAGATAAGTTGGAATCTGACCCTGTGGGCACGTGCACCAAGTGATCAGGCCGGTCCCTGAATGACCATAGATTTAGTATAAGGGTTTCAGCAGGAACTGATTATGCAAATAACCAAGATCGTGACTCGGTCATAATTCTCTAAGGAAATGACCACTTTTCCGTATCAGTGCGGTCTTTTATGGTCCGTTTGAAAGGTGGTCGCGGGATCTACAGTAGTTCGGATTAAAGTACATACAGGCCCATCCGTTTGTTATCTGCGTGAGACTAGTTTCGCTACCATTTGACCCAACCCTTCCCGCGAAAGTATCACTTTTTTGCAGCACAGTAATTCGGATTACCAACCAAGTAAAGTATAACCTCACGTTAACTCCCGTTTATAGAATAAACTGATTAAGGTGTTTGTAAAGCGACCTACAGTGCGGACGCCGTATTTTCACTCGAAAGTTAAACGGTTTAATATAATCCGATTTTGATACGAACTAAGTGCGGATACGGCCGAACTCAGTGATTGTCGCACTACCACAGATACCTCGCAAAGACCCCCTGATCAAGCGTTCAAGTGTTGTACTACACGAACACGCTTCAGTTGCTTGATAACAGCTTGTCTTAATAAATGTCATAATGATATAAAATAAATTTGAATTAAAACTGTATTATGTTGATTCAGTTTACCTATAAATATAATGGTTAATTCCTGTGGTGGTACCCGAACACTCCAAAAAAATTCACCAAAATCTGTTCATACTTTTTTTGGCGTAAAGTGGCTATAGACAAACCAACAATCCATAATAATATATAGAATAATAATAATAATAATAATAATAATAATAATAATAATAACAAAACAACAACAAAAATAATATAATCACTAATTGTAAACCGTAAATTGTGACATTTTGTTAGGGGGATGCGGTTCAATTCGATATTTTCAAGCCGGAAACATTTTTTTTTCTGCCGGACATGGTCAAGGAGAATGAGAGAGAGAGAGAGAGAGAGGGGCAATGAATATTTCTTCAGTGTTTCTTTTTAGGTTGTATTCTCCTCTTTTAGGGGGTGTCGCACATGCGCAAGTGGTCCTTTGTTACGGTGAACGGAAACGCGCAAAGTGTGTTTCTCACACAGGACCGTAACCCTATATGTAAGGCGTGAATTAGAATCAGCAAGTCTGTGTGCGAGAATGGTTTTGTTGAAAAAATTGTTTGTCAAACTAAAGTGAATTAATAGCTTGAGATAACAAACATATTATTCCAAATGTTTATGTTCCCCTGACGGGCCAAAGGTCTGTCGTTTCTTCGTAAATAGAAACGATATTGCAGTTCCTTTGAATATGCTCACTAATCCAGTGTTGTCATAATTACCAAATTCCTATTGTGTTATTGTCTCTGTAATTTTAAACTTGTGCCAAGTTTTTTAACAAGTCTGTTTGTTATTAATTACAAAATCTTAATCAAAAGTATATTACACATGTGGCTTTAATAGCTATTTTTCATTCACTGATTTGTTCGAAATATGATATGTTTGCTGCATGTAATTTTAATAATAAAAATAACTTTGACCTGTGTTCGTTTCAAAAACAGTTGCATGGAAATAATTATGGAAACATATTGTAGGAAGCCCTTAAATAAGCTATATCAATATGCCTGTACATTGATTACCATGCGTAGCAAGCGTATATAACCTTGGCTATATCATATTGATCTGTTGGTCGTTAATTGTAATAATAACAGCCTGGCTCTTTCTCGAAGTCTGTGTTTCGTCAATAATTTTCCATTTTTGCACCCATGCATTGTTAGCGTGCCTGCTATTTAATATAATTTTACATTCTTAATCTAATTCGTTTAGAGAACAGCAAAGGTATAACTATATATATATATATATATATATATATATATATATATATATATATACATATATATATACATATATATATATATACATATATATATATTATCTATATACATATTTATATATGTAATACAACATTATTTCATGACGTCACGGACTGTAGGTGTTGTAGTAGTGACTGCTTAACACATCAGCGCTTTCAGATATCAATCTTTATTTATATCTAACCATCTCTGATGACAAAATGTTCACAATAATTAAAGACCAGGCCTCTAATCAGTATTTGTGGTGTTGTTTTGCTTTGCATGAGGTTTCCATTAAAAGGGAACTTTAAACTTTAAACGTCAATCTACCAACCTATTAGGACAGAATTTGATTCTGTCAGATAAGGCTGAATTTATTGGAGCACGAAACTGTAATAGTTCAGATGTCGTTCGATTTTGCATGCATTACGCGCGATACACAAAAAGAATTTGATTTTCCCCGAGTGTTTACACTATAAATCCCTATTCGACGATATCCAGGGTCTATCAATTCTAGTAAAAAAAATAGGAATATATTAGCATCTTCTACCAACATCATGCCGCGTAAAACGTTCATTCCGTGATTACTATGCCAAAACAAAAAAAAAAAAGCGAAAAGACAAAATACCTCAAGTTTTATTCTGACGCAAAAATAAGTTTTTGAATTAAGAATTACAGTAATGGTGGTAGTAAACTTTACTTCACTAATTGTCATGTTCGTAGCGTTAAACAAACGGCACAAATTCATGATATTATGTTTGTCATTTTCTTTTCAAGAAAAAAATGAGTTTCTGCATTCCTGTAACGATGTAGTGACAATAATATTCTCAAACCATGATTTGTCAAAAGAAAATTACAAATACCATATGCACCAGTTAATAATAACACCCAGGTAACATTCATGTACACGAATTCAGTGATATTTTAGCTTGAAGAGATTGCTCAAGCCAAAACGCTTTGTACTTTTGTATAATTGCTAAATGGCCAAGCAGGGGCGTCAATGGCGGGGGGGGGGGGGGGGACCGGGGTGTATATCCCCCCTTTTTTATTTAATTAGCACGTGGGATGGTCAATGTTAATAAACTTTGGTTCAATTTCTGAGATTACTATGAAATATTACATTTCTAAACCTGGTTTAGAATTAACCTCTACTGGTAACATCATACCCTTTTTTTAACCTTAAAAAGTGTTTATGTTTATAAAAAGGTTGAACCAGCTCTGATTACCCTTCCAAATATATATCCTGGATGATTATATATGACTTTGGCACAGATTCTTGGTGCTGTAGGAATTAAGAGAGGAACATAGTCGGCTACTGACATTCCGAAGTGTTAGATACCAGAATCGAACCCTCATGCTTTTTTTAAGACAGAAGGTTATAAATAAAAAGTAAATATAAAATTTTACGTGTGTCTGATGATACCCTACTCTAAGCAGAAACAGTTCTTATATACAACAGAAAAAAATCTTGATTGTAGAGAAATGTGGAGTAAACAGCGTTATTAACAATATTACGTTCAGTATGTGCGCAGGTGTGAAGTCATTCTTTTGTTTTCCATGTTAACACCATGTGGAAGAACGATTTCACAGAAACGAGTTGGATCTTTCAATAGCAATGAAGGTTTTGATTAACTAAAAGTGATAATAAGCACCTTTGGTAAATCTATGGTAATAAAAGTGAGAAAATCTTAAGAACATTCTCGAGTTTTGTCTCACTTAATTACATGAGGTATGAATCCCAATGCCCAGCAATGAAATACCAACACACACATTGCACCATGTCGTTTCAAGATAATAATCCCGGAAACGTTCAGACTAAAGTCTTAATTTATGTCACGTTCTACCTCATTTGTCATGATAAGCGAAGAATGAAGAAAATATTTTATGGACTTAAAATGAATGAGAGAAACGTTATTCCACGGTGTTACTTAGTCCATGAAAAGTTGGGATGGTTGCAGGCCATGTTGTTCATCGGATAATGCTTGAAAACATAGGCGACTGATATTGAAACGTTCTACAATAGGCCATATAAGCTGATGTTCAGACTTATATAGCGTAGTTTTAACATCTCAGAACGTGACAATACATCTCTGTCTGATATACATTAGTTGCCTCATGATAAAAACATGTCATGCTATCAAAATTCCCTCATGCCTGCGCAGTATAACACATCGAAATTCTACTTTTCTGTTGATTCTAAGGATATGTCCCGGACCTGCTTCAAATGCTCGATATTCATGGTACCAGGATGTCGGCGTTGACAGCGCCCGCGTTTGAGTGGGTTGTTCTGCAGACAGCTTTGGGTAAAGTATCTTAGAAGAAGAAAAGGTTGAGACAAACATATGAATTGCTGAATTCACGTTCCAGGTCTGTCCCGCGGATTTTCTCAGACAATAATGTCTGCTAGGTATGTATCGAGGTTCTGTATGCTATGAATACAGATCGGGGATGCAAGGCCATGATAGAACAAGGTAACTAAAGCCTGACGCCTGTCTTATTTTGAGCCATGCACTCAAACAAAACAGTATATATATATATATATATATATATATATATATATATATATATATATATATATATATATATATTAAAATCGCACGCAGAAATTTTATCAATGTATGTAGTTATTTAATAATCCTTTTAAACACTAGGCCCTTGAACTTCATCTGAAATCAAATATCATCGAGGAAATATCACATCAATTCCACCGAGAGCCTTATTAAGATGCCCCTTTCTTTAAACTTATTAATAATAAACGTTTAAGATGTCTACTATAAAATTGTAATTAGGTTTTTTCATATAAACCGACATTTTTCATCTGCCCTGCCATTGTCAAAGAACCCAAGGACTGAAATCTCATTGCAAGAACTGAAATCTCACCTCAATCAGTTACAACACTTGAACATATTCAAATAAACTGTCCATGCAGCAATGTGTTTATAGTGCGACTGACAAATAAGCTGGGACTCTAGGTTCTGTTTCTAAATCTATAATTTCATGATCCAGAATTACTCACATACATAATGAATGTTCTGATTAACATAGCAAACCTGTATAGGAAAAGTAAAGCAATATTGTAGTTTAATCTGCGCGTTCAAGAATTGGCTGATTTTGCTGAAGTTTAATTATCTCGGGAAATCCGCGCAATATATCATTTTTTCACTTTCTCCGTAAGATAACCACGGGTCTGATTGTTGTTAATTATGAGATCTTAATGAAATTTACTCTGCCCGTTTATATTTTTGCTTAATTTTAGGAAGTTGTTCAGAATAACATCAAACTTAAAGGAAAACCCTTATATGTAGTTACACTATAAAGAGCACGTTACGGCTAACGTTCTAACTTTCACTGTCACGTGGAGGTGACATTGAAAGTGGTTACTGACAAACTGCATGAGAAAGACCGCACAGTTTGGCCACAGTGACCTAATATTAGAAAACGATGTAAACAATACTGATACAAAACTGGGAAGGATAAGATATGCCTATGATGGCATTTCAGTGAAACTAGGTTTGAGGCCCATTAGTGCTAAAAAGTCCATAAATTAAGGGTAAGGTCAATTAAAAGTTTATGGTAGAAGGGAGTCGCTTGTTCCCGCTTTCCAGTGATTTTCCAAGTGTCAATAATGCCCGAAGCCCATTGTGTCTTGCCCTTGAGGACAAAGGTAATGGATTACACAATGCCAAAAATGTTGACACCTACAGTGCAGAACTATGAATTAAATAATGCTGAAAGGCAACTATATGAAATATAAACAAACTTAAAAAATGAGGACATGGACATAGACCCCCACCAAATAAAACATTAATTCCCCCGATGGGCTATTAAATATGTGTGCAGCAAGTAATGTTAATAATTAAGCGGGATTCTTCTCAAAGCAAATTTCATGAAATTCATTTTTATATAAAAATGTATCATGTTTATGAAGAAAAGGAAAGCCGACGCTCGTTCGGTATTGTACTGATTTGATCAGGCTTACTGGATAAAATTTTAAACTTCTGAGTTTAAAGTATTTGAGTATTTAAAATTAGTGAGGACGCGGACACAGACCCCCACCAAGTAAAATATTAATTCCCCCGATAGGGCTATTAAATATAACATAATTGTGGCGAGTAATATTATTAATTACGCGGGATACTTTCTAAAGCAGATTTCATGAGATATATTTATATCCGTGTATCATGTCTTTGAGAAAAAGAAAGCCGTTTCTCTTTCGGTATTGTATAGTTTTGATCAGGCTAACTAGATCAAATGTTTAACGGATGAGATGAGAAACACTTTGAAAACTGAATCTCTGGCAATATCCATTGTTTGGAACATAATGAACAATTAGAAATAACGGAGTCTCATCTGTGCCATAAGCAAAGCCAGACACTATTTGACGGGGTAATTGAATTAACAACATTCAGGTGTTCGTCAGACTGTTTGTTCCTCAATGTCTTAATCTTATCCGACTGTAATTATATCCTTTGAAAGAGATCCAATATAATCATTGTCACTTCAGGAAAGCAATTAATTCGTTCACTTTCTCTTATTTGAGTTGTATCAAGTTTTACTGGGAAGCAGTTATCCGAGACACAATTAAACTTCCAGCATTCCGTCATCAAGCATTACATATCACAGTTGTCCAACCTTAGGGCACAGGGAGGGGGGGGGCACCTCTTTGTCAGATATGGGACATATACCATATTTTATACTTAAAAATTTTGTCCATAAGAAGAACATCAATGAAGAGGTAGGTTTTTGTTAATAAAAATGTGTCAGTGTTGCAAAATTCCTCAAATATGAGTACACTGAAGTTTGCCAGAAATAACATAAATATCAATATCTGTTTGCTCTTTTCCTGACAAAACCCTTCAAGTACCTGCTGACAAGACAATTCCTCAAGGCATGTCTTGTGAATGTGACAGAATGAACCAGACGTGATTATCCCATTTCAACAAAATTGTTGAACCAAGTCAGTAAACAAAGAAATAACAAAGAAATAAATTTAATATTTCATGCGCTGCTGATTGATTTAAATAAGGTCTTGTGTTTAATTGCGAAATTTACATTATTATTAAAAGAAACGAGTGTATGTATGTGTGTGAGGGGGGTAGCTATGATTGTACCCCGTCAAATATGTGAGAGGACAAGTACCATCAACTCGTTTGGAAAGAAATTGCGACCCTGCATTCCACAGAAACAAAACGAAGAGGCGGGCCAGAAGCCAACAAACAAGCAGTCCAATTTCACATCCCTACAGACCCACAAGAGGACTTATACAATAGTACTGCTGGAACTCCTGAAAACCTGGCTGTGAGTGGAGTCGATAAAACCAACACCCCCGTATTGCCAAACAAACAAGACCGCCCGATTAACTTGCGAGCCGGGCTCTGTAGGGGCTGCTTAAGCTTATCTAACAGCAATCTACACCGGCTGCAAGATGGTCAAATGTCCCCATGGGCACTATCCCCGGCTCTCTGTACCTTGTCAGGGATGGCGGGCCAGGAGACTTATAGTCAGTGGCCGTGTAGCTGTTAATTTAGGCTGATATTATAAAGATTTAGTCTTTGCTCTCAAAGAAGCAATAATGTTTTCTTAATTTTTGTCATCTAACTGGTATCGAGATAATTTATACGTATAGATTCAAGATGGTTTATTCATCATCCATATATGATACATATTTATGTATAATATATATATTTATATATATTAGATGATTATATATAGCTAGGATAAAGGGTTTCTAACTAATGATTCATGACAACATTTATTCATGCTTTCATCAGTTCAAGAACTGACCTCTTTGCCATGTGGACTTCCTAGCAAGTCAATGGTCCGGCTGCACAGAGTACCGAATGAAGCAGCTAAGCTTGTAACTGGTGGAAAGAAGCGCGAACACATGACACCACTACTTAAAGAATTTCATTGGCCTCCTGTGCGACAGCGCATTGATTTTAAAATTGTGTTATTGGTAAACAAAGCAATAAATGGTAAATCGCCTATTTATATTAGGAACCTTTTAACTTTTTATGTTCCAGTCAGGCAGCTTAGGTCATCCGACCAATGATTTTAGTGATTGCATAAACACGAAGTGAGATGTGTCGTTCGAGAGCCTTCTCAGCCAGCTGTGGCATCAAGGTTGTGGAATCAACTTCCACGCTCAATCAGAGTTTCACCATTTTATGCTTCATATAAAAGAAATCTTAAAATTTACGTTTTAATATTAGCTTTTAATAGTTCCTAGAAATCAGGGTTTGGCGAGGATTTCGTTATATGTATATATATATATATATATATATATATATATATATATATATATATATATATATATATATATATATATATAGATTGTAATTGTGCTTTAAGTAATGATTTAATCAACTTTTGCCTTTAGTTTTGTAAAGCGCTTTTGATAACTCGTGTTCAATTCGTGCTATATAAATTGGATATATTATTATCATTATTATTATTACTTATATAAACGAACTTATCGTTAAATATATATGTAAACTTTGTTTTAATGCAAAACTAATATAAATGAGTTATGTGACTGAAAGGTATGATCCGCTGCTGTGCAGTTTTCCGTATGACTAGCGCAATGATCGACTCACAGTAAACTCGATCAGTCAACATGCGGAGTCGTGTATTTATGGAGCACCTAAACACCTGCGCTCTTGAACCTCACGTGGACGTCGGGGTGATTTGGGTGTCCTCGAGATCGCAGCCCTCCACCCCACCTCATTCTTGCTACTACAAGGGTTCCTTGCACCGCACGCATAGTTTATAATTCCCTATCCCAGCTCCTGTGCTTTCTCCATACGGTAATCTGTGCAAGATCTGGATTCGTACGCCGCATATGATGCCGTTCCAACGTGCACTGACCAGCTTTAATTCTGACGTTGTATAATGCCTTCACTGTACCTAAACGTACTTTCTGAACTCTGTTACGTTGTGCTTTCCCTATGTTATAACTTAGGCAGAAATCCAGTTAGGAATGTTTACACGTGAAATAAATACTCTGCAAGTTTGTGCACATACAAACTATCGGGGGTTTAACAGTAAACCTCTTCTAAAGCTAATAGATATGCCTGCGGCGCAATGTGATGGTATATGGTCGTATAATCTTTGTAATTGGAAGCTGAAATCAGAGGATCTGCTGGTATCAGCAGCATCAAGAGAGAACCCTAATTAAATTCCGTCAAGACCAAGCGTGACATGTGTGGGTGTGTAAATACTACTTTTACTAGGTAAATTTATACCCTTTAATTTATGAGTTTCATGAATATCCACATGATATTTGGTAAGTCATCACAGCGTCACCAAAGTCTTGTGACCTCTGACCTCATTAAATATGCATGGATTTTGCCTATAATCGAACTTGGGAGAGATAATCTAATGAGTAGAGGTTATGGTTAGTTTCATGACAGTTAACTGGTAAGTTATTGCTGCCACACTTAGAGTAAACAGACGGACAAGGGGCAGAGGGACGGACGGACAGACTGTGGGTATGCCATTATACGTCCCGCCATAAAGTTAACACAGTGAAGTGGATATAGGGCGTTGTCTAGTAGTTGATTAATAAGTATGAAGCGGAAGAAACCCGTTCCAGCCCCATTTCTTGAGTACAAATTAAGGCTTTAGGATAATTCCTTATCTTAAATCAACAGGGCTTAATATTAACATAGGATCCTTACGGTGTGTTTAGCTTCATCCTTCTTCAAAAAACAGTTCGACCTCTAGGCCACGGACCTATTCATTAAAAATCACGAAAACACACAATGTTTGGTGTTAGGTCGTCTTATATAGAATTACTTCGAATTGCTGGAAATTCGACATAAGCGAGTTTGATTTAAACACTTTCGGCCTCGTTCTCGTTAAAAAAAAATACAAAATTTAAAACACATGATATTGCAGTTGAATAGCTAACTTGAACAAAAGGCAGCTCTGTTTTATGAAACCGCACTAACATGGCCAAAACTATAAACAAAGGAGGCCTTTTCAAATCAGAGTTTATAATGCGCTCCTCTGAGTAGTAAATTTCATCCATCCAGGTAAGTGACATAATACACAAACGTCAAACAAATTGAAACCCTTCATATGCAGTTACAGCAAAGGGCATCTGTAGCTCATCGAATTGAATTATCTGTTTTTCGCCATTCGTCATAGGTCCACATATCTGACAAATTACAATCTACTTACTCCAAGATAGCATCACGATTTCAATTTCCCATGTGACTGCGGGCCATAATTTAAAATGTGTTGGGACGACGTATTTTGACAGGTTATTGTGCAGAAGGAATTTCAGACAAAACAAACTTAAACGTTCAGCGCCGCTTATTCACCGTGTGTACGTGTGCGTGTAATCATATCAATTCTTTTGGACAAATGTGGAATAAAAATGTACACAAATTAAGTGAAGACAGTTTGTACAGCTTTAAAAAAATAATTGAAATACAACGTCTTTGGGGGTTTCTCAGTGTTATAACCCTGCAATGGGGGTTGGCTACACATGCAGGATCCGCAGATGCGGTTAAACCGGGCCTGGGTGACACCAGGATACAGTGCTACCCACTGTCAACTAGTCCTTTACCGAAATGGAACTATGCAGGGGTATACACGTAGGTTAAGAATTATTTATGTCAGTATTTAAAGAAGGTGATGACCTCCACCAAAAAAATTGAAGAAAAGAAAGAAACTGAAATAATCAAAATGAAAAAAAAAATACTCTTAATTAATCAATAAAAAACATGCACGTGCTCGGGCTATATCAAAATTTTCAATCAAAACCAACTAACAAAATTAAAAACATAAACTATTCACACTTCATTTAAACAAGAACATGTGTGCACCAGAAACGGTACAGGTTTATATGTCATTATTTGACTGGTCAAATTATCGATGCCCTCCCGGCAATGCTCAACATATACGGTCTAAATGTAGCACCAGACCTGCTCCGGCTCCGCGTAAAATAAGTTTACTCGAGTCATTTGATTGGTTCACTTGCCTTGCTTATTATTCGTGAAATAGACGTCTCGCTGAATCAAAGTCTGTGAATGCGCAACTGTTATTGACATGTAGTATGTAAATGATCCTGACCAGCACATGATCATTACAGCATTAACTTTCTACATCATTTAGAAGGAACCATAATTTGATAAACAGCGACATAAACAACATTTACAATCTAAGGTTCATTAAACTTCATTGAAAGATCATTTGAGATATTATATAAAACAGCTTCCAAGTCTTACTAATTTCGCAAGTTAATTAACTGCTAAATTACTTAATTAACACTGGCAACTTTAATTTCAGATACCCCAGGATTAAACAGGTCCAACGGTTTTGTCATCAAATGCTAAGCGTTACGAACTTATTACTGATTGATGCAGGCAGATTCTTAAAGTACAAATAGAATTACATTATATATTGAATTTCATTTACATAATCTTCCCCTTGTGATTAAGGTAAGATGTTTTTTTCTGACAAAAATACATTTCATGAAAAATATATTTAATAATTAAATAATAAGAAAAGCATTTTAAAACCTGGTTATTGTAAACATACATGTGTGTAGAAACGCACAATACAGAAGAATCAGTGCCAAGAAAACATATCGTTGTTGTGCATTTAAGAAAAATTAAATTCTCAGTAATACAGGTATTTAGATTGTGCTGGGGCATTTGTACGGGCAAAACAATTAGCTGGGTACATTCTTATCACATAATGGTATGTTTATGAAAAATGTAATGTTAATTAAATATTAGGTTTATAAAGCATTAAAAAAGAAAAGGCGGTTTTTTTTACGAGGAGCTTAATTAAAGGTCATAACAATGGTTCTTCGGAAGGCGAAAAAGTGAAAGGATGTGAGGAACTTATGATACATAGAATAGTGATACCATTGATACGACGAGTACACTGCTGAAGCCGAAAGGCTAAAGGGCAGGGACGTCAATACAGTTCGGACGAGGAGTGTAATCCCCCGATATTAAGAGAGCAAGATTTATATACTGGAAAGAAAAGATATATCAGTAATTAGAATGAGAGAATTTTGTTTCTACCTTTCTGCGTGAACATATTTTATCAGGGTTATACTGAGTTGGAATATTACAAATATTTTAAGTATATGTATATATATATATTTATATTATTACCATTATTATTATTATTATTATTATTCAAGTGAAGATGGCGCTCGAGCTGGTCACAGCGCATAGTCAAAGCTATGTCTGCATCACTCCATCGACCAGAAGATATATATATATATATATATATATATATATATATATGATAAATTGACGTCATTACCTGGGGGGGGGGGCTCTAACGTTGACACGACCGAAACGAATCGAAGTTAAAGTGGATAGTCATGGGATTTTCAATTTATTCCGGTCTCTTGTGAGGAGAACATTTAGAAAGGTTAGCGCAAAAATATCCAAGACGCACAAATAAGCGCAGCTTCAGACTACCCGCACTGATAGCAAGGTGAGATAGCCAGCAGGGCAGCGGCACCCACGCCCACTCAGTTGCGAATGCCAGAACACGCGAGCCACCAACATGAAGACAGGCGCTAGTCTAGAACCTTTACAACGAATAATTTAAGAGTGATCTCAGTTTTCTTCATCAGCCAAGACTAAACAGGAAACATCAAAACTATCTGATTTATCTACGGCTTGGGCAACCCATGTTAAGAAAACTATTAGTGCTTTGGTCTTCAAGTTAATAACAGAAACAAAACGTTTTACATGGTTTATAGTCCAGCTGTAATGAGAAGAACTTTGCAAAAAATGAAAGAAGCATGAAACTTGGCATAACAGTTGTCCATACCATACCAACTATTTTCAGATATAGAGTCAAGAGGAATTCACCCTATTTTGGTCAAAATCCAAGATGGCGGCCAAGATGTCCGCCGGAATATAAAATATCAATAAATCCGGTTATATTTGTCCTAGAATGCATAGCAAGTGCACTATTTCTATATTTTTAGGGTCAAGAAATTCTTTTAGAAGGGTTTCAAGTCTGTATATTGACTCTGTGAATGAATTCTGGTTTTGTTAATTCCGGAATTATTCTAAATTTACCTTTTTCTGGCACATCGAATAACAAACATTATAGTTGTCAAATGAAAGTGTCATTTCCTGGGCTAGGTATGTCTGTTTTGTCATGCATTTTGATCGCAATATTTCATATTTCTTCCTTTAAATTTCCTCTTATTTGCAAGCTGATAAATGTAATTGCTTTGAAGAGATGATGGGTGCAAGAAACTTTTCTGTCAAAATCTACAATAAAATTAAAATCTAAAATTAAATTAAAAACTTGATATGTCAATAAACACTATTCATAAGAGAATTTAAAACCTATGTACATGTAATTAGATTCTACGATCAACGTAAGTTTCATGTAAACCCCATGTTACGTTACTACAATTGGGAAATATCAAATGCATTAATAAAACTGTACTGGCATTTGATATATATATATATATATATATATATATATATATATTAATTTAAAGTATTTGAGCCCTATATATGTTTCAATGTAATGAAATGGACAGTCCAGTGGTAAAACGCTCGTCTATCTTCACTAGCACCCCGGATTTGACCAACATCGTTCCTATCAGAGTGGGTTGTAGTGGTCCGTCTAAGGACGGTTGTTTTCTCCGTGTCCTCCGATTTCCTCCACCCTATATGCTACCAAACGCAACAATTCGAGCCATGGAGCGGGGCTTGTAATAGTTATTATAACTAATTGTACAGTCCATATAAAAGATATAATAATAAAATAAACAATCAATATATGAAACAAAGTTTATCTTGCTTATAATTATTATATCCGACTCAATGCATGCGTGGCAGGATAAAGACTCATAAATAAAAAGCTCACACCTGTCAGATTCTATGCCTTCTGTGTACGTATTGAAATTTTGCTTCATTAGCACTTTCAACGGTAAAATATGCTACAATTTGTTGAAAACTGCATTTTAAAATGAAAGTGTCATTTGCTGAGCTATTTATTATTATATTAATTTTATACTGATTTCTTCTTTTTGATTTCCTTAGCGGTGATGGATGAAAGAAATTAAGCTATCATGTCTGGTATCAAATTTGGAGCTTGATATATCTGCGGAGAAAAGTTAGATTTTTAAAAACTCTAAAAACATGATATATTAAATTTTACGATCAACTTAACATTCATGTAAACCTTTGTTAGTCTAATTGGGAAATATCAGATTGTAGTGCTTAAATTTAATATACATGTACTGTATTTGAACACCATGCGTGTTTGACAGGATACGCACATATGTAGAAGCTCACACCTGTTTACTATATAGATTCAATGCTTTTTTGCCATAAGGTGATGGCTTTCACCCTATGCTGGCATTACGACAGATACAACACACATTTATAGGAGCATATCATGATGCTGTATGCTACCTTTGTGCTATGGTGATAATTGCATGACATAATCAAAATAGATGTAGATACCTTTGCACATTACTAATATTGTGATGTTATGATGATGTTCGTACGAAATAAAATGTATAAGTAAAATATCACTACTTTTTTGCTGTGATGAAATTTTTGTGATATAAAACGTTTTTCTTTTTTAACGAGTTGGCATTCACATTGCATAATATGTTGGTGACAACAAAATACTTTTATTTGCTAAGGTTATGGACACTTTTAGATTCATGTAGTACATGCATGTATTATTATAATATTTACCACATGTCAAAAACTTCAGGAGTCAGTGCTGCCAGTGTTCAAGCCAGCTGATCTTTGATCTGTCATGGATGTATAAGCAGGGAATGGAATTCACACCACAAGGTTGAAAAATATAATAAACCCTTAGGTTCCAGACATACATTTTATCTTCATCATCTTGACTACATCAAAATTCTGTACAAAATTTGGTTAGAGTTTTCATTGACTTGATTGGCGTACGTGAGTTATGTGCTTTAAGCTGTTGTGCTATGGCGGTTGATATTTCTCTTTGTGTCAGCTTTATGTCCCAATGCAGAATGTATTGAAAACTTGTATTTCATACCACATGCTTCATCAAGTGAACATACATTAATATGAATAGACTAGTTCTGAATATTATTCCTGAATATTATTACTACTGAACAGAATGGTTTATTACATAAAATTGTGTAATATTGCTATCAACTTTTTTCCAACTTGTGCCTGAATGATTTTTCGATCTGACAGGACAACATCCAGTGTTTTCTTCTGGTGAATCACACACAATTCCAATTTATGAACTGTCGGTTCTGTATATCTATGTGCACATGCTGTTTTTTTTTCAATAAATGTTGTAAATATTTTTTATTTTTAATCATATTTTTAAATACGTGTAAGTTATATAAAAGGTGTACATAATGCAAGCAGACTAAGTATTTTAAGACATTTACTGGAAATGCAAAGTCAATGTTATCTAATTGGTAAGGATAATCTTACCATATCACCAAAGTAGCAGGTAAATTAAAAACTGCATATGTATCTACAAGTTTGCTGATTCTGTCATGCACAATCACCACAGTACAAAGATAGCATATAAAAGAGTAAGACCTCGCCTATTGGTTACTGCTTTGGACATCAGATCTGTAGGTCTCCACTTCGATCCCTGTAGATGTCTCAATGGCAAAATAAAATCTCGCCAGAAACCAATTAAGAGATTCCCTTTAATGTCTTAACGATAGGGTATGATTTCTTTTTAATGACAAACCCTCCTTATCGTAAGGATAACCTAATTCTCATAGAAAGTGGTACCACAAGGCCTAAATCTAAATCTTTCCTTTAAAAAGAAAGCATACAGTATAATGTTGTGAGCTTCTGAATGTGTACTGATTCTGTCTTCATGCAAGCAAAGAGTCTGAAAGCTGCACCATTACCTTATAGTAAAAGAGTCATTAAATCTATACACCTGACAAGTGTGAGCTTCTACCCGTGTGTGAATCCTGTCATGCACGCATTCAGTGTTAAATAAAATTTATAAACAAATATAATTTATTTTACATGGATGGTACAACTAGTTATAATATATATGTAATACAAGGCACATGGCTCGGATGGTGGTGTTCGGTAGGGGTGGTTAGAATCGGAAGTCAAGGAGAAAAAAACTACAACCCACTCTCAAAGCATCACAGGTTATAGAATCTTTGTCGCAAGAGGTAAGAGTCAAGCGTTTGCCATTCACTACACTGAAAGAGATACAGTGTTCAAATATTCAAAATTAACATATATATTAAATTTTAGCACAGTATTCAACAAATTAGACTTACCGTTCCATGTGCTTGTAAAAAGGCAATTTAGCTAAAAAAAAATGCCAAATAAAACCAGATTTCATTCACAGAATCATAAACTGACTTGAAACCCATAAAAATGAATTTCTGTGCCCAAAAACACAGAAATAGTGCACTTGCAATTCATTCTAGGACAAATAACATTTCATATATTGTTATTTCCTAATCCGGCGGCATCCTGTCCGCCATCTTGGATTTTGACCAAGATATTCTGAATTCCGCTTAGCTTCATATCTTGAAATATTGAGTATGGTTTCGACAACTATTATTTCAAGTTTCATTTTTCTTTCATCTTTAACACAATTCTTTTAAATATGCAGCTTGACCGCTGAACTTATGGGAATAATACCAAACTCTTGTTATAAAAAAAAAAACAAATAATGAGTACCTGAAGAGGTTTAGAACCTCAAAAATTAAATTTCACAGCCCAAAAATCATAGAAATAGAGTACCTGCAATGCTTTCTAGAGATATTATAACTCAAGTTATTGGAATTTTTTAATCCGGCGGCCATGTTGGCCTCCATCTTGGATTTTCGCCAAGATTATTTTCAGCTTGGCCCTATATATATCTGGAATTCACCGTTAGGCTCCAAAGAACAGTTTTGCCATCTTTTGTTTTCAACAGTTCTTCCAAATATGAGAGCTTAACCGCTGAACTATTAGGTATAAGAATAATGACATTCCATATATATGGAAAATAATTCCGCCGAAAGTAAAGCCATGTTTATCTTTAGTATTTTGTTTAAAATGTAATAACTGAAAAAAGGAAAATTATATAATAAAATCGTTCTTATAATAGGTGATTTCATTCCACCTTTATTAGACCTATCTTGTAATTTCTTTTAAGATAATTGATTAAAAGACAACTATAGCATTGATCATGACATAAGATATTTCTGGCCACTTGATGTAAGTATTTTTTATTATGATGTCTAGTATAATACCGTGTTTGTATAATATATGTATAGAGGAAAGCACCTATATTGGCCGGACTCTCTATATTTGTAACTGAGCTAAAAAAGATATGTTTAGCCAGAATAAAATGCAGGGAAACATCACCGTGTGGCAAAAGCGGACCATTTAGTCATCATCTTTGTCATCACGTGAATGTTAGTCGTCATGGTACCAGTCTGGTAAACCGAAAGTTACTGATCGCTGTATTTACTATGACAGTTGCTGGCAAGTAGCTGATATACTCAATATTAAGATAAACTAACAGCAATAATTTTAGTCTTTGGCACAAGAAAATTAAACTGTTTTTTTTTTCTGCGGTTCTTAGTTGTGTATAAAATATAATGTATTACGACCATTACGGTCAGATTTTGGCATTGAAAAACTATTAGACTGTATCGGTATGTTTCTTAAGATTATATAAAAGTATTTAGAAAAAGCATATGAATGCATGTTTGAGATGGAACTAATGAATGTTTGTCACATTATTTTTATTCCATAAATGTGAACGCCCAAACAGACTGAGCTACATTTCATGTCCCCATCGGAATAAATAAATAATTATCATGTTAGGAAAGTAATTATTCTTAAATGTCTAATAAGTTATAAATATGTTTATTTGTCAACTTTTTGATTACATTCTTTTATATTAAAAGATTTCTTCAATAGAAACGGTGTTCACTGGAATCTTCTAAATGATTAAATTCGACAGAGTTAGACCGTATGATAATTTACGAAATATTCGCCCTGTTCACCAAAGTAATCAAAATGATAAATTAGGTGTAAGTACATGAGAGTCTGTATACTAAGAAACATCTGTATACTAATAAAGTCTGATTGAATAAAAAAAAAATAAATTTCTGTTTTAAACATGAAAGAAATAGGCTACAGGAAAACTAAAAACAAGTGGTCTGTTGTTCTTTCTAAAAAAGATAAATGTTTAAATTATTTAGAATATTACATGAAAATGAATGTAATTCTAATTAATACATAGTACCATAAAAAAAGAATATTTGTAAAATGATATAAAATGTATAGTGTACTTTATGGATTTATGGAAAGCATAATGATTCACTCTTCAAATATAAAATTGATTAAACCGAATAAGACATCTTATAAATCACCACACAAATATAAAAAGTTTCAACACTTGGGGACAAACTTGACGGGGTTTTAATGCAATAGGATGGCAGGTACGTGGAAGCATTCTTCGCTTTTATTCCCTGAAGAATCATATCTGGCAGTGAAAAAGGGGACTCGCGCAAATTCACGAAAGATTGACTGTTTCTATATTGACCGACTCTGCATGTCATTTAAATGATATACGGAACACCGTTATCTCGTTTATAATTGTCAGGCTGGAAACAAGGGCTGATAAAAAACCCGGGTGCTGAACCGCCAGCTGCACACCTGATGTGGGGGTGTTTATAATGAACAAAATAAGATGTCAGCAATTTTCTGTCAATCAACGAACGTGTAAAAATCTACTGTACTCGGACTAATCAACCTATTACATCATGTTTTCTGGTACATCATAATTTTCTTTAAAAGCCTTTTGTATGTGTGAATTTGCAGGGCCTGCATTATATGATCATACGGATTTAGATATAAAGGTTATATTTTACAAAGTATAAAGGCTTGAGCGGTTTGAAATTGTGTCTATGGTGTTTGTGTATTCGTATATATGTGTGTGTGTGTATGCATGGTATGAGAGAGACAGAGAGTTGTAACTAATGTTGTATTTATTTAGAGCATTCTACTATCTCGGGGTGATCATGGATTTTTGAACATAGAATGTTAAGGACTATTTTAATTTGATTGACATGGTTTCGTTGTCTTTATATCTTTTATTCTCCGAGGAAAATCAAAATACAAACCATTTCTCAAAACCGGAAGTTCTCCGCCTCCCACACAATGTTGTGTGTAGTTATTTCATTGAAATGTGTTGTTTTCCTGAAGAGGTTAGGATATTTAACAATACACATGATAGAAAAATATTGATCTTCTTCAAAATGCCACACCACACCAGAAACTGTTTATTTTCTTTGTCCCCTATCTTTAAGCACGGAGGCATTTTTATCCGGCATGTAATTATGTATAATCAGGGATTGTCAAATTTTGAAGGGTTTTGGAAAACTTGAACCTTTTTCGTTTTTTATATAATTATCATATCACTATAGGCTATGAAAAGAAATCTTGTTGTTATATAAATATATGCTTATAGCGAAATGTACGCCTGAGTTATCAGCATGGTGTTCACACCACTGACGGGTTCGTTTGAGGCATTCGGTAATGGTCAATGACTGATACAAGGTCCTAAAGTCAGAAATTCGCGCATCCCATCGGACACTAGGACCCTCAGAACCGAGCGTCTTCTAGAGATTTTTAGCGTTATAGACGCTTACCCTCGCGTTCCTGAAAACTCTGTATAATGCATTCTCTTATTGAAGATAATAACCTTCTTGGAATAGAAATAGAAAATAATCAATTTCACAACATTTTTTTTTAATACTTGACTGTGAAGTGTACAGGCATGTTTATTGGCTGAAACTGCATGGCTATAACCACTGACATGGAAAGTTCAAGTAAATCTTTGTCACTTTTGTCAATCACCTGTTAACACAGAAAATAATTAGTTCTGGAGAAACTTTCTGTCTTCGTTGCTAACTCCGCGAAGACGGTCAGCGATCCTGAAAAAAATATGTCATGCCAGTCTTGTCGTGACTATCTATAATATCACCATCTTCTTCGGTCCATTTGTAGAAAACTGGCTTGTTTTCTGATGGTGTAGTAAGGGATTAAAGGAGCTACAGACTGTCAACACCTCGGGGGCGTTGCTGATATAATAACGGGCTCGTCTGACTTTTAATGCCCTCACGTCTATAAATCAAATACGCCATGCGATGGATTATGCCCGCAGCCGACGAACGTAATACCAACCCGCAAGACAGCCCTGTCTGGCAAGCAAGTGTGCATATATGTATGTACCTGCTAGGGACGCTCGATATATATTTTATTGCAAACATTTTGCGCAGATAAAAATACTGGGCCAATGTGGGATTCGAACCCATGTCGGTGCCCCACCTGTCTGGCTCTCGAACCGCTTCGCTAGAAAAGTAAGCTTTACTTGGGAAACAGTTTGGTCTGCTTTTATGTGCAGCCCGAACACGCACCCTCTTAGAAACGTTCTGCTATCAGAACAAGATTAATTTTCAATGGGAGTCTTACGTCTCAACCTAGTTCACTAGGTTGCGGTAATTATCCAGTTACTTCAAACCAATATTCCCTGACACCCACCAAGTTGGGTGTCATCTTGGAAGAGCCCCCATTCGATACGTAAATATTTTGGGGAATTATATTAGGAATAAATATCGGACCGATCCGGGATTTGAACCCAATTCGGCAATCCGACCGCTTCACTATAGCGAGACAGTTCGGTCTGCTTTTATGAGCATCCAATAACAGTACATCATATGTTAGGGTTATATGGGCTATGTTATCATACAAAAATGCCCCTTTGTAATGGGCCCATCAGGTTTATAACGAAGTGGGTCCTGTGGCATTGACCTTGCCAAAATGTCCTAGAAATAAATAGTTTTTCCTCGACTAGCACGTGACACATATGTGAATGTTAAAAATGTTCGGCCTTACCACTATGAGTGTCCCCTCCCTTTTAGGGATGGTCTGATGAACTATTTAGAATTATTTCATAAAGTGGCCTATTCCTATTTGTTCATTCCACGGATTTATAATATATGAGGCCCCGCCAAAACACGTCCAACAAGGGCATCTTTCGACAAATAAGACGAACTATAATGTTTTGCAAAAATAATGCGTTGCTTCACTATCAATAAATAGTGTCATTTTTACTTCCACACATGTGCAATCAATGTTTTGTTTTATGTTTAACAACATGGACACTTGTACCTTGTTTACAAGCAGCTTGAAGATAAACAATAATAGAGCAGGAATGTCTAAAATTCATCAATATATTCGCAGAATAAACCAGAAACCACAAAGATTCTACACAAAAAGCAGATGAGCAGGTAGTTTAAATCTGAGTTTTTATCTGAGGCAGCGCAATATATTCTTTTCTCGGAAAATTATGTTTCATACCTTCCACTAGGTCGAAGATTAAGTAGGAATTCCTAAATCATATATTCGGTGCTTTGATCATATAAACTATTACATTTTTCCTACTAGATTAATACACATTTCCATGATTCGAGGAAGGAGTAACATTGCTACTCTACTCTATAGCAACGTAAATATGTGGTTGAAAAAGCGGATGTTACTATGTCTTGATATTCTCCAACCAAAGCCCATTGCGTTTGACAATTCGCAGACTTTATATGTAGCAAGGAAAAAGTCCCTCATGTGGTTACAGAGGCTCGGTCCATCTCTTCGTTGAGGCTAGGTAATTGAATTTGGGTTGTAAAATTAGGTAATTTCAGAGGCAAGGGAAGTACAAGAGTAAAACCAGTGACGAAATATTAAGAGTAGCGAGATCTTATCTTGATATAATTTGAACGATGCATAATATCAATTCTAGAAAGGTTGCTTGGCTTTTGGCATTAAAGGAAATCAGAGGGGCCAGGAAAACACCTCTTTAAACTTTGCGAATGGGTTTTATAGCTTTAGCCTTGGCCCAGTTATCAGATGATATAACACTTGCTTGCTGAATATCTTCCGAAGTCTACTTTTTAAATTAAATTTGACGATGTGTCGTATCAATACGGAAGTTTCTGTTATATGTTACCAGTTATCCCTACTAATAAACTGAAAAAAAATAAAGACCTACATAGCAAGCGTGTTCATTCGCTTCTACCTACGTTCTATAAGGATTTGTCTCCTTTGTGCTTGAATGTTTGTTACGTAGCATCATAAAGTACAACGTATGCCAGATAACATTAGCTTATGGTCTAGTGGACATCGTAGCAGCCCAGCAAGAGAGCGACCTTGGTTCAAATGCCATTACCGACAGTTTTTATTTAATCATTTTGTTTTACGAGTTTGCATTACATCGGGCCAGACCTGAATTCGTTTATCGTCTTTTTAGGGTTTTTATGTTTGATCATGTTAATGTTATCACCAGTTGACAGATTATTGTGTTACTATGATGATTAAGTTTTAAATCAGTTTTAATGTAAAATACAACAGCGCATGAAATGACCGCTGAAGCGCCAAATCAAAGATTTCATTCGCAATTTAATTAGCTCCTGGGACATTCATAACTTGATGCTAGCACGAAGTCATTCAATTGTAATATAGAATATTTTCATTTCAACTCATGAAAGTGGGTCAGGAATACTAACAGCTCCAGCAGTGTTATAAAATGTTCTAACTATATTGAATCTATGTTTAAGCGTTGCCAACGATACAAAAAGTAACGTTCTAGTATGTCTGAGCTTATCTTATCCAGCCCCGTGAGACACAATAACTAACGGTGATAAAGGGGGGGGGGCAGCAATTATTTTAGACAGCATGAATGCGAGAACGAGAAGAGACCAATGTAGAGGCCGGTTTCACTTTTACAGTGGCACACTACACTACTGATAATATTCGTATTCAGTCACAATCTAAAAAATCGATACCCGAACAGTCAGTTATCTTTGTATCCTTAGAGTGTTTGAGAGAATTCTAGGTTATGCATGTAATGTCTGCTAGAGGCAAAGGAGTAGGACAAGGGGGCGTTTAGTACCCTGGGAATGAGTTAACAAAAAATGGCTTGTATCTTGGAAGAACCTCCGAGATCCCCTCTGTCCTATAACGAAAGTTTATGACTTCTTAATAAAGAAACATTCCACAGTTGAATAAAAATCAGCTGTACCCATCACGTGCGTATTTTTTTCTTCTTATTTAGTTCATATCTGTTAGTTGTTACGAAGACAAATTGCTCAGGGGAAAATCTTGGGCCTATCCCTATATTCGAACCCATGTCGGTGGCGCACTAGTCCGGCGAACCAACCGCTTCGCTAGCAAAGCATGCTTCACCAACGAGACAGTTCGGTCCGCTTTTATGTCACCCCGTAACATATCCCCTCTTAAGAGCGTTCTGCCATCAGAACAAGACTAATAATCAAAGGAGTCACACTTTAGTGAGCTTATTCCCTGGGCCAGAAAGTTAACCGGCTCGTTGGAGGAGCCCCCATTTTGTAACGAAGACATATCTTTTCAGGGGAAGATACAAGGCCGATCCGGGATTCGAACTCATGTCGGTGGCGCACAAGTCCGGCGTACCAACCGCTTCGCTAGAAAAGCAAGCTTCTCTAGCGAGACAGTTCGGTTCGCTTAATGTCACCCCGTAACACACACCCTCTTAAGAGCGTTCTGCTGTCAGAAAAGATTAATTATCCCAGGAGTCACACTTTGGTGAGCTTATTCCCTGGGCCACAAAGTTTACCGTCACGATGGACGAGCCCCCATTTGGTTACGAAGACAAATTTTTCAGGGAAAAGTATTTGGCCGATCCCGGATTCGAACCCATGTCAGTTACCAACAAGTCCGGCGTACCAACCGCTTCGCTAACAAAGCAAGCTTCTTTAGCGAGACAAAGTTCGGTTCGCTTTATGTCACCCCGTAACATAGTAAACCTCCGAAATATTAGGGTTTAATATCAACATTAGTCATGACAGTTCACGCTGATCGCTATTTTCATAACCTTGTGTGGCAAAAGGATAAGTGGCTTCGGTATAAAACGTCGTCATCAAAGGCTATTTCGTCGTTTTCAAGTGCGTTTGTATGAACCCTGACGTAGCTGATCCCGAGCGCTGCTGTGTGTGTAAAGAACAGATTACTTGCGGCCGACGCATAGAAATACTACACCCGTGCATTATTTGGGCCATTGAGAACCTAGGGCCCAAAGAGGTTGGGGGAAGGGATTATTTCCTAGATGTCAAGCTTTCGTGACAGCTTCGTTCGTAGTCAATCTTTACCTAAATAAATTTATCTTCTTTAATGATTCATACCCGCATATGCATATAAAAAATTAAACCAAGAATTGGGAATCAATAACATGTCGTTCTTACTTATAGTGACCTTCAGCACCAGTCAACAGACAGAGCCATCAACAGTCCATGAACCTATCTTTGTAAAATGAAAGAAATCGGTATAAAACTGTTTTTAACGATCCTTAAAATTGAAAATGATGACCACAAGCATTTTGTGAGGGCGAAAATTTGTTCAACTGATGTCGCATATATTAGTTCATTCACCAGTACGTTAAGCTTACAGTAATGAGATCGAATCCTGATTGCCCCTGGCGGATTATGGCCCACGCAGATCTCTCACCAATATTCTTACAGTTATTAGCTAATTAATAAGGTTCAGAATCACGTCTGGGCTACCATCAGGCCAACTCGGCAGACGCCACCGTGGCAAACCTTCAAGGCCTGCAGTACTGGACTTTTAAAATGGATCCTTGCGACGTTATTAGGACCTTTTTCTGTCGTCATAATTATCTCCACTTATCCAGAGCGGGAGCTTTTAGCTGTTGGCATTCTTCTTTTTCTTTTTCTTATTATTCTGCCACTTTTTATCCATTTTGATTGATATTTAACAAGATGTACCTTACAATGGTCTAATTAATGTGACCCAGTTTCATTGACCTTGACCTATTTTTCAAGGTCAATTGAGTAAAAACATCAAATTTTTTTTAGTGTTTCAATGTAAATTTTCTTTTCTATAAGGGATACAGACAATTGGCTAAAACGGCTATTACCAAACCTGGTTCTACACATTTCTGTGGCAAAATGTTTGATTTCACCCATGCGAAACAATATGAGATGGGTGTCCCATCACTTTTCAGTTGGCTATGTTTCGGGATGAACCATTTGATCTAGAAAGTTCTTTTTTTAACAGAGGTATGTTATTCCCGATGTACAGAGTACAGTGGTACGTTCAGTAGCGATATCTATAATAATTTGAGAACGATTTGCAAATTACGAAAATGTGGATTGGATTTGGGGTGTGTTGAGATTCGTGACTGTCGTATGACAGTTACAAGAAATCCATGTTCTGCTAATTGAGTCTCAATAACAGTATTCTTTTGGTACCTGCAACTGAACAGAAAGTGGAACAGTTATTGACATATTAAACATAGTGATTCTCAGATTACTGCATAAATCTTTTAAACCAAAAACACTATGCAAAATGCCTGAATTTTAAAGATTTGGTGCATGATTAAAAAACAATTTTATCTTTCATTTTCTTTTAATTTACGATAAATATACCTATTTCATGTGTCTTTTTTTTACTTTTGTTCCAAAGACATTCTTAACTAGAAGAATGTATACCAAGGAATGCAAGCCTCGGTCATGTGCGGTGACCCTATTGTGGGCTGCTTCCAAAACTGTGTTTGCATCGCGTCTTCGGTTCATATTCCAAGGTCTATCCCTGCATAAGTGACTTTACGTTTGTGAATATTCATTGATGACGTTCCCAAATTGGAATCGTGTGCCGGGTCTACACCTAAATCTTATCCATTGTTCATGAAATGCTCAAAATATTTGACGAGGTTCCGTTCATATTGCGTGAGCGTTAATGTGAACAAACACACAAACACACCAACAAGGATGAACGCATACTCTACTGGGAGAGCCAAATTAGAGGGGATGCAAGTTGTTGGCTCTGCCTCGGTCGCAAAACAATCTGGCGTCGGTTTGGGCTGAAGCACTGAGGCGAAGTGAAACGCACAGTCCCTCGTCCCCGGATATTACTCAGATACAGTTCCAGTGTTTAAACCTTTAACAGATTGAAGTTGGAATACAGTGGCAGCAGGGGCCAACGTAGATAATGATGTCACACTGAGACCAATGACAACGAAGTAGTAAATGAAAAAAAAAAACAATCAACCAAATAAATATTTAATCCAAATAAAGTTTATTTTTAAATGTCACTCAAATGCCGAATATAATCAATATATTAGGTAAAGAAACTGGCTTAAATAAAATAATGTTCGATGACTGAACGAAACAAAAGACGATTAATACTCCATATTTTAAATTGATGTCACATGAAAACAAAGAAAACGCAAAAGAGCTGGTAGAATCTCAAGATCACAGCATAAACATGACGTCATATGGGGTTGACGATAAATAGCATCTGAAAATGCAGATTTGATTCTAACTCAAAGTATTTAATGATTATGTCTGTACCATAATTAGTGGCATATGCGGTATAATACCTCTTAAATTAATATTAAGAATGTGTTATCGTGTTCCGTGTTCCGCTAGCCAACGTCTTTACCACATGCGCGCTCTCTCCACCAAAACTAGTGGCCCATTCTTGAATTCGATTACAAGATGGAGAGATCCAAGATCTATACACATGCTAACTTTCAGCTCAATACATTGAGCCACTCCTGAGATATCCGCTGTTATTTAAAAGACACCCAGATTCAGACTGCCGGGAAAGGATTGCAGGTGGTGCCACCTGTCTTTGTTATTCACAACTACATAGGTGAGGGAACAACTATGCCGGGTTACGGAAGATCAGTCCAAGGGTCTCAGAGGAGTTCTCCAGAAACACCGTTTTTGTATCACATTTTTAATTATTTCAGGGGTACTTATGAACCCGATAGCTCAGAGGATATGGGAAACAGAGACCTAATTTCAGATTTTCCATGAAGAATTTTTCATGTAGCTCCCTAGATGTCAAGTTTGAAGATTCTAGGTTAAGTGGTTACGATTTGTGCCCTGTTACAAGATGAGGCTTTATTTGAAAGTCTCAAAATGAGAAAAAAATGCGTACAAATTAAAAAAAAAAATAGGTGGCGCCACCAGTCTGCAGGAACTGATGAAACACTCCATGGTCAATTTGAATGCAAAAAATCATGGCCATCAGTACAATAGTTGTTCAGATACTGCAGCTTTTGTATCACATTTTTAATTATTCTTAGAAGTACTGACAAGCCCCATAGCTAGAAGGATATGGGTAACAGAGACCTAATTTCAGGTTTCCATAGAGACTTTTCATGGACCTCTCTTGATATCAAGTTAGAAGAATCCAGGTCCAGCGGTTACAATTAACAGATGTTAACAGATGACAGCTTCTTTGAAGGTCTCAAATATATAGAAAAAAATTCGTAAATTGGAAAAAAATACAGGTGGCGCCACCAGTCTGCAGGATGTGATGGAACATTCCATGATCAATATTCATGCAAAGAATCATGATGACCAATGCAGCAGTTATTCATATACTTGAGCTTTTGTGTCAAATTTTGCATAATTCTGGGGGGTACTTCGGAGCCCCATAGATCAAAGGATATGGGTAACAGAGACCTAATTTCAGGTTTACAGGAGATTTTTCATGGCCAACCCTGCATGTCAAGAGAGAAGATTCTAGGTCCAGTCATTATGATTTGTGCCCTGTTAACAGATGACCACATCTTAAGGTCTCACAAATAGAGAAAAACATTCGTAAAAATAGAAAAAATTCAGGTGGCGCCACAAGACTGCAGAAACTGATGAAACATTCCGTGATCAATATCCATGCAAAGATCATGGTGATTAATACAATAGTTGTTCAGATACTTGAGCTTTTGTATCAAATTTTCCATTATTCTGGGGGGTACTTCAGAACCCCATAGCCCAGAAGTTATGGGCAACAGAGACCTAATTTCAGGTTTCCACAGAGACTTTTCATGGGCCTCCTTGCAGGTCAAGTGAGAACATTCTAGGTCTAGTCGTTAGGATTTGTGCCCTGTTAACAGATGACCACAACTTAAGAGGTCTCAAAATAGAGAAAAAAATTCGTAAAAATCGAAAAAATACAGGTGGCGCCACCAGACTGCAGAAACTGTTGAAACTCTCCATGATCAATATCCATGCAAAAAATCATGGTGATCACTGCATTAGTTGTTCAGATAATTGAGCTTTTGTATCAAATTTTCCATTATTCTGGGAGGTAATTCGGCGCCCCATAGCTCAAAGAATATGGGTAACAGAGACCTAATTTCAGGTTTCCAAGGAGATTTTTTATGAACATCCCAGGATGTCAAGTTACAAGATTATAGGTCCAGCAGTTACAGTTTGTGCCCTGTTAACGGACGGCCGGCCGGACGGCCAGACGGCCGGACGGACGACGGACAAAGAGTGATCGCTATAGCTCAGATGACTTACAGTCAGCTGAGCTAAAAAATGAATAGGTACTGGTCATGGGCGGCAGGCAAAAGTGAAAGGAATAAACTTCTGGCTATCTAATATGGCTTCTTGCCCTGGAGGCTGAGAAAAACTACAAGAATTAATATGTCCAGAAACACATGAAAGTTAGATGGAACTGGCTTTGTCAGTGATATCAGACTATAAACCTCACCTTTTTTCTCATTCCTAAAGAAATTAATTGATAACATCAATATCTATTTCATTAATCTTCGCTTTAATTAGCCACGACGAGGTATATGAAATGATGGGAACATATTTTTCTAACCGTCTGTTCATGCCTTTCTCTTTAAATCGCTCTAACTGAATCTGATTCTTTGAATAAACGAAAACTTGATTGAAGACGGAAATATTTAAAAATATTCTGGACTGCCATCCATCTCACTGCTAAAATCCACGGGGTTGTGACTTGTGAACGTAAGGAATTGCGAAATAGAGCCAAGCAAGAAAGGTAGATGATTATAATTAAGAAGATGTGACTAGCGTATAATTAAATTAAAAACATTACCATGATTTCTTACTCAATTAATAAGTTCATAGCAAATTCTTTCACCATCAACTAAAACGGAAAATCTGCACAAGCGCCCTCACTACAACCAGTGCAAGCATATTAATTACAAAAAACAGTGCACCTAATAAAATTAAAGTCAACAGAAATTTAATTAAGTCTTAACAATTAACGACTTTGTAAGTTGATAGCATTGTCTTCAAAACGGATAATGTTTCCGAAGTTGTAAAACGATCTGTAATTTATTAGAACTGTGTTCTCACAAAATATTCTTGGAAGCCATATTTACTAACAAGAGCATTTCCTAGGCTTCCCAACATGCTCTTTGTTTAACGCTCTTTTACTCTGCATTTGTTTCTCTCAATATTTGTTAGACGCAGTTTCTTCCGTCCCTTGATTATTGCAACTTGTCCAAACTCGTACCACATGGGAGTGTATCTATAGGAGGGTTGCACTGGGGCAACGCCCACCTCTTTTCAGGGGCGTATTCAGAGTGTGCCGCATGGGGCAGTATTATTTCATTATACTGTATATATATATATATATATATGTATATATATATATATATATATATATATATATATATGTATATATATATATATATATATATATATATATATATTTATATATATTATGACGCGCTGTTCATTGGTCGGGTGTTTTGGTCTCACGAGATATTTGAAAAGGAAATGATAAATTGTATGTGTATATAAGGAATGTATAATGAGTGAATGTGCGAGTGTACAACATTTGCCAACTGGGTGTATGCAATCGCAAAGCGATCTTTGAGAGCATACCCCCGACGCTCGCACCCGAGCGATAATGGAGAACCTGCTTGAAGCATAAAGCCTATTGAATAAGGTCAAAGTAAAAAGATAATGTAACCAAGACTAATATTGGGCCAAAAATTTCAGCCTTTGAAAATTCAGCTTTTGAGATTTTGCGCAAACAGAAAGTGGCATAAAGCAGGAAAATATAATTGTAATCAATGGTTTTGCAGTCGTTGAGACCTAAGTAGGCCAACCCACGAATACATCTTACCTAAATATGGATAAAGAAATATATAAACTCATCAATCCGTATAAGTCTCTCATTCCTGGGTGGGTGGGATGTGGGCTAAAATATGGCCGCACCCCTTTCCTATAATCCAGGATACGCCCCTGTCAAGTATTATGTTGAAGGGAGTGTTTATATCGGCCTAAGTTTCCCATCGATTCCCAAACAAAGTAAACATTACTGACGGCCCAGCGGTCACAGAATCCTAAACACGAACCCGCAATTTATATCCAGAAGCATACAAATCACTTCAGATTAGGATCCTTATTGACAACATATTGATTGGTGCAGTACCTGCATTTGTATATCTATTATACGAAAGTATTGTCTGACAGCTTTTTATACCTGACGTGATTAAGGCATTTGTAGGTTTCCGTAAACGGGTAGCGAGGGACTATATTATTGAATTGGAAGACTTGGTTATCGCTTCATGGCTTACACTCATGATTACATTTCGAAAACCTATATAATGCTTCCTGAAAATTCCAAAATAAACTCCCTTCAATTTAAAGATTAAGAAAACGTACGCAATTCTACCAAATCAAACAAATTTGCAAGTGGTATTGATTATATGTTGGCTTTATGAGACTATCAACAGTAATGACAAGGAAAAATCTTGTAAAATCTGATTTGCAACAAACGCATTGAACCTATGAGGACTTTTAAGTCTCTTAATGAGGCGAAGATACTATGCGTCACTTAGTTATATGCCAAATGAGCCAGGTCTCTGAGAATGCAGCATGATAATTGTGCGCGGAATAACTGGGCACTTTACTCATAATGTCTTCTTGGAGTTCTTGAACCCTCTTCATACCCCCAAGTTTGGCTATGCCCTAGATCCCCTAATCCGCTCTGGCGTAAACTTTATGGATAATAAATAAATTAAAATGTATTTTATGTATATTTATCACACCTGGTATGTGCGTAAGATAGTGTTCCATGCATCCAATAACATTTTTTATAATGGGAAATAACCTGCTTATGGGAATTAAATGTATTATCCACTAGCATTTCCTTTGCGGCAGGCCATTCTGACTTCGTGGGTATTCACTGCGGAATTCAAACTACAGATCTGTGCTGTCGTATCAGGTTTAACGCCTATTGCCATGGCAACACTATCTTTGTTATATAATCTACAACCTTTACACCTACGCTTTAAAACCTTGTCACAACCTGAATTTTGATTCGATTCATATTCAGACGGTTAATTATGCACCATTGTTCTGTTGGTTTTTTTTTTTATTCACGGTCGCTGTTTATACGTTCAAAACATAAACGACTGACACAATCACTGACTATAGTCACCATAGTAAATGACCTGAATACTTTCCAGTTAAGGGAGGCATACCATTGACGGACTACTAGGTTCATCTACGTACGTAAGAAATTAGGTCCAGTTGAGCAGATCGCTCATTAGCTTTATCTTATAGCTCGAGGACTTCAGTAAGTGTGTGAGCATGCACCGAGGCCCATTTCACTAATGTTCTGTAGATACAGCTCAATTCATACCCAGCTAGTCTTGAGGTTATTGACTATATGATTGTAATCTGTCCATTACCGGGCATTTTCCGGCGGCAATGGACAGTCGTCCGAGGCCCCCTCTAGGCATGCCAAAACTGGCCTGATCTGCTCAAGAATACTGGCTAATGATTAATACACTAGGTCAGTTACAGGCTCTCTTGTCCCTTCAAGGAAGGCGTGTTTACTGATAGACATCACTGAAATGAAGAGCCCATGAGAGAATAGATTTAACAATTGTAACAATCATATAACCTTTCCCCACACGTTAGCCTTGACTTGAGATATTATAAAATATTACACTGCCACAAATTTGTTTCCATATTACGTTTGTGCAAACGCGTTTTATTCATCAATTAGCAGTGATTTTATGTAATATAAGATCAAATTAGTCATACCAATTATACATATGTATTTCCTTTCCGTCATAAGCCAAGATAGGTAATAACATTCTTACTTTATCGTGGGTCTGAGTTTTAAAGTTATAATCATGCATGAAGCCAATTAGTACTTTTTTTTCGCTAGTTAGCCTCATATGATTACATGAATGATTACATTTATTTTATAAATATATATATATATATATATATATATATATATATATATAAAAGAAAATTTTGATATTTGTAAATATACATCCAAAGTTTAACGCAAATCATGTATGGCAGATAATATATAAACGCAGATTTTCACGATTATAGCTCACTTTAACAGGAATGATAATGCATGATAATAATTAGTTTTTTTCTCGTAAACACAGCTCACTTTATGTAATCTGTGTTACAGCATTATTACCCTAACTCACTTGAATAACACTTGATTTTGTTTAAATGACGTTTTGCCTAAAATGCTCTGTGGTCTACGAATTGCATAAGCTGCTATAGGAAGTTTGAGTGATTACTTACAGTGCATCAGTAGCCCTCTATAGATCCCAGTCACCAGATGTAGCTGTGTGGAATGCCGATCAAGCAGCGAGCGACTGCTTAGAGATCCCCTCCGTAGCCGACAGTGACTGCAGTTGAAATGACCAAGACCTCGGGGGGCCCACGCTCGCTGTGGTCGTGAGCGCATGCGTGTTCCTGTGAGCTTGTTACATACGCCACCAAGAACGTATATTATTATGCTGGTAAACACCAGTGCTAATTCGTCACATATTATATTATAGGTACAAATGTGTTATAAGCTAACATGTGAATAATAGCATTTCTTACACATATGGTCACCTTTTGACGATATTGAAATAACTCTTTAATTAATTGCGTTGGCGTGCTTCTTCCTCACACTTAGTTATTTACAGTCATAGGAGTAATGATATAAGCACTCAAAGACTGTACACATCCGCCCACCTCTCCATTGAACTCTATCAATAATTTAAATAAACACGCAAAGCTGTTTGACAATGTTTACATAAGAGAAACAGTGACGGAAGGCGAACCCTGGTGGTTAGAGCGGTGAACCCCAAAGCGGATGGTCCCCACTTCGAACCCCACAAGAGACCGAACGACAAATGAAGAACTCTTGATATAGCCTTTGAATCTTATGTCTGAACGACAGGTCAATATGTTTTCCATTATTCCTAGACCAGTACATATTAACCGGAAATCCAAGAGTGTTAGAAAAAAAAATATCATATACATGTAATTACCTTTACTCTTTTAACAGACAGTGCATCTTATATACCATATACCTTCCAATCCCTTCAGTATTTATAGTCGATTCCTACATTCAAATATGGAACCATTTCATTACACATCGACATATTATTTTTTTTGTAATCATATACATGTGAAATTTAAACAGGTATTTCCTTGAAATGTGAAAAAAATGATTATTGTTACATGTGCACTTTTTATTGTGTGACACGGGAGTAACTCGTGTTGTAGCGCCGGTGTCTGGCCGCGTATTGCATTCTCTGTTTAATCCGTACTGGATGAACTCTTGTTGTAATGCTATCTTGAGGCTTTCTCGCCTGGCGGAGCTCACGTGTGAACCTTAATATGTAGAGACACAGCGATGTTTTTCCAGATGATTCCTGTAACGCGTGTTTACTGTGTGTTGTGTTAGATATTTTGGGCTGTTCGAGAAGTGGAAAATTCTCGACTTAGGGTGAGAAGTTATAAATAGGGGGCTGTGTTTTAAACCGAGGGAGAGGAGAGAAGATTCCAACGGACGCAGACGTGTGGGACCTATCCGATTATCCAGTAATTTCAGGGATTCTACTATTACTAACTCTATATAATTTAATGCTGCCTGCCTTAAGTTTACTTTCTGGATTGTTACAAGAGCTTTACATTGGACTGTTATTCTCCGAGAGGATCGGTGTGGACTTTTCATCCGGCATATACATTTAAAAGGACTTATCGTTGTGACAGTGGGGTGGTGGTATGCAGGTACTGTGCACTTTGTTTATTAGGTTGTGTGATTATATTGATTTGATGTTATACTGTATTTTTACTGTGTAATGTATTGATTTAGTGTTTTGTAATGTTAGGGTTGTTTTAAGTATAAATTATAGTTATTTGTTAACAAAAAAAAAAAAAAAAAAACTGACTTCTTTTTTCATTCCCCTAGACATTTCACGCTGCCTGGTGTTACAGAATCTGATTTTGTTTATCTCAATTGCAAAATTTGTGTTCATCACGCATACGTGATCTGTTCATATTAGGTTCCGTAAAATTATGAAGTTTGCCAGTTGAGACAAGTAGTCCCGGCCGTCCCACAATGCCCAAACAGAAGAAGTTCGTTTCGGTCAGAAAGAACATCTGGCGAAAGGCTGTACTTGGCCCTGTGCCAGCCCTGGTGTAGAAACACTGAAATATGCCGCCATACAATGCAGCGGGTAAAATATGATTTATTTATGATCAGCTTGGATATTTAAATACGCGAAGGTACAAAATTGTTACTGACAAAATATCCGCAACAATGATAAATATAAATCTTCTTTCTAAGGAAGGCAAGCCTCTGGCATATAAGAGATCCTTATTGTTGGATGCTCCCAAAACCGTGCTTGCATTCACTAATTCGGTCCATATTTTCATGTACATTTGTGCTTAAATGACTCTACATTTGTGAATATTCCTCAATTCGAATTCGGACCCTGTTCTGGATCCGAACCAAAATTTGACCGATTTTCCACAGGCCCATTCCAAAAACGCCTTGAAAGGTGCATTGAAGTTCCATTCATTATTGCATGAGTTTTGTTGAAAACAATTACAAAAATCACAATAACGAACGGGAATGAAAACATACCCTCCAACAAATGTCCCTTTTAAACGAGAAAAGGATCATATTGTGTTATAAAACCACTAAACTAAGAATACATGCGAATTCGAATAAAATGTCGCCCATAGGAAGGCATTTAAAGACATTTCGTCGCTGAATTCGGCTATACATAAGGCTTATAGCTCTCTAGAGGTGATGCCGAGCCAGTCAGGTGGTTTCAGGTCACAGAAACTCGCTGCTCGCAGATGCTCCTTAATTGACTTTTCACGTTTTTAATGAACGCAGACTTAGTTTTCGTGAATGGTTTTAGATGCCTTGACATTGATATCGCGTGCTGCTGTTCCCTTCCGTGATTCACTCTCTAGTAAAGAAGGTAAAAAACTCACAAACGAGTCATGTACATGCCTGAATTGTTTTACACTTAGTATACATTCATGGTTACTTATTGCCCTCATTTGATAGATCACGCCTTTACTTGAAATGATGAACTGAAATTGGACAAAATAAAAAAAAAATTACTTCTCCCATAATTCATGTATTACAGGTATTATTAAATTTTAGAAATAATTTGCGTAGCTAATTATATACTGTTGCAGTCGGAACTGTAGCTGTATGCGTATGTCTGTACGTTATGTATAATAAGATAACAGCTGGATGATTATAAAGCGTTCGGCTAAGTAATGCTGGTTTATTTTAAAGGTACATCAAGGTGAAGAGGGTTTGCTAATATAGAATTCAATATATTGTCCCACCAAACCAAACGCAAGGTATTTTAGACGTCTTCGGAACCCAAAGCTGAAAGTCAGCCCTCAAGAGACAGTATGCTCGCCTACATGATGAGATTTTACCGTGTGGTTAAAGCGGTTTGGTCACAAAGAAAGCAGTCTCCAAAACGATTACTGTTTGACCAAATCCTGACAGGTCTAGAATCCCAAGGTACGCGCAGGAAGACTGTCAAATGTCCAATCAACGTGTCACTGAGATAGACTGGCACTGGGGATATACAGTGGACAGGCCAGCTGTAAACGGATCAAACTGCGGCGCAAACATCATACATAAAGCGATTCATCTACGGACGGTGATAATGAAGACAGGTTGCCCGCTGAAAATGCTTGAACCAGCTGAAGGGGATTGCATTCACGAGTACCGTTCCTCGATCTTGTCGGACAATTTTTGACCTCACTCCGAATCCCCCACAAAATGGCTGCTAGGCAGATGGTGTGAGATTTTTCAGCTTAATCTTTCCGTTGGTCTTACACTTGATAAAGGTGTTAACCTATATAAAAAAGAAAAACTTACCAAGCAGGTTGGCGCCTACGCAGATGTGCTTTGCTTTTTCACACCAAGCGGCCTAAAATAACCTCCTTAAAGTATCTGAAAATAAGAGCAAACATATTTACAATGATTCATTAGCAGCATGCATTCCTTAAGCCTAAACATATAAAAAACATCCTGTGACATACAGAAGAATACGGCGTATTCTAAATATGCAGATAACGAGAATATGCACAAATAATTATTTCCTGAGTTATTGTCAGATTATTGGATTGAATCTTATTGAATTGTATTTTTCTGTTTTTTTTGTCTTTACTTTGTTTAATGTTTAATAATATTGTTGTATATATTACATACACCATATAATAGATAATATATATTATATATATACTTAACGTCATGGGAAGAATATTATTTGTCGCTTGTTTATCACGTTTTAGACGTTCATTTACACATGCATTACTTAACACTGGCCCACGCACTTTCTGTTTGCCTATGTGGATTCATTAATGAGACTTCCGGTCCCAGGGGGTTTCTTTATCGTGACATGTGACCTCAATAAAGCATTGTAGTTGGAGAGTCCTTAGAAATACCACCTCAGTGCCGTATCAATGTATTACGTACGTCTTCTCTTCTGTAAGCTGTACGCCACATGTGAGTCAACTTCGTGTTATATTATTTGTAATAAAGGAACATTTTATAAGGGATAGTGACGAACACCAAATTCTCGGTAGTATTTTTCATTACTTGTGTTCTTGACCTAATCTCTTAAAAAAATAATTATTATTTTTTTAACGATAAAAACATTTCATTCCAAACTGACTCCTATAAAGTTGATTAATCCTTGCGCGGGTTATCGGATTCATTCCTAGAACTGTGGCACATATAAGTACCCTTTCTGCATGCTGACAAAGTTCCAAAAATTTTAGTCAAAAAAAAAAATAAAATAATTCGCCCACAAAGTACCCTTTCTGCATGCTGACAAAGTTCCACGAATTAAAAAAAAAAATAATTCGCCCGCACGCTCGATAATTTTGACCCCTTGTCACAAAAAACTAATTGTTTATTTGGATGAATACATACCTAAGAGTATAAGCTTTATGCTTCTTAATATTTTGATACATTCAGTTTATACTCTGTTTATTAATATCAACAAGCTCTGCTATTAAAGCATACAAATCGGGGGGGGGGGGGGGGGGGGGGTACAACATTTTAAGTCTTTTTAATGGTAATACCTTCAAAGTTATCAACAATTTAAGATGAAAGTTTGTGGAAGAATGGGCGATAGACAATTGGCAAAAGAACAATAATCTCTTACATATTTAGGATAACAGGATAATCATGCAGGCTGTTGAGCAGATTTGCTTTTACGGGGGACCAGTTATCACAATAAAAAAGGTTGCTCCCGTTTTAAACATGGATTGAGGTAAACGAGACAGCTGCACACCTTGCGTGAGCTAATTGTTTTACGTAAACGTGATCGGAAGTTTTTTTTTTCTGTGTCTAATCCTGGAATTCTAAAGTCTGAACACAGTTGTAATGTCAATTCTAAAGAACCTGTTTATCTACTTTGCACCATACGCCATACATGCATGAGCTAAACATAATTTATGCCAATTTTCTCAGGGTAAATTACGGCGTAGTCGCGTTTGCCTCTTAAACTGAACTTGCACGCAAACAACCCGGAAATGAAATTTTAACTTGGAAGGAGTATTTTATTGTGGTCAACAGGTGGTGTTAGTGTTATGTGTGTTAGAGCGGTGCCATGTTCCAATTTTCTTCCGGTGGCGTTTATATTTACTGCTCCCAGGAAATATGTCTGTTTGTCTGTTAACTGTTCGCCGAAAGCGCTAATTCGGCGAGTATATTGGCCAATTTCTAATGATTTTTCGTCTGTTTCTTTTTAGAATCGAAATTCAAGAAATGTATTGTTCAGTTCTGTATGATACTATCCGAAAACTACGAGGTAATGTTGTTTTTTTTGCTTGCAGGTATTTCGCCAATGAATTTAAATATTTTTCAAGCTAGACATTAGAAAACTTTGCCCTCTTGTGTTTGTCATAAGGTTGAGGTTGAGACCAAAGCAAAATCTAAAAATAGCCTTTTCAGCAAAACTGCATGAAAAGATGTATTATAACCTTAAGCATGACAGACTTAATTTCGTGTTTTCAAAAAAAAAAAAAAAAAAAAGTCATATCAGTGATTTGAGTCGGACTCCAGTCCACCTTTTCACTGAATTGGACTCTGACTTTGAGTTAAAGGTCCTGGACAATTTGAGACCTCACTCCGAATCTCTCACAAAATGGCTTCTAGGCAGATGGTGTGAGTTTATTCAGCTTAATCTTTCCGTTGGTCTTACACTTGATAAAGGTGTTAACCTATATACAAAAGAAAAACTTACCAAGCAGGTTGGCGCCTACGCAGATGTGTGTTGTTTTTTCACACCAAACGGCCTAAAATAACCTCCCTTAAAGTATCTGAAAATAAGAGCAAACATATTTACAATGATTCATTAGCAGCATGCATTTCTTAAGCCTTAACATATAAAAAACATCCTGTGACATACAGAAGAATACGGCGTAATCTAAATATACAGATAACGAGAATATGCATAAATAATTATTTCCTGAGCTATTGTCAGATTATTGGATTCAATCTTATTTAATTGTATTTTTCTGGGTTTTTTTGTCTTTATTTTGTTTAATGTTTAATAATATTGTTGTATATATTATATACATCATAAAATATATAATATATATTATATATATACTTAACGTCATGGGAAGGATATTATTTGTCGCTTGTTTATCACGTTTCAGTGATATCGGTGATTTGAGTCCGACTCCAGTCCACCTTTTCACTGAATTGGACTCTGACTTTGAGTTAAAGGTCCTGGACAATTTGTGACCTCACTCCGAATCTCTCACAAAATGGCTGCTAGGCAGATGGTGTGAGTTTATTCAGCTTAATCTTTCCGTTGGTCTTACACTTGATAAAGGTGTTAACCTATATACAAAAGAAAAACTTACCAAGCAGGTTGGCGCCTACGCAGATGTGCTTTGTTTTTTCACACCAAACGGCCTAAAATAACCTCCCTTAAAGTATCTGAAAATAAGAGCAAACATATTTACAATGATTCATTAGTAGCATGCATTCCTTAAGCCTAAACATATAAAAAACATCCTGTGACATACAGAAGAATACGGCGTAATCTAAATATACAGATAACGAGAATATGCATAAATAATTATTTCCTGAGCTATTGTCAGATTATTGGATTCAATCTTATTGAATTGTATTTTTCTGGGGTTTTTTATGTCTTTACTTTGTTTAATGTTTAATAATATTGTTGTATATATTATATACATCATAAAATATATAATATATATTATATATATACTTAACGTCAGGGAAGGATATTATTTGTCGCTTGTTTATCACGTTTCAGTGATATCGGTGATTTGAGTCCGACTCCAGTCCACCTTTTCACTGAATTGGACTCGGACTTTGACTTAAAGGTCCTGGACTTGAACTGTACTCGGAATCGGAGGTAAGGACTCGAGAAATCATCCCGATTCCACCTACGGTCCATTTCTTTTACTGACTTGGACAAGGAATTTGACTTGAAGGTCCAGAAATGGAACTTGTACTTGGACTTGGAGGTGAGGACACGTGATATCATCCCATTTCATCTTGAGTTTAATAGAAGGGAAGCTCTGTCTCTTACTATAAAGCCATATATATATATATACATATATATATATATATATATATATATATATATATATATATGCGAACTTCTTACAGAATATTAAATGGAAAAAAAAGTGAATATACCCAGCTTTTGCCCTTCCTGGGGAGCTAAATAAAATCATACATTAATGAAAAAGCATGCGTAACCTAACATGAAAATGCTTATGTTTATCTCATATTTCCATTTTAAATTTATATTTCTTTAATTCAGGAGATTTGATTGGACTCGGGTTCCAGATGACTAAGATTAAAAAAGTGGACCCGGACATGGACTTGAGTCTGGATCATATCATATATTTTCACTATATCTGTAGTTCAAGCTAACCAAAGGGGTAAACTTCTCGTGCACTTTAGTCAAATAATGATATTAGAGACAATATCCTCATGTGCCCGTTCGGCTACACCCTTGTGATGCTGAATTAAATCTAAATAAAGCCAGCTTCCTCACATATCCTTACTTAATTAAGACCTATCGTGGCCTCCCTGATCGTGGTTATGAAACTTTCGGACATAAGGTCGGACATGTTCCTATTTCCATCCGCTGTGCACGCGTTTACTAATTCATGGAACTCATGCCCTTCAATTTCTTCCCCAATAAGTAGCATTGTTAGATCCGGGTGCTTTAAACAGAATACTGCATTGTAACAACGGTTCCCTATATCTCTTCGCAAATTTTACTTATATCAGAGCTTGATGATAGAGATTTCATGCATTTACAAGTACCATATATGCTTAACTTACTCTCTAATATCAGATGACGCGTCTTGTGCAAACCCGATACGTACTAGCTAAGGCTAAAATTGCATTTTGACAGGCTGCTATAGGGACATCAGGCATATAGGTTCACACCGTTTACAACGTTTCTTAACACGGTTTCTGTCAAGAATCATAGCAATGAGCGCGGGAGTCCTGGTGAAATCAAACCAAAAATAGCGGGTGTCACACTTTTTTAAATTTCCTCTAGATGCACAATGCGATACCACGCTCTCATTGGTCTGATTAAAATCCGTTGCTCTGTGCGCCCCCTAGTGTCCTGACCCAGAGCACCTGGCCATACAAAACAGAGGTTAAAACAAAGAAGATCTTGGACGACTGATGTGTATAACCGCTGCTTGAATAGCATATGTAATTACAACATTGAACTCTATGTTACCTTAATCGCATATTCATTCAATGAATAATCATGAACAGAGCAGTTGCGAGTACCTAATCAATTTACCTTTGGCAAAGTAAACCGTCAATCATCCTACAAGGGCAAATTTGCATGAGTTGGGCGACTCTCCAAAAAAGAAAACGTGTAGTCTGCACCAGTACCTAAGTCAGCATGTTTTCTAGGATATATTTTTATACAAAAGAGACAGTATAAAAGTTTGATTGCACAGATTGCAGCAGTCATTCCGCCGGCTACCTAGTGAATAATGTCTTACCTGGCACGTAATTTGTATAAGACAAATAACCCAAAATATGGCCAAAATATTGGAGAACAGAGATATCACAATTCCAGCTGATGACATCAGTCAATGCGACGTCATAACATCGACCTTTGTGACGTCACTATTGTCTTGTAATGAGCTCTCACAAGCATGGAAGGCCTTTGTGTGGGAGCGTACTGGGGGCTCATTTCCATATTTAGGTTAAAAGGGCGGAGCATAAGGGCTCGGTGGTGAGGTCAATTACACAGAGTGTGAAAGGTATAGGATGAATTTATGTGTGACAGAACTGACGATATCAAACTATATCTGACTATCAGTCTATATCTATCGTTATGCTTTGCTTTAATGGTCTTTTAACCCTGGTCTACGAAAACGTTCCCATCCCACTGCGGGAGAAACAACCCAGGGAGCCATATTAGACTCTGTGAGTTATTGGTTTTTATACGCAGTCCCGCTATGAATTGCTTCCCACGGTGCCTCTGTTATCTCCTTGAAAGAGTGAAAGTCCCACATCGTCAGATATTAGCAAGAGGATTCTAATTACAGATACAGATCGACCTTTTGACAAGATATTGGAACGTAAATTCTAATGAAGGAGTAACCAGAGGTATCTATTCCTGGAAGATTATAAATATGTTTCTACATGTTACCGAGATAAAAGATATATTAAAAACATATATACTTTACCCGGTAAGTAAACATCCGAAATACAAAAATATATTAATGAAGTACTGTTAAACACGTATAAAGAAGCCAGTCTGCCATAAATTGAAGAAAAAAAAAAGGTGTTCGGTATCCATAACATTCATATATCATCTACATGACATGATTGGCAAATGCTGTGCCAAAGCAGTTTATGGTCATCAGAAATATCTGAATTTCCAGATGAGGAGTTCAATTGAAGTCCTCGCTTGCACCGTTATCCCAATTTATTTGACCTCCCTTTAATACGTTCCGTGCCAATCCAAAAATACATTAATCATCCTTAATCTGATCAGGGGTTGGCCTGGTTTCAACATATCCGTCGTAATAAATTTTTGGCATCGTAATTCCATCTTCAAACACTGTCAACCATGGCCAAGAAGGCAGAAGACCAGGTTGGAAGAAACTACTAAGCAAATTCTCCAACCCAAAAGACTCCATTTTATAATAACCTCATTAACTTGGAGCCCTATAACTACATAATACTTATTAATGGGTAAAATGGTTGAAAAAAAGCAAACAAAGAGGGCTTATTGTTACGCTAATGTTAGCTGATTAATAGGACATTTAATAAAAAGGTTTACTATGACTTAATTGTTCCATTTGAATACTCTGATGTTTATTAAATGGTGTTTATAAATGAAAATTATCGACAGTATAATGAGTATTTAATACAGATGAGGATTGTTATAAAACCCTTCACGAATAACTACTTGCAGTAAATATTACTGATATGTTATGTTAAACGTATATTCTGGTTGCAGATTTATATCACTCCTTATATCGTCCCCTCATAAAATTTAGAATAAAAAGACACAAAGTGCTGATTGAGCTTTTCCCATCCTTTGATGTCTCAAGTTAACTTTGATGGAAACTTCCCTAAAACTGTCGCTTGAAGCGTTTATTCTGATTTCGGTACATGTATCTTTAATTACCTTGTTAAAGTATGCTATAAAACAATTCTGTCATAAAGTTTCCTCTAAAAGGGAGTGGAGATTATGTATTAATACTTGTATGTCTGTCTGTAATAAAAAAAGAGAATTATAAAACATTTTTCAGATGATCAGTGTCCATATGCTGACACAACCGTTTGTCTATGCATATTTCTACACAAAATATTTTCAAGCGTGTCAAGTTAATTTCAATGATAGTTTGTCAGGATGTGCTATTTCAGGCTCGAACAAACCGGACTGATTTTTTAATAAGAATATCTTGACCTCCTAGCATATCAATTAATGTTTTCAGCCGTATGTTTACCTGTGCATAAGACAATTAGTCAACAGTTTCTGATGAATGTCCATCAAGAAGGTTAAGAATTGTTGGTGCTGAGAACCGCGTCAAATATGTTTATACGAGTCATTGGACTGGGTTCAAATGAAAGTTTTCATTGTCCATAAAAGGGTGAAAAGAACGGTTCGCTAAATGGGGGTATGCAGGTTTAGACTTCCCAAATTTACAAAAAAAAGACAATCTTATTTCACATAAAAGGCTTTATTCTATGCTTTGCTCCTATTTTCACCAATCATTATGATTACAGGGTTCTCTGCCCTTTTTGTTGTTAACTTGCAGTTTCTTGTCTCAGTTCTCTCAAAGAAATCCTCACATGATTCTCATTCATTTTATCACCATAAAAATAGCTTAAGCGTTTTATTGTTCATATCTATTTTTTTTAAAGAACTATCGTGCATTTAATTATACCCATAAATAGGTATATTCTACGAATTTTGTTTTCGAACAGAAGAAACCCCCCCCCCCCCCCACTTTATATATTTGTTCGAGATCACGTAAACCAATTCATTTTTTTTCGCTCTGTTATCGCATTTTCAAAACGTAAGATTTATTAGGTCTGCTCATCGATTTTCATAGGTCATCCATGCACTTCCCTATGCCTTATGGAACGCTGCCCACCCTTAAGCTAGTTTCTGAGCTATGACGTATTAACAAGACGTAACCCGAATCCACAATTTTTCAGATATAATTAATTGACCAACTAAATCTGGTCATTGATATCCGATGGCGTATTTTGTTTCGCTGACGATGACATTTCCATTACACAACTCCTGCCCTTGACGATAACTCTCCATGGGATCCAACCGATATTGGTTGATTAGTTTCCGGTGCAACACTGGTGTCTCATTACCACGTAATGATAACCTGCGTGGCTACAGTTACGGCTGACGTCAGCTCACGCTTGCTATTGTATAAGGCTAGTGGTATGTACACTATTCCACGTGTTCCTTACGTAACGCTAACGGAGCGTTACATTACACTTTTTACAACGTATTATTTCGTGAAACAGAGGAAAAAGTTAGAACATGTCTAAAGGCACCGCCCGCGTCAATGCTAATCCCCCCCCCCCCCCCCGGCATAAAAAAATAATTTTGATTATCATCTTTCAAGAAGATAAAATAATAGTGCTTTAATGTAGTGCTTTAACCTGTTTAGCACAAATAATATCTGTTATTATCATGCTTTTCCCTGTTTATATGACATTTTTATCGAAACTTACAAAAAAAGGTAAAAGAAAGAAAAAAAAATCACCTGCCCGCAATCATTTCTGGGAAAAAAAAGCCTGAGAACCATATCTTTTTTGGCCTAATGTCGTGCACTTTGACGCTTTGTCTGTGTTTTGTCTGTTAAGGTGATCGCTAATGTATCATGTACATGTTGTGTAACGGGGTGACATAGAAGCGGACCGAACTGTCTCGCTGGTAAAGCTTGCTTTGCTAGTGAAGCGATTGGTACGCCGGACATGTACGCGACCGACCTGGGTTCGAAACCCGAATCGGCCCAGGATTTTCCCCTCATTTATTTGCCTTCGTAACAAAATGGGGGCACGTCTAACGTGACGGTAAACTTTGTGGCCCAGGGAATAAGCTCACCAAAATGTGACTCCTGGGATAATTAGTCTTGTTCTGATAGCAGAACGCTCTTAAGAGGGGGTGTGTTACGGGGTGACATAGAAGCGGACCGAACTGTCTCGCTAGTGAAGCTTGCTTTGCTAGCGAAGCGGTTGGTACGCCGGACTTGTACGCTACCCACCTGGGTTCGAAACCGATACTTAGGTCACCGGTTCGATTCCGGTTCGCGGGACCACATTTTGTTGCTCAGGGGAAAATCCTAGGCCGATTCCGGTTTCGAATCCAGGTCGGTCGCGTACAAGTCCGGCGTACCAACCCCATCGCTAGCAAAGCAAGCTTCACTAGCGAGACAGTTCGGTCCGCTTTTATGTCACCCCGTAACAATGTACATGAAAAATAAATTAAGGAGACCAATAATGCTGAGGAATAATTAAGTATTCTTGTCCGAATTTTTACGAGAGTACGAAAAAAGGGTTCGAGTATCCGTACAGTCCAGCAATTTTTTATGAGGTTAATTTTGCCCGTTGGACTTATCTGTGGTGAAATATATTAATGCTTGCCAACTAGGTGTGCGTGTAACCACACGCTGTAACAAACAAGGCACTTGTGTCAAAGTTAAGACCTTGCTGACATATAAGCAAGGGCAGCTAGGATATCCATGGTTTAGAGAGAAAGATGTTATGTGTTTGTCATCAGTTCCTCTTCCATGCCCTAATACGTAATGATATATGCAAACATATATGTGATTTCTGTGACCATAATTAATTTATGAGGCAGGTCACAGGTCCAGTTAAAGCAATCCAGCAGTTTTCGTATAAATGGTGTACAGGAAACGTTTTTGAGTCATGCAAAGATGTCTGCAGAAAACAAAACTTACTTAAATATAAAAAAAGCAGCTCGCCATGTCCACAGGAAGCAGTTTTCACATTTGTCCTAGCCAGCTTGCTGATATATTTGGTATATCATGATTTATCTCTGCAGTCATTCGTCAAACCCGTCAGAAATCTTCTGGCGTAGCGGAAAACCATAAGTCACCATAAGGAAACCGACAAACCCAGGGGACCCCTCCAAAGAATTCACGTAAACACAACAGCTGACGTGAGTCATCAATCTGTGTCACGTGACAAAAAAAGACATTCAACTAGATATTTTTTTTGTATTCCCATACGACGGTTGTTATCTATGTGAAGATAATGGAGTTATTTTGCTTATACAGCCTTTCAGACAAATATTTTGCTTTAACTTAAAAATATGAACTAAAAGGGGTTTTTGCAGATAGTATCCGCACTGCCAGTTTGTTCAAATTAACGGTACGCACATATGTACATGCATACACTTTTAATATCAAAATCTAAAATACACTTAATTTTATGCTTGCCCTTATAGCTCAAGCTCCAAGATCCTCACCAAGTTAGAACGCAGGTTCTATGAACATAAACTAAATACAGTAAAATACCGTTTATCCGAAATCGTTAATTCGAAACCGAAAACTGAGAACCAAAATTTTGACCTTTTATTCGAAATCCAAACACAACCAATACGAAATTGGAGTATAAAGTATAGCAGATCGTCTCATCTTAAGCAAATGTACACGGATAAACAGAGATATACCAAAAATATGTATATACCAAAAATCTTACGTACCAGCGTTCACTCAAAGTTTAGACGCCTCATATATACAAGCACCTACATTTTAACAGTAATATAATTACACAGATCAGGGAATCTGAAGCGGTTGATGGTTAGAGCATGTAAGGCAAGGCCAACTTCTCTGTCGTCGTCTCACCCTCCCACCAAAGGTCGTTTCTACTCGGAACCAGTTCATCTGTTTTGGCACTGAAGGACGGCCGGGACAACTTGTCTCAACTTTCAGACTTTAAAATGGATATTTGTTACATATCTAGGAAACACCTTCAATTGTAATTTCACATGCACAAGCTTACAAAATATGACTCATTCCGTAAAGTCCCTGCAACTAAATATCATTTTTTGAAACTCGCCTTGAAATAATTCTATTCCAAAATACTTGATCGATTACATTGTCCCCTTCCACACTTGTACTAACGCCGCGGGTGTATTTAGAAGCCCCGGTGTATCGCGGAGATTAGATTTTGACTCCAACAAGACCCAAATAGAGTCGCACTCTTGTGAGTCCGATTCTGCGCGGTGTGTTGTGTTCTCAAACCTCTGGTTCGCCATAAGATGTCGTCATTAAACGTGTTTGAATTTCCATCGGCGGCCATTTTAGCGGGTCCGAACATATTATTAAGTTTTGAATATGGGAACTGAGGGATCTACTATTTTTTGCTAATTTAAATAAAAAAAAATCATGTTTATGTAACTACTTATAAAAATGACAATTTTTTCCAAATATTAATTCCCTGCTTCCCCTGCGACTCACCTCCTCCCCCCCCTAAAGATAAATTGGCGCCACTAGACTTATGGTTACTATATAATTTAAGTCCTAAGATCAAGGTACACCGATACACCCACAAGCTAAAACACATAAACTTAAAATGACGGAAAAGTGTTAAAGAATCAATAGTTTTAATCCGTCGAAAAAAAAAATCCCGGTCATATCTGAACAGGAACAATAGCGTTTACCCTGGTTTCCTATAATACGCAAGTACCGGTGTAAGTCCATCAATCTGCACTTTTTTTCTTTTTTTTTTTATTAGCTGTGAGAGGAATAGGGAATGTGCTGACAAATTGTCACGAAACATAACGTTTATAAGATGACCCGAGCACGCACATTCACCGGAAATGACGTTACTTCTCGTCTTTCCGATATCCCTAATCGCATCCGTACGACTTTTATTATAGTTTACTCTTACTAGGTCGTGCGGTGAAGCAATGGTATTTTTTTGTATCCATTTAGTACACTGCATATTCATTAGTTCTTTTTGCTTCTACTTTGCTTGATCTTAGGATTCCATGGGATTTTTTTAATATTGGAAAGTAATAAATTACAACAGCCACAGCTATCAGGTGTTCATCTTTTTAATTACTCAAAACATTTTTTTCTCTGTCCATATATCATTGTAACACACGCTGAAGGTTTTCTTTTTCTTTTTAGTAAAGTCTCTCGAGTCCAATCTAACTTGACTTAAATGGAACTGGAAGCTCTAGAACAGAAATCTACATTACACCGTACACGTTTTAATAATAATGATTTTGTTTCTTTCATCAACCGAGATAAAAAAAGAGCATTTATGAGAGACTTTTTTTAATCCCAAATCGATCTTTAAATACATTTTTATTGCGCATCAGATTACATTTAAAGGAGATAGCAAGTATTTAAAACAATGTAACCACCGGGCTATTTGATTATAAATGTTGTATATCATTAACGGGAAAGAGTAGTGGGGGCGGTAATACAGAGGGGTCGGTGGTGGCGGGGGGATGCAGCTGTAAAGCTACAGGGGATGATCAATAAAATAATCATCTGCTAATCATAGAATAAGATACATATATTGAAAATCATGTATATCAATAGTTACAATGGTATTTCTCCGTTTCCGAGTTTACTGTAAAACATTATAAATGTGAGCCTGATTTAGAATTAATCTTTTCTGAATATATATAATTCCTATTTTTTTCATACCTTTACTTTTTAAAAACCTTTAGCTGAAATGTAGTTGAAATGAGTCACACAATATATATATATATATATATATATATATATATATATATATATATATATATATATATATATATTATCAACGCTGGTGCAAAGCCATTGTAACTTTCTAATTGCCCGCAGTATCTGCTATGTTAATTAAAAAAGATGTTACATTCGAATTCCCATTTTGTAAGTATCCAAAATGTTAAATTGTAGATATTAGTCTTTTGGTGCAAATAGGCCAAAGGTCAAGATCGTAAAACATTTTTCCTTCATATCTTCGTCAAGATTCATAGTAGCCACATAAACTGTAGCTCACATTATTTATCGTTCCAGGGTTTTTTTCTGACGTGTAGCTGCCTTAATCTGATGTTACCATGGTTACGCATTTTGGGGAAAAATTCATTATATTCGGATACATTAGGTCATGTTCTAACTTTGTCTTACTTAAAGCTACAGAAGTCTAGTTTTTTTTTGCATCAGGAAGCATTTGATTAGCTGTACTCGACTTTAAACCATGTCTCGTCAAATCTCTCACCGTTTCTTATCAAACGAGAGTTTACGAGATTTTTTCTCGTTCTACCACCCCAATTCGTAAGCAATTGTTTTTAAAGGTGTACAGATAATGAGAAATCAAACGATCACTCAAGTTCGAGTCGAGAAAAAATTAAGTACTCGAGTCTGATCATTTAGTTTATCAGCAATAGCTGTCATTCTGAATGAAGGACTCGGATTTACACTTTATTATATTCAGAAATTCGCTGTGGCCAAAAGATAACTAGATGTATATAGGATCTAAGCCCCCTCCCCCTTCTTCCACCGGGGCCTGCAACTGAACGATAATGTGGGATCGACTTTGGAGTGCACGACCGTAGTAATAAGGTCAAGGTAGAAAAAAATACCAGGTGCAGATTGTCTTCTAGGACTTATAATGTGCTCAAATGTCATCGTATGAAAAAAGCTCTTTGGAAATTCTAGCGCGAACAGAAAATTGCAATAGACGGGGAAAATGAAAAGAAATTTAAAGTCAATGGTTTTGCACTCTTTGAACCTAAGTAAGCCAACCCATAAAAAATATTACACCTGTATGTATGAAATGTATCATAGACTACGCCTGTATCACCTTCACATCCTAGTAAAGAAATCAAGTATGCCGGCTTGTCTGGTTAGAAGACAGTGGAGAAGAGCTACGCATCAGAACAGTCGCATCCGTTATCCCGATAGGCCAACAGGAACATCGCCTTTGGAGATGCGGTCTTTGATGTTTTACACTATATACTTTCGAGGGGTTCATCGATGGTGCCAACGGAGTTGATAAATTGTGGCGTTCCTGCCGCATGGATCTTTGAAGTTTGTCATCTCTGTCACAAAGGCGCAAGGTTTTGGTTAACCGATATATGTTTTTGATATGACTCAGAAGTTACCCCGGTAGATGTTTTTGTTACAGAGCTGATAACTTTTCAGGCACGAATGAAGAACAAGTGAATTTTCTACACTCCAAGAATGTTTCTTAAAGCCAGCTATTCACTTGACTTATCTTATGTGATTTCTAGCTGAGTCCGGGCACATATAATGATGAAGTATACAGCTTATTTCGATTAAGAAAGATTTTAAAGACACCTCCGTGACGGGTGTATGAACTTGTCTATATACAAACAGTTGATAAACACTGTACATGCGTTAATGCTGACAAACATTAAATACCCATTTGCAAACTCTGCTTCGTATGACTTGCCACCAGATGTCTTTGTCACATGGTTTGCATTATTTCTGGTGCCCCCGCATGTTATAAACACGTAAATATAAACATATTTAACAGCCTGTAAACCGTTGGATCGACGTTTTCTGGCTATTTTTTGTTAAATGTTCAAGGGAATCTTTTTAATTGATAAGTGTCAGATGTCATAATATCCCCTTTAAGAATTTCAGAGATCTGCAAACTGAATGTTACAATTAGTGACCTTTTAACTTTCAAATAAATGCAACCAACCACCTACATTTTTCCCCCTTTGTTAAGGTTGCTGTGTTTACTCACAGCTTGTAGTTAAACAAGCTCATGCATCCGTCACAGAGGTGATATCAGAACTTTTCTGAACAGGACTTGCCTAGACTGTATTAATACCTAGGCAGAGTGCAACAGATACCACACAATTTTATAGTAAAGGTAGGTGTATAGCTAGCTTTAAGTATAAATATGTGAAACTAGGTCACTACATACTACTAATCGATTCAGCAAGACATCATACACATTCAATCTAAAATCAAACCACCAAAAAATATAAGTTAATAGTTTTCGGTCCATGAATTTCGCTCATCGATAGGTGATCAGACTTTCTTTTCATTTTCATATATGCTGCAGTACTTTGGTCCTCGCGGTTATTATAAAACTAATTTTTTCGCATTTTCCGCCCTCGATCAACTGCTGACTGCTGTTTCAAACCTACAGCTGGCTCGAAATCAATATTCCTCTGTCATTATATGCATTTTACAATAGACATTAAAATAAAATAAAAATCGGATTTTATCCCACATTTGACTTGCTGACACACATTTCCATTATTTTGCCAACCCCAATCAGAAAAGGCACAATTAAGTGAACATCACAAATTATGTGTTCATTTGCGTCGGTACACAATATTCTTTGCATGTCTCTAAGATCAAAGGAAAAATCCTGACCGCATCTCCAATTTTAAAGGAAAGAGTAAATTTCATGTAAAATTTGTCATTTTCTTAGAAACACAAAATTACATAATTTTATTTTTTTATTTCCACAAAATACCATATCAATATATACTGCAAAGCCATTCACCATAAACATGTTACCGTATAAATCAAAAGTACTGATAACAACAAAAAAACAATCCTCACCGGAGGCCGGCTTAAAATTGTTCGTAATAAAACCTGAGCTCCTTGTCGTGTGAGGATTCTCTATACATGTAACAGTTTTAGTGTCCGCTTATAACCGCAGTAGGTTTAAGGCTTTTTGGTCTGTGAACGGGGAGTAATTGCAGCAGTTTTAGAATAAGATAATATTTCACAGAATTTACGATGTGTGGGGATTGTGAAGAGGCAGCCAGCAAAGACGAATTGTCCAGTAGCACTGTCATACGGATCTCTTCATGTCATACAACCCAAAGTCACGCACTAAACAGCAAAGACTCCTACCCTGATAAAACCTTTGCGGTCATGGTTTCGGTGTGTAATGACCTTTTCACATGGACATATCGTAGTCAATAAAGTTTATACTTTGTCAATCTGTGAGACATTAACGTGTGCACAGCCCCTTCATCACGCCGCTGATGCGGGCACTGCGGTAATCGTTTTGGCGAGGCAGGCGTTTTATTTAGGAATCGTAGATTGCCGAAACAAGAGAGTGGATTTTGGCCACAGCCGGAGGCTGCATACTCCGCCTATTGTTAGGCGTTTATTGGGTTTTATTATGGTTTTATTGCCCCGTGACCTATGAAGACTTGATGTATTCGCAGACCACCACAGACACCGGCCGTTATTGCAGTGTCCGCCCAATATCACAGTCACATATATAAGGGGTTTGCAGCACGCTGATGCAGACCATTCTGGGTAAGAAAACCAAAACTATTCACTGACGCACAATCAATACACTATACAAACATGACAATCATTTGCATAATGACCACGTTTTTTGTTAAGGACCTTTCCCCTATTGATTGGCAATTCATATAATTCCTGTTATCACTGTTGGCATGTCTCATGAATAAATAAGATATATTTATTAAACATGTATTAGCTCCATACTTGTAGCATTACTTTCATTAACGACGTAAATTGGAATAATAACATTAGAAGAACTTGCGTCAGCGGTTTTTTCCGTACACGTAATCCCTACATTGTGACAGTAAACGGAAAATAGTTAAATACCTACCCCTCGCACACAGAGGAATATCTAATTTTTTAAAGACGTGAAATCGATGACGAGCCGACATACACCGACCTGTAATCAGATTTGTAACAGTTACGTCCAAATATCATTTTCGCCCAGGAAACATAAATCACTGCTAACTAACTATTGGTGGCAATATCGGGAGAAGTGCCGGTCTTACCACTCCAGCTCCGATCATTGATACTAATGGTGTTAGGTTGGCAGTGTAATTGCATACAGAATACCAAAATAGCAGGGGTGGATCCAGAATTAAAAAAAAGAGGGGACTAACCCGGGAGGGCTTATGAGAAATCCCCAAGAAGGGTCAGAAGCGTATCGAGGGGGTCCGCCGAATATTTAACATGCCACGTACAGGAGGATTGATGGGAATATTTACAGATATATAAACACAGTATTGTCTTACAATATTGATGTTAGACATCCTACTTTAATTTGGGAATTTGGGCATGGTTAAAAAAAGTAATTCCGCTGCAAAACTGCCGATACCTTGATACAATCAAAACTGTCTGAACTGATAAATGCTCTCCTGGGTGCCACGTTCGGATTATTATTGTGTCGCATTTTTCGCGAAACCTCTGATGGCGCTGCCATTTTATTTACACGCCAAAGCTCGGATTTCATAGGTCGATATTATGGGAATAATTATTATAATAACCGGATTTTATTTATATTTGTCAAAAAGTAGTACTGACGCCACGCCATTCGAAACTGTGCATTGGAAACACAGGACAGGTTTACCCAAGTTCCAGACATTGCTTAATGCAAAATGGTAAAAGAGATTTGAGACTGTCGAGACTGTTGCATTTAATTAACACTCAATCCAATCTTATTCCAAACGGAAACCCTTTTATATGTCGCAAACATAATTTAATTAATCAGGCCTGCGGGCGTCGTTTCTGGGGAGCGTGTGAAAGGTTAAATGCAGATACACGTACTGCCTGTGCCCTAGATAAACTTTACAAAACAGATAAAATAGGATAAATTGACAAACTGTCATTACTGAGAAGTTTAGAAAAAAAGTCTATGATACTTGACTTTCCTTGATCGATGAAGATGTTGTTAAGACCTCAGCTCCCGCGGGTGTAGTGACACCCTCTGTGTCGGAAATCATTAAAGCTAATTCAATTGTGATTCAATTAGTCCTTGGGTACGGATCCTGAAAATGTATTTAGAACGACAGGTTGCGCTCGAAACTGATTTAGAGACGAAAGAAAAAAAAATCCGCCTGCCACATATTCTTAACAAGTCTGAAAAAAATGTACTAGCTGTCTGTCAGTTAATACTGGCTGACGTAACAGTAATAGTCAGACATCTGCAAATCTTGTAAAATTTTTTAGTGCTGGTTTAACTAAGAATTAATACATCTGCAGAATTCCGTTTCGGTTGGAGACTATGTGGCACACGATTGAATTTGCGTCAACTAAGCTTTGTGTTTACAGCTCCTCCTTAGGTGTTTTATCGTCCGCATTGCTGGGTCGTAACACCAAGGAACCCTCGAAAGACGCATTCGTTTCCTAGTGAAACACCACCTTGGGACACAGCCTTCCAGTTAAGCCCTCCAGAACGCTAACATTGATCTCCCATCTTGAGCCATGTGGTATCCCCCAGAAAGAAGCGAGTTGAATCTTGTATTCGCTCCTCACGCAGCGCTTGTACACTGCAATCGGCCAAGACATCCTTACTTGTAACCAGCGCTTTGTGTAGCAAGGTTCTCTGGTCGTGACCGATTGTAATCAGACCAATGAGAACATGGCATTGCATTTTAAACATATGACACCCGCTCACGTTGGTCTGATAACACTTTTTCTGACACATGGTTTAGAATCAAACCAATGAAAGCAGGTGTCCCGGTGTAATAAGACCAAAGAGAGCGGCTGTCGTATGTTTAAAATTTGGGTCAGACGGACAATTCAATACCACAGTGCCATGGGTCTGGTTACAATTCATTGCTCTTGGCCTACCCTTGTGGTCATACCTAGAGAACCTTTCCATAAAAAGCAGCGGTTACCCAATCTTGCATCGTTAAAAAGGTCGATGAGAACGGTATTTATGTCGAAAAGGCGCACCCTAAATTCGCATCTGTCTAGTGTAGCTGACCAAGGTGATTCTGTTTATTCTTTTGTGTAATTGTTGACAACAGTGATGTTGTCGAGTAGACTGATTTATCCGAGTCCGAGTCCTCGAGGTTCGAGTGCAAGTCCGCCCTCTTCGAGTCCGAGTCATCAGTGACTAGACTCCAAGGCCAAGTCCGAGTCCAATACCAATATTCTTTTTTTATTGTATACTATATATACCAATATTCTTACAAAACAATCTAATTTGGTAATTCTAGATAACCATGTACATTGGAAGTTCAAACATGCTTTTACTTTAATGGTTAATTACATTTAGGAGATGCAGAGCTTGGTATATATAGTGTTACTATTTTGTGATATTCTGTTTGTAGTACGCAAATATATATAATGTAAGTCTTGATAGTTTGAGACTCTTTTTCTGTTGGACTCAAAATGAACTCGGTCTGAGATTCGAGTCCTTAACTCCGGGTCCAAGTCCGAGTCCAAGACATTCGAGGCCAAGTCTGAGTCCCTAAAAAAGTGGACTCAAATTCAAGGCCGACTCGAGGCAATCACTGCTTAAGACGCATGAAAATAGATCCCGATGACTTCTGATGAAAACGAAGTTCGTATGTAAACCACGACATGGAGTGAAATATGTTCGGAAATTAAGTTAATCGGGAAGAAATACATGTTCAACACCCATTAATTAAACTATATAATGTTCGATTCCTTTATTGAATCCTCCGTTCCAGTGATGGAGGACTCGAGTCCGGATTTGAACTCGAGTCCGGATTTGAACTCGAGTCCGGTGTCGGGTCCACATTTTTATGGACTCGGACTAGGACTTGGACTAGGAGGTCCTCGACTCGGACTTGCACTCAAACTCGATGGTAAGGACTCAAGATATCAGGTTATCTCGAGTAAAGTAGAAAAAAAGCTCTGTCACATACAATAAGACAAGTGCAAGATATCAAAATGATATTACAAAAAAAAGAATATATATATCAAACATTAGCTCAGTATCTGTAGCTAAATTTAATAAAACATTCAAGTACAATGTATACCTTAATTAAAATAAAAATACTTATGATAATCTCCAATTTTCATATGGTAATTTTTATTTTAATATTCTTTAAATACGGAGATTTTATTGGACCTGGCTAAGATGTGGACTTGGTTTCACGATTAATCGGAATCGAAGAATGTAGACTTGGACGCGAACGTGATTGGCCTGGACTCGGACGTGCACTTGGACTCGGAGAGTCGGCTACATGACTGCTCCGACCTAATATACGTACCTTGGCTGGTATGTCATTTGCATGTGGTTGTTTTGTTGTGTTTCTCTACTTCTGAATAGTAAGGGACATACAAAGCCGTTTCTCTGGTTTTTACTATTTAAACAAAGGGACACGCCAAAAGGGGAAAGAAAATAAAACAACAGTTGTAACTCTTTGATAGGTGTTTCATTCCCCTGCTACAAATGACTTCTTTCTTTTAAACGAGTGAATGCCAAACAAACCTCTTATTTCCAGCCTCGGTTTCACTTCAAAGGTCCCACGTGGTTAACGCCTTAGTTCACTCATATAACAAAAAGGAGATATAACCGTTTGTTGCTGCGTTGTATGTCTCCAGGACTGTTTACTAGCCCGGCCAAATCGTTAAATGGTGACTTTTATCTTCCCTTCCTGCATGTCAATTAAACTGAGTTAATTAGTTCCTATCTCCTTTCAGTTTCCGATGTTTTCTTGTCCCACAAAGCAAAATCCGTGGTAATTTATGCCGCGGTGTTTTAAGACGACTGTAAATTATAAATGTGTTTTAAACTTAATTACTGCTCTATAACTTTCAGCCTCGTCACAACTCTTTTGCTTTTATTTCACAGCTTGTTACATAGAGATGGAGTTTTTATGGTAGATAGACGAGAACCAAGTTCTATGACCACAAACATAAATATAACAATCAAGATTTTCCCCCAAACAGTTGACAAACTAAAAGACATTCCTGATGAAAATGTTCTGTTCCATTTGATTACGTAACTGATCCTCTGCAGCTGTCTAGACTAATAATTGCTATTTGTTCAGCATTGCGGTAGTCGGGTCGTATTATGTTGGACTACTGGAGGCGTATGTTCGAAACACATGAAGATTTTCTCCTCTGACATAACAGATTCTTCGCGAGATGTCAGAATGAAGAACTTTTCATATCGAAAACCGCTCAAAAATTGTGATGAGGAATTATTTTTATTATTTGTTTAATGCCTCGTGGCCTGCAAGAACGTTGTACTCAAAACAAACCAAATCCACCATTGGATACGTTGTTGTACAATTTACAGCAGCCACCTTGTGAGAAAATTAAAAAAAAATATCATTTAGGTAAATCTCACTCTTTGAGCATGTCTTCTACGAGTTATGTGATTGATAGACAAATCAGCAACAGGATGGATGGTCATGGCAGAGCAGTTTTCCCTTTGACTGGCATCACAACGCAAAGTATCCATCCAATATAAATTATTATTGTATTCAAGACGTTTTTCTAATCTGACAGTACAGTCGCATTTTCGTTGAATAACTGTGAAATTTTTGCTTTATAACGGGAAACTGATTTATTTTATATATTTTCATTTTCATTGAAATACACTGAGTCGCATTTGAACTAAGTCTTGATTGATTATATTTCTTCTCTTCACTAAACCTTCATCTGGCAATTTTCACACATTATAAATCGAAAATGACAACCACAATGGCTACAGTGATTTCTTATTTAGAGATTGATTTAATGTTTTCCATCAGTGTAATATACAATTGAACTACGTATACGGCAGAGACAAGAGCTTGCAATTAAACATATGACATTAAAAATAATTCTCTGGGAGATCAGGGGTTAAAACCAAATCAAACACGGCACTTTAAAATCCAACATGTAATTACGCGTTAACTATGATATTAGTACTTACACGTTAAGTAATTTCAGCGTCTGCCGTGAATCGTCTATTAACCCCAGGTTGTCCCTCCGAAGTCCGCTGTCGTAATTTAGATTGTTCCTCATTTATATTACTTACCCATCCAAGAAATGATCCTTCTTTTTGAAGAAAAGATCCAGCCTTATACGTAAACACCATAAAAATAGTTATATTTTAAACCGGATTAACGATCTTTACACGACCTGGTATAGATATATATGACGCTTTGCATGTAAAATGAGGTGCAATCAAGAACGGTGCCTACGATAGCTTCACTGGGATTAATTTTAAAGTGTGTTTGGCAGGAAACAGTTTAAACCATCGCCTTAAGCCTGATTCGCTGCCTATTAGATAGACTCAAGTCACGTGTGCTAAATTGGGCAGGGGACCAGCCAACGGGGCCAACGCCCGCGGGTCGAAATGAACAAAGACTGAATTGGACAAGCCCAAAATGAAAAAGGAATCCTTTTAGCTCAATATAAAACTTCTTAAACCGCTCTCAAATAGCGAACAAAGACCGATATATAGGGATCGATTAGAAGCTTTTGATCAGACTTGAACTAAAATGAAAGAATACCAATAAGTTTGCTTAATAAACCTCGTGGGAACGCCTCGAGTCGCTTATCAAGTGACATTAGTTTTTCAATTCTGGATGAAAAATCTTACCGGATAACTGGACCAGGCATGAAAACTATCAACACAAATGATCTCGTTCATCAGTCACGCCAGTACACGGACGTTAAGACAGCAAGGGCACTACCTCCAGTAGTCAAAGGCGTAACCTTTGGTTAAAATGCTACAGGCAAGTCATTAATAACAAATGATTCTTGTCCTTGCGTCGAGGACACGCCCGACAAACTTTTGATGGATTACTATTAAACGGGATGTCAGTACAGCTGGGCTGACTGAGTAACGTCAATATCACAACTCATGTCAACACTCAGTTAGCGGAAAGCCTTAGTAGTAGCAAATACCGGGTCTGAATGGCATATCTTAGCGTAACTGTGAAAGTGCATAGTTGTGAGTAAGATGTGCGTAAAAGAGAAGGGGGGGGGGGTGTAAGAAATCAGATTTGGTCGAATATATATACGAAGCCGCTCCAATTTCGATAATTAAAGGTCTAATTATTTTCACGGTTATTGTTATTATTATTATTATTATTAATTTTGGGTTTGATATTGATCTGGGGTTTATACGGTTCTGATCCAGAGTTGGTGTCGATCCGGAGTGGATGCAGTTTTGATTCGGAGTTTATCTGGAGTTGATACGGTGTTGATTCAAAATTGAATTCTGACATGATTCCATTTCATCAGAACTTGATCCAGTGTAGATCCGAAATTGATTCAGTTTTGGTCCGGACAGGATCCAATTTGAGCCTACGTTAATCCCGGAGGTGATCCAGTTTGATCTATGAATGATATAGGGTATATCCGGAATTGATCCGAAATTGATCCAGTTTAATTTATGCATGATCTGTCGTTGATCCGGAGTCGATCCAGTGTTTTCTATGCATGGTTTGTGTTTTATCTGGTGTTAATCCAGTGTTATCTATACATGGTTTGTGGTTTATCCGGTGTTGATCCAGTTTAATCTGTACATGGTCTGTGGTTTATCCGGTGTTGATCCGGTTTAATCTATGCATGGTCTGAGGTTTATCCGGAGTTGATCCAGTGATATCTATGCATGGTCTGTGGTTTATCCGGTGTTGATCAAGTGTTATCTATGCATGGGCTGTGGTTTATCCGGAGTTGATCCAGTGTTATCTATGCATGGTCTGTGGTTTATCCGGTGTTGATCAAGTGTTATCCATGCATGGTCTGTGGTTTATCCGGTGTTGATCAAGTGTTATCTATGCATGGGCTGTGGTTTATCCGGAGTTGATCCAGTGTTATCTATGCATGGTCTGTGGTTTATCCGGTGTTGATCCTGTGTTATCTTTGCATGGTCTGTGGTTTATCCGGTGTTGATCGTTTGTTATCTATGCATGGTCTATGGTTTATCCGGTGTTGATCAAGTGTTATCCATGCATGGTCTGTGGTTTATCCGGTGTTGATCAAGTGTTATCTATGCATGGTCTGTGGTTTATCCGGTGTTGATCGAGTGTTATCTATGCATGGTCTGTGGTTTATCCGGAGTTGATCCAGTGTTATCTTTGCATGGTCTGTGGTTTATCCGGAGTTGATCCAGTGTTATCTTTGCATGGTCTGTGGTTTATCCGGTGTTGATCAAGTGTTATCTATGCATGGTCTGTGGTTCATCCGGTGTTGATCCTGTGTTATCCATGCATGGTCTGTGGTTTATCCGATGTTGATCCTGTGTTATCCATGCATGGTCTGTGGTTTATCCGATGTTGATCCTGTGTTATCCATGCATGGTCTGTGGTTTATCCGGTGTTGATCGTGTGTTATCTATGCATGGTCTGTGGTTTATCCGGTGTTGATCCTGTGTTATCCATGCATGGTCTGTGGTTTATCCGATGTTGATCCTGTGTTATCCATGCATGGTCTATGGTTTATCCGGTGTTGATCCAGTGTTATCTGTGCATGGTCTATGGTTTATCCGGTGTAAATCCAGTTTAATCAATGCATGAACTGTGGTTGATCCGAGTTGATCCGGAGATGACTCGGTTTTAAACCAGGGATGCCTTGGAGTTAATCATGGGGTAATCATGAGGTGATCCATAACTGGATATGAATTAAAGATCATGTATGTCTTTTGAACATCTTTCTAATGAGTATGAATGTGTAGTTAATTTACAAGGAAGTTGATAAAATCTGATAATGGCTGGTGTATATACGCTACCTGAGTCATTTATGTGTTTTTATTGTAGAGAACCAAACATGAGAAGTGAATTTGATAAAAGACAGGTGCTTGCGTAGGTGTGCCTTCAATGAGCAGATCTGGTGCCACTCCTGTTTTCTTCCGGTCCCGTGTACACACAGGAAGTCTGTAATTCCTTTAATTACACATTTATCAGTCTACAAAACTGCCAAGTCGCTTTCACAGTCGTTCTATATGATAAAAATCAGCTCTCGTGTGTCTTGCGTTTCACCCTAGACACAGAACGTCTACAATCCCTTTGAACATCCTGACTTGTGTTTTTATAAAACAAAAACCCTGATTTATGGAACTTTGGCGTGATGTAAGTAGAAATTCAGATAAGAACAAAAACATTTGATTTATTATGTCTAGACACAATTGAGGTAGATTGAAGGGGTCTTAAATTGTACCTACATCAATTCTACATACTACAGGAAACGAAGTCTGTGATAGTGGGATATGTTATATTTTCAGAGATCTCTGTAAGAAGACATTGAACAGTCAGTCCATCTTGAAGGGACAGAAAAAGGAATTCACGCTTAACCTTGTACTTTATACCATGTACCTAAAACATACAGATTTCCGTTTTCCTTCCAGGCAAAATAATGAGACATTTTTACTACATTTTAGTCATCTCTTTTGATTATTAATGTCATTTCTTCTAGAGAAGATGATCAGCAACTGATAAAGCCTTTGTTTTTTATTGTTTTCATACGATATCGTGGAGCATAAATAAGAAAACACTGCGTGTAAGAATAAATACACGGCGATTTCTTAGCGTCGGAAATAGCAGCAAGTGGTAGTTTTTCGGTGATATTTAAAAAAAAGTGTCATTTTCTCTTAATGGGAAGGCTGTGTCCCACAGGCGTGTATCACTCACATACAAGTGCGTCTTTGCTGGTGTAATAACCAAGCAATGGGGATGATAACACACCCAGGACCCGAAGGTGTGGTAGATACTGGGCCTGGGTGACACCACGATACAAAAATAATATGATAGGAAGCGAGAGCAAGAAAAATGGAGTCGGTAACCTCCACCAAAATATTATAAAAAAAAGTTTCGTGAAGAGTCGCTGGGTCACGATCGATACTTTAAACAATGAGAAAATTTTCTTATGTTATCTCTAAATCAAATACTTATATGAGGGGTGAAATCAGACCTTTATTTCATCTAACAATAAAGAAGGAATTTCCGCCCGTTGAATATCCTCTTGGATTTTATTCAAATATCTATATATACTAGCAGAAGAAAATATATACGGTGTTGGTTACTCTGTACATCGTGAAATCGCGAAAATGAATCCCTCGCGAACATTGTAAAATAAAACTCGTAAAAATTGAACCACGCGAAAATTAAACAAACCACAATGTCGTTGGATATCGAAGAGGCACTAGTATCAAGTTACCATAATGTGGTTGGTCGAAAATTATCGTAGACACCCCAGGCAATTATGCCCTTTGCAAACAAGTAGAGGACTAATCGTCGGTCATTAACAGTCGCAGCCAATATTTGTGTGGGGTCCTCCTTTCCTCTCATTCCTTAAGATAATGACAACACACAGTAGACAATTGTAGTACATTCTAAGTTAGATAAAGAATGGGAATTGCACCATTTTAGGCATGCTATATATTTTATTACTAATAGGCAATACGTGTTGTGTGTGATAAAGTGCACGTAAGAGCATACTTTTAGATTTTACTATTTTGTTAGGATATATAGTGTCACTGCATAATGGGCATGGCATATTTTCAACATAGGAACCTGTGAAGTTTTTACCCTAATTATTAAAACTTAAAGGAGATAATATATTTCCGCACATTAATGAAAAAAATACTTGTTAGTATCAGCCACCCAATGATGTAATTATGTAAAAATGGCATATCCATCACTAAACTAAAACATATGAAATTAAATATTTGCAATATGAATAAAAAATGATATTCTCGGTCGTCTTCTCGAATGCTGTCCGTTTTCATTGTTAAATGTAGGTGCAGGTGTGACAACAAATGTATAGATTACTTCAGACAACAGAACCAAAAGATTCATAGAGTCTTTGATATGCTTTCCTTAGTTCTTTCGTTATTCTGCTCTCTGAAAGACCAGTCTTAATGGGTTGCTCAAAATGATGTCAAGATCACGGACGCTCATGATCAGCAATTCCAAGAGGTTCAACAGTCAGACCATCTAGGTATCTGATAAAAAGAAGAATAAATAGCTTCTCACGATTCTGGACCATACAACGAAAGATCTCTGGCACTAAGGGTCGCTTCAATAGAACTGGTTCGACTAAAGGTTCTTGAAGTGTTGTGTCTTTCAGGGGAAACGCCAATACAAACAGAAAAGCCGTGGTATGATTTTTGGGGACCAAAAACTGCTCACTTTATCACTAGAAAAACCAGCAGAACCGTTTGAACAAAAAATACAACTGTGGAATTGGATATAAACTGAAATGACTAACACTGAGAGGGTATTCGCCAAATCGTTACAGAGGTTTTCAAACCTGATATTTCGGTTTATATATATTATACGTTAAATCGGCCTCATAGCTGCAGATGTTTCGGAAAATCCGGCAAGAAAAAAAAGGGGTTAAAAATCCATAACGGTCGGAAAATTCGGAAAATGTGATGACGGAACGGATAAAAAACCTGGCTGATATTCAACCTACTTTCCCTTCTGTATATCATTTCTCTTGTCAATAACATTTCTAGAAACAACATTAGAAGTGACCAAAATGCCCGGAAAAATCTGGTCATCTTGACCGCAAATCGGTTAACTGTGCGAGCACTGGCCAGCAAGCGTTTTTTCCCCGGAAAATTGGTAGCAATGGTAGATGTTTAGATGCTGCCTAACCGCTTTTTAATTTTTTTGTGAACAATTACTTTAAACAGTTTTTACAATGTCAAAGTTTTCCTGGCCGATTTTAGTCCGACAGGAAATTTGGTATATGTGATGACAGAATCGACAAAAATGGCCGATTATTTAGACATATTCCCTTCTGTTATTTTTTATGATGACAACAGCGGTCCGGGGCACGAAATAAGGAGTGACCAAACTGGCCGGAAAAATATGGTGATGTGAACCTGTGAATTGGTGCTTGCACGAGTTTACGAACATGCATCGGGCGGCGAGATTTTAACGTACTTACGAGATTTCGTTTTGAGATTTCAACGTTGCGACCGACAAGGTAAAATTGGCACCCAAAAGGAAACTGATAGACTGGAGTCCGTCCTACACTTGTAAATGCCTTGTAGAAGCTGATGTTTCGGCATTTAAGTAAGATCTCCTTTCCAAGATATATGCAGTCCAGGGATCGTAATACTTTGAAATTTTCACCTTTCCAACAGAAAGGCATTATTACAGGTTTGCCTTTCCGCAAGTAAAATTTGTCTTTCCTATAATTATGACAAATTTCAGTGACTCTTTGGTCAGTATAAACCTGACCATCTTACATGCCATCCTACATGCACACTTGCATGCAAAAAGAGCAGGAGTAACTTAACAAATTGGCCAAAAAGCTGTAATGTCCAGGTTACTGTAACGTTTTTTTGCTTCATGTCTGTTACTTGTTACGGAACCCAATATCAACAGATCACGTATGCGTGATGAACATGAATTTTGTCAAGGAGATAAAAAAATCAGATTCAGCATGAAATGCCTAGCGGAATGAATAAAGAAGTCATTTTTTTTTTGTTAACAAATAACTATAATTTATACTTAAAACTCCCTAACATTACAATGCACTAAATCAATACAATTACACAGTATAACAGCAGTATAACAACAAATCAATACAATCAAACAGTAAAATAAACAAAGTGCTCAGTACCTGGATACAGCGATAAGTCCTTTCAAATGTATAAGCCGGACGAACAGTTCACACAAATTCTCTCGGAGAATAACAGTCCAATGTAAAGCTCTTGTAACAATCCCGAAAGTAAACTGAAGACCAAATAAAATTTGTCACAAATCCAGAAGAAAATCTGAAGAAAATCTAATTGCCGCACTGATCGGAATAGGTCCAACAAACTGACATACACGCTTCTGTGTCCGCTGAAATATTTTCTCACCTCTCTCTCGGCTTTAAAACACAGCCTCTTTAAATAACTTTTCACCTCAAGCCGAGAATTTTCCGTTCCTAACATAGGAACCTAACATAATAAACACGCTCAAAGAACATACTGGAACAAGAACGCTCTGTATCTACACGCCAGGGTTCAACCAATGCGGCATCCGGCCAGGCGAGGCCGCTACAACACGAGCTACGCGCGGCACCAACCTATTGTCAACAACGCATGGAGCACCCCTGCGCACATTAAAAAAACACATACTAGATCGCTGCACACAATAAAAGGGCACCTGTAACATAATACTTTAATCAGCTGCTAATGCGGAAAACACCCAGGTGTTCACCTTTCATACGGATTGGCACGAAATGAAAAATGCCCTTCCATGCACGTTTGCCTGCAGTCTGGCGCTTATATGCATCGTATTCCTCATAACTGTCTACTATCCTTTATTTTATTCTGTGTAATGACCCCAAATTTTCACCCATTTAAGGTCATCTAAAGGTAACCTGCTGGGAACATCCGCCGCTGATTGATAGGTACTAGTGTTTGGAGCCGTGATCGCTTATAATCGATGATCGTTCGGCTGATGCAGACGATCCGATCATCGATCTTACATTACCATAATCGGTTTTATATTTTGTTCTCCAAGGTTAATGAAAGATACGCTTTAACAAAATTTAAACGTACCCGACAGGTAGTCTGGATATAATTTCAGGATATTGGGGGTAATCTGAAAAAGGATTATATGAAATCACTACACCTAGCAAACCAGACAAAGTTCAATTCGATATATCGTCATATTATCCCTCCTTAACTAGGGAATGAATCAGTTTGGTATGCTATGTATATTTCGTGAATCACCCACTTTGGAAGATTTATGAACTTGGTCTCATGTATTAACGGAAGTGGAAAGCGAGAACCTCGTAATTTATCGCGGTATTTGATTGTCCCAAATTCTAGTCAGGTACGTGTGCACCGTGAGCAATGCTGACCGAAATCTTTGTCACCCTGTGACTGTAAATGCAAGATATAAATCTAAAAATCGATTGCGGTAAATATATGTCATTATATGTTTGGTACATAGAAATGCTTTATGGTATACATCACATGGCCTGATCTACAATATCTTCAGCAGAATAAGTGTTTTGGGACTAATAACGTACCTTCTTTAATAACAAATTGTAAACAGGTTAATTAAGCGAAACATAATAATAAGTTATCGAAATCAATAGTTTTGTGTGAAGAATTGACACAGTTGCGGTGTGCAATGGATGGACTCCTGGTTTAGTTTTTGTGCGGCGGGTCATTCCTTGTGCCAGATATGTAAATGAAGCACAGACCGAGAATTTCGTGATTCATCCCGGCTGTCAGCGGTCCATATTTGGAGGACATGTCAGCTGAGTTCTTCTGTTCAACATGACGCTCGGCGACGCATATTATTACACAAAAAATATATAAAACCGGCTCCAGAATTAAAAAAAAATTGCACACTTATGTTCTGTCCGTGTAGAAATATTCCAGTGTGCAGGGACCGACTGGACAGGGAGTATAAGGAGCCATTCCAAATGTCATTCTGGGATAATCTAATATTAATTTTAATTCAATGATAGCATCTGAAAGATGAGGCTGCAATCATCATTCAGTAAAATTTTGTATAAAAGTAAAAATTCAGGGACGTATCCAGGATTTAGGAAATGAGCGGTTCAACCCTGGAGGAACAATGAAAAAACCTTAAAAAAGGTCCCCGGGTCACGAAAAGGGGAGTCAAGCCACAACAAATTATCTGAAACCCTTAAAAATGGTTGCTGTGGCTGAAAAGGGGAGCGGACTCCCTGAAAACCCCTCCCCACAACCGGAACCGCGTAGACCTGAATATTTCGTCAGCCGAAGTCTTACAATTAATATTCAGTGGAAATAGGCGTATACTTTTAGCAAGTAATCATGCAACCATATCACGCAAGCGAAATTGCAACAGTTTATTGCACGCGATTGTGCAAACTATGGTATATATATTATTACAACAAAAATAATGTTAAAACTCAGCGTAATGGCGTGCCGGCAAAGCTTAAGTGAATGCAAATGTAATGAACATTTAGTTTGAAAAAGATTTAGGTAATAAGACAAAATACATAACTGGCTGCAGATTAAGATATAATGGTGTATGAAGCACGCAACAAATAATTTGTAATATAACATGCAATCCATCAAAAGTGACTAATTTCTGAAACCTAGCTTGCCTTTATTTATCAACGAACTCATTAAGCGTGAAATGGGCTTTGGCAAACTATTTCAATACCAAAATGAAAAAGAGAAATTTAGCAAAACAATTACAGCTTGATATAAATCCATAATATATAATCAAAACAAGAACCAACATAATTCTTCTCTCCTAATTTTGCTTGTCCAATCGGACGCCTGTACACCTAGAGCCGAGGGTCCGAGTTCTAGCGCACAAACGCTTAAACCCGCGATACTTAAGACCATGATATAACTCTGTCTGTGGCGTGTGGGAATTAAATGTGTCTGAAATAAAACATGCGGCGAGAAAATGAAAAATCGCTTTTGTATGAGCAATTTTCATTTAATATTTCGAGGAAACCATACACTGTCTTTGTCGTCATCATCAGCAACGAAAAGGACAAAAACATTTTACCACCAACTCGTTATAGAGCTTCTCTTTCCAAACGAAGAAAATAAAACTGAATCAAAGTGACTGTCGTTCAAATGAATGTTTGCCGTGTTTAACATCCAATATCTTATGAAGCCTCATATATTTGGTATGAGCCATATATACGTGACATAATAAATCAGTGTATAATTATGAGGCAACTCCTTTAATATCGCTGACGATTTATTTAATCACTTTATAAAAATCCACGAAATAAAATATAGATCATTTGATTAAATCAGAGAAGAACGATGCTCTTTGCATGCATTTGCCTTTGAAGGACAAATATAAATTACATTTAACAAATGTATTTCGAAATTAAGCGGTTTTAAGGCTTTTGTCGCGGCATACGGCGAGGGTAAATATATTATACGATTGAAGAATCAATAACTGTCAGAGTGACGTGAAAAGTTAACCAAGTTCGAAAATAAACTACCACAACTTGAGCGAAACGGGCGCGGCGTGCGTGCCCTGATATAACAAGATGTCGCACCTGTGGCGTCACTCCGTCATGGCGGCTATACTGGGACTTATCACGCCATTTGATTATTCCGTATATTCCAGGCTGCCCAATAAATACCAATGATAAAGTGATAAAATCATGATATATAATCCCTTTATGGCCTGTCTATTTCCTCTGCTGAGATCTATACGGGGAGGCTATTGAGGACAACACTGTTTGTTCCAAAATTTGGATTGTGGTCTCCGCCCGAGTTTGGCTCACATAAACCTAACGTCTTGCATTTCCTTGGCTTTCGGACTCAGAGCTGAAGGGTCATGCCCCAATTGTGTCATACGTATTCCTGAATTTGCAAATAAATTAATCATCTCACTGTCATGGCTACCTAGGCGCGATATGGCTTTATCGGGACACTGAACGCAGAGCTATTCATGGAAACCTCATAAATTCATGTTCAGCTTTAATGAATCACACATAACTGGGACAAGAATAGTTACAAGCAGTGACGTCATAGCCTTAATTGTTATACATGGAGCATTAAAATGGGTTCTTGTAAGATTAATTGATACCTGAACTATAATCTGAAATTAAACAGATATGTTGATATCATAGCCATGTTGTTACTTATGTAGCTCCCGGAAGTGGCAGAGGATTAAGTGATCATCTTTGTTCCTGTGTTTGTATTTTGGTCTGACCAATATCTCAATGTTTACAATGAAGTTCCATGAAATTCTGCGCAGTGGCCATGGGCGTGCAATATACTAAATACACAAAAGCTATTTTTTGTCTGTTGTGTGTCTGTTGTCCTGTTTGTTTCACTGTACAACGTAGCCACACATATATCAAAGCCCCTCTCCCCAAATCTAAGCAAATATGACTAGTGGAGATAATTTTTGTACACCAAAGAACACAGTTCCAGGGGTTGGCCGCAAATAAAAAAAATTGCGTCATCAGGCTGACATTATCACCAGGAAACTTGAGTTTAATGTAATGTCCCTGATAAGACTCAGTGTAGAAGTTAATTAATTCGAATCTACACCATTCAAGTCCGAGTCGAAGTCCGAGTCACTGAGGTTCGAGTCCAAGTCCAACTTCTTCACGTGCGAATCATTTGCAACTCGAGTCCAGGTCCAATACTAATGTTAGTTTACAAGTGCCCTTTGCTTGAATGTTTAATGACGTTTAGCCCCTGGAGCTTAAACTTGGTATGTATATAGTCTTATAATAATATTTTATTAGTTGTTCTTTCATGTGCAGAAATGTGTATGTATGATATGACAGAGCTTTCTTTTCTACTTAAGTTCAGGCTCAACATAACTTTTTCTACTTAAGAATCAGGCCTAGATCGACTCGGCCTGATTTTTTAAATCCTTACCGCCGGATCCTCTAGTCCAAGTCCGAGATTATGCAGGTAAGGTTTATAGTTTTGGAGAAATATGATATGTTGTAGTGTTTCGAGTGCAGCGTCCCCTAGCGGCTATTTAATAAGTGAAAAAAACTATTTCAAGATATTTGTGTAAGACATAGGCTGTACCTATTTCAAAAGGATTCCTGCAAAAACTGTGGCTGAAGAATGCTCATTGAAAGACACAAGAACCAGCAAGCAGGTGAAATGAGAACGAATGACAAAGTAACACAAGTTTCGTGCTCATTGCAAGAGGGGGGGGGGAATGATTACGTTTACCGCTTGATCCCTCATTGCATTGTAGTAAGCCTAAACTCGATAATCCTATGTCATATCTTTAGGATAATGCACCCTGTTAACCGCCTTTGAGAAATGTTGCACATTGGATCACAGGCGTTGGCTTCTGTAGACCAGTGCACAACACTTTTACTTGAGTCTTAAGCCCAGCATTTAACACTATCCTGATAGCTCATACTTGCTCCATATCTACCGACAATCACTTTATTCTACCTATCATATGCATCATTTTCTCATTGGCTTGAAATACTTATAGTACATATGGTGTGAAAAACATTACAGAATGTAAAACAAATGTTCAGGAGAAAAAATGTAGGAACAAGCAGAAAGAAAGGTTGTAAAATTAATTAAATTCCTGAAGCCACATATGGTTGAGAATGAAGGCAAAGGTTACGTACTTTACGAACATGTCATCACTTGCAGGCCCATTATTCACAATAGGACAAAGCCGAAATTATTTCAGATTCGGACTGGTGCGATGACCAAAGACATTGGACACGATTATCGATGGCTCGTACAAGAAACTATGTAATTATCAATGCACCTGACGATTGATGCCTCTTTTCAAATAAATGAAAAAAAAATACTTGTATAAATATGTACCTTTTCTCAGGATTGACAAATATTTCACACTAGCTTGGATTTCATCCTTGTAAAAACAGAGATAAATGCACGCTAATAATTATATATACGTAATCCTTTACACTACTAAGATACTAAGTTAAATTTAACAAAAAATCAAAGCACATATCTTGATGATCTATCAACACATCTAACGCATGAACAGAAACAAAGTTTTAACATGCTCTCGGTCAATTATTAACCATTTCCCGTCGGCTTTATCTGGGTATTGAGTGTATCTGGGCCGTGGTACAGATGCCGGCGTCTTTGGACACGTACACTAGCATTTATTAGACAGACAGCTGACATTAACTAAAATAACTTTCGACTTTGGCTGGAAAATCTCTCCATCAGGAAGCCAGCTCACGCTATAGGAGGATTTCAACCACGATTTTTCAACTCAACATCTTCCATAAGGAACCAAGGACCCCTGAACGCTGGAAGCATTCTTGCCCTTTGGAAATCGTTGTCACTAAATTTGGTCTTATTTGACGTAAGGCATCATGATGTTCTAAAAGTTATATGGTACTATTTGCCTGTGCAGTTGCCAGGGGCAACAATGGGCCTTTTTTTCTGGTATAAATTTCTTCTGCCACCTCAATTATTCTATATCTCCGTTTCGAGTGGAGGGAAAGCAACCTCCGTACGTTATATAAAGGGACTGATGGCTCCAGCGGAATATAATTAGAGCTAAGAAATGCCAAAATTTAGTAAATAGTTCTGTTTTAATGGTTTGGAAGCGAAAACCAACCACGACACAAAGCTATAATCTGACGCATGAGGAAATTTTATGGCCTCAAATTTCTTTTTTTTTACAGAAAATTCGTATTGTTTCTTATTCGTGTTGCTCTATTTTTTATTTAATTCCAATAAAAACAGAAGCGATAAATAAGGGAAATTTTCATCCCATTCATTTTGCTTACTCTTTGTTTTCCTGTGTTCAATATACAAAATAATGGGTATTTTTTTAATGGGTATGTGTCCGTCCCCGTTCGTGTAGTTTGTCTTTTTGTTCACAAAATAACCTACGCGATCATGAACGCAATTTCATAGAATGTTCAAGGTACTTCGGAAATGGTCCTTTGATGAATCGATTAGGTTTTGTTGTGGATCTGGATATGATCCGGATTCAGGAACTCCGTCAAAGAATATACACAAATGTACAGTCACTTATGCGCGTATTAACCAGGCAATGTGGGCTAAATAAGTGAAGGCAAACATGGTTTTTACAACCCCTATGGCGGAGGCTTGTATTGCTTAAAATGCGGATTACTAGTTTTGAGTTAAGCCTCACTTTTTACTTCATTGTCGTCCTAGTTAGATATAATTCAGATATTGGATGAAGAAAGGGCCTCTAACTTATTTTGCACTTTCATGTGCTGTGGGGTTTACCTGAGAAAATTGCATTAACAATGCTTCTTACGTCATGGCGTCCAGGGTCAGACCATCATCCTCCTTCAAAAGGATCCATTCTGTCAATCTGAGCACTGGGTGTGCATCCGAGTCAAACTCTGACAGGCCAATTATTTGGGTTTCTTTTAAATTATCGATCGGAACTTGATGCAATATACAGAGGTTTCTTTTACGATGATAAAGGTCAATGGGAAATTTTATACACCAACCAAAATGCATGATTCATCCAGAACTTTAATCGCAGTGCTACAGTCGAGGCGCATCTCAGGTTTTGAAGGGAACAAGAGAGAGCGGGTTATTGAGGGAGGACGTAAGAGGACGTAAGCGGGCACGATAGAGAGAAAGAAACATAAAACATCAGACGTGAGAGAGACAGAAACAGGCAGAGACAGAGCGAGATAGAAAGAGAAAGCGGCCGTGAGCAGGTTTGAGAGAGAGAGAGAATAGAGAGAGAGACAGAGACAGAGACAGAGACAGAGAGACAGGGGGGGGGGGGGTGGGGGCGGAGAAGAAGAAGAAAAGAGATAGAGAGGGGAGGGGCGGAAAAGAATAGTGCGGGCGTGAGAGAGAGAGGGCGAGCGTAAGAAAATAAAGCGGTCGTGAGGGAAAGAGAGAGAGAGAGAAAAAAAAGGAGAGGAAGAGAAGAGAGAGAGAGAGATGGAGGACAAACAGACGGGTATTCATGCAGACAGATCTTATAAACAGATAGACAGCGAAAGACAGACATAAATACAGGGATACCTACGTGACAGACGCTCGTGAGAACCGTAAATACAATATCTTTCTCTCTTGCGTCAACAATTCATTTCCAAAGATACGATATTTGCAGTTTCATATATCGAACAGTTATATTCTCTTTAGAATTTAAATGAAGTTAGCTGATTGTAACAAATCTTGAAGTTGTGTTTTGACATATAGATGGACAAAAAAAATTGTTTCCTAAAACGTCCTTTTATAACCAAATTGCATTTCCTAAAACTATTTGTAATATATAAAGTAGAATGATAAAGAAACTGAATAAATCACAAAGATATTGGAAATGTAGACCCGCGCCTCATACCGCAAGTCAAACTATTAAGATAATGTGCCTGATACTTGCATACAATCTTAGAGGCATCTCACAATATAAAACTAAGGATGGTCTTTGTCGTTATTGTTGGCAAGGATCCAAAGCTTAAAGCAATCATCTTTTGCATTACTAGACCTAAAAGGGAAAGTAATATACCTAAAGATATGTCACTTATGGCACTCAATCGATTAATCTATATGTAGTATAAAAATAAATATGGAAAAAAACTCAGTGTTATATACTCAATTGATTGATCTACATGTAGTATAAAAAATGAATAGGACAAAACACCCAGTGTTATAAACTCAATTGATTGATCTACATACAGTATAAAATGAATATGGCAAAACACCCAGTGTGATAAACTCCATAAGAAGTAAAAGAGAAATAAAATGTATCTATTCATTAGGCCTAATAGAAAAGAAATCTCCGTTTGTCGTAAAAAAAATGTTTTTCGTTTGGTTTGTGCTTGCGCAACGAGACAAGCCATCGGTTATATCACGTGCTGTTTCTATAAATGCCAATTATAAAAGACCGACACTTGTTATTGAAATGTGTATGTATACAAAACCGCACAGGGATATTGTCTGGTCTAAAGATACGGCAACGAAAATATTTTATTTTAAGAAAGCTCTTGATTTTGTTCATATAGTATGGAAAGAGGAATTTATCATCGGGAAAAAGTTGTGGCAACCTCCATTAATTAATTCCATAATATATTTGATTATAAATTCAATTTTTCCTGTTAATGGCATATTTATTTTCGTAAGTCCATTGTGTTGGGAATTCACACAGTGCTAATGACATTTAATTTAATCACTTTTGTGTGGTCCCACATGATGCTGATTTCCTCTCTGGTTTCTGATGGAAGCTTCCTAATTACATGTCTAAAACACCAACATCAAAATGTTTGCTAAGACTGATAAACCGTAAAAAGAAATTGGACATACAAAATATTATGCATCGTAAATGACAGTGTTTCGTTCTGTTAAGATCAACATTTGAAGAAAAATGAACCGGAATAAACTGAGATTAGAATTAAATGTATAATAATTATACTCACGCAACAAAATTCATTGTTTTTATCCCATTTTACTGACAGAAATTATGAAACATTCGTGACCTTAAAACTTAAATGCACGTGAGGAATTATGTGTTAACAAGATGGATTTCTGGTAGAGGATATGATTTCTGGCTTATTGAATGTATATTAATGAACTATCCAGAAAAATGCTTATACACCTATGTGGTGGATGTATAGCTTGTTTATATAATAAAGCTGTAAGTGAACACGGTACATGCCCCAATGCCGACAAACAAAAAAATCATGTTACCTTAATTGGTCGGTTGCATATGTGAGCCAGATGAAATTTTGACTTGCTGTCAGATGTCCTTCATGGTTGTGTTTGAACAAATGTGGCTGGGCCCCACGTGTTATAAACACGTAGATTTGAACAAACCGTGTGCGGGCCATGGGTTTTCTGGTATATGATTTTCAAAATAAAAGTTTCAAGGGATCATCTTTAGTTAACAGTTAAAAGCTTTTTTACGCCTGAGATTTATTGATAAGCAGTTTGGAAAAGAAAGACAAATATAACCACGGCAGTACGACAATAATAATTAAAAAAAAGTAATATCCGTTCTATTCGAACATCATGCTTATATATAAGATTAGAAGATTTGATCAAGTCTTTGCACTCGTTAACAAAAACGCAAAGGGCAAATGTGACACCATCCAAATAAATGTTCTATATACTGGACTCAATCGTCATGGAGCAACGTGTGTAACATGTTGTCTGGGAACCTTGCTGAGTGGAACCTCTGTTAGGACAGAAGGGATGTCTCGTGAACAAATTAAGGATCGGAAAACTCAAAGTGTGTCCGTCTAGATCCCGTGCATTTGTCTGTTGACCTGTCTCGGTTTCTCGCAAAATCTGGGTATTATGACATTTGCCATTTTTAAAAACAGACACGTTTTCATCTTTCAAAGCTGAAGACCATTAGTGAGGTTTATGACGTCATCATTTTGGAATACACAAACACTGAATGTACCTATATGCATTGTTGATATTTATAATCACTGAATGTATAACAAAGATTTTTTTGAAGAGAACAAACAATAATATAATAATAGACATTAAAACCATTTTTGTTGGAGGTAACCGCCTCAATTTTTTATGTACATCTGCAGAATTCCATTCCGCTTTCGAACTACGTGACAGGGCAGTATCACACGCTTCCTCTCATTTTATATCCTGGTGTTAACCAGGCCTGGTAACTACTGCACCTGCAAGTCTGTTTACTTGGGCATTGGAACATAAAGGTGAATACAGATTATCATGTACGTATACTACGCAAGTGATCAGTGTCTTGTTTCTTTCACATGATGTTGAAGTATATAAAATAATATAATAAAAGGCATCAATAATGAACACAATATAATAACAGAAGATTCATTCAATCAATTAATACTATAAAAATAATAAATAATAAAAGAAAGACGATCATGTTATTTATATAAGGCAAAATTATCCTGAAAGCCGGAGGGGGATGAGGCATGTTGGGGGGGGGGGGGGGGGGCAAGACTTGAAACTGATTTTAAAAAGCATGTGGCATACTAAGTTCTAAGCCTTTTTTATCGTATATTTTTTGCTCCTTGTTTTATTATTAATATCTTCTTGAATTAAAAGGAGACGATATATCATAGTAACAATACTGGTACCATTTTACAGTATTTATGGAATCTTCATTGTCCAATTAAGGACAGGCCACATTCCAAAAATCGATAAATGTATAATTTTTTATCTTCTCTCTTTCATTTTTATTCCCCCCTTTAGTTTAGAATATTGAATATGGATACAATGGCAAAAAAAATATTCTTTTTTTTTATACATTAAGCTACGGTATATGCATTAGTCTAATATAAGTTTCCCTATGTGGAGTAATTAACGGAATGCAAAGAGCTGTTACTAATATTGATAAAGCTACCCTTATAATATGTATGCTCAGATATTCAAATATCTAACCAAAGCACCCAAATTAACCTGTAAGAATAATTACTAGGATGAATAGATTGGGAACTTAAAGAAACCGGGCATCCTGGATTCTGATCCTCTGTATGTGCGCATGCGCATCAGCCGACCCATTGATTGCCATGATCATTTCGATTTAACCAATCTCCATCAATCACATGAAAAGTTACCGACCGGTTATTTGCAAATGCAATCAAAAATCAAACCGTGTATAGAATCGATTCGGGGCTAATGTAGCGATATCAGATTTCCCACCCTTACGATTATACCCCCTGGTACCTTCAAATCGTATTATGTTTACCGGGAGTGTCAGCAATTCTGTCGGGGGTAATTTTTTAGCTGACCCTCTACGATTTCAGATAACCATAATTTTTATGTTTATTTATTCATATTTATTTCCTCTTGTTGATATTTGAAATTTTGAAGCATTCTTGTTTCCTAATGTTCCTTTGTATGTAATGAATCATATGTTTTACGTTATTCATCTAAATTTTTATATAAAATACCAATATAATTAATTTTTTATGCATTGTTCCTGTTTTAAACTTTTCTTTATAATTCTGAATCCATAGCTTTAAATCTTGTATATTTCACATGGTTTATTCATTTAGCATATCATATGTTAAGAGGATCATAAATTATCATTTACCTGGATCAACAAAGGGGTAACTTTAAATGTGTTGGGGTACCTTGAGGCGAGGTTCAGGTTACCCCCGGAGGTATTTTTGTCTAATTTAAAAAGGGTAGGGGAAAGTCCGAAGTCTTATACAGCAACACAGCGCTTTCTTACACCTATGCAAAGCTTACTTTTGACGGATTGACGTCCATTCCTTGTTCCCTGCTTTTGGCATGGACGTCACGGAAATTTAATGGGATATAAACTCAACTAACTTTGATCATCTGTCTAGGCCCCTTCCCGCACATCAGCACTCGAAATAGATTCATACATTTTTTCCTGACGGACCATTCTGAACTGAGCCTCTTGAGGACTTTGATTGAAGCCCTATGGGAGTTTCCTGGCCCGTCCTTGAACATGACCAGGGAAGTGGGGCCTTGTAGATGAAAATAGTCAATCATAACCTTTGTGTGGGGACTAAAACTTGTATAAAAGCCACAGGAACCTTTTTAGTCAGTTCCAAAGGGGAAGTAGAAGAAACTTTCGATTTGGCAGGGTCTTCAATAATTTTCCTTTGGGAAAAAGTATTGACCGGGAAATATTGGGAGTGGGAGACAGAACGTTGAATATTTGAGCTGCGCCTTTTGTTTTGAGTTATAGCAACATTTCCATAAGGAGAATGAATACTTGGAAAAAATATTGATGAATTTTATGCAGTTGCCAGAGGGTTTCCGCTCGGGCTTTACACAGGACACTTTGGGCCAGGTTCGAGGAGTGCTTCTGCTTTATTTTGGTAAAAAGGTACATCAAGGGTATTTCGGTAGTCGGCATTAATGCGTCTTACAAAATGCAAAAAGAGCCTGAACACAGGGTTAAAGGAAACTTTTAAACTTAAAAAAGACTAAAGTCACAAGGCAACAATGAATGCAAGGTTCCATTATTTTTCTCTGTAACACAGACTATTGCATAGCAGCGTAACCATATAGACCGGAACAAATTAAGGGTTAGAAGTAGTTGTTGAAATTAGGAACAGCGATTGCCATTAAAATGATTTGATATTATTGCTTGCCGGAAATCTTCGATTTCGGCAAGCATGTTCGTTAGTTGCGTATGTCTGTTTGTCTCTTTGTCTGTTTGTTGCTTGCCGGAAATCTTCGATTTCGGCAAGCATGTTCGTCAGTTGCGTATGTCTGTTTGTCTCTTTGTTTGTTTGTTTGTTTGTTTGTTTGTTTGTTTGTTTGTCACGACTCTCCAGGTCACACTTTTGCATCAATCAACTTGAAACTTACAGGCTTGTTTGACAAACCGATTTCTAGGTGCCCTATTGTTTTTGGTCAACATTGCTCCAAGGTCAAGGGTCAAGGTCACGACAGGTATGGTTAACGGTTTTTGCACTATAACTTCGCCATAAATAGGCTTATCCACTTATGCAATAGCTCATTTTTTTCGTCATCACCTGGCCTTTCTTTTGACATGTAGCTTACTTAAATTTGCCGTTACCATGGTTACATTTTTTGGCAAAAATCACGGAAATTGGAAATAACACGACCATTTTTTGTAACTTTGTCAGTTTTTAAGCTAGGCAGATCTAGTTTTTGGCATTTTGTTCCACATGACCAGCTTGACACGACAGAACTGAAAGTCACGCCAAATCTCGCGCCATATCTCGTCAAACGAGAAAACACGAGATTTCATGCAAATGTTTATAACTCAGCGACTTTTACAGCTAGACAGGTCTGGTTTTCGGCATTTCGTTCCACCAAACAAGCTTGACACGACAGGGCTGCAAGACAGGCCAAATCTCGCACCGTATCTCGTCAAACGAGAAAACACGGGATTTCACGGAAATGCTTATAACTGGGCCAGTTTTACAGCTAGACACGTCTGGTTTTCGGCATTTAGTTCCACTAGACCAGCTTGACGCGACAGATATGCAAGTGCCGTTACCATGGTAACTATTTTGGGCAAAAATCATGGAAATTGGAAAAAACACGACCATTTTTTGTAACTTTGTCAGTTTTTAAGCTAGGCAGATCTAGTTTTCGGCATTTTGTTCCACATGACCAGCTTGACACGACAGAACTGAAAGTCACGCCAAATCTCGCGCCATACCTCGTCAAATGAGAAAAAAACGAGACTTCGCGGAAATGCTTATAACTCGGCGACTTTTACAGCTAGACAGGTCTGGTTTTCGGCATTTCGTTCCACCAAACAAGCTTGACACGACAGAGCTGCAAGACAGGCCAAATCTCGCACCGTATCTCGTCAAACGAGAAAACACGGGATTTCACGGAAATGCTTATAACTGGGCCAGTTTTACAGCTAGACACGTCTGGTTTTCGGCATTTAGTTCCACTAGACCAGCTTGACACGACAGATATGCAAGTCTGGCAAAATCTCGCACCGTATCTCGTCAAACGAGAAAACACGAGAGTACACGGAAATGCTTATAACTCGGCGACTTTTACAGCTAGACGGATCTAGTTTTCGCCATTTCGTAACGTTTGGCCGTCTTGACATAATAAAACTGCTCGTCTTGCCAAATCTCGTACTATATCTCGTCAAGCGAGAAAAAAACATGATTTCACGTAAATGCTGATAAAACGGCGACTTTTGCAGCTAGACAGGTCTAGTTTCCGGCATTTTGTAATATTTGACAAACCTGACATGACAAAACTGGAAATCTCGCCAAAGCTCGCACCATTTTCCGTCAAACGAGAAAACACGAGATTTCATGCAAATGCTTATAACTCAGCGGCTTTTATAGCTAGACAGGTCTAGTTTTCGGCATTTCATATCATTTGGCCAGCTTGACATGACAAACCTGAAAAACGTCTCACTGCTTCTTGTCAAACGAGATTAACGGGATTTCATGAAAAAATTTTGAACTTGGTCCCTTTTACACTAGAAAGATTTGCAGCTGTTAAAGGTCAGCATGCATAAATAAACATATTATCCGTTTCTGCTGCCCCCACAATGTTGCTCATTCATATGACTGTTTCTACATGCACTCTCTGTCTATCTGTCTGTATCATTTCCATTTCCGGCAAGCGCGTGACCTCTGGTCATCTTGTTTGTTTGTTTGTTTGTTTGTCACGACTCTCCAGGTCACACTTTTGCATCAATCAACTTGAAACTTACAGGCTTGATTGACAAACCGATTTCTAGGTGCCCTATTGTTTTTGGTCAACATTGCTCCAAGGTCAAGGGTCAAGGTCACGACAGGTATGGTTAACGGTTTTTGCACTATAACTTCGCCATAAATAGGCTTATCCACTTCTGCAATAGCTCATTTTTTTCGTCATCACCTGGCCTTTCTTTTGACATGTAGCTTACTTAAATTTGCCGTTACCATGGTTACATTTTTTGGGCAAAAATCATGGAAATTTGAAATAACACGACCATTTTTTGTAACTTTGTCAGTTTTTAAGCTAGGCAGATCTAGTTTTCGGCATTTTGTTCCACATGACCAGCTTGACACGACAGAACTGAAAGTCACGTTAAATCTCGCGCCATATCTCGTCAAACGAGAAAAAACGAGACTTCGCGGAAATGCTCATAACTCGGCGACTTTTACAGCTGGACAGGTCTGGTTTTCAGCATTTCGTTCCACCAATCAAGCTTGACACGACAGAGCTGCAAGACAGGCCAAATCTCGCACCGTATCTCGTCAAACGAGAAAACACGGGATTTCACGGAAATGCTTATAACTGGCCCAGTTTTACAGCTAGACACGTCTGGTTTTCGGCATTTAGTTCCACTAGACCAGCTTGACACGACAGATATGCAAGTTCCGTTACCATGGTTACATTTTTTGGGCAAAAATCATGGAAATTGGAAATAACACGACCATTTTTTGTAACTTTGTCAGTTTTTAAGCTAGGCAGATCTAGTTTTCGGCATTTTATTCCACATGACCAGCTTGACACGACAGAACTGAAAGTCACGTTAAATCTCGCGCCATATCTCGTCAAACGAGAAAAAACGAGACTTCGCGGAAATGCTCATAACTCGGCGACTTTTACAGCTGGACAGGTCTGGTTTTCAGCATTTCGTTCCACCAATCAAGCTTGACACGACAGAGCTGCAAGACAGGCCAAATCTCGCACCGTATCTCGTCAAACGAGAAAACACGGGATTTCACGGAAATGCTTATAACTGGCCCAGTTTTACAGCTAGACACGTCTGGTTTTCGGCATTTAGTTCCACTAGACCAGCTTGACACGACAGATATGCAAGTTCCGTTACCATGGTTACATTTTTTGGGCAAAAATCATGGAAATTGGAAATAACACGACCATTTTTTGTAACTTTGTCAGTTTTTAAGCTAGGCAGATCTAGTTTTCGGCATTTTGTTCCACATGACCAGCTTGACACGACAGAACTGAAAGTCACGCCAAATCTCGCGCCATATCTCGTGAAACGAGAAAAAACGAGACTTCGCGGAAATGCTTATAACTCGGCGAATTTTACAGCTAGACAGGTCTGGTTATCGGCATTTCGTTCCACCAAACAAGCTTGACACGACAGAGCTGCAAGACAGGCCAAATCTCGCACCGTATCTCGTCAAACGAGAAAACACGGGATTTCACGGAAATGCTTATAACTGGGCCAGTTTTACAGCTAGACACGTCTGGTTTTCGGCATTTAGTTCCACTAGACCAGCTTGACACGATAGATGTACAAGTCAGGCCAAATCTTGCACCCTATCTCGTCAAACGAGAAAACACGAGATTTCACGGAAATGCTTATAACTCGGCGAGTTTTACAGCTGGACAGGTCTAGTTTTCGGCATTTTGTTTCACATGTCCTGCTGGACATGACAGAACTGAAAGTCTGGCCGAATGTCGCACCGTATCTCGTCAAACGAGAAAACATGAGATTTCACGGCATTGGTTATAACTCGGCGAGTGTTACAGATAGACACGTCTGGTTTTCGGCATTTTGTTCCACTAGACCAGCTTGACACGACAGACATGCATGTCAGGCAAAATCTCGCACCGTATCCCGTCAAACGAGAAAACACGAGATTTCACGGAACTGCAGCTAGACAGGTCTAGTTTTCGGCATTTAGTTCCACATGACCCGCTTGACATGACAGAACTCCAAGTCAGGCACAAGCTCGCACCATTTCCCGTCAAACGAGAAAACACGAGATTTCATGCAAATGCTTATAACTCAGCGGCTTTTATAGCTAGACAGGTCTAGTTTTCGGCATTTCATATCATTTGGCCAGCTTGACATGACAAACCTGAAAACGTGTCACTGCTTCTTGTCAAACGAGATTAACTGGATTTCATGAAAAAATTTTGAACTTGGTCCCTTTTACACTAGAAAGATATGCAGCTGTTAAAGGTCAGCATGCATAAATAAACATATTATCCGTTTCTGCTGCCCCCACAATGTTGCTCATTCATATGACTGTTTCTTCATGCACTCTCTGTCTATCTGTCTCTATCATTTCCATTTCCGGCAAGCGCGTGACCTCTGGTCATCTTGTTATAATATTCCATACTCCGGCTGATAGCATAAAAACTACTAATAATAATTAAAATAAACGCCTCTGTAACCTGCAGGTAATTGAAAAAAATCAGCTTTTGATTTTAATTGCAAATACATTAAACTACTACGCTCTCCCCGCAGGATGTATAAACTGCAATCGTCCCAGACATCCTTTCGTGTAACCGCTGCTTTGTATGGCATATTTGTTTCTCTTGGCTAGAACACCAGGGTGCGCACAGAGCCAAGAATTGTAATCAGACCGCTGAAAGCGTGATATTGCATTGAGCATCCAGCCCAAATTTTAAACATGCGACACCCGCTTTCGTAGCTCTGATTACAACGGGACTTAAGCTCTCATTGGTCTGATTCTTGGCCCTATGCCAGAATGAGTGTTGTCAGGCCGGGTGTTGCGTATTTAAAATAAGAGCTTGGTGTACTATTCATTACCATACTTTCATTGGTCTGATTAATATTCTATGCACTGTGCGCACCCTGATATTCCAGCCCAGAGTACCGTGCTATACAAAGCAGCTGTAACACGAAAGGATGTCTGGGACAACATCCGAAAGTAGCTTGACATTAAACTTATTCCATAGGTTTCTTCGGGCTTGTTAAATGAACCACACAGAACATGTTACACCCATATTCTCAAAGTGTTAACAGTTAACAGAAAGTTTGTTCACGCCAAATTTAACAGGAACTCAAGTGTCTGGAAAAACATTCATTGGTTTGGTGCAAAATGCACATAATAGACATTTTAATATATCTGATCATGTTTTATACCAGAGTGCATAACCGTCATCATTTTCCTCAAACAGTACATGTGTATTATGACGATCTTTATTTCTTCACCGTCATCTTTTGGAATAACTGACACATTCCAAATATGTATATACTTAATCACATTTTAAATATATTACACTTGATTATAAAGTTTTAGAGAAAAATATTATGTTTCCGGTAAAATTTAATTTTAAACCAGGGTTAGACATAATATTTCATAGTAAACTCGTAAATGGAACCAACGTCTAAAATTATATATATATATATATATATATATATATATATATATATATATATATATTTATTTATTTATTTATTTTGAAATATCTTAATATTATTCTCAGAATAGTGGTGGCTGGGGTGATTACTTGACCCTCACTCTCTTGCCAAAAAGGGGGGGTAATTTACCCCCATCCCACTGCATTGATGCGTCTGTCTTTTGCAGGATATTTTGTTTGATTAGAAGTCCTAGTGCGATGTACTGTCAAGGGCTAATTGTCACGAGTCTATCCAGGCCATATTAATACCAAAATATACTTAATTCATACCTCGATTCACATTTCACTCAGATATAATCATGATTAAACTGATGGCGTGTTATTATAAGCGCACCTGGATTTACCCTTTGTGCAAGCTTGAAGCTAAGCTTGCAATAAAATTGCAGCTTTTAGTATATATGAACGACAGTCAATATATAAATATATACAGTATGGCGTTTATGAAAGCGATGTGACTAAAGCCAAGGCTATCACTTTAGCAGCTTTCCCGATGGTTAATCCGTGGAGCCTAATTGGGTCAACTATTTCTCGGGGAATATATATATATATATATATATATATATATATATATACGTGTATGTGTGTGTGTATTTTATTATTTTAATTCCCGGTGTAGCGGTTTCAGACTACAATTACTTCAAACATTATTACATTTCCTCTGGTTAGATCAGATACGGGTGTTATGTATTCAGGGTTAAAGATTACCAGGGGTCAGTTGGAAATATTTACACCCCCGTGTGTTCACGTGTGCCTATATTTATGAAGGTGCTCGGGCATCCAACAAGATAAAAAAAATTAGTTTCAAACTAGAGTTTTTAAGTATAATATACACCAGAGAAACCTGCATTGGATTTTCCTTTGTGCGTCGGAACCGCTCATCGGGGATTCCAAGCGAACCTGATGTTCCAAAGGGTTATCTTTAATTCAGATGGTTAAGGTTCCTGTCGGCTCCTTTTCTTGGCATATTCTGCCATTAGCTATATGAAGTTCTGCATGAGGGATCGGCTTAAGCTAAAGAAAACTTTTGTAGACTGTGGGGTAGAGCAGAGGATATAAAGCCGGGAATCGCGGGTTCGCTGAGGATTGGTGAGATTTTTCCCCGCTCATCCTCAGCGCACGGCAAAAGCGAGTGCGCTTTTCGGGGGGTGCCTCCATTGTATGACCCCCGCAAGGACCAGCAGGTGCGGTCCACCGGGTCCAGTTGACGCCAGTATACCCTTATATGGGGCGATATGAAAGGGACAGACTGCGTTTGAGTGCTCTTGAGTCTGTCACTCCTCCTCTAGACGCTTCTTCAGCTAAGGAAAAGGTTAAAGTTCAAAGGTTAAAATTGGTGTTTAAGCATAAGGTTCCGCCCTTTAAAATAATTATTTTAAATTATAAAATGATACAAGCTTATAAAAGAATAATTATATAATAAATAAACTAGCTGACCCCACCAGCCCCTTTATAGATCCTGAAATGCTATGTATAACTTAGCTAGAACATCTTGCTCGAGACCAAATTTGTGCCATACAATGGTTAATTCTTGTACATTTATTGTTGTTGAGGTGTCTTCACTTACAATATTCTTACAAACTCCTGCACATTGTTCAAAACAAGGGTTGCAAGTTGAAACGTAACACATAAAACAAATTCAGCAGTTTAGTACAAACCATTACATTTAAGAAGGGGCGTATCGGGCCAGGGGTAGGCGGTCCGGTATTTTGTATTATGGACTGGTCAAAGCGGTCCGGTCTACACCTCTTTCTGAAATCCGCATGTTCCGGGTCACTCTACCCACGACCACATTCATTACATTCGGCTAAGTTTGGTATGTACGGGCACTGCTTAAAAAGCATGTATATATTTAGTTGTTTGATGGTATTGTAGCAAAACACATCTAAATAACATATGAAAATCCGTTCCATTGTTAAACAATGTTTGCCTCCAATTAATTTTGACATTCAAATCTTTTTATTTCTGAAAGTGTAAAAAAGCAGCATGATATATCGTAAACACAGAAATCGCAAACCGTAATATATGTAATTTATCAAAGTTTATCATAACTAATTTGAATTTGTGAAATGTTTACCTAACATTTGTGTTGAGCTTTTCCCCAGTCAGACAGGTAACCCGGTCGGGGAAAAGTTTATTTCAGGATTAGAATTGGATTCAGGTCTCTTAAGTACCAGTAGTTTCAGTTTGCAGCACGATTTCGACGACCCCAAGATTTCGCCCAGACTGTTCTGTCAGCCAGTTACAAGGTAAATGTGAAGATGGCTGCTTCATTGATGTCTGTCCTGTATCAAGACTTTCATTACGTGGTTGCATGATTTCAATAGGTGTCCTCATGTAACCACGGGAAATGTGGTGTGATTTTCGCTCAAGTAGCCAGCACGACATTTTATTGCACGTGAGTACAGATCCATTAAGAATCATTAAGTTAACAGATGCGTCACATGCGAAGTGGAATCACTTAAGCCCGATTTGGCTTTGGGCCGAATATGCCTGGTTCCTCAAGTCACGCCTGCACGGCAAAGTGCCCCTAGACAGGGAACTTAGGCACAAAGTGGGAATGTATAACCCACTACCAGGGGGAAGGCTTCGCAGCTACCAAGGGAGTCTAGGATGGTATTGAAAAGTCGAAACAAAAGGAACGATAAGACGAAGTGGACTGGGAAAAATTAGAATTGTTTTTAGAAACGTCCCTCCGGAGAAAATAGATATGGCATAGCAAGGCTAGATCTCCCAAATTATTCAAATGAGTCAAAGGAGAGAAAAGAACCCTTCTTCAAAATAAACAAAAAATTATACTGATTTTCAAAGTACATTTACATACCAAAAATGCCCACACCATGCTTCATTGGTAAATGCGTCGTCAAACCGTGCGCCTTCAGCAGACATCACTTATTAGATACACAACAGGTATGGCGCACCCAAGGGAACAGCTTTTATTATAATACCCTGGTATGTTACAATAACTCCTGTACTGCGTAGTTATACTTTTCAGATTATCTGATGGCATGCTAATGGCATGCATTGCTTACACATAGCAAATAAATTCAGCGATATTTCACCAAAATAAGAACAGGTGACCCATGGGCCATGACATGAAGATGAATTTGACACATAAATGTATACCTTATAGCACATAGTGCCACATACACTTTGAAAGTATTATTATTTATTAAATTAGATTAAATAGGTGACGTAAACTATATCGTACATCTATATACAAATTACATGATTTATATACTGTAAACGTTGGTGCTTTTACATACCCATAACATTAGTCCCCTGAATTTCCCTTGTATGCTATGTACAAGTTAAACCTCTCTAAGACAGGCGCCTCCCTGATGAGCACACCGGAAATGTGATGTAAACCCATTAATTTAAGACAGGTTATTCAACAGTTCTTCGTCCCTTTTATAAATAAACCTTTAAAAAATACTTAAACAATATTTGTAAAAAAATATTTAATTTAAATGTCGTTTTTCTCCCTGCTATTTAATTACAAAGCTACTTGATGAGGACACCTGGCTATTAAGGACAAACTTTGACAGTGCGGATTAGACAGGTTAAACTGTACACACCAGTGCTTTTTCCCTTTTTTCACTTGCAGAGATAACGTTAATACTACTTGAGCAGGTGCAGCATATTTAATCAACTCTCCCTTTCCACACCAGCAAAACATTCTCCGGGCGTGCTGTTATTGCGATAACACTGCGGTGACATATTAACTATATGAGTTATGTTGCTACCCCCTAGGTTACTGGGCAGCTCATGTTCCAGTAACAAAATGCTATGTGATATCAGTAACATGCTCATCCATTAGTGCGAGCTATTTTAAGATCACCCCCGCGATATGAAATATCAAATATTCCCATCAGGCATTCCCTTACCGCATCAGTGTTATGTAATATTAAGGCTAATTAGCAAGCATTGCACTTGAAGGGACTCATTCACATTATACCTGACATGTTCAATATACGTATAAGTAAAGAATTGTGTCCTAAAGTATTATTACATCTGCTAATATCTCGTTCTAAAACCGTTTGGTCCTCTCCGCGAGGGAAAATAAACTTGCACCGGGCGCTATTGGTAGCGCAAAACATCTGGCACCTGGCGGCCGTACCCTGCAACTTCACGAGTCAAGCTTGTTTAAGCTACAAACCGGTGTTTCCGCTGTGTCTCTTCTTACATTGCGCATGCGCACGATCAGATCTCTAATGACGTAGTATTGTTATGATAAACAGACAAAAGTCGACTGTTAACTCACACAGAGTACGATGATATCTCATACAACAGGGGAATCAGAGATAGCGAGTCCGTACGTTGAATGGTTGTGTTTTTTTTTTTAGTTGAGTTTTATGTATTGAGTCAAAATGAAGCATTAGAGTGAGATAATACAAAATTTTATTTGAAATGTTTAATGGTAACGAGCATGCCAATCTCCAGCCGGGAACAATGTATTTCACGTATACCAAATCTGCCTACTAAAGAAAAGGCCATCTTTAACTCTCTTTAAAGATTATAGCTACTGCATACATGTAGATCAGACAGCATTAGTTCTAAAGGGCTTCCAGAAACAGCAAACCTTCCATAATGTCAGCCAGCTGAGTCGAGTTTAGTACGTCTGACAAACAGACTGACGGAGCTAGGATTACAGTTCTGTTCTTATGTTTCGAGACGTTAGACAGGGCAATGAACCTGAGGGAACCTGAATGCGTTCTGAGGGAAATGTCCCTAAACAATAGGGTACTGTTTGCTGAGAATGGCAAATTTGTTCACCGTGTACAACCCACGGGAGTCTGACTCGGGAGTCTGGTAAAACCAAGTATTTTATTACTTTTAGGAGCCGATCCTGAAACTTTTTTTAACTCTGCTTCAAGGGGCCTATTCTGTTATATACGCAAACATCATGAAAACACATTCAATAAGGAAATCTGGAAAAAAGTATGACGAAGAAATTATTTTACAGAAGGCGTTTTGCATCTAGTGACCTATCAACTCCTGCATATATGCAACCGACCACCTTAGGTTACATGCGTTTTTCCCCGCTTGTCAACAATACTGTGTGTACTAACAATGTACAGGCGCAAACATCCTGCATATAGGCGTTATAAAAAACTTTTCTTAACAGGTATTGCCCAAAGTTAATTATGATCGGAGGAAGCCAGAAATCACTTAAATTATATAAAAGGTAAATGAATTACTGCTTAAAATTTGCAATAACATATATTTATTATCTCACACTATTTATTCGTTTTGGCTAAACACAGCAAGTTCCAAAGCATAGTTAAACCGGCATACGGACTTATTAAACTTGTTATGGTTCAGAGACTAAAGTCAGTCTACGTGTATCTGTTTATCTGTTCATGGAAGTAAAGTACCGATTTGAGAATAAAATATTGGCAGACACCACGTTATTTAAAAAAAATCACTATACTTCATGTATATTACCTGGTATGTGAAGTATAGGTACTTTACACTGGAGAGCACTGCTCATGCTGCAGATAAGAATGAGAAGATCCATCCTCTTAAAACCAAGGCTTCCTATGCTACACCTTTGAGGAATCTTGATATAAATTGATTAGTATGCCTAGTATTTCCCCATTTATCAACAAGACCGATGAAACAGGCAACTTGCAAAAATCCATGTAAACAACGAGAAAAAATAATATGTTGCTATTTTTAGATAGGCAGTTCACACCACAGTTTGGTCATGACTCTCGGCGGAGGTACATAATATCTCTGACTGCTTTCTAATTTGCAAACGAAGCAACTGGTTAGTAGTAATTAATATCACAAGCGACAGACACGGGTCTAATTTAACAACAAAAAATTGTATTTGATATATTATAATGCATAAAACTTTGTCTTTATTTTAGAATCTTACAGTTAACACGGCAGGCCTTGTCGAACTCTTTTGGATGTATTCAGCTTCATTAGGCAAAATCACAATACCCGTGGAAAAAGTCTATTTCATCTTTTCTGTTCTTATCAAAGTTAGTGTAAAATAAAAAATCATTACACCGAACGATAATTCCCAGACAACGCCCAACGATTTTTGTAAGGACAACTCGAGAAACCCTATTAATTATTGGACCATATTATTAAAGGCACATCAGATCATCCGATTAGGATGACGAATGATTGGCCCCCTTATTCAGCTGCCTTAGCAACACTCGAGTTGCTGATGTATTATGGTTAATTAGACACGTGGCGGCTCTTAAATGTGTGGTAATGCAGCGACGCCTGACGCACTTAGTAGTCCGTTGAAACCGAGGACCAAGTGTAAGAAGGCAGGCTTTTTCTTCCTTTTATAAGACGTTGATCAATTTAATTCAATATGGAAAATCTGGATTAAAACAACCTTCCGATAAAGGGTTTAAACAGGCTCCTGTTCAATAATAGACAAAAGCTTTCGTCACTATAAATTAATTACTGATTACTACAGAGACTATCTTAAAAAAATAAAATACTGCCTTGACACAGGTTTGGTCCACGCATAAAACGTTGATCTGTGGACTCTGTTACCAAAGTATAGAATATGCGACTGATTTTTTTTTTTGCCTGCGCCAATAGGGTATGCTTTCATTTCCTGTCGTCCGTGTGTTTGTATGTGTTTGTTCACAACATAACTCACGTAATGCTGAAATAAATCTCATGAAATGTTCAGTGTATTTTAGTGTGAATCCAGTGCATGACTGGATTCACGAACGTCTTTAATGAATATTCACAAATGTACAGTTACTTATACACCAAGGAACCTGGGTATTTCGGCCGAATATGTGTTTCTTAAAATGGTGCACATATACAACTGAAAATTATTAAATACTAGCTGCTCTCGTGGAAAATCCACGGCTCTATCTGATGCATTTTTTTTGGTTATGAGCTGATAAGAACTAAACGACGCATATTTTAATCCTAAGGTTTTTGAAGGAACTGTTTCATGTGTTTCACTTATATGATACAAATATTACTTCTGCTTAAAATCTCCAGGAACATCCTCCCCCAAAATATCAACATAGAAAGAAAAATTATTCAATTCCAGAAATCACACACAAAAAAATAAATAAATAAATAAATTTTGGAAAGAGACGCTAGACATGTATAAGGTGTACGAATTATTAAGTGAGACCTTCTTTTTCCGATAAACAACATACGTTCGACAGCTTCATTGCTTTGGAAATATCGGTGATATAACGATTGTATAAAGAAGCATTCTACCGTGAAATTATTTTAAAGATGCTTTGTATTAGTTGAAGCTTAGGCGACATCGTGGAACACGATGCTTATTCAGTGTAGTCAGTTGAAGGTATAATCTTAAGCTGCGTGTCCACTTCTACGGATGCGGCGCGTGTGCGGTGCGGATACGTATGCGGATATTTTGTGCGTGTGTGTCCATGAGATACGTTTTTCAGTGCGTTTTTAGGTCTTTCACCCTCTTTCACCTCTACAAAATGGCACATTCCGTATGCGTTTCCGCATGCGTTTCCGTACCCGCGGTTACATGGTCCGGTTTTCAAAAAACGTATCCGTTTCCGCACGCCGCACGCACTCGGCACCGCATAAGTGGACACACTCCTTCTTTATTCCATATGCGCGATTTAAAACGCGTCCGCATCCGCATCCGTATACGTGTCCGTACCGCATAAGTGGACACGCAGCTTAAGGCTTGTTAACAGACACAAGCGTTATTTGTTTACACATGCATATTTCGTTTAAGTTTCTTATACGTGATATGTATAGCTTCGAATGTGAAAAAGACAGGCCTAGAAAAATATATTCCAACAGTATTAAATTTTTGGTTTAAGTACTGTAAATTGTCATGGAATAAGCAGACCTGATGCAAAATTGACAACTCTCCCAGATAAAAAGAAAGCAGGTTGATATATTTCGATGAAAGCATTTAGCAAAGAAACCACTTCAGCCTTGGTTCGTTGCATTGTCTTTCAGCAAATTAACACAAAATGTAATATACAGATTTTGCTGAAAAAGAGGGGTAGAGTAAAACTGCACCCGTAATCCATTACATTTTTGGAGGTTATCGGAATCACCATAATATATTTTTTTTCTTAAGTGCCATAATCACAATTCCGAAAAGGAATGATTATAAGGAGCCATTCCTTTGTCCCCGAGTGGAAGCCGCCCATTCGAATGTAGTTGTTCTGCCACTCGCCTGGTGATCCCGTAATTCAAAATCATGACAATGCTTTACATGATACTTGCACGTATGAACGAATAACTGATAATTAGATTCTGGCGGAAGTTTCAAAGGCCCCAAAAGATTGAGGACCCTTAGAAGTATGTGCGATCCACCCCCCCCCCCCTCCCCCAGGACTTCCTTTTGAAAAAGTTTTTCTTCAAACAACCCATAAATCGGCAAACTATTAAGACCACGGTTATCATGGAAAGATACTTCTGAATGTATAAAAATCAACATACCTGTAAACCTATAGAACAGTGATCGTGTAAAGGGTCTCAGCTCTTTGTGTCCACTCAAAGGAAAAGTGCCCCCTATTAAAAGAGTCATGTGGACATGTGTTCCGCTCTTGAAATTAAAATCTTTATTTCCTTTTGACAAAGTAAAATTCCTCAACAGGCGATATAATGGAAATGGGGTTTTCCATGGGGATTACAGGTGGCCTCCTGAAAAAGCGTGAAAGGCGAAAAATGTTTTGCTTCACATTGGTAGAGGGTTAGGGTAAAGACATATCAATAGTCCATTCATTTTGGAGGTAATACGAATCACCACAATATATATTTTCTTATAAACCATTATGACAAAGGACCATTCCTGTGTCCCCCTGTGGCTTTTAGGTTTCAGGCTCATTCATCCTGGAAATCCAACTTAATTCTAAGCATAAGATTTACTGCCTGGTCCCTAAAATAGTGCCATCTACTGAATAAACAGAAAGTGCAAGCAAAACAATGGTCCAAAACGGGGCTAGTAGCCACCTAAATATTTTTCTCGTTTTCACTTATAAGAAATGGTTCACACACCTAGTAAAGACCACGTTTGTTTATTTTTAGCTCATTATCTGATTTATCTAAATTTCTGTGTCCTCGCTCGCACACCAATATTTTCAATAGAGTGCTCATAAGCCTCACTGGGAGGCTTACTAAGTAGGCTAACCCCCACCCAACCCGAATGATAAGTTGTGGGGCTTCTTTCATTCCTTTAGAGGGGTTACAATGGATATGGGGATCAATAGGGATTATAGTGGGCCCGCTTGACCGCGTACAGCACGGAAATGCCTTTTGTGCAGGACATGCGCTCTGGCCACGGTCATAATATGCCAGTGAAAATCCCCGAGGCGCCTCCTGAAAAAGGGTCACAGGCGAAGAGGACCTTGCAGCACAAAAGAAATAGGGGCATCTAATGGGGAAATATTAAAATTATTAATTATTCAGCTTAATAGGGCATAATCCCGCAAAATAAAACAAACTTGTCCTAGAAGAGCACACCACCGATACGTCTGCCGAATTTGGAGAGTCAATTCAGAACGGAAGCAGGTCAACCATGGTCTAGAAAAAACCCAACTCCGTATTAATTATATAGATTTTAGGTGAACATTTAATGACTATTCAAAGCAAAAAAAAAAAAAGATTTTCCCATAGAAAAAAAACAGAGCGGCAATACAATAAATGATTTTGTGTGGCCAAAAACACATTTGTTTCACGATCACTTTTACCAGAATTAGTGCCAGCGGACGACTTCCTAAACCTTTTTATAATAGGTTTTTTGACAAAACATTTATGTGATCAGAGGACATAATAATTACAGAATTGTTCTGCTAAATCAACAGGTAAAAACATAACATAACAAAAATAAATTTTATCGAAATATGATTAAGCGGGTGGCGAAATCGATGCGCGCGGCGAGTGCGATACCAACCCTCTTTTTTGGCCTGATTTACTGGACAATGTCCACGTTAAGAGTTGTCAGATCCGTCCGTCTGCATCTTGCAGACCGCTTTGTCTTCCTAACCACTTAAACAACTGGGCGATATGATGACTGTGCTTGAGACATGACGTCGGAAATGAGCCGTCTGAGCTGTTGTCCCTACGAATTCAATTTCCATTAATTTTCTCATGGAAGGATTTGCTGGACTCTGACAGAAACACCTGTTTGCCTCTGCTAGGCGTGGGAGCGAGGAAGCCTCAGGAATTATCACTTTTTGCAAAGGAACTAATAGAAATTCAACTAAAACAGATATCCCAAGACAAAGTCGGTAAAATAGATGTCGTCGAAGGTCTCGGTGTCTATAATGAGAATGTGTTATACTGAAAATCTGTTGTATGTTTCTGTGTTCTTTTTGGTCTTCATTACTGTTAATTACAATTTTCTTATTTCATATTTCTTCTTCTATATATTTCTATGACGTCAAGAGCCTTTTGCTGTCAGTAACGTTTCCTGGAATGGCGCCTATCTGTATACGTTTCCGCACCTACCATCAATAATAAATGCTAATTAGTTCAGCAGAATCTTCATTAAAAATGTAATTACATGAATGTAGTCGCCTCTGTGTCTCTTAAAATGCATAATAACGTAAGATACTAATTCTCGGTATCAATGTAAAACGTATAAATCTAATGAATGCACGGAAACGCTCCTCGTAGACAAAGAATTCTACTTCTTTTGAAAATAATCGGAGAAGATAAAACTCAGACTCATTTATACAACTAGTGGTGTCATTAATTATCAATTTTACAAAATGACATCATTTATAATACATGTATTTAATACGTCTCAATGGATTAAAGTTTAAACAGTTTAAAACACACTCGGATTTTTTTCACTAGCGAAGGCAGTTTTTAAGTACAAAGTACACTCGTTTTTATTCACATCAGTTTAACATATTTTTTTATTTTTTTGCTTCAGAACCAGAGGGTATTCACTGTTTTTTTATTATTATTTAATTGTACATATATAAGCTACTAGAAACCTGTATTCTAATTAATGCAAACCTCAGCGTCCATAAATAAAAGTTAAATGTTCACAGTTTTGACAAATTTTACAGTGATAAGCAAAATATTAAACATAACATTGTCTTGATATGTTGTAGGATATGAAATAAGGCGAGATTCTGACAGCAGATGTAACGTGAAAGTTAAATTTCCCATAGATGCTTCATTTCATCATCCATTATAGGGGCCGACATTCTGGCGAGGACTTAATCCGCATGCGGATAAACAATATATGTCGAATTTTTTTTTTATTTCCATGTCTTGAATTAGTGCTTTCATATCCCTAAAAAGGTAGAATATGTTAGAAGTGTCACACAAAATACATTGGGTAGCTGTTACACAGCGCACAACATTTGTGCACTGTCCGGGAGTTAGCAAACCTTTGACGGAATACTTTCCATGGCGGCTAACTATATACATCTGAGGCTTAAAAGCCAATGGAGCCGGCCAAGGTGTCCGATGCTATTGTGGGATGCTACCCAGCCAATATTTGCATTCACTTATTCAGCCCATATTCCAAGATTCATTCGTGTATAAGTGACTAGACATTTGTGTATGTGCCTTGATGACGTTCCTGATTCCGGATCATGTGCCAGATCCACAACAAAATCTAATCGATTCACTCAAACTTTCTCTCAAACTTCAGTTATGGTTGTGAACAAATAAACAAACACACACACAAGCACACATACGGACGGGTATGAAAACATATTCTCCTGGCCCAAGCAATAATTATACTTGTAATAACCCAAAATCATGGCCGTTCCGGAAAATATTCGGCCTATGTAGGCAAACGCAAAAATGCAATTATTTCCCACGTCAACGATTTTGGGACATGACTGTGCGACAAAATTGGCGCTGACATAGACTTAGCTGGAAAGATGATTTTAACATATATGAGTCATCCTGCAAAATGGCTGACGCGTAGCTTAGTAATTGAGAAAATCTTGGTAATCGACATTAAAATCTCTCTATAATAGATATTCGTATTGACGTACTACATGTTCATATATATTTTTCGATGTCATAAAGATTTGTATGATATATACCTGGCTACCTTAAAGACTTCATGCGCATGCATATACAAACGTGCTTAGCAGACCCCATTTGAGGCGTATTACTCTACCGCTAGACCGGTACCTGATAGTGTCAGCTGAGTATATAAATATAATGCAATTTTGGGAGCAGCACACAAATGTCCGAAATATATGAAAGATACGATCAGAAAAGATCATTATATTTGCCATAAAAAAAGGAATTGTTGTTATATTGACAAAATCAGCATGAAAGGTCTGTTATGGCTACAAGGATAAGCAAGTGTAATATTTTATAAGATGCAACTGAGATAAATTTTACAACAGAGATACATAAGATATGTTATATAGCTAAGGTATGTAAAAATAAAAATGAAGATACGTTATCGAAGATACATGATACATGACATCATAGTGGCACCACATGCATTGTCAAAAACGTAGATGAGAATTTGGATAACGAAGCAAATAACCTCTTATTTTCGTTTGTCGTTTGAATTAGAATAGATCAGACCAACTGATAAATATAGTTGTTTACCTTTTGACTTTATTATTCAGCACTTGGGAAATTGCTTGTATGCTTGTTGAATTTCTGTCCATATACATGAAGTGAATGAAAAGTATATCGAGGAGCAGGGAATGACGGCGGAAACAATGAAGATGAGATTTTAAAGCTTAAAATTTAGTATATCGACAGGTGTGAATTTAAGTCCATTTCTTGTTCAAAGCTTAATGTTAAGATTATCATTTGGTTCACCGATATCATTTAGTATAATAGTATAAGCGTATATTGCACTACAATTTTCGATATGACTGGGGTCACGATTAAACGTAGGCCCTGTCGTTGAAATTGAATGTCTACTGAGTGGCGCTGTTTCGGCTTATTGCGGTGACCACAGGTACCTATTGGTAACCGGAGACGAAAATGGATTATATCCCGTCCAGCTGTTAAGGTTTTGATGCACCGGTAGCTGCTATTTAACTTGTAATGATCTAAATTATAAGCAGATTAATACTAAAAAAACCCACAACAGTAATGTCTTCTTTTGAACCCGCGGGCTCTAGAAACTAGATAACGAAATCAATTAACCTTGGCCTCCTTTGAAGTATTGTGTTCTTTTTCTAAAAAATATCTATATACGTCTCGGGGACAGAAAAACAAGATTATCACAACATGGGTCAGTGCAAATGACACGTAAGAACAGCACCCCCACTGTCGTATTTCTATTGACCTTTAAACTATTAAACTATACGTGGACTTGGGCCGAGAATTCAATACAGGTGAGACACTCAAATGATGCATATTCATAATTAGATTCATGAAAACCATATTCTACTTTTGGTAAGTCATCATGGCGCGACCAAAGTCTATTGAGTTCTGACCTCATGAATTATGCATGGATTATTTCGGGAAATGAAGAACTCAGGAGAGGTATTGTATAGGTTAATATTTCTGTTGAGATTCATCAATATTTATCAAGCTATCATGGTAATTTAACGCGACGACACTACAAGGAAGCTTGGTGACCTCTGACCTCATTAAATATGTATTTATAAGTTCATAAATCGAAATAGGGTGAGATAATCAATCGGTAAGTAGTTACAGTTTCATGAAAATCCATAAAAAGACTCTAAAAGTTAAGGGACATACGGGCGGTAAGACATACGGACGAATGGACTGACGAACAGTTTACCATAATAGGCGTATAAAGGTTTGTAACATTTTGTTTTTCCGGATAGTTTTAATGAGACCGAACATAATACAGTAAATTTTTCATAGTTTACATGATAAGCATATATAACTTTTTGGCATTCATCAACATATTACCAACGAATGTTATAGAATTAAAATTTAAAATTGTAAATGTTTATAAAATCAAGTTACTAAAATAATATTTTCAACTTAAAACTTAATTCTTACATGATATATTTTATATAAAAAACTATCAGTACAATAAAACTATGAAATCATTTGTATACACACTTTTATACTATACAAAAGTTTCATATATATATATATATATATATAAATATATATATATATATATATATATATATATATATATATATATATATATATACATTTGATACAGTAGTCTGTATGCCCCTCATGCTTCCGTCGATCCCCGTTATTTACATATATACCAGGCCCCGGGCTGTTTCCACGCAGTGTACAGCCAGTGCGACCACCAGGCGCGCTTAGCATGGTATCTGGTCTGATATGTAGTCCCCGAGGGCACGCAAAATGCACATTGTGGATCATATGCAAACCTGTTATTGTTCATAAACACTATAATGCACCCACACCTTGCACATAAATAAGCTTAGCCAGACGACACAATGGCCATCTCTCTCCGTTTTCATCTCATCCCGCTTGGTTTATTGAATATATATCCCTGGTGAGTATCAATTTTTATTATTTAGAAGATAGAGTACGACGTATTTATGACAACGATGGTTTATTTAAGTGAGTAATTGTAACGATGTATTGTAAATAACTAATGAGAGAGAGAGAGAGAGAGAGAGAGAGAGAGAGAGAGAGAGAGAGAGAGAGAGAGAGAGAGAGACAAGGAGAGAGAGAGAGACGGAGAAAGACAGAGCGACAGAAGAGAGAGATAGCAGAGACAGATAGAGAGAGCGTGGGAGAGAGAGAGAGAGAGAGAGAGAGAGAGAGAGAGAGAGAGGGACAGACAGAGGGAGAGATATATATAGAGAAAAAAAAATGGAGAGAGATATAGGGGCAGAGAGAGAGAGAGAGAGAGAGAGAGAGAGAGAGAGAGAGAGAGAGAGTCTCTCGTGTGAAAGGAGCAATAAAAAACCCCGTTATTCGAGCTAGCCTTCTGCCTTTTTCGCCGAAACTGGAATGATTTGGTTTCCGTCTGGTATGAAGGACTCCGCGTCCGACATAATATGAAGATTTATTAAAAAAATGCCTCTATATCAACAGAGGTGTCAATAGGGGGGGGGGGGTATATATCCCCCTACTTTTTGACAAGGGGGATGGTCAATATAATCATCCCCCCACTTAAACTCTGCAACGGAAGCTCAAAGTAAATAAATATAATAAAAGTAAATAGACGTAAAAACATGTGTAGACTAACATTAAATCTCAAATTTCCATTCAAATTTCTTTTTAACGAGGATCTTTGCCTTGGACTCGGACGAGGACTTAAAGATGTCCAAAATGACTGGGACTCGATGACGATGGACCAGAAGGACTCGGCCTGGGACTCGGGAGACCTTAACTCGGACTAGCAGTCGGACTTGCATAGTGTGGACTCGTCTTATTTACTTGATACCGATAAGGCCAAAATAAAAAAAGGTATGGTTCTCAGGCACTTTTTTTCAGAAATCAATGCGGGGGGCGGTTTTTTTTATTTTTAATTTTTTTATGTTTCGATCAAAATGTCAAATGATTAAGGAAAAGCATTATAATAACAGATTTATTTTGCTAAACAAGCAAAAGCACTAGAAAACAAAGTAATTTGTATGATTTTATATTCTTGAAAGAAATTTCCGAGCAGCTGCAGCTCAAAATTGGTAAGTTTCTATTGAAAATCAAAATAAAAATTGTTGATGGGGTGGTTTAAAATTGATGCGGGCGATGCCTGAGAACCATACCTTTTATTTTTTTTGGCCTAATAATATTTTTTACAGGAAAGAACAGGTGAAACAAAGATGGATAAAGAAGAGAGAGATAAAAAAAAAGACAGAGAGGTGAAACACTTTCTTTAAAGAGGAAATAAACTGGAGAAAGTTACCAAGGATATTATTCAGGCTGTTTACTTGGCGTATTGGTCTAAGGTTGTTAGTATTTCCAAGGAAATCCAAAGAACAAAGAAATGGGTAAGAACCCGGAGTGGAGCTGCAGCCAATTAGACATAAGTGTTATCAGCTGTGAGGCGAAGTTGGAATAGATCATTAATTACAATACTAGAATCGTCAACAGACAAAATGTCGCAAACATACTGTATTTAGGAAAATAAGGATACATATTTTAAGGGCATTGATACACCGTCCAAACAGAACACTCAGACGGAATCAAAGTAATTAATCTTGACGCAATTAAAATATACCAAATATGTGAAACAAAATATAATGAAACACCTACCGGTCAATTTATTCCTGGTGATGGGCCATTCCTTCGAGAAGAAAATTGAGTCAAGAGTTTTGATCAAGAAACTTGTACCGACTACAGCAGCAAGCCCGTATAAGAGCGTCTGTCTCTGCGCGCTACTGTATGCCAGAATGGAACATTGCCTTCCCCGGAACGAAGCGACGTCACGCCAGTGATAAAAAGTGGGCACGTCCTCCCTGCGTTGGTATTTGTTGATGATAACCAAACATCAGTTGAAAAGAACTATCAACAGGTATAAACGTGTGCCCAGATGGTAGAGTGACGACTCTGTTTAGGTTAACTATGATTGTTAGTAACACTTGTTTCAGTTGATATTTATAAACGTTGCTTTGAGTAAAGATAGATTTACTTAGTTTCGACCGTAAGCGGCTTTGCATAAACAGCCAACCATCTAGCAGGGCTCCACCGTGCTAAGTCTGAAATTGCCTCCAGGCAAATGGTTGGTTGCTTGCGTTGCAACAATAATTGTCTTCTGGAACATGCTTAGCTGGTACCCCTCTCGCAAGCTGTCTTCCCTTACTCATCCAATCAAAGTAGTTCCACGTGGCGGGCGCTGTTTGGCCTAGCCCGACATCAGATTCTAAACACCCTGCCGTGCTTATATAGGCGGGACTGCTGGCTTATACGGCAGTAACTTTAACCATGCTGACCGGGCAAATAGCTCCGTGATGGTCAAGGTCTTCCTGGCCAAGTTTATTACCGATACTAATGGTGCTGTTCACTTTAATGCATTTCATTAGCGGCCTATTCTCCTGCACATGTGCTTCAGTGCTATCTTAAAGATTACGGGTGATAAAAATCAATATGGCGTCCAAATTAACCACCATTGTTTCTGTCACCGGAAGGCAGTTTTAGAGGCTGTTAAATTTAACATCTAAAGATCTAATATCAATAGGTGCGCCAGACTTGATCTGGAATTAGTCAAAATGTATAATTTTTTTAATATTTGTATGTCTCTATCTTTCTAAGATGCTTCTTATTTTAGGACCCTTGTAATTAAACACTCAAATGGCTGGTTTTAGTCCATGTCGCTCAAATCGTAAGAAAAAATCGGGATGCTACTTCAGTTTATTTCTATTAAGTGTCACAAAACTGCGATGGTTGAGTTACTTCAATAACGAACGCACTGATAAATGTAGTATAAAATTAATTCTGAACGCTCGAAGATGAATCTTTCGGTCAAACATATATTTCTCTGATATAAGTGCATTTTTAATCAAAAGGATTTAGGCAGCTCAGATAAAGAAACTTGGGCGGCCTTGCTTGTATAAAGGAAAAAAAAGTATCTCTACAAGTTAAAATAAGTCTCTCTGCATGGAAATTCGACGTAAATAATACTTTAGAGAGTTAACATATTTATAAAAAAGTTGTGATTGCGGGCTGTTGCAACATCTGCAGGGGTGGATTAAGAAGAGGCTGCAGGGAGCCTGTCCCCTCTTTCAGCCTTAAAAATCTGGGAAATTATTAGTTCTCGGAAAGAATTACATGCCTTAAAGTAGCATTCAATATGTGCGCATGCATATGCAGCACGCATGCATATATACGTATGCAGCTCACTATTTCGATCACTAGCGATTGAAACCGCATATGCATGGTAACTGACAGGGAAATTCCAAACTTTAACGTCAGTAAAAGGGTATACCTCTGGCAGATGACTTCTTTACTCACGCAACTCTATATACTTTAGGCCCAATTTGGCTGCATGCCTACCGAACACGCCGATGTTTTAACGGAAATACAGGCGTCCGCTTTCTAGCTGCATTCATATGCAGTGCATACACATAAGCACGCATACACATAAATGGAATGAATAAGGGCTGCTTCTCGCACCGTTTTTATCCCCATATTACTGCATGAAATATGGGGATAAAAAGGTCTCATAGCACGCATACAAGGTTTCGAGTCCCCTTTTTTTCCAATGGATATCTACTCGTTTATTCTCGATCCCTTCACAAAAACCTAATATAATACCAAGTAATTAGCTTTGAATCCGGATAATGAAACCAGCAAACGTTATATTCAAATACGTAGAGTATATTGTGATTACTTGTACGCGGATAGATTTGTTTAATTAACGCCTAATTATTTCCATGGATTCAAGCCTTCCGAATTTTTATCTAATTTTACGTTCGTAAGTTAATCTATCACTGGTGACACGTTTCATTTTTGCCAGGAGATACTTAGACAAAGACACAATCTTATAAAGGCTGACTTTATGTGAGTGTGTTAATCCTGTAGTGCTATCATACATAATCTTTTCATTATACCCCGGTTATTATCGTGCAGAGTCTTTCCGGCTCTTTAATATTTGTCACACATCTGGCAAATGGGGTAACCATTAATGACGTCAACCGGAGACAATTACTGTGACTCTATGAAGACGTTGCATGATTCATATATTTTATTTTCGGTCAAACGCCCACTTTCCTTTTCCAAAGGCTTTTTCAAGGGATAGCGTAGGTTTTTTTTAGGAAGATGGTGAACAAGTAATTAGTCTTTCACATTTCATTATCGCCATCTGTAGGGGACAATGGCATAGAGTGTTCGGGTCATATATGGGAATATATTGGTCATATATGGATATTGGAAACAAAAAGGGTGATGCAAGCGTCCGTTTTTTAACTTTACTGGTCGAAAAACAAAACGTCGAATTTTGCCAACTTATCAAGTAAATACAACAACTTTAGTTGTTACAATAGGACATATGATCAACACAAAATTTAATCCCTTTTCAAACATTTAATAATTCATTTAAGAAATTTAACAACATTGCTAAGGACCTAGTTTTTATTTGCAAGAAAATGATCCAAGAAAAGGGGGAGCGTCAAATCCGTAGAACAATATCATTTTTTTGGCCAAGCGGGGTAATGTTTTAGCCGGCGTTGGTTTGTTTGTCTGTATGGTTGTCTGTCTGTAAGCAACGTTACTCAAAAATTATCTTCGGATTTTGATGTACTTTTCAGGAAAGCTCGACAAGTCAATGATACAAGGAACAGTTGATAAAATTTCGGGGGTGATCGATCCGATCACCATCTTTACCCAAACATTTTGTGAAGGAAAAATTATACATTTCTGACAACGCCTTATGGCGAGGTCTGCGGTCTCTGTGTGTGCAAATATCAAGTTTCTGTCTGAATTTATATAGGAAGTGAACAAACCTGCAGGGACAGGTTACTGTTGAAGCCTGTAACTGATTTCAACACAATAACTGCTGCCACATTGTCAGACGAACATACCGCTCATTGCGCATGCTCGTGGGAAAGGTCTTGTATTGTTTAATCACTCAGACCATACAATATGATAGGCATGCACATGAATTGCAATGGTAATGGTGCAAAGGGAGGTATTTTTTTCAAGTGTACTGTTTAAACATGTCAAAATTACGTAATGTACGAAAAAACCCCGATTGATTCCAGTTAAGTATCAGCTTTACAGTTATTTTTATTTGAGATATTCGCTTTACTCTTATACAATACAAAATATAATACACATATGTTAGATTAAACCATAGCTGGTGTCTTCAATAATCTGGTTAAAACGTATGGAAGGACAAAATAAACCATCCAGGGCTCTTTCTAAGGATAAACGTTTTATTCTCATGGTATTGCTTCCTTTTTTCGTTCTTAAAATATGGTAATTACATGCTCAATATCGAAAAAGCCCATGTTTGCATCATTTTCATTAACAATGCATGATAAATTTTGCACTACAGTACTTTGAAACTATCCTAAATAGATATCATTATACAGATAAAGAGGAATAAAATTTTGTCAGTCATTTATACTCAATGATAATGGGATATTCTTTGTGGAATACTCAAAACATAACTCAGGTTTCATAATACAGAGCCCTCTAGCAGTTGCTTGTTGCAGGAAACCAGTAGATTTTTTTTTATTTATAGGTTATTTACCATCCTGAAGTAAGTTTGTAAACGTGGTTCCCTGATTGAATGAGTGAACAAAGGATTATCGCTTTACCTCTTTTATCATTATACCAGTACACTTTTAAAATCAAGGGTTTTTAAAGGTGGTTAAAGAGGGGTTTTAGCGTATCCATATTGCAAAACCCTTTTCAAATCCCCTCAAGGATTTTACTTTAAAACCCTTTTTTCTATCAAACCCCTTTAAGGGTTTTCCCTAAAACCCATTTTTCAAGTTTTAGTAAACCCTCTAGAAACCGTTATAGTATTATTAAAAATCTTTCGGAAACCTTTCTAATTTTTTCAAAATTTTTTCACCTTCATGGAATCTTTATACCCCCTTGGAATAAAAGAAAGAAACTTTTTTTTAGCAAGCTACATTAACAGTGGATTAAGAAAGATTCTTCGTCTAAGGATCGATATTGTTAGCGTAAGTGCAGGCAGTTTTTAGTTCTCTGAATTTCATGTTAAAAACATGTTTAATGTTGTGTTAGACTAGATTCAACAAACAATGCGGGATGTGACGCATCTTTTAGAAATCTTTTTAATTCATAAAAGCCTTTTGTGCACCTTTATTTCAGTTAAAAAACTTCAGAATCATTTCAGAAAATAAAGGAAATAGCATTTCCTGAAAATCACCGATACGGTTTTTGTTTTCACACTGTACTTAAGTCTTAAGCCACAGTAAAATGGGCCGCGTCTGGCAAGGACCTGACAAAAAACATTCCTTGGTTTTCGACTCGCGATTAATTCCAGACATTTTTACTTACATCAATAACTTTTCACATTCAGTCAAGTCTTATTTAGATAAATGTCTATAAAATTTGGTTAGAATTCGCTGAAAATGAAAAAAAGGATGCCGTTGTCAAAATGGTCCCTACTGACGATCGCCATCTTGCTGTTGCACGAATGACTGTGCCAGCTTTTCATACTGCACTCACACATTATGTTGTTAAATCTAGTCTATCACAACATCCAACATGGTATTAACATTCAGATAACTAAAATATAATAAACTCCCACTTACGCTGGTAATCCCGGATATGAAACTTGGAATCTTTCTTCATCCACGGTCAGCTTGATTTAAAAGCCCATGGTATTTGGATCGATGTGCTTGCATAAAAAATCACGCGGTTACACTCGGGTATATCCGAAAAACTCGTGTGGACGGCGCCATTGCCCCTCGTTGCTTTTAGAGAAAATATATATTTTAGTTTCCAAAAGGGTGTTTGTAAAAATAAAATAGAATTAACGCAGGAAGTTATGGCTTAAAACCCTCAGGGGTATGGTTTATTTAACTGGAAACTCGGGGTTTTGAGGAACACCCTTGTGAAACCCCTTACTTCTAACAGTGTACTGTAAATTCAACAAACTGTCATATGACAATACATCCTGAATAAATTCTGCTGTTAATAATAATAATAATAATAATAATAATAATATATATATATATATATACAATTATATTATTAAAGTATTATTATATATGAAATATATAATAATAATATTTTTATTACTATATTATTATCTTCATTATTGCGAGTGCACTGTGAGGCTGCTTGTTTTTGCTTGGGTATTTCCTCATATTTTTTCATTTGCGTTCCATCGGCCTCTGAGCTGGGCGTCTAAATAGCCCAAGGCAACATATTGGTGATTTTCGTGTCTAGCCGATCAGTGCTTGTCTCAGGTAATACAACGACCCATGAATCACTATACAAGAGAAATCCTATGTGTCGCAATACACCATCTCTCCAAGGATTTCCCTGCGTTGGAGACAATTTCATATCTTTAAATACTTTGAGGAAAAAAGGAGTAAATATTCACTTCAAGGGATTTGTTATTTTTTTCTTTTTTTTTAAATTTTTTTTCTGAGTTTTTCAACAAGTTATCACAAAATGGCTTTTCTCATTGGGCTTATTTTTTTAATGATGCTCGTGCGAAACAAACGACAAACAACAGGCATTTCAACCTGGAATTTCTATATTCATTTGTTATTTTATAATATAGTTTACCGTATAATATAACATACAGTATAATATGAAATGATGTATAATATGACAACATGAAAGAATATAATATAATATAATGTAATTATATAGAAATAGAGTAATAGAATATAATACAATACAATGTTACAATGTATCCAAGGATTTCTTTAATTTCCATATTTCGATAGTTGGCTTGTTTGGGCTGAATTAACATGACCAAAGATGACGTTTTATGAACCCGCTGGTACAAAATGTTTAATACAATGTAGTATAAAATAAAGTAAAATTAAAATTATTGTATACTATATTAAAACTAGATGCAGTCGTGGAAAATCCTTGTTTCTTTAAGATAAAGGACTGAATGTCGCATATTTTAATTCTGAGCTTTTCGCAGGGACTTTTCTTTATCTGGTTCATGATATAAAGATTTATGTGCTAAAATTCTCAAGGAAACCTCCTCCCCAAAAAGTCAGCAAAGAATGGTAAAACATGCTATCCAAGAACTCACACAAAGAAATACGCCATGTTAAAAGACTTGGGCCTATAAAGTGAACGAACTCTAAGAACTTTTTTTATATAAACAACATGGGTACCACATCGTCAATGCTGCAGTGATGCTAATATACTATTTTACTTTTGTATAAAATAACTATATACCGTGAAAATACTTTGAAAAAGTTATATTACCATAGCAAAGTGAAAGATTATGGTAGATACTTTGTATTACTTGAAGCTCAAAGGACTTTTTTAGGATGTTTTAGTTGGGTGTAGTCTTAGGCCGACACATATGTCGTTGAACGTTCTTGCACACGGAAAAGGCAACATGTATCTGTAGGGCTCAGATAAGTACATTCCAACAGTATTAATCATTTGACCTGAGCTTTGTTGATTGTCATTGAATAAACAGGTCTGTTCGAAAACTGATAAGGCTGCCCATTACAAGACAGGTTAATATCTTCCAATGCATGAGTATGGCAACAAAATAACTTTAGCGTTCGTTCGTGGCCTTCTCTCAAACCAAATTAACGATGAACGTTATGAACATATTTTGCTTGAAATAAAAAGAGAGTTAGGATAAAACTGTAATTACAATTCATTAAATTTTGGAAGTTATCAGAATCATCATAATATTTTTTTTCTTATACACTATTCGATAACGGATTCCTTTGCACTCGTTTGGAAGCCGCTCATTCGTATGTATATGTATACATGAAACTTGTACACATGAACTCATGAATGATAAGAAGATTCTGGTTTGTAATGAAATCCCAAACAGTTTGAAGGTGTACTGATAACATGTTTTTTTTTTATGTTTGAACGTCCCTGGAGATGCGGATCATTAAAAATTTGCTTGCAAGCCCCCCCCCCCCCTCCCCGAATGGTATTGAAGTTGCACATTGATTGTTTTTTGGGAAAAAAAAAGTTTAATAAAATAACCCATCAATAAGTCAAACTGTTGAAACTGTGGTTATCATAGATAAAGACTTATAAATGTATTGAAATCATGGCATTTGTATAGCGCTTGAATTAAAAACCTTCACTTCCTTTTGAGGGAGTAAAATTCCTTTGCGTAGTGGACCTTTAAGCACAAGAGAAATAGGGGTACCTTACGGGGTAAAAATTTAAAATATCAATTATGCAGCTCAATAGGAAATAATGCCACAAAAGAAAACAAACTTGTCCTAGAAGAGCGGACCGACGATACGTGTGCGGAATTTGGAGAATCAAAACAGACAGGACACAGGTAAACCATTAGGTAGAAAAAAATGCTCAACTGCATATCAAGTATATGGATAATATAGGGTATATAAACTATACATAAATATATTGTAATAGACCATATGAATATAACATAAAATGTTGTTTATATATTAGACAATTTATAAAAAAATATGTTTATAATAAAGTATATATTACCTGTTAAACGCAATATTTATGGGTTATGTGTAAATCAGGCATGTGTGCGAAGAAATCTTGCACTTTAAGATGTAATCCGAAACGCTGCTTTTAACTGTTAAAAGCATATGTAAATAAAATGGATGAAATATTGTCGTGTTTCAAATTCCCTCATTTAAATGTCTCGCACGAAGTATGTGTGTGTTTAATTTCTAATCATTATCGAGTATCAGTGGTTTCGGAAGGTGTCCATCAACGTAAACGAGATTTCTTCCAACAAGAACTGGACCCTTTAAAGTGAGATTTCAGATAACGGAAAATCACGTTTTCTTATTATATGATAAAAAACCTCTTCAGGTGTAATATGTGTTCTTAAACTAATAAAGTTAACGTAAAACGAACGGGATATTTTATCATAGCTATCTGGTTTCAGACGGGTTTACAATGACTTCACTTCAGAAAGCTTACTTTTTTCTTTACACGAATCTACCGAAACAAGATACGGCTACGTTTTACATTTTAACGAATAAAAAGTTTTTGTCCATAAGGAATTTCTTATGAAACAGGTGTGCTGCTTGAATAGGAATTTAATATTTAATTGCTCCCCTTATATCTTATTACTTAAGTGCTGTCAATAAAATGTTATAGACTGTCTTATTTTCAAATGCAAGGGATAAATGAACTCTGACAGGTTAACAGGCGTATCATGTGTCACTATGAATGGTTTTTAGAAAAAACTCTATTGAATTTTCGTCAACCACGGTACATGTGATCACGTATCTGTCTGAATGCCTTCAGGAAAAACCTTTAGTTGCCACTGATGTATTGCATATGAGTTGGTTCATGTGATCATTAATAATCGAGCATGAACAGTTCATAAATGATAAATTCCGGATGGGTAGGCTTAAGAAAATGTACTAGTCCTTTTATGGATTCGCCTATCTTGTTTTTTTTTTGTGGATCTTTTTTTTCAAATTAAAACCAGGACCTCGGTAATATTGCTACAATTTGTGTAATAATATTCCGCGGTTTATATCTCGCTTGAAATAAAAAAAATTATGTATATTTACTCCTTTTATTTTCTTTGCTTAAATGATGCATTCATAATCTAAGAAAAGTTATAAATGGCCCCCGAGCGTTTAACTAGAAGACCCAATATTAAGGAGAGATTTAGATGAGCTTGAGGTGAGTAGGTCAAAGCTGGAGATTTTGACTGATGTCATGGAAAATAATTTGCAATTTAAATTTGAGGTTTACTGTTCATTAAATCCGATAATGATGGAAGTAGTGTAAAAAATGATAATGTGAGAAATGTGTAAGAAAATATCTTATTGTTATAAAATCAAATTAGATATACCGGTATACATAGAAACAACTACTTAAAAATGTCTCCCTACAAGAATACTCAAGTCCCTATTTCAGAATAACTCGGACGTAAATCAAGTGGCGACATATGACAGATGGAAAATGCATGGATCGTTCAAGTCAAGAAAAATGATTCTTTATAGTGGTCTTAACTTTCTTATGGTAAATTGAAATCAAGGGACAAGTTAAATTATTCTTATAGAAACCGTAAATTGGTGGTTCTTTTGATAAGTTTCTATATAGATTTTGTAATTAATAGCATCTGAATGGTCACGTCTGTTCAATCTTAAAATGTTCTCAGGAGACCCTTATATCATACTTTAATGAGAATGTGCCATTCCTCATGTTTGTAATAAAGACATCAAATCAGTTTGCTTAAATTAAAACAAGGCCTGCTAGGAAAATTTTAATATTTTGGATGGAGGGATGAAGGTAGATACAAACTTTTGTCAGTTGATATTGCGCATATCTAGGTTTATCTCTATAAGTTAGCTTTCCGTACAAATGTGAGAATGAAACGAAAAAAAACTAAAAAAAGTGCAATTTTTTGGATATACATATTACTATCATCATTTGTTATCAACTTTTGTTTCTGGGCCAGTTTAAAAAGCTGACCCTTAGTACTGAAGAAATTAATACTATAAGTCATCAGAGGTTATTTTAATTTCTTCTCTCGATTGTGTGATTTTTATTTCATTCCAAACATGTTCTATAGTAGGCAGGCGTATTTACACAACACGATCTGTAGCAAATGACACGTTTTTCAAGTAGGACACGCAGAATAAAACAAAATGTTCCATGAACGGATGGGCATAATTTCAATATCGAGACAAAGTGTCAGCTGGCTGCATGGACTGACAGAAATATGTGCGAACATTCTTAGGTAGTATATAGATGAACCATGTGCAGTTAAAGCAACTATAGATGACTCCTGTATCAGAGCTTCCATCTGATTCCGGAAGCAATATAGGAATGTTATATGAGGACTTGATATAAATTCACAGGCGTTAATAGAAATTAAAATATATATATATATATATATATATATATATATATATATATATGGGAGATTTTACTCCGCTATCGTGGTTTGCATGGTAAAATTACATGACCAAATATACTATATTTAGATGGCTGCACTTGATTGCATCACTTTCCTGGACAGTTCTACTTTAGAGCTGCGTGTTTGTAATAAAATTCGGTTCATATAACAATATTCATTCAATAATAACCATTATATCACAACACTCAACTATGCAGGGGAAAATATAGGAAGATAAAAGAAATTACAGTCTAATTGTTGGAAAATAATTGAAATTACAGATGACAATTTATTTCATAGGAAAATATTGGATATTAAGGACCTGGCATGTGAAGACATTTTTGCTTCCTGGTTATACAGTAGTTTCTCTGACGGGACTAAGGCAAGAGGACAACTAAGCAACGAAACTGTCGGAGACTGAGTAGTCAGTCACCCCCTACCTACCAAATGACCCCTGATAATACTCCGTAGAACATTTTTTCCTCCGCTTCTTATTAGGCAAATAGACCTTCACGGTAGACTCCCTAATGTCACACGAATCTGCCTCAGCGCATTATCTATGGGTATGAAGGGTAGGCGTTCACCCACGGCTAAGTGTTTGTGTGTGTTTGTATATGTGTCGGTGTCTGTATGTATGTATTTTATATGTGTATTTATTTCTGTGTTTGTTTCACAACATAACTCACGCAAACATGAAAGCAATTTCATAAAATTTTCAGGACATTTCGGGAATGGGCCAATTATGAATCCATTAGATTCTGGTGTTTATCCGACACATGTTTTGGATTCAGGAACCTCATCAAGGAATATTCAAGGCCCCATTCCCATATTGCGGAGGCTTGCATTCTTCAGAATGCAAATTTCTAATCGTTTCATTGGACCTTAGATAATGTGCTGAGTCAGTTTCGTGTGACATTAGAGAGTCTACCGCGAAGGTGTTTTCGCCCACTTATAAGAACGCCCTCTGAGTCGGATTTCCACGGCTAGACACAACGCTGTAAAAACCTCATTAACACCTAAATTTAATTAATCTGTAAATATGGAACTATTTTAAAACGTAGGCTGAAGACAGGGAATTTAGGTTTTAAACCGTGGTGGTTTCGGGAATCTTAAAACGAAGCTATAAATGAACTGTCTGACTCGTTTATCAGACACTGTTAATTTAATTATTTCATAAAATAGGCAAATCTGTTCACGCTTAGACTGTGTTTAGCGTAATTAAAATCTTATGCCAAGATGAGGTCTTAATTTGTAGTAAGCATGATGATATGGCAAAACATAACTTGTCGATATTGTTAATTAAGAGCAAAAGTCAACTTTTTCTTCACCCCGGCCTGCTTTTAATAACGTTGATCAGAATGCCAGGCCATTTCGCTATCAACGGTGGATCCAGAAATTGGGAGATGCGGATCAACCACAGGTAGACTAATGAGAAAACCTTTAGAATAAGCTCGTCAGGTCATGAAAGGGATGAGTGTGTGGTCGTCTAGGTCGCCAAAATTGGTTTAAACATTATATATTTCGGCGGCTGAAACGAGGGGATGGGACACCATCTATCATGAGTCCAAGTGCAATTGCGTCGGAGTCCAGGCCACGCGAGACCAAGTCCGAGTCCTTGAGGTCCGAGTCCAAGTCCACCTTCTTCAAACCTGAGTCCTTTGGAACCCGAGTCCAATTATGAGTCTGACTTCAATATTAATATCCTTAAAAACAAATTAAAAACAAATTTCAGATAACCATGTATCATTTTTAAGTTATATATCACACATTTTTTTACTATAATGGTTAATTGCATTTATAGCCCTCGGAGCTGAGCAGAAAATATACATGAATTGTTTTATATTATGTGATTTTTTTTCTATTTGAATCTATATGGACTCGGTCTTATTTCTCGAATTCTTATCTCCGAGTCCGAGAACGAGTCGGAGTCGAGGACCCTTGAGACATTCCTGCCGTTGACCACAGCCCCCCCCCCCCCCCCCCCGGGTCTTCTACTGATGCTGGTTTAACTGACTAATGACTAATGAAATATGTCAGTCCCCCCCCCCCTATCTTCAGGTATTGTATCTTTATCAGCTTGCCATAATTAATTTTACATGTGTAAGTCAAAGAAACTTAATTGCACCATATATGTGTGTATCTAGATTGACTAAACAATATAGCAATTGAACAATCATTAGCTGTTTTCAGAAATGGATATTCATGGAAATATTTGATAATGTTTATTTTTCTGGTACAAATGAGAAATCCTTTTCCTGTAACTTCGGGGTTTGATGTTAATGTTGAACCTCTTTAGCTGACGTTTCGAAAACTCCTTTTTTGACCAGTGACACCTGATGGAGATTTGTTTTATCACAATGTTTACAAGGCCCGTTGACCACTGCTCCTGCGGGCCCTTGGTGTGCTCGGTCATACCATCGAGGAACCCCCGAAGGCGCACTCGTTTGTCAATGAAACACAGCCGTTGCGCATGGCCTTAACGTAAAGCCTGCAGAGCGCTCACCCTGGATGGGGGCCGACCGTGAAATATATCAAGGCCTCGACTTAATATTCAAACTCACAATCATCCACACACACAGACAAATATATACATATATATATATATGTGTTTATATTTATATATATAAAACGTTCATTATCTGTACATGCTTATTTCAAATATAATAAACTTAAGTACATTGTATAAGATTAAAAATATTATGTTTACAGTATATGTTAATTCTAAACCAGGCTTAAATATATAATATTTCAGAGTATACTCAGAAATAGAACAAAATTCTATAATTCTAATTATTAATATATATCATTTTCAATCTGTTAATACCATTCTCTGGAAAACGAGGGGCGGCTGATGACCAGTCACCCGGTTGTAGTGATTGGTAACACTGCCGCCTTAATGAATTGAAACATAGTCGAATTGACATATGGGTCTGCAGAGACGCAGTGAAATCTACAACGACTTACGCAAAAAAAAAAAGAATTATGAGCTCTCCCCTTTTCCCGTATGCCATCCTACATCAAAGTTTCGTGGAAATAAGTACCGTATTCTGCGTAATCCCGCTGGCACAAAAGCAACAGAAAAACATACACGGTTGAAAACATAACCTTCTCGGCGAAGTTAATGTTATCCTATAGACCCCCTCGATGTCTCGCTGAAGACTATTCCCCAAAACTTGTTAATAGAAAATCATAAATATTTAAAAGAAAAGATAACAAAGCATGCATAAACAAAAACAAATCCCTCTTCTGTGGCATTAACACATGAAAAACCCACAAACAAGTGCAAATTCCTTCTGTTTCGTTTTTTATTCTGTATTTCCATTGTTGCCAAACATAACCATTCTATACCCAATTGGAATGCATGCCAGGGATTAGCGGGGGATAATCTTGCAGCATATGACCTAATATGAATCAGATTGCACACCCGTACAGCGGAATCTTCATGCGGTTATATTGCTTTGCTGAACATAGCATTTCAGATCCGCAAGTCACTTTTTACCTGCGTGTTACCTTGGTGACAACATCTCTGATTTCCCATAGTTAATTAATACAAACGCGCAGAGCAAGTTGTGTAACGCGATGGATACAAGCGATATATTAACAATGCCTGGAAGCTGTCCCTTCGGAAATCATTAGAAAGTACTCGGAGACCGCGCATACCCCCGCCCTGAAATTCTTTATCATAAGATCTGGACTATTACCAGGTTCATTATATATTCTTCGCGTGTGGCACGTTAGCGCAAGAAATATAATAATCAAATGGGTCACGGATTACAAACTTTGCCGCATGTTTACAGAGAGATTCTTTCCAATAATATATATATATATATATATATATATATATATATATATATATATATATATATATATATATTAAATTCGTGTCTGTATAAACTTTTTTACGCAACATGAAAATGCAAAGCATATAATCGATTATAAAGGAATTAACCAATAATATAATCGATTGATCCACACAATACTGATAAGTGCCATTGTGTGTATTACTCTTGGCGAGTTATGCTTACGTGTATTATACATGGTATACCTTCGCAAGGAGGTTATGCTTTTACCTCCGTTCGTGTGTGTGTTTGTGCACAACATAGCTCAGTCTCATGAAATTTCCATTGCTTTGCGGGAATGGGATAAAGGAAAAATCAATTAGATTTTGCTGTGGATCCGGCACAAGATCCGGTTTCGGGGCCGTCATCAAGGTATATCCACTAATTAACAGTCATTTGTGCACGAATGAACAAGGGCATATGGGTATAAAAGGGAAGGCAAAACCGGTTTCCGGAGCATCCCACACTTAAGACCTCCCACATGGCGGAGGCTCGCATTCCTTAGAATGCAGATGCGTAGTTCTGTGTCAGTTCTTAGCGCTGTTAATTAGACCCATTGATTACCCGACAGTATGAAATATAATGCAACTCACATACAAACATAAATGCGTATTCAATATATAAACTCCAGATGATAAAATAACTAGCCTACAGAAGCACCATACCAAATCATATGCACAAAAACAAAAAGGTAACTAAAATAGTTTTCCATAGACATCAGGAGGTTGAACTTATTGTCTTACATAGAAGATTATAAAGACACCTTTCCAATAATTTTTTTTCGTCACACCACAAGTCAAAAATAACTGTTGATTCTCTATCTTACTAACTGCGCTGAAGGCGGTGCTGAATGAAACATTAACCGATGGTTAGCAGTGTGCTGGAAGCTGCGACGTTCTCATTACAGTCAATAAGTAATTCCCACTGACAAACAAACCAGCGAGGTTTCTAGCGGGAAAAGATCTAATGAAAACTTGGTTAGATTTTTGTGTTGATTTAGGAACGTCAACAAGAAATAATCACATATAGAGCTCCTTGTGCATGCAATACTGGAATATGGCCGAATAGAGACAGCCCCATAATTGCAGAGGCATAATTCTAGTTGTTCTACAAAATAAGAAGCTGCATTTTTAACTAATATAGGCGCTCTTATCCTTTAATGAATCAGGTCAGGTAAGATTAGATCAAAAGAATATTAATCTAGCGCACAGGTTCCCCCAAAGAAATTCACCAGGGTGTCTTAAAAACAGCTATAACAAAACGACTCAGTGCGCATTCTAAATGGACCGATAGGGCCTTGTTTAAGTCTTGATACCTGTCATCACGAAAATTGCACTGCGGTGGCCGTCCATACTCTCACAAGTATATCTTTGCACACAAACGATAACCTTAATGTTAGACAATATGAAAGCGGAATTAATACAAAAGTACAGATGTTGTTGTACAAACAAAAGCGTATATCAAATTTTTTTTATGGTGGCCACACATTTCCGCGCCTTTTCGGGATTAAACTGTCAATCATCTTACCATAGAAGACAGAAATTTTATAAATATGCAGGAAGATGAGTCTTCTAGTAGAGTCTTCTAGTAGAGTCGCACGTACCTTCAAACATGACGAATGTATTTATTTGATCCTCTTTTGAAATACGTTACAATTGAAGCATAACAACAGACGGAAGTTTTAAACAATATCCACCTGGAATAGCAACTATTATAGTCCGTTTCATCCCTTCATGTCCACCTGTTTTTTGCTTTTAAGAAACATAATTATTTGAAAATATGAGAAATCAGTCTACATTTTACTACATATCAGACCCACTTATGGCGGTCAAGGTCATTGGTCACATGCAAAAACAGTATCAACTGACAGCTTTTGATTGGATGATCTCATGTAAACAATCTAAAAAGTATAATCAGCTGAAACAAAGGTGGCTACTTATAGAGGGACACATCATATCTGCCAGATCATGGTGAAGAGCCTAAAATGTTGTGAAACATAAACAGGGGATTTATTATAAAATTCTTAATTGCCATATTAGGTTGTCACTTCCATATGTTGTTTTCTTGGAAATTATTGAAAAATATAAACTTTTAAGTAAATTATCTACAAAAAACAGGTGGACAACAGTTGGTGAAACGGACTATGGTATAATGAAAATGTATCTGCCATCACTTTTTCGCTATTATTATTACAAAAGTGGCCGTTATAACACCAGCTTTTACACCACTGCTCCTAAATAATGTTATGATTACGAAGTGTATATTTTGGATCTGTTGTTTTCATAATATTACTAAAAAGAGGGGGCACTTGATACTGTTAATAGTTTTACCATATACTTTTTCTAATTTATCTAATGTTACATAAAATTGATTTAACCTTTCCATAAGTTTTGTATATAGACATGTCAGTATTTTATCTATATCGCAAATCCGAGAATGTTACATGATCTATAATCCTGACATCAATCTGTAAATGAAATTATAGTGTTTTATACTATTCAAATTTCATGTCACTTATTTGAGTGTTATCTGAACAAGACAACTTTCATGTCATTTTAGCTGCCGTTCCTGTTTCTAATATTGTCACCACAATTTCAAAAGCTGCTGCTGGGTCTTCTGTCGGGTTTACAACTTTATTATAACAACTTTTTTATTAACAACTGCAGCCGTAGGTATGTGGATTTATTGATTTATGCTCTCTCTGTAGACAGGAAAGGAACATAAGCCATCAATAACACACGTATTTGTCCAACGTTAAACCGGTGTCATGGCCGAGGTGAAAGGAAAAATAACAATATGTAAACATGAGGTCTATATGACATACCTTCAAGGCAACGTCCCATATGCGGCATCGTGTATCATCGTAACGTTATGTCGTAAATACGTAACTATTTCAGCCACACGGCTCGTTCCGAAATGCATGCATACCCAAGTTGTTATGGACTGAATAACAAGACATTAGCTGTACAGGCGTCAAATATTCGTGGCACGAGTCCATGGTTTAATGGTAGGGGATAGGGGTTTTTATATGAGGAGAGACCAGCCTACGGGTCACAATTATGGAGAGGATACCAGACTGCCTGGGGCAAGGCAACAGCAGCTGAAATAACACATCGCGAATTGGGAGTGTTGACTGTTAGCTTCTGGCAATACTTGACGAACGTCAGTATGGTGATTATCGGCAGTCATCAAGAAGGTGGTAATAACAGTATAATGATTAAGCTGTAGTTGATGTAGTTGTGGGCATATTTTCTAGATTCGAAATAATATATTATATATGAATAAAAAGAAATATTTAAAAAGATTTTGTTTTTAACTTCTATAAGATAACCTGAATGTTTGGACATACTTTTTCTCTTTATTTTTCTGTGCTGTGTCTGGTTTAGTTACCCTTTGCTCCATGTGTATGTTTTCTATTATATATATATATATATATATATATATATATATATATATATATATATATATATATATATATATATTATAGGTTTTTCTCGTTCTCCCTTCAAATTTCCAGGTACCAATACCAAGGGAGGTAATATCAATGCATTGTTGATACATTTAACCGGTTCCTAAATGGGTATAAAGAAAAATGTATATGTGTAAGTATTTACAATCCAGAATTCCCATTAACCTTAACTTTTTTTTCTGTAACGGTTAATTTACAAGCTTAATGCACCGTGCTTTAAGCCCGCTAGCCGTGTAACTGGAACGAGGCCGTGTTGCGGCCCTATAACACCCAGTGTTTATGCTATTACAGTAAGCGAAGGTGTGTTATGAATGTAGGAAAGGGCAATTTCCTATACATAATATAAATATGATACAAGCGAATCGTATGTCATGGGGCGTTTGATAGACTTTTTGGTAAAGTGTGAAAGAACTGGTACGAAAACCACGATGAGCTAGGTCCACCTAAATATAACAGTCTGGAAAAAATATTGAAAGACTGTTGCTGTTATATCGTAAAAATTTGCTTAAGTACTTTTCTTTGTGAATTATTTTGACGCTGTTTAACAAATTTAATATATTCAATTTCCTCTAGTATATGAAACCTTAGCTTTTTTCAAAACGGTTGGAATCTAAGTTTTTAACATTACATTGGAAATTTCGTAAATATATCGTGTTCAGGATATTCCGTTTTCACCCTTGCCCTTATAAACATGTTCCAAAACACATTTTATGTTTGATTAATATTGAAAGGAAAACCTGTTATAGATAATATTAAAACGGGATTTTTTATATACGTGTAAATTTTAAAATAATCATCTGTAAAATTATATTTTTAAGGAAAAAATTCAATCCAAAGTTTTTCCTACGCTCGATGTCAAGAGATTTTTTTTATCTACAGCTGGTATGCTAGAGCATATTTATACACACTCTGACGAGAGACCTGAGAGCTTAATAAAACCGTGTGTTTATGTAGTTGTTTTTCTAAGTTGCATTCTTGTTTTCACTTAATAATGAACACATATTAATCTTTGGGGAAACGTCGATAGTATGGTAATTGTTGTGGACAGGATATATCTGATGTTATGAAGAATAGCATCTACTTTTAGGTATAACGGTAGTTATTTTAGTGGTTTCAGCGTCCCATCAAGGAAGTATAAGATATCTCTTTTATCAGTCATTTGAAGTAATTGTTCAGAATTGTGCAGGGTAAATTAATGAACCTTAGCATAGGAATCATAGCAGCTAGTGTGAAACTATAAGGTTAATGTCTCAGGCAAGCATTTCATATTTACAAAATGTTCAATTTTGTAAGACGTTCATATCCAAAGTACGCGTATACTAAGCCTGCTCCTGTGGCTCATGGGTAGAGCACAGGACTCAAAGCCGGGAGATCGTGAGCTTGAATCTCAGCCGAGGCGGTGAGATTTTTCATGACGGCCCCAACCAAGGATGAGCGCTCTGCAGGCTTAATGAAAAGGCCGTGCCCAACGGCCCTGTTCCACTTAAACTCAGATAACGACCGGTATAGTTTATTTAAATGACCAGGGACTTGATGAAATTATTGATTTCGTCATCGAGTTTTTATCAGTACAGTTCTCGATGTTAAATGTTATGCCACACTGACATCTCGAGAGCTGGTTTATGAGGTCAGAGTGGAAAATGGCCGCTAGTACGGAACGGTGAATGTTTGTATACGACCTTCCTATACTTTGGAACTAATGGTTTTTCCCTCACTTTAAACTCTCTTGTGTATCATTAGTGTTGACGCCACCAACAGCAAGGCCGTATGTGTCAACAATGACAATAATACCATATCCTCCCTTGTTGAATCGTTTGTAGCTCCACAGGGCTCTTAAATGCATCCCCCGAGTCACATTTAAGGAGATGGTTCTCCTAAAGTAAACAAGTATGACCGCTTGCTGAGAGATGCTATTGACGCCTGTCTTGGGCGGCAAGGCGTCATTTACAGCTAAACATTGAGCCTTGGATACATCCGCCCGGAACCTGTTCGTGACACCATGTAAACACTCCCATGTTTACCCTGGATGCACCATTAGCTTGACGTCCATTTCCTTACATAATACTGTTAGTACATGCTGGTTAAGACATTATAATAATAATAATAATAATAATAATAATAATAATTAATAATTTTAATAATACAAGTAAGAATTATTTAAATTTTGTAAAGCGTGAAATCCATAAAATAAATAGATGTAACTTTCCTAGATACATAAATACACATAATTCAGTACTATACTATGACGTGACATAAAACCCGTAAAATTAACAGATATATTGATACGTATTTATATTTTTATATTTATTTCAACAAAATGTCTTCATCTATATCCACACTAAATTTATAAAAATAACTGCTTTGAAATGGAATTAAATATGTTTTGCTGCTAGCGACGAGTGTTTTCCATATGTGGTTTATGGTATGATTATATAGACAGTAAACTTACACAGTTCATGACTATCTATATTTATATATTTATGGACTAATTGATGCAGTTATATATTTATGGACTCACATTAAATATATCAATATATTTATGGACACACATAACTTTCCAGATCGCACATAAGTATACCTTTTTCCATTTAGCATTGGTTAGGACATTCAAAAGCAGTTATATATTAAGCAAAATTTTTATTTAATTTGATAAAGCTTGTTAGCTAAGAGACACGGGCTCTTAATCTACATTTCAGTGACAGAACCAGTATGCAACGTGCTGTAAAATTTTGAAATGCCGTGCTAGTCTGTTACTTACAAAAGTAATGTAAATTATTGACAACTTTTGAAAAAGACTAGCTGTGTGTAGGTTCTTGTACACAAGCTTTCGGTGGTCGTCCCCCTTCCTCAGGTCTAAAAATGTAACGTGCTGGTGCCCATTTCGTGGTTACATATATGATTAACCATCAAATAGAGTTTGTCAGGCCTGGTTTCTGTCGTGTGTACAGGAATTCCCCAATGTCTCATATGCACAGTCTGAACGACGACCCTGTTACTAATAACAGGCTTCTTGTAATATATGCTGCCGTATAATCTCTTTCAAAAACCTTTCAGTAAAAATAATTGAATATTCTTTTAAATTCAAATATGACCCCATAAAATGTACATAAATATAAACCAGGTACATTGTTCTTTCTGACAATTGACGTAATTATGAAGTTTATATCATTAGTATATTATATTTAAAAATAATAATAACAGAATCGATTAAGAACAATCTGCGCTTAAGTAAGCATAGAGATATGTATAAAAGAAGCAAACAGTAAACATGAACACGGAGAAAATAATTTGGACTAAACTGAAGTCAGTATCTCACTGGGCTGCGACAGCTTTGCGACAATTTGCTAATGCATTCGCGAGAGAGTCTGAAAATTGTCTTAGAACTTTCGCGGCGGTTCTCAATTTCTTCGCGTGATTCGCAAAGTGTCGCAAAATTGTCGCACAAATTTTGAACATGTTCGAAAAATTCGCAAAACAAAACTTCTCTCAAAATAGTCGCAGAGGCGTCGCTGGTGTCTCAAACCCGTCTCAAATATGTATCGAACTATTTTAAAGTCAGTTTTCGCGAGTCAGGAAGTACGAGAACTGCGAGAGAACTTAGAGAGGGGTTTACGACATGTGCTGGGTATCGTTTTAAATTTCCGTATTGCAAGATATTGCGATATGTGGTAACGTATTGTGATATTTTCTTTGCATCAATTTACAGGAAATAGGGGTATTCTAGGACGTTCTAGAGCAATAATAATGTTTACGTGACACTTTATACACGTATCTCACTATCAAAAGATGTGAGGAGAGGATATTACTTAATAGTTAACAGTTGTTATATTCATGTTCGGCACTCCTAAGTACCATAATTCATCGAGCAGATCTGCATATGATCATATGGTCTATTAAAAAATGTACATTTCCAAGCAAATGACCTAAGTCCTGTCTATAGATATTGTAGCGGCTTTCACTTTGAGGCTTTAACTAATACAAACTAATTTAAATATCTAAATTAGTAACAGAAACATTATTTTACTACAATAAATCACTTTCGTTCACATTTGACAAAATACCGGAAAATATGAATATTTTTAAAAGATATCGCAATACGCAATATATCACCGTAACGATAATATCACACACCCCTATTTGACCCAATTTATAACAACATGCTTATAAGTTGTTTGGATTTCGCATTGAAACTTAAAACGGTTTTGTTAGGCAGGACATATATAAACGTTTTCTAATGGCGCTCATAAGTGTAAACTTGCATGTTTATATAACCTTATTTATTACTAATAGCTGTTATAACTAATCAAGGCACTCTCCATGGCTCCGATGATTGCGATCGGAATAGTCCAGCTGTTAAGAGAAGAATTGTACAAAAAGTGAAAGAAGCATGAAACTTGGCATAATAGTTGTCCATACCATACTCAATATTTTCAGATAAAGGGGCCAAGCCGAATTCACCCCATGTTGGTCAAAATCCAAGATGGCGGCCAATATGGCCGCCGGATTATAAAATATCATTACATTCAGATATATTTGTCCTATAATGCTTTCCGAATGCACTATTCCTATGTTTCGGGGTCGATAAATTCATTCATTAGGGTTTAAAGTCTGTTAAATGACTATGTGTATGAATCCTGTTTTTTTTTTATTAAAATTGTCCAAAATTTGCTTTCGTTTACTAGCACAAACATTATTTGTTTGGTTTTGCACAGTAGTCGCATACATTGTGATTGTATTCAAATGAAAGTGTCCTTTGATGGCTTAGGTTTGTCTGCTTTGTCATGCATTTTGACGCTCGAATTGCAGAACAGTTTTTATTGCAATATTCCTTTAAATATTCCTTAATTTGCATACTTACAAATGTAACTGCTTTGAAGAGGTGAATGTTGCAAAAAACTTCTGTCAAAATCTGCAAAAAAAATTAGGATTGAACTTGATATGTCCGTAAACACTAATCATTAGAATGTTTTTAACCTACATACATATAATTAGATTTTACGATCAACTTTCATGTAAACCTCTGTTAGTGCAATTGGGAAATATCAAATACATAAATCCAACCGTGCTGACATTTATATATATATATATATATATATATATATATATATATATGTATATATATATATATATATATATATATATATTTGTTACAGGTGCTGTGTTGTGACACCCTTGCCGGGCCGTTTTTTACATTCTATGTTTAATCCGTACTGGTTGAACTCTTGGTGTCATGTTATCCTTGGGCTTTCACGCCTGGTCGTGGGTCACGTGATGACTCTGGTATGTGCCATACTATGTGGAGATACACGTGGCGAAGTTTTTGCTGGATGGTGCCTGTGACGCGACCTTACCGTGTATGGTGTATTATTCTTCGAATGTTCTAGAGGTGAAAAATTCTTGGCTTAGGGTGAAGAGTATATAAAGGGGCTGTGTTTTGGAGCCGGGGGGCAGAGAGCAGAGAAGATTCTAGCGGACGCAGAAGCGTGTGTGTCGGTTTATGGGACCTTATCCGACGTGTGCGGCAATTATAGATTTTATTCAGACTCTTTTGAACTTCAGTTTACTTTCTGGATTGTTTCAAGAGCTTTACACTGGACTGTCATTCTCCGTGAGTATACATTTAAAGAACTTATCGTTGTGACGGTGTTGGTATCCAGTTATTGTGCACATTGATTTTTTTTCTGTGTGATTGTATTAACTTGTTGTTATACCGCTGTTATATACTGTATAATTGTATTGATTAAGTGTATTGTAATGTTGGGGTTGTTTTAAGAATAAATTATAGTTATTTGTTAACAAAAAACACTGACTTCTTTATTCATTCCCCTAGACATTTCACGCTGCCTAGTGTTACAGAATCTGATTTTTTTTATCTCCGTTAAAGAATTTGTGTTCATCACGCATACGTGATCTGTTGATATTAGATTCCGTAACAATATATATCTATATATATATATATATATTAATTTTACGTATTTGAGCCCTATGTCTGTTTTTTATGTAATGTAATGGAAAATCGAGTGGTAAAACGCTTAATCATCATCATTCCTATGTGTTGGTTGTAATGGCCCGTCCAAAGTGGGTGAATTCCTCCTTGTCCTTCGCTTTCCTCCTGATACAGACCATACGAAGAAGCTGACACCTGTCAGCTGTATATATTCTACCTACTGAAGTTGTGTGTGCTAAAAGTTCCTTTTTCATATGCACACCCTACGGTTAAACTTGATATTTTTTAATACTGCACCTTAAAATGAACGTGTCATTTGCTGGGGCAGGTTGTTTTTCATATTAATATTTCATTTCTGATTTCATCTGTTTGATATCCCATTATTCGCATGCTAACGAATATATTAACTGCTTTGCAGAAATGAGAGATGAAAGAAATTTAGGTATCCTGTAGAACTTTTTTTATAATTCTACAAACATGATATTAAATTTTACCATCAACTTAACATTCAAATCTTTATTAGAGCAATTAAGAAATGGAAAAAAGTTCACCTGAAATTGAATTTAAATGTACTAGTTACATTTATTTAAACATCATGTCTGTTTCAAAGGAATGACTTTTATTTATAATTTAATTAGACTACATGTGTGCGTGACAATTAAGATACGCGCTTATATAGATGGTCACACCTGTTTGCTGTATAGATTCTAAGCTTCCTTAGCCATGAACTGATGGCTTTCAGACTGTATGTTGGCATTAAAACAGAATCAACACATATTTAGTGGTGCGCAACATGTTGCTATATGCTGCCTTTGTAATATGGCGATAAATGCATGAAATATCCAATACTCATGTAGATAGCTTTTGCAGATTATTAATTTTGTGATATGGTGATGCAGACTTAAGACTGTATGCTCGTATGAAAGAACCAACACGTGTCAGTAAAATATCACGTCCCTTGTTGTGATGCTTTCTTTGTGATATAGAACTAGTTCCTTGCCAACGATTTGCCATTGAAATTCACTTTGCATATTGTGTTTATGTCAACAAAATACTTTTATTTGCTGACATTATGCACATTTGTAGATTCATGTTGTACCTGCATGTATTGTTAGAAATATTCACTACATGTATGAGTCGGTGCTGCCAGGTTCAAGCTAGCTGATCTTTCATGGATGGATGCTCAGAAAATGGAAAAGCAAGGCGGAAAATATAGAGAGTCGAATTCACAAAACAAGTTTAAAAAATATAATGCACCCTCAGGTTCCAGACATGCATTTTATCTTAAACTTGATTACCTCAAAATTCAGTAAAATGTTTGGTTTGAGTTGGTATCGACTTGTTTGGTGATTGTAACTTTTTTGTGCTTTCAGCTTCTGAGATCTGGCACCTGAGTACAGTTACACCTTGTCAGTTTTATGTCCAATTGCAGAATGCTAGGGAAACTTGTATTTCATACCATTTGTTTCATTAAGTGAACCTACATTTTTGGGAATACACTTCTTCTGAATATTATTACTGAACTGAGCAGTTTGTTGCAGCATTATTTGTAATATTGCCAGCAATTTTTAATAACCTGTGCCTGAATATTTTATTTTAGATTTGGCAGGACAAGAGCGTTTTTTTCTGGTAAAACACACAATTCAAAATCACTATCGGCTCTTTTTATCTTATTTGCAAGGTTCAGTTCGATCTACAATTTTGCATCTTGTGCACTTAAAGATACAATATGTACTGAGTCTTCATGCAAGCAAAGAGTCTGGAAGCTGGCAAAAGAACCATAAACACATAAACAAAAAAATTCTTTAACATAGATTGTACAACTGGTTATAAAAACAACTTAAAGGCACTTTCCTTGGGTCGGAAAGCAAAGTAGTGGAATCAGAGGACACGAACCCTGTACGGACCTTTACCAATCGACTGTCCCTTTCATTACATTGAAAGAGACAGTGTTTAAATACTCTAAATTAATAAATGTATTAAATTTCAGCAGGGTAATCAACAAATACGTTTTACTGTTATATGTGCAATTTTAGTACAATTTCAATACCTACAAAATCAGACCTAAAACCCTTATAAAATGAATTTCTCGACCCAAATAACATAAAAACAGTGCACTTGCAATGCATTCTAGGACAAATGTAACCGGCTGTATTGGTATTTTATATTTCGGTGGCCATCTTGGGCCATCTTGGATTTTTACCAAGACATGGTGAATTCAGCTCGGCTCCATAAATAAACATATGGAGTATGGTTTTGAAAATTATTAAGCCAAGTTTCATTCTTCTTTCATCTTTTGCACAATTCTTTCAATATGCAGCTTCACCGCTGGACTAATGGGAATATTACCAAAATCTTGATAAAAACCGAGCTAATGAGTATCTGAAGAGGTTTGAAACCCCAAAAATTAAATTTCTCAGCCCAGAGAACGGGATATTAGAGTATGTGCAATGTTTTCTGGGGACATTATAACTCAAATTATTGACATTTTATAATCCGGCGGCCATCTTGGCCGCCATCTTGGATTTTGGGCAGGATAATTTTTTATTTGCTTGGCCCTATATCTGAAATTCATCAATAAGCTCCAAAGAATACTTTTGCCAACTTTTGTGCTTCTTTCATTTTTTTGCACAATTTCTCCAAATATGGGAGCTAAACCGCTGGACTAGTCTGTATGGGTAGATCAAACCGGAGAGCCCGGAGAAAACCACCGGAATTGGACGGGCAACTAGAATCCCACTCTCATAGCTACACCGGGGATCGAACCCGGGTCGCCAGCGCAGAGAGAGCAGAGCGTTTTACCCTTCGACTGTCCTGGTTTAATCTAGTCTAATGCATTGTTCTAGTTATTTTAGGCTCGTGTGACTTATTGACAATGGCCAAATGTCTTTCTCATGTCACCGATCTTTGTCATTTAAAAATCGCAATGAAACCTTTATAAAGGGAGGGCATACCACACAACTGCACGACTCATATTATTTTTATGTATAGAATAATATTAAATGTACACGAACAAACCCTATCGCATCATGTTTACCAAATGACTTCTAAATGAGTTTTACAAAATGTCATCTGAAAGCCATGTAACTGCGAGTAAAGAGTATGCCATTGTGATTATGCTAACGTTGGTTATTTTGGTTAACAAACTTATCCCTTGCGCGTCTTAGGTTATTTTCACCTTAGTAAAATGATCATTGTGATAGTTTTATAAAACAACATACTTATTGGTCATGACGCTCAGCTGACTAGCATGAAACTTAGGCCAAATGTTCACAAATGCTATTCAAATTTTTATTAAATCGACTGTTAATTTTGATAAAAATTTGCAGGTGGACTTAAATGCTTGTCGTTTCAAGCATATTATATTAGCGTACAGGGCAAAATATGTGGTTGCTGAGACAATGCGATGAACTGAATTATGTATGTCAGTTTCACGCTATTTTTGCAGGTTGATAGCGAAACCAAAAGAATATTTTTTTTTTTGCATATTTGTCACATGATCAATTTGTTAATAAAATTTGGTGTTGGCATCTACAGCCGTTTTTGATCAATCTGTTTTTTTTTCTGCTGTCCAGAACCTTAAGCTCTCATGCTAAAACAGTGGTCATGTCTCGTAACTCGGAGAATATACGTAAAAATATATTCATTTATTTGCATTTTGATAGTCACAAAGGAATAATCAGGCACCTAATTTCAATTTCATAAACCATCACCAACTGTTTGTTCAGCACGTTAATTGGGACAATCTTTCACAAAATCCTGTTTTTCCCTCGTGCAATATAGGTGAATGTGACATTATTTATGATTTCTTGGGAAATTTTACCAGCATCTCCCACGATATCAAGTTAGAAGTTTCTTAACCCAAGGTTTTACGTGTTGATTATTTTTAACTGACGGACAGGCGGCAGCCAGATGGCTGACGGACAAAGTATGATCGACATGGCACAGATGATTTACAGTTAGCTGAGCTAAATGTTTTTTTAATGTGTTGCAACTCATATACGATGTGTACAGCTGGAAGTCCCTGGTCGGAGAATTATATATATATATATATATATATATATATATATATATATATATATATATATATATATATATATATTTTTTTTTTACATAGATTGTACAAACAGTTAATATAACTAATCATGATATTCTCTATGGCTCTCTATAAGCTGGAGACACGTTTCGTGCATTAGATTGAAACGCCTGTTTGTCCAATTATTGAAACACGTAACAACATTCTCTTCACTGTAAAATGTGTTCAAATATCTGTAAAAATTTTTAAAATTCAACTTAAACATGTTTAACTATTACACGCGTTTCAAAACTTTTTTCTGCCAAACGATATTGTTATTTGAAACGCCATTATTTTCATATGTTAGGTATTGAAACATGTTTGCCATCAAAACACCTCTAAACACGTTTTAAATACTTATATAAATCTGTTTCAACTTGAAACTTCTTTATATCTTGAAACGCCTTTTTGTCCCATTTTTGAAACACGTTTTCAATGGTAAAACATGTTTTACCATTATACTAGTTATTTGTATTCAGTTTAAACTGAACACAATGAGAAACATTACTTGTTCAAATTTGGTTTAATTTCTTCTTGAATTTTCTAGATCTTGTTCTTGGAGTGTACTACATGGTGGATGACACATAAGAAATACTTCGAAGTTACGAAGTTATGATTTATGAAATCTGAAACTTTGAATATCAGTTTAAAACATTATTAAAACAAAATACATTTTTAACTCTATAGCATCTTTTACTTCACCTGCAACACCACACTCGCTTAGATTAGAAATAAAAACTATAAGGTAGTAACACTGATTAAACCCCTATATTTTAATTCAATTCAAAAGTGGTTTATATTCATACAAGACCCTAAATGGTACACATTACTTTAAAACAGGTACAGTAACCTCTTATGGTATACATTTCTTTGAAATTTTCTTTCATTTTCACATGATTTTGAAACATTAAAAAAATAAATTTTTTAAGGTACACTCTTTTAAGCCCCTAGTAACTGTGATTCACATTTTCATAAACTAATATTACACTGCATGACAATATCTTTAAGTGTTTTTTTTTTTTTCTCTATCCTGATTCTATCTACATAGAAACTGAAATTTGAAGTTTTTGTTCAATAGAATGATAAAAAAATGGATTACTGTTACTTAGGGCTTAAAATGGTGTACCTTTAAATATATATATATATATATATATATATATATATATATATTTATTTAATTATGTATGTATAATATTTACTGAGGTTCTATCATTCACTGAGCCTGTAACTTCAATTCATGTTAAACTGAAAATCCAAAGTAAAATTAAAAAAAAAAAAACAATACAGCATTTTCAAATCTTCGCCATACTCTGCTTTTTCTTTTAATAGATGAAAAACTTCAACAGTTAATCACTGCTTTCATTTATCTCTCAGCAAGTCATATTTAAATATATAATGTATGCCAAAAAAGGGAATTAAAGTAAAGCCCCCTAAGGTGTATGGAATGAGCATCTTTGGCCCTTCTTTGAAAACAGAGGCACGGGAGGGTTCTATGATCAAACCCTACTAGATCATGATAAATTTAAACAGCTTCATAATACCTGAAAAGTTTATTTTGGAAGGAGCTTATATATATATATATTAATTATAACACGTGAGAATTTCAATCTTTTCATCTTATAATGTAAACCAATGACATCAAACAAAAATATACCTTTATACAGAAATGAGCAGGTCTGTAGGAACATATTTTTAACACGGTACAGTAAATTGGAAGAGACTGCCAGTCTGCTTTGTTACACGAAATGGGTTAAAAATCATAATTGCATGAAAAATTATAATTACTATACCACTGTTCTGTTTACGGCTTGAGAAAAAAATTTTGCCATCCAGGATTTAGTTTTGAGTTGTCTTTTCTATATATTGAGTGAAATAAACATTTTAAATAATTCCTTTTATTGGAATTTCGAATTGATGGGTAATGTCATGTTAAACACAGAGAAGATTTGTACAATTCCTATGGCATCAAAGGAATGCAAATTCCCCTTAAAAGGATGTTTCATGAGGCTATTAAGGTAAATCAATTAAACTATAATGCAAACTATAAATTATTTACAATTATTCAATACAAATCAATAGTGCAGACTACAAACATATTTCTGTGTATATAATATTGGTAAAACGTATTCTAATAAATATTCTGAATAATATGTTTATCTTATTTTTGCACAATGTAAAGCACTTGTAAGTACAGGCCCCATGTACATCATGTACATGTATTTGTAAATTAAATTTATAAATTAGCCTACTTGTACTGAGGTAGAAATTCCTCGTACTTGACTCAAGCCTGAAAAGAGGGAAATGCTTAATTTTTTTTCACAAATCCATAAGTGAAATTCCTCTCTTCTGGATATTGTGGATATCAGGAAGGGTACAATTCCTTCGGTGTAACAGTGAACCCAACCTTCCGTTGCCCCTGGGTCCAGTACTTATGAGTGCCTCCTTTGCAAGTAAAATCCTATTATGACGTCATCAAAGTTCTCTCACAGTCCGCCATGTCCATTTGATGGGGTAATGAAAATGTCGCCAAGGCTTTCTTATCAAATCATGTTTTAACTTGTTTGCAGGAAAACCAAATTATGTGAATCAATGTTTTCACATCAATTATATATGCATTTTCCTCTTTCTGCCCCTGGTGCAAAAATATTGGGCTTATTTGCCTTACCAAACAATCAAGGACAAAAAAACCAGGTGTACAGGGGCAGTGAAAGAGACTTAAACTGTATGTACCACGTGCAATTTAAAATCTGTAGGTCAAACAGTATCCAAACGCGCCGGCAAGTAGACGGACTGACGACGGACGCAGAGTCATCACTAGAGCTCAGTTGAAATATACTAAGCAGCTGAAAACAATGATATACATGTATTTGTTTCAAATGTTTGCCATGCAAGTATTCGTCACTTCGTGCATTATCAGTCAATTCAATGTTTATGACTGAGTGATAATAGATGTGGTTGGAGTGAACAGCGGTTATTCACCTTTCAGTCTGTATGCAGCTTCTTCCACTATGAATATGCAACGACTACATCAACTGACCATTCCTTATTTCCCTCAATATCCAATCACAGGTAGTTTTTCACTGTAGCTTGTCCTTCAATCCGTTCAGTTAACCGCGCTTTTCCGTCATCAAGTGTCCGATAAACACCGAATAAGCCAACCCGTTCGATTTGATTATGATAGAAACATGTTTAAAACGTGTGTCAAACATGTTGAAACATCTCACGAAAAAAAAAATTAGAGTGCCGTACTACATGTTTTAAACATGTCTCTTTCTAAAACACATTATAAAGTGAGACATGTCGAATCTACTTTGAAACGGCAACTAACCCCCACTTTTTGCAATGTGGTGGCGTCCGGTACTCTGCATGAAGGGGTGGAGGAACCCGGAGAAAATCACTTTCATTGGCCGGGCAACTACACCCCACTGTCGTATAGTCACTCCGGGGATCGAACCTTGGCCGTTTTACCCCTCGATCTTCCGATGATACAATTACAGTCGCAGTAGATAGGGTTCCTTTACGTAGGGGAGGGTGTAAACAATGAGGAGATTTTGCTTCGGTGAGAGAATCTCGCAATCAAACTTGATTGTGAAATTCTGCATTCTAATGCTTTAAAATATATTAATGGCAAATTGTTGCGTCAGAACATCTATAACATAATTGTGTTCCAATGGATGTTACTGTTTAATTTGCTTTTAATTCCATTAAATATAAAACCTTTCCTTTTCATGCCCATGTTGGACATATCAAACCAAACGTAAATGCAACCTGCAAAAAAAAAAAAAATCCAAAAAGTACTGATATAACCTACTAAAAGTGGAATACCGTCATTTTTGTTACTAAAATTAACTGATAATTGTACCCGGGGAATAAAGTGAAAAAAAAGGATGGACATTGTATCAATTTGGTGATTACAATATTTATTTGATCTAAATGTCTTGTGATTTAATATCAAAGTTAATGAAGGCTAGTTTTATCCGGATAGTTTTATTTGGGGTTTGATAACTCCTGTGACACTTCAAAAGATGGTTGCTTCTTCATCGATAATAGCTACTTGACGTAAATGACTTAAAAAGATTTATTAAGGGAACTGAACATCATTTTCACATGAATACTGACAGTGATATAACACTAATTGCAATCAGGAACCATGTAAAGGGATTACGAGAAAAACATCTAACCAAATTCATTAATTTCATTACACCCCTTAATCACTCCAATGTGATAATTTTTTAATTAAATTCATGTGTACCGTTTCATTACGACTGGTGCCCGGTCACCCATATTGTATTCATCTAATCTTAATTGCCTAAATGTTTATGATAATGAGGTGGTCTCTCCTAAGTGGAAAAATATACATATAAATGCCCTTTTATATTGTTCTATTTTGTTTTATAATTTAAAGGTGCTCATTCACCTACTTTTTAAAAAAAGAATTTATGTTATTTCTGGCTTCCTCTATGTATATTGTTACGGAACTTAATATAAACAGATAACGTATGCGTGATGAACACACATTTTGTAACGGAGATAAAAAAAATCAGATTCTGTAACACTAGGCAGCGGGAAATGTTTAGGGGAATGAATAAGGAAGTCAGTGGTTTTTTGTTAACAAATAACTATAATTTATTCTTAAAACAACCCTAACATTACAATACACTAAATCAATACAATTATACAGTAAAACAGCGGTATAACAACAAATCAATACAATCACATAGAAAAATAATGTGCGCAGTACCTGGATACCAACACCGTCACAACGATAAATTCTTTAAATGTATACTCTCGGAGAATGACAGTCCAGTGTAAAGCTGTTGTAACAATCCAGAAAGTAAACTGATGTCCAAATGCATAAAATCCAGGAGAAAGTCTTAGAACATCTGTAATTGCCATATTCTTCGGATAAGGTCCTAGAAACTGACACGCGCTTCTGCGTCCGCTGGAATCTGCTCTGCTGCTCTCTCTCTGCCGTTCTAAAACACAGCCCCTTATATACCTTCACACCTCAAGCCGAGAATTTTCCACTTCTCGAACAGTCTTAAGGGTCTTGCACAACACAGTCGCGTTTTAGAAATTCTCTAGAAAAACAGCGCTGTGTATCTCCACATTACAGGCTCATCACCTGACCTCGGCCAAGCCGAGCACAAGCACACGGTCACAAGCAGATATCAGTACTATCGGAAATTATCAACAATTTGCATGGAAAGCTTTGTGTGTGTCTGTGTGTTAGGGAGGGGGTCTTAGTACCATGCGGCATCCTCCTGACTACGCCAGTGGGCAATTAGAAACAAGTACGGATGCGGAAGTCGCCTTACGTTGAAATCGTAAACGGAGTACTTCACAAGAAAATAACAACTTTTAGACACAGGTACACTATCCGTTTCAAGGTGTTAATTTATAAAATACTTACAAACCAGTATTACCTTTATCTAAGTGATTAAGAAAAACAGGTTTAACCGGATTTAATATAGTTTCCAAATATGAATTATTAATTCCATAATACACACGGCTTTCAACTATTCATGAACATTGTCTGTTTAATGCAAAGTATTTGCTGTTTGCTCATAATTATATATGCAATGTCAGAAATTATTGGGCCTATGTCTCCTTATGTCGAGCTACCTTTGATCAATGGCATCAAATGTATATTTCTTTCTAACATATCATAATGTTTTGAAGTATGTTTCTATTTGTATTATGCCTGGTAAATTAAGTTCAAGGAATGATTGATAAGAGAAACGTAGAATCAAAACCATCTGGTAATACGTCACAAATTCATGACATTTCTCATCTGCGGCGACAATGACGCCCGTTACCATCATATAACGTTCATATGACAGACACTATAATAAATGAAGGCATGGCTGGTAGTCTATAAAGTAAACTTCTTGATTCTGTGAAGAGCCCACTCTTTTACAGACCAAGTTACCCCCTCCTGAAATACGACGGAGAGCCAGCCACGATGGTTGCCAGGTCTATTTGTTGTTCACGCCAAGCGGGCTGCTTGTACTTAATTATCACAGTTGTTGTTTAGCAATCCTACAGCTTACTAAGATGTCAAACAACTCGGCTGAGTGCAGCTTCAAACGTAATTAGACCCGGTTAATAACGTATTGTTGACACCTTGCGTTCACAGTACTCAGTCGCCCGTACCATATACGCGGTCAACCAGAGCTTGTTTGGAGGGGTGTGGGGAGAGGGGAAGGGTTCCGGGGGGTGGGGAGGGGGGGGGGGGGTTGGGGGGTAGGTTGCTCTACAAACCTATCTTTTATATAACCCTTTAAATATTGTTATAATTTGATTCAAAATGAACCACCAAATCTTTATATGCGCGACAATTCAAATTGGGCTGTTGCTGTAAAATGAAAAAGCGCGAATATTCAGACAGGACAAATAAACCACTTCCACAGTATCTGCAGAGTATAACCGAATGTTTTCTGTATATGTATTATTAAGGCCACTCGGAAATTCTACACACGAGTGTATTTTCATAATTTATGGCGCCATGGATTGCATGGAACTGTAGATTCGTCAGGTGGTCATAAATTATATGATATATCTATAATTTAAAGTCCTCCCATTGCATTGGAAGACTGAATTATTTATACAAATTATGTTGTCCGTAGAATTTCTTATATTGTTTGTGCATTTGTAGAATTTAATTTAATATAAGATAATTAAATCTTTATAGCATAAATGTAAACTCATCATTAAATGTTAATTTCCCTTCTTTTCATGGTTTAGTGTGTGAAGAATTTTGAAATGGGAAGGTCAATATTCACGGCTTAACCTCAATAAACCGCATATATGTTTGAATGATAAAGTAGGATTTAGATTAGCTGGTTTCCGCAAGGGATTTTTTTTCTAAAAAATTGAAATTTAACCTACAAGATTTTCAGTGGTGCCCACTGTATGTAAGCCAGTCGTTTTTCATTCAAACAAGACAGACGTACACACAGATGGCGATGCATCCGGCTTATCTAAGAAATTGATTAAATCCTTCCTTGACTCAATTGCTCCACAAAATGAAGTAAAACTCTTTGAATATAAACGAGCAACAAAACAGAAAACAGGCAAAAAAATAAAGACAAAAAGACAGACACACCAGCAAGACAGGCATGAATTAAATGTCACTGTTATCAGATATTTTGAAGAGACGACCCATCTGACCAAAATGTTCCTTTTTTTTGCTCCTTGTATAAATGTCTGCGGCATTTTTCTCTGTCTGACACAGAGTCTGCAAGGACCGGGGATCACAAGAGACATGGCATTTATAGATTACTTTGTACATTCAGTTGTATTCTTTTGCATAAACTCATCGTTCACTCCCTACATTCAGTTTCCCTGCTGGTAGCAAATATATAAGTAAGATAGTCTGGGCGGCCATTTGCGCCTAGACAAAATGCAGTCAGAATATATTATATGTGTAAAAGAAATATGGAGAAATATCAGGTAAAATTATGTAATACACATATGATGAAATATAAAGGTTTGTTCCCAAACAGATATGTCCCGAAGAGACATCATCCCTTTTGTGAACAGATGATGCCCTGTTGATTGAAAACAAAGAGCTGTTTCTATACCGATGTATCGACACATATCGGTACGCCAAATCGAAACGGTTATCGGTACGCTTTGCATGCCCTATCGTCGTATCGATGAATCATAATTATTTCAAACAAATATAGACCCTACCCTAACTTAAACTTTAATATAACTTAACAAAGCTTTAGAAAGGTTTTATTGCTTATGCGGCCTTTTAAAACTTAAATTAGATTACATATATTGTCGTTTGGTCGATGAGATGAGGCATATATGTACACTTAACACATTGCATGAATTTCCATTTTGTTGCCTCAGTAGGGCATGTTTTTCACTTTATAATCCCTTAATTTATCTCTGATTGTTTTAAAAGTAAGCGAAGCAATGTACTTGCATATTCTGAACTGCATGTTTGACAACAGTTAAAACTAGTGGTCAAAGATTTGGCGAAAATCATATTCAAGTTACGAGGGAAAATGAGTTTTAGGGTATTGTTACGGAACCTAATATCAACAGATCACGTATGCGTGATGAACATAAATTTTGTAATGAAAAAAAAAAATCAGATTCTCTAACACTAGGCAGCGTGAAATGTCTCGGGATATGAATAAAGAAGTCAGTGGTTTTTTGTTAACAAATAACTATAATTTATTCTTAAAACAACCCTAACATTACAGTTCACTAAATCAATACAATTACACAGTACAACAACAGTATAAAAGCAAATCAATATAATCACACAGCCTAATACACAAAGTGCACAGTACCTGGATACCACCACTGCCACAGCGACAAGTCCTTTAAAGCATATAATTCAGATGAACAGTTCACACAAATCTTCTCAGAGAACAACAGTCCAATGTAAAGCTCTCGTAACAATCCTGAAAGTAAACTGAAGACCAAACAAGATTCGTCACAAATCCAGAAGAAAACCTATAATTGCCGCACTTATCGGAATAGGTCCAAGAAACTGACATACACGCTTCTGTGTCTGCTGGAATATTCTCTCACCTCTCTCCCAAATCTAAAACACAGTCCCCTATTTATAACCTTTCATCCGAAAACTCTAGAAAATTCCCTTTCACGAACAGTCGAAAAGAATAATACATAATACACAGTTCACACGCTACAGGACACATCAGAAAACGCCGTGTCAGGGTTCACACGTGGGCCAGCCCGGCCCGGCCAGGCGATGCCGCCACAGCAACAAGCTACGCGTGCTACAAGAACCAAATGCCAACAACACATGGAACATCCGTGTGCACACAATAAAAGGGGCACCTGTAACAGTATTCACGTTCTGAGAAACATACAAATATTGTGCAGTTACATGCCACATAAAATATGACTTTTAACCGTCTCAATATTCTGCAAAAATATATGGAAGGGGTGGGGCAAGGAGAGAAAATACGAGATCGACATTTTAAGACCCAGCATTGTACACCCAATTCAGTATATGAGATTAAGGTAAAGGAGATATAACGTATTTAAACATTACATATCGGCTACATATATGATACACGAAGAAGCGTATCGTCAACACGTGTCGGGTATCGCTTTAGGTGTATTACAATCCGTATTGCACCTGAACTTTCTGACCCAGATGATATATAATACCAAGGCTAGTCCGTTTAAGTGTGTAGGAGAAGAATTGTTTAAAGGCGCATATCATAAACATTGGTGCTTTTGTGTTAAGGACTTTAAGTAGTAAATATTTTCTAAACACGTAAAATGTAAACAGAAGCCGACAGTTCCACAACAGGAAAGATTAGTTTTGATCAGAAACGACCTCAGATGGAAATGTGACGAAAAATATTGATCAGGTAACATCGGCGTACCATCGGCGTAATACATTTCAAAGATCGGGACAACATGGAAAAAGAAGATTATCGCAGTTTATATATATATTAATTATATTGTTGATTATTTCTATATTGACGCAAATACTTCCGCAAAATGCACGACACGTTACATGCAAACATAAAATATATAAAATATAAAAAAATACGACCTAATCCCATATATCCAGAAGAAAAATAATACAATAATTACAAGAACTTAAGTAATTTTTAGCTTTGAAGGGGTAACCTGAAATCATAGTGGTAAACTGAATATGACTCTAAGTTACCGTTGGTTAATCTCAAACCGATTTCAGATAAACCCCCTGAAATATGAAGCGGGATAATATGATATTCGCTTCACATCTGGTCCAATACCCGCGGTCTTGTCTCGCCAATTTCATCCAATTTTCATGTGACCCGATTTTTTCCGATCAATGCCGATGATAAACATCATTTTATATGCATCGAACAGTGGATAAACTGTATTTATGAAATTTACCATAATAAAAAGGTTAAATGTGTACAATCGTGCTAACCTGTGTGAGGTTTGCTAGGGTTCATAATGTTAAGTTAGTGATTTAAAACTGGGTAGAATGGAAGGCATCACATTCTTTTTTAATTCCTACTAATTTTTTAAACATATTCTTAAGGACATCCCAAGTTTGATTATTTAATACATAAGTTGTAAGGGTCATGCCGCGTTAAAAGGACGTTCTTTGTTATTTTAAATAGTGATGATACCATATTTTCTCCTGAGGCCATACCATTACCAGTATATAAAATATTAGTTTGAATACAACAGGACCAGATTTATGGAAGGCCACACGTTTTAATTTTTATTTTTAGGGGATACAATACACAACTTTAAAAAAAAAACATATTATAAAAAAATTGATTCATGTTTTAAACATAAAAAAATATTCACTGTTTGTGTTAAAATGAACCGGAGTGAACAGAATTTCCTTTCATGGCATTGAGTTTATTGTGACAGCCACTGAAGAGCCTTCCAAGTCAAGTACACTTCAATACACGTGCATGACTCAGAAAAGAAGACAGTGACCGGTTTTTCCATGTCGACAGCCTCGGAGTGTTGTCAGCCTCGGAGTCTAGTTTTTCCTAAAATGTCATGCTGATTTTATTCTTTATACTTAATTCAAGAGGAAGAAATATGAAAATATATCAAAGATACAGCTTACACGTGGGAGTTATAGAGCGGGGATGTCTTGTTTGACACCTAGGCGCGCCATTAAACTCTCCTTATCAGAAGTAACGACAGACCAGCTAAACGAGGGAGCGAGCGCTATCTACGGATTCTATCAATAAACCTTCGTCCCAAGTATAATTCATGAAAAGGTCCCAAGAAGAATGACTTCTATTGCCAATTAAGTGTCTGCCCGTGCGTCTGCTTGTCATCCAGGGCTGTTCTTTTATGCCGTAGCTGTCATGAGCGCCCTCACTGTTTAATAAATAGGGGTAATCACCAAGACCCGGGGATTGGCTGCTCTCCCAGCGCAAACTGGCAGCTCCCCAGTCTGTCGGTCTTTCAACACGACGGCAGCAAGAACGCTAATGTATCATTCCTCCCGAAATGACTCATAAAAATCGTGGATCTCTGTCGCTCTTAAGAAATCATGTCAATGCTCTCAAATACACAAACACTCCCAGTATGGCTTATCTGTTTTTAAACATGCCTGGATATTGTGTGTGTAGATAAATATAGATAACTGGCTTTTTTCTTCTTTTTTTATGATTCATGTAACAGGCTCCACTTTATAATGCTTTCTTAACCTAAGTTATATGTACATCTGCGGAATTAAATTTCGGTTTCGGACTAAGATGCAGGGCGGTAGGCCAGTATTATCCATATACCATGCCGAAAAATATTTTCTTATATTCCTCCTATACTTTGAGGATCGGGTGTGGTCTAGAATTATTCCGCACGTAACAAGTCCCTTTGACAATCTAAGGACACCCTCGATTCGCAGATAGATTTCTGCCCGGGCAGTGTCCTCGGGTAACTTTCGAGTGTATATGTTCCAGTTTCTCTAAAGCATCATGGGGCTGCCATTTTGCGTACACTTAAACCCAGATGTCACAGGTTGCATGTCGGAATTATCGGTATACCGCTGGTACTTTGCAGTCATCCAGTTGTCAGTTCGTCTAACATTTGACAAGTAATCTTAAATATTCATATATTCATATTCAGAAGACTTTCCAACACGAAGGCAACAAATATTCTTATGAAACATAACAGTGATTTTTTTTTTAATTTTTGTTTAGGACTACTCTAGAAATACAAGCAGAACATTTAGTAAAATTTACTTCACTGTGGCAATTCCTAAAGATAAACCATTCATCCACTGGCTATATGAATCAGTAGCACCTGGCAGAATACCAAAGGCCGTACTACAAAAAAAAAAGTGTAAACTGGACAGAGACCAGGTTGCAAACTATTTTTTGTTATGATTTTTATTTGTTTAATTTTTTTTCATCTTGTGGATTTATGCAAAAACAAAACAAGGAGTCACCTTTCAGGCATTTGATATACTCCGTAGATGTACTGTATAGATGCGTTTGAGGGGTTACTAAGTTTCTCTCATGGAAACCTAAGGACTTCGGGGAATCGTTTCTTGAACGAATAGTGCACGTGTCACATGAATAACCATCAAAATCTGGATTATCACCCACCGGATGTAATGTTGAACATGGAAGAAAAAAAACCCACCTGAGGGAAGAAATGGAACAAAGGTTTTCGTGAGGGGAACCACGGATACGTCGACAGAAACAGTAGGAAGTTCGCATGACGGTCCCCCTCGTCGCAAAGTGACTTTTACGTTTGAATGTCAGTTCTGGAATTATGTTCATTAGGGACAAACTCGCGGCCTGGTAAGCTGAAACGTCTGAACAATAAGTGTGGTAAAAATATCGTGGGCATGCTAAAGATCAGGCAGGCTTAAGCCCGGAAATACTTAAAAGCGCTGGTTATGTGAATGTCACACGTGGGGAGACAGAACGGAGATTCACCGTCGGTGGAATGCAGAGATGGGCCGCTTCTCTTATCACACACTCTCCGTTTTCAAGTGCGTGGGATGCTGTCGAGTCGTACAAGCTAAGCATCTTGAGGTTCCTTGGAAAATTGCAAGCTGAAAATTAGGCAGCTCTCGCCGATGTGACAAATGGTGCGGATTTACGTTGGTTTCTCCGGCATAAGATTTATTGACGTTGAATATATTTGAATTTTTGAGAGAATTTTCTTCTGTGAGTGCGGTTATATGTAACCGACGCCTGTAACCAAAGTATTTGTTTAAGGTAAACACCTTTACACACACGTATATATATATATATATATATATATATATATATATATATATATATACAGTTGAACCTCCATTTTGTGGGCACCCTTGGGACCTGGCCAAACTGCCCACTTTATAGAGGTGCCAACTATACGGAGCTAAAAGCTGCCTCAGTCAGTGTTGCCACCTACTTTAAAATATTACTAGGAGTTGCTCATGTTTTAAGACTAATTCATTAACTTGATGCATGTACTTTCTCCCTGATTTTAAACATAAGGGTTAATTAAAATTTATAATTATAAGTATATATATATATATATATATATATATATATATATATATATATATATAAATATTCAGTGTTATAGCTAGACAAATTTGAACTGCGGGCTAATTTACGGCAAGCGGATATGGTAACGCCGGGGACTCAGGGCCACTCGGTTTCGTAATATGTAAGCTTGATCTTTGCGATGTTCTATGTGTTATAATGTTTTAATGATTATTATGGCTCTCGATTGATTCATGTTTGTAAACATACTTAAGAGGTACAGATTTAATTAAGTCTGGGTTATAAATAACAGAAGTTTCATTGCTGGTAGCTGTTTTTTTAAGATCTGTTTGCTGATCGGTGGGTCTGTAATATTTTGATAAGTTACCAAATGCATCCGTAGGTATCCCAAACTGTTCTATGCACGTTCTCTGAGACGAGCCAGAATCTTTGAACAAGTACACTTGAAGGGCTATGCCAAACTTTAATATTTCAGTTCTTGGTTTACATTTATATGACATGTGTATACAATTGTCTTTTAGTGTTAAATTCATTCAACTACATCTTCAGTTTTGCTAAAGAATTTCATTTTCAATCCAGAATTTTTGTTTTATTACCATTACAAATATTTTAGAATACCAGCTGATGCTGCTTATTAAAGTTTGTTCCATATCTTTATTATGATATTTTATCATATTTTACTGTTCTATATTTATCATATGTTCTAGATAATGCTACCGATAAAGAAAGAAATAATTTTTATTTAGGCCGAAATATTCTCCCTTCAGTTGTCGCTGTTGTTTATAACTAGCGGTACTTATTATTAATATTTTTTATATATAGCTAAATGTTTAACGAGCATTACAAACATTGTATCGAATTGTTATAAAATAAGTATGATTACATGAATTAATAAACTAAATAGATCTTTTAGTTTTTTTAAAGGGCAATCTAAAGTCGCCTTAATATTTGAATGTATCGATGTGGCAATAGAGAAAGGTTTTAATTTGTTCGTGTACGAATTAAATCTTTATTATTAAATAACAAAAAATCGAAATTTCTTTAATGTGTTTAATCATTTAAGTTAACAGAGGATTTAATTGGCTTATGTTTTTACGACAATGAGAAATCGTAATACTTGGTTTGAATGCCAAAGTTTACCGAACATGATTATCACGAAACAGTTTAATCGATGTAGTTAAACTGTGTTTTTTATTATCATCATTAAGATTTCAGTATTACAAAAGCTTTATTAAACATTAAGAATGGCCCTGCACAATGTAGACGCCGCAGAGTTTCATATAGCACTGTATGAGATAAGAGACTAGAATACCTTATAACAGACAAACTATGCTAAAAATTATGTTCAATTATTTTAATAAACGTTTTCAAATTTAATAGCTTAGATACACATCGGACCAGTCTTGGGGCGTTGATCTGTTCTTCTTGCCTTCAGTCCATTGACTTATCTTTTTTTTTATTCCTTTTTCCCTCACTCTTCTTTTCGTCTTATGAATTTCTCAATGCGGTCACGTAATAATGAGTAATATCACTGCAAACGATATGTAAATGTAATATACAGTCATATGATTTTCTTTTCTGGCTTACTTTATGTGAAGTAAATATTTTACGTCCAGGAAATACATTTAACTTGTATATTTATTACTTTGTGTGATATCAAATATTACGGTCCCTGTATAGTCAGCTTTATTTATAGACTAGCACGCATAGTTTTGCCCATTATCACCAACATACACAGTGTTCATTAAAGAAAACTAGCTCGGTTCTCATATGTGACGATATCTTCAGTTTTTCATTTTGCTAACCACGGGCAATACGCAATCATTCCGCCTTAACACTTAAACCCCTTTCACACCGGGCCCATGTAGAGTTGCGTGTTGCCAAAGCGAAGCTGATTGTGGCTTGATAGTATGAAAATGAATCAGATTGGATTGACAGCATTGGTGATATTAGTCTTTTTAGACTATAATCCCGAACTTTACCTTTCTTTTGAGTTTGCCAAAGAAGGTGAACTATGAGAACATGTCACACAAGATTGTACTATCCAGAATGAACAACCATTTCAAACCATCATGTAATGTACTTTAGCCCTGTGCCATTAGGTCGGTTCCAGTGTTTACATATTTGCGTCACTTCTGCATGACGTCCTTGGAAATGTCACAAATAGGCTGGTACCCTCATTTCTTTTCGTGATGTCACTTGCATTGAGTGGCAGGCGTTCAATGAACCCAATAGTCTTTTGGCTACCAACAGGTCACGTTTCATTAGGTCAACCCCGGTAAGGTCAGGTTTTGAAAGGTGAAATAGATAAGAGCCCTACGCTGGATGTGAGTTCTCTAGCGACCGTTTTAGCTCTCACTGCCTTAACTTGTCTTTCCTGTGACCTACTGCCCACGCCTTGTGTTGCTTTAGGCGATTATCCCCGGCGTAAAGTTAAATTAATTTAGATTATCCCCGGGGGTTACGAGAAATCAATTTCAGATTACCTCCACGGTTTCAGTTTACCCCCTCAAAGCACTGTTTTTTTTTTTAATTTATTTACTTAAAGCGACCCAATTACCTATAAAGCATGATGAATTAACACGAAAAACAGCTTCTTACTTGCGAATAAATTTGTACCTGCCAAAGTAATGTCCTGAAACCGTTTGCTTACTTCTGTAAAGAGTGTTAAAAACAGTGGACCAGGCGCGATCACAGGTGCCAACATAAACACAGAGCGTGCATCGCCCGGGCCACATCTGTCAACAAGGAGATGTGCTGCGCTGCCTTTCCCCAAAAAATGTGACACATGTTTCCCCTGGCTGAAACATCGGCTCCTGTCCACGGCCTTGTAATGGTAAAAATACACACGTTGACTGTGTTTGCAAACACGCAGAGCCAAAACAAGATGTTAAACAGCCGTACGGAGGTTCTGAGACTGTGTGCTTGGATAATTTTCTGAAAAAAACTTTAGTATAATGCAAACCTGAACTGATAGTGTGATTATAGGCAGATTATTTCACTTTCAGGTACCCGCGCGGTATTCTGAATTTCAGGTTACCCTAGCAGGCTAAAATTACCCCCTCGCTGATTTAACTAAATCTAAATAATAAATGATAAATGTTAATAACTCATGAAACATAATTTAAAAAAAATCACGAAACGAGATTTAAAAGATTTCAGTTGATATGGAAAATCAAAATGAAAGAAATTAAATTAATTTAAATAAATTAAATTAGGCTAAAGCTACCCCAAGGTGTAATCTAAAATCGATTTTAAGATTTTCTTGTGGGTAACCTGAAATGAGGATTATCTGAAATCTTTACAAAGGTTCTCCTTTCCCTGGTGTTCAGTCATATCAGGGGAATCAGGCAAGACAAAGTCTCAGGATTAAGCGATTTTAGCTTTGCATTGTTTTCTCTCACAATTTGATAAGTGTTTTTCTACCCATCTAAATGTAGGATCTTCAGACATAATTTAGATGGTAAACAGATCGACCCCTTTCTTCTGCTCTGTCATTGAACAACTGCAGTGTGTGTAAAAATATATGCAATCGTCAAGCGATCACTGTTAGCCTCCTCCCTCGACGAGCGTCTGTGAGCGATAATCGGGAGCCTGATATAGAATGTACGACCTTAGTACGACCTTGGGAATAAGGTCAAGGTATATATAAAGTACAGGTGAAATATATGACCTAGAACTAATATTGCGACTTAATTTATTTTAGCCTTTGAAATCAGTCATATTGTTAGACATCAGGCCTACTACCCGTCAGCTATCAGTATTTGGACTGGCCCCTTAATAGGCCACCCCTATTGTTAAGTAGGCTGGCCTGCAGCCGGGAATGTTAAGGCCTAACCACTCTTCTGCGTGCAATTGAATGATGCAGACATGGGCCACATGATAATCGACATAAGGCGAAGTTCAGTAGCCTGCCGCGACCCTTCTAGCACCCTGTTTATCACGTTGAACTATAAGACTTGCAGTATATATATCAAGGACAGATATTTCGGTAATTTAAACCTAAAATTCTGTGTTGTTTTCTATTATCTGTGGGGAAAATCCTACATGGGCGAGCGGTTGCCAGCTTGTAAATCTAAAATATTTACATGCAGTGATTCGAACCTGCATTTTTGGAAATATTTGTTCTTCAATTTTTTTTAAATGAACTGCCACACATAAAGTAGTTAGGTACATAAATTAAGACGAGTGAAGATGAAGAAGACCACCAAATCCAGAAGCTCCAGATTCCTTGAAATGCTACGGTATGTGAATTTTGTGTTTGTGTTAAGTGTCATAGAGTACAATATACTATAGAACGTATCAGAAATGGCCCTATTATAGGCTGGTTGAATAGATTTGACTAGATATCATGAGAAATTGGCATCTGTGACATTTAAAGTGAATTGCTATAGTTTAGATAAGCATGGCCGCTGTCCACCGAAACGAACATGTATAAAGAAGTAACAGAGACATGCCTGTACCTTATAAAATCGCTTATATTGGCAATAACCATGATTAGCAATGAGGCTGGAAATATTGAATTGGTCTAGTTGTCATAAAAAATGGCCCTGAGCGGATTGAAATATAGAATTGCTGTAGTTGGCAAGAGAAATTGCCCTCAGTGGCTGGAAATAGGGAACTGCTGTAGTTCGATGGCATGAAAATGTCTTTAGCGCTCGAAAGGTTCAAACATGTGTCGACATAAGGCGAACGTGTATAGCAGTAGCCGCTGCGATAGTTTGAAAACTTTCCAATAGCGCTCTAACGAGGACTGGCTGTATAACCCAAAAAAAAATATGAAAAACTGTGCCAGTGTGTGAAGAATGACACAAGTGTGGTGTCAAATGATCGGAGGGGAGGTAGGCCTATATTGTGAGAAAATGTACTAAAGTATTGTACTTATTGACACAGGAATGTGCCACTATTATTTTGATGTACATGAAATGTAGAAACTGTAGAAAATGTTAAGTGTATTTGTTAATAGTACAGAGCCAGGTAAGGCAGCATGAAGTAATTGTATAGAGCTGGAGCAGTGTGCTAATTAAGTTAATGTAAAAGATGAGGTTTAAAGGTTGTTATGTCAAGTAAGCGTTGATGTGTGTGTATATATATATATATATATATATATATATATATATATATTGTAAGGCTCTATAAATCCCTCTATTAATTATTCTGATTACGTGCTACATATGTATATATATATATATATATATATATATATATATATATATATATATATATACATACATATAGATAGATAGATAGAGTGATAAAGTGCAGACTTTAGCTTGAAGTTTACATAAAAAAACGACAAACTGAGTAAAATATTGTTTTATCAATATGTCCCATTATTTATCCATAAAACAATCATTAAAATAAATAAATGTTAAAATAAGCATATAATACAGTCTAAAAATAATAATATCAGTCTTCATTTTTGTAAATCTTTGTTATATCTATTAGGCTAGTTTCAAGAGTTTAATATGGTGTCTGAACAAGAAATTTCAATTTATAACCTTTTAAAGATGTAAGCACATAAGCCTAAAAATAATAATGAAACAGATTTATCTTTAAAATACACATCATAGGATACTACTAAGAGTGTGTGCACTCGAATCTGAATAACTTTATATAGGCTGACCCTGTAAAAAAGTCATGAATGCGAACGCCTATGAATTTTCTGTCATTCACTGGTACACTGGAGCAGCAATTAGTGACATGTTTCATCTGATATTCAGTTTGCTCCCATGTTACAGGGCCAAGCAGACAATATTTTCATTAACTTAACCCATTGGGAAAAGCTTACTTAAGAGTATACTATTTTATTTTACAAAATACATTCTATAGCTATTTTAATGCTTAAGATCATAACTTATTTAACAATTAAATTTTGATGTTAGAACAATAAATAAGTAATTTCTTATTTTAAAATGAATTTTATCAACAGAATAAAAGCGAGCACCAAAATCCAATAACATCCACTTATGAAAGTAGTATTGATACAAATCTTGTAGTACGAGTCTATGAAATTAAAATAAAAAAAACTAAAAACAGAAAAAAATACAAATACCAAAAAAATGTATAACTCTTAGGCTCAAATGGATAACATATAATTTGATACTAAGTGCAGGTGCAGAATTTGTTGTTGAAGGACCAGGGTCAGTACTCTTTAGATTTCAATCGTTATGGGTATTTTGTGTGGTTAAAATCAATCATCTAAACTTTTAATGAAAACTCGTAGGTGGAAATAACAAACAAGATGTAGTTATTTCACTCTGAATAATATATATTAAATTTACATACATAGTTCTCTCTGAGATACAGTTTAAATACATTTCTGTTTTGCCTAGAAAAATAAAGTCCCTAGTTGACACCTGAAAGAAGTATTTGTAAAGTAGGTAAATAGCTATATTGAGAAATCTATCACATGTCCAGTCACATGTATATTGCAAAGTGAGATAATACAAGTCACTAGTTCAGTCATATTTGTCGAGTCTAAAACCTGGTATCAGATGATGTAACACACAACGGGCCACAAGCCTTTGTGACCCCCTAGCAGTTATCACTGACCGCAGAAATAAAAAAAAACAAGAAAAAACCTTAAGATGGGTTCTTAAGACACCCTAATTGATAACGAGTCTGATATGTACCAAGCACATGGCATTAGGTCATGTCTCTGTTGAATAAGCAGTCAGCTGCCAGAACGCTTATCAGGTGCAGTAGCTTTGTGTCCCTTCCAAGTGTCAGGAAAGACTGATAAATCCAAGTTATCCCAGATCAGTTATATCTGGCAGAGAATTATGGTTGTTTGCTGAATGTCAAGTGTGTGGAGGGGGCACTTACGAAACAGGAAACATATAATAATATTTAGGGATGCCATTAACCTCCTTTTACACAGTTTAATAATAATTCAACATATGAACAATTCAAATTAACAGATCATATCAATTTCTTAAAGTACACATTTTAAATTACTGAATTTAAAGATTAAATGTAAGTTATTAAAACATATATTCTAATTTAGGAATGATACCCTATGTATTATTATTAGCTTGTTTCTTAACTGGTTTACTTTCCCATTAAAAATTTTAATAAATAGTGTGATCTTTTATTCATAATTCGACCAATTGTTCTGTTGGTCTCTCTGCAAACTGATACAGTAATGTATTGGTACAGCTTACGGTTTAAGGGTATTTATTATCTTCCTATTAGTATAACATGACTTGCATATCCAAATTAATTATAACAATTAATTATGAAAACATTTTATTATACTTTGAGTTTAATTATTATTCATGCAAGTTTGCATCCATTTAGGTACATATAAACCCTGATAATGTATTGTTATGACCTGACCGTATTCTTCAATCAACCTGTACAAGGAAATTGTTACATTAACCAGAGCAGTTTAGCATGTAAAGGTTATTCAAACCTGTAAGCTCTAATCGTTAGTCATTTAAAACAAAATCACATTGACTTTTAAGTCAGGGTTGTTCATTATTGATATATTTTGTGATACTTTTGTGTGGAATAGATACTGCTGTTTTGTTTATTTCTTGCAGGGAGAAAGATATGTTCTGCCTCCTGCACACACCAGTATGGTCAGCACAGCTACAACACGGGGGGTACAGTTGAATTTGCCCAGTAGCAGTGCTCCTAACATATATATTTAAATAATTATTACAATAAAATAAATAAAAATCTGCCAATGGACTTGAGACCTGGTGCAAAGTCATAATGAAAAGACATTTTAAATGCTACATGCTCAAAGATTCATGAGTATTACTGTCTTATATTTCGTGCTATGCTGACACAGTACAGCCAATTTGGACATTATGCAAAATATATTGCAAACATTAATGTTTTACAGATGCATGCAATGCGATTATATGTTGTTATCATTCCATTACTATCTGATGTTTTTATGTGAATAAACTTACCAATACACCAAATGGCTCACGTCTGGTCAGCACTAGGTTTAGTCATTTAGGCGTGTAAAGGGGCTAAAGGATAATCGACATAAGGCGAAGTTCAGTAGCCTGCCGCGACCCTTCTTGCACCCTGTTTATCACGTTTAACTATAAGACTGGCAGTATATATATCAAGGACAGATATTTCGGCAATTTGGTTATTTAAACCTTAAATTCTGTTTTGTTTTCTATTATCTGTGGGAAAAATCCTACAATATTCGGGATCTAGCGCAAACGGAAAAAAAGACAAATAAAAAAAAAGAAAACAAAAAATTGAAATCGACGGTTTTGCACTTGAGAGACCTAAGAAAGTCCACTCAAAATAATTTTAACCAAATATTGATAAAGAAATACATTCGTCGATCCCTATAAGCCTCCTCTTCCCACGGGAAAGTACTCAACATTTAAACATCCGACGTCACACCCTGCCGAATTAATTAATTGAAATCTTTAGGTGATAGAAGCTGACATCAAACATGTTGAAACGACGAATCAGGAAAATACCTGTTGTCCAGGCTTCCACAAATGTTCAAAGGAATCCTAGAAGAACGTTTGGAGATTTCATATGATACTATAATTTTTCCCCCCGAATTACTGTTGTTTTGTATGCAGCCCGACTATGACCGATGTATATTTTAACGATATGTCGAGGCCTTATGATCAACCCAAATTATTCGACTCTTTAAATAACGACATGTTAATAATCTGAATTACGCCTACTACCCCCCCCCCCCCCAACACCCCCAGCCCCCATCCCCACCCACCCCCGGGCGAGTCCATCTACTGAGCGATAATAGAGAATAGGCCATAAAGTTTATGTCCTTAGGAATTCGGTCAAGGTCATAAATGAATATCAGGTGAACACCTGTCACCTGTGACTGTTACTTTGAGAACAGGTCAGTTTTTGAAAATCAAACGGACAAGAACAGGGGCTTGACACCACCGGAAAAAAGAATAAAGAAAAGATGGGTAACAGAAGGATCCGCATTTTTAATCGATACATATACCCGAAAAATATTTCTACCCAAAATTTGATGCAACAATAAACTTATTAACCATATGAGCCTCCCGTTCGTCCGGGGGAGATTTGATTAAGAGAAGGGGGGGGGGGATTTGGGAGAAATTTCACACACAATCTATCCCCCCCCCCTCCCAGTTGTTGTACTTGGGCGTCAATATAGGGGGTTGAGGAATGGGGGGGGGGGGGGGAATAAATCCCCCATCTTTTGGTAAGGGGGGATGGTCAATGTAATCAACCGCCTCAGACTATTCCGAGAATAATATTGAAATATTGTAAAGAAATATATTAATATATAGAACCAAAACCTATTTTTCTAAATCTGATTTAGAATTAACCTATACTGAAAACATAACACATTATTTTTCAAATCTTATACTGAATTGTAATTCAATTGATATGTGATTAAGTATATATATTTGAAATGTGTCACACAAACGGTAATACATTTGAAATGTGTCATACAGACGCTATTAAGATATATATGTGTGTGTGTGTGTGTCTGCGAGTCATACCCCCACTATGAAAGATAAATTGTCGCCAATGCTGTCGTAAGATATACCCCAGGCCAAAATACATCAGCAAAATACATCCTTTGTAAAGACCACGGAACACGTTTGTTTAAACCTGTAAAAGGCTATCGTTTGCTCGCTGTAGATAGATTGTTTCGTGTCGATTCTGATGAGCTGACGCTTCAGGAATATCTACACTGTTTACTGTTTGTCCACAGAGAATCTCCAAAAGCCTATCAAGTCAACGTTATCATAATATAATTCATTTTGTTACATCAGCATTGTTATTGATCTTACATTGCACATAATTTTTAGACAATCACGTGTATAATACAATGCCAATGCCGTCAGCGGGTCGTTATTTCCTCACGGTTTCATGAAAAATTAAAGGTAGCTCGTTGTTAAACCAAATATCTGAAAAAAGTCCAGAATTGATTTAAATGGAATATTGAGGGGAAGTATATCATATACCAACGAAAGAATTCTTTGAAGTCGAACCCAAGACAGAATGGAACCAAAGACAGCCGACAAAAAGGAAGAATTTTGCTGGATCCCGATCCAAATAAGTTTTTTTTATTCCACTGATCCATCACAAAAATATAAGGTTATGCTTTGGCCTGTGGCCTATCCATCCACAAAATATCCTTGAGGTTGAATAAGCGTTTCATTGAGTATCTCAGCAACCACACCCACACCAACACGATCTATTCATGCCAGTCTTTGCAACTTTGCATTGGCTGGCGAGGGTAATAAGGACATCAAGCGCAAGCAGTCCGTGACTGTTGCCGTTTGGACCTATTGCTATACATACAAGACAATGCATTTTACCATATAACCATATAACAATAAACGTTTTTCTCTGTAGGCTTTTGTATCGAATTTCCCCTGTCTAGCGCGAAAAGGCTGCGATTCTTTGATTTCAATATCTCAGGTGTATAACAAGCTCACTTATACACAATAGGTCCCCAGACGCTCTTTGCCAAGACGCTGTTGGTGTATCCCTGTCGTGCTCACGACATTTCCTGCATGGACAGTCCTTGTCCAGTTTAATCAATGCTGGCTCTGGACTTAACTACAGCCACGGCTTCCTGAACATTATTTTCTTTCAGACACCTGATGTAGTATTTCGCTTTGATGTCCTCTAGGGTTTTCCTGTTGACGTGTGTGATTAGTTAATTAGGAACTTCGCAAAAGTCCATGGTGCATCAAAGATACAAAGATGCATTCTTCTCCGTTTTCAATAAACCCTGGCGCCCACATCTCAATATATAATCAATGATTTCATTTAGCTATAGACACGATGCATCATCATTAGAATATATTACGATATATTTCTTAAATAAAACAAATACTTTAAAACATCACCAAATCAACTCAGATTCTTTCAAGCCATCTGAAAACAGGACATTAAATTCCAGGAACCAAAGTCAGCTGACTATGTCCAGGCTTGTGTAGTTAACTAAATTTTCTTTAATGAAAATTGCCCATATATGTCATTTGGCTATTGATAATGTGAATTAGTTAGGTTTCTTTTTTTAATATGCAAATTGCGATACCGAACGGTAGAGGAGATGTAAAGAGAGTTCAAGAGTATGTTGATTTCTATGTTGGGTTTTGTCTATAAAAATTGGTAATTGCGATTACCGATTAGTACAGTGTGGAAAGGTGAACAGAGCTTAGAAGAAAGACTTTTCGAGATTAAGTTATTTCTGTGATGAACCGCATTTCTAGTATACTTCCCTTGTAGAATTTGTCTAGGATTGCAACGAAGTTGCAAGTCCATATATATATATATATATATATATATATATATATATATATATATATATATATATATATATATATACCACCCCAATTGAAGATGTGATGGAAAATTTAAGATGCCATGTAGCATTAAAGGAGAAATATTTTTGACGCAGCATCCGTCTCACAGTCACGTGATAAAATACCGGTTAACTGCAGGATGTAGTGTGTCAAGTAAACAGTTATATTGATCTGGAACAGCCTAGAAAACCTCTTTTCCTGTAAATTGATGCAATGAAAATATCGCAATACGTATCGCAATACGTTACAACATACCACTACACTGCAATAAGAAAATTGTAGGCGACACCGAGCTCTATTTACCAAAAAGGTAGATATTGACGTATTCTTTTTTACAAAAACAATCACATCTTACATGTGGTTTGGTTTCAAGGTGCCCATTGACTTACCTTGTGAAAAAGATTTTCTGACTTTCTCTGTACATATAAATGATCTTAAGGTAATTTTGGTTTGAAAGTTCTCATAAGGCCTTCGTGAAGGAGGTTTGAATCTGTTTATCAACGACATGTTGACAAACGGGAAAGGCTTGTAGCCTAAGGTGGTTGGTTACATTTATATGCGGAGGTAGAAAGGTCACTTGCATTTGCAAAAGTCTGACTTATCTGACTTGCTACCAGATGCCCATTTTGATTTTTTTCATTATTTTGTAGGGCCCCGCATATCATAAATACGTTGCTACAAATCAAAACAAGCAGCCTGTGTGCGGTGATATACACGTTTTCGGGCCTATTTAATAAAAGCTCCAAGGGGTTAACTTTAGTTTATAAAGGTGATAATAGGCGACAAGGTCCCTTTAAGAAACAGTATGCCCGAAGACCTCGAGGAATCTTTTTTTTAATATTGCATCCTTATTAAGATTTACAGTGCGGTTCTTTACATCTAAGGCATGCAACACCGACATCTCAATAGACTCGCTTCTAAAAGAGGGACAAACCGCCTCTAGATATGACGCTCTAACTTATTCTCTGTCTTTTTTTCAACAATAAACCATTCTTCTGGGGGAAACGCCCTGCGGGTAATGTGAGAATCCGGGGCGTAGCAAAGGAGGGGTCGTAGGAGGCCATGCCCAGGAATAAATCAAGGAGAAAATCTGAAGAAAATCTATAATTGCTGCACTTATCGCAATAGGTCCCACAAACTGACTTACACGCTTCTGTGTTTGCTGGAATATTCACTCACCTCTCTCCCAGCTTCAAAACACAGCCTCTAATTTATAACTTCTCACCTCCAGCCGAGCACCTTTCATTTCTGGAACCTAACATAATAAACACGCTCAAAGAACATACTAGAACAAAGAACGCCGTGTTTCTACACGCTAGGGTTCAACCAATGCGGATTTAACCGAGCCTGCAACATACGGCCAGGCAAGGCCGCTACAACACGAGCTACGCATGGCACACGAAACAAATGTCAAGAACGCATGGAGCATCCCTGCGCACAATAAAAGAAACGCATGCAAGACCGCTGCACACAATAAAAGGGACACCTGTAACAATATATATATATATATATATATATATATATATATATATATATTTGTGTGTTTGTGTGTGTGTGTGTCTATTGCCGTTGCCAAATATTTCGGCCTCCTCCCTTCGTTCAACCTGCCTGGCTATGCCCCTGAATATATCATTGCTTAGTGGGTTGACTTGCTTTTAAAACATCCTCCTTCCTTTTGCAAATCTAAAACATGTAATTTTACCTTCCTTTTCAGTTCCTGGGTCCTCAAGGGCAACTTGCACCTGTTAAAAACGTGTCATATAAAGTGAACATGTTAATATCTCTTTTTTTTGCCATTAAATAATTCCTATTCGCGTGTCCAGTGTTCTTTGGGGCTGGAAGTAGGCTTTCCTCATTAGGAAACGCTGTCGATACATTTTCAAATTAGCCGATGGTCAGTGGTGCCAACAACCAGATTGAGACACGGACTTGTTAGCCATGGAGAAGCTAACCCATCTATTAATAACATCCAAGGTTTCAGATCGAGCCTCTTGGAATATCTTGCATTTTTAGCTGTCTTGACTGTACATGTTACGCTCCTAAACCGAGTAATTAACTGACAGGACAAGGACGGTCTATCACATATCATTTGCACTTGCTAAATCTCACACCAATATAACCAAAACAAAAATTGATAGCTCATTTTTACACTGTTTTGTATAATGTTTTCGTATTCTTAAACATTAGCTTCCTGCAAACACCCTTGGACCCTGTGACGTCATGAAGCAACAGCAGTTGTATTGAAAACCACACTTTTCAAAGAAAGACCGTGTTCACAAGTTCAAATGATATTTTTAATCAAAAATACCAGCAAGCAATACTGGAAAACCCAAGACCATTTCCGGTTCATGTTTCCTGTCGGTAATGAACACGACAGATGTCTGATAGGAAAAACTTCATGATCACTTGAAATTAATATCTCTCATGGAATGGATGTGACAGTACTCATCACAGTAAAGTGTATATCCTTTTACAACAGGTGTGCGATAGTATTATTCCCAAAATAGAATGGCTCTTGGAAAATGAGCATGCAATTTTATCGTTGTAAACTGTACATCCAACATAGTATCAAGTGCACACATTATGGCATTGAATTACCCTCATTTTCAGTTTCTTTTAAATTAATAAAAATAAAAGTATAAAACGGTCAAATTAATGAATATGATAAAAAATGTGTAACAATCAAATAAGGGTAAAAGGTAGGGACAAAATGAACATTATCGTGCCAAAGAATATGGTGTGGCATGTCTCCGAATCATAATCTACAATAACAAAAAAGGACTACTTGTCTACAAGACTACTTTGAAATGAAGATTTTTATGCAAGCTCTGTTCAGACCATTGTTTATAACACGATTACTTAAATTCCACAAAGGAATAGATAGTGGGTAATATATAGGTTAAAGTTTGGAACTTTTTGACATGCTTGTTTAATTTCCTCGAAATTTCATTCTCATTATTAAATCACCTTAAAGTTCGGCATTTTAATCAGAGAATTTAAATGTACGCCCAGTAAGAGCCTGCAATGACATATTGAAGAGGTATCATTCACAGAAGTGATTAATTGTATAGCTTATTAGGGGGCATCCCTAGTGCCACCGGAGATGAATTAATCTGTCTGATCATATAAGCACAACGTTTTGACATTCACCATGGATAAATCTCTAGGGAAATATGAGTTATTATTGACTAATAGAATGAGCAAGTGTAGCGTTTACAAATAATGCGTATATATCTTTGTGCTGACAACACAACCAAATACCAGGGGCGTACCTAGAGGGCGCAAGGAGTGTGCGGTCCCTTTTTTGACCGAAAGAACACCAAGGTTTCACTATTACAGCCTTAATTTTCTAAATGTTTCTACGATATGGGGATTGCGTTCGTAAGGGCTAGTCGGCATGAGCCTTACATTCTATGGTCCTCTACTCGCCCCAGCATATCACGTGACTTGTCTTTCTCAAACACGTGATTGGTTTCTTTGACCGATTAATTTTTAGAATTATCCGAGCAAGCTGCTTTGTAGTTTTAGATTGGTCCAAAAAATTTCAACATCATGCAAAGGATATAATATTGTGAAAAGCATTAAAAAACTAAATTATGACTTCCTAAAAGACAAAGAGGCATTTTAAAGGGACCCTAGAAACACTTTACTTTTAAATCTCAATGTGATAATCATCACAGTTATCTACACACTTGCTCATCACATCAAAAAGTATTTTCACCTGTGTGTTTGATATGAGATTATAGTTACCAGTATTCCATTCAAGAACTTTTCTAGGAGATAAAGTGCAAAGTATACTTCGAGCCTGTAATTGAAAGCGGTTTGTGATAAAAATAATTTTTCTATTGAATATCCTCGTATAAGTTAATATAATTCTTCAGCTAAATTTTCTTCAAAGGGAGTCAGCATTTGGTCAGCTTCGATCCCACATGGCGTAAAATGGCGTAAAACTAAAGAAATTGTAGATGACGCAACGAATTCTGTGAAATTGATTAGAAAATACGCATATCAAATGCAAAAAAAAATAATCATTCAGCCATTATTGAGAAATTATAATTTATCAGCTAATACCCTAGACGGTTGGCCAGTGTTTTGGTGCAGTAGCAACAAGACAAGGTTTTGTCGCCGTTTATGGGATCGTTTGAGTTCTTAAATAGCGTCTTTCCTGTTACGCCATTGATTACGGCCATGGTGTTTAACTACTGACCCGACAGCTGATACCGTAAACCTGTTCTAGTCAACAGGGAAAAGACGTACGCACGTTTGGACGCCTCAGACACAACGTGGGGTTGCCAGTGTCATTGGTTGGGCCTGGTATACGACTGTTGGTAATTTAAACACAGTTCTAAAATGTTCTCTTGAGGAAAACTAAGGCTCCCTCCCGGCACTCGATGGCTCGCTTGGGAGCCATTTGACGAGTGCTGGTGATATACCGGTTTCCGTTCATGACCCGCTGCCGGGCAGTTAAGGAAACTATATCAATCAGGGAAGAATTTGTTCGTCCGTGTGAGCAAAGTGCTGCCTACACATGCTTGTACTTTGGGCCAAAAAAATCGCAAAGACTGCTGAAGGGTTTAGTATTACTTTTGGTGTGAAAGGTAATCACAGATTTAGTACCGGCAGTAATATAGTAAATCTAGTTCACACGCGCATCATCTCTATTATGGGCAGTATAATATTTTATTAAGCTGTTTCCAGTCTATTTATCCCGCGTTTGACTGTGTGATGTGGGGAAAATTTTGAAAGGGAAGATCTTAAGGACAAGATAACATCGAAATAACATCGGACTAATCTGACACACGTAATGCGCACACTCGGACTCACAAGAAGAGAACGAGAAATTCAGTGGAAGGCATGAAATCTCTTATACCACCAAAGGTTAACCGTGCACATCGTCTTTATTAAAGATCATAAGCAAAAAGATTTCAACGTCTGGCATTTTATTTAAACGCTCCCAAACATGGCGGTTTTCATGGCAACGAGTAAGTTTTAAAAAGGAAAGGATCGTGATATCATGGGGAAAATAGGGCTGTCCTCAAACTTTTTTTTCTTTGTTCAGTTAATGGCCATCCATCAGGCAGTGTTTCTGTTTCAGCTTCTTAAGTTCTTATTACAAATAGTCATAAAGGTCCTTTTTTCAGCAGGCTGGATTTTTTTTTGTTATAATGCATGTCTATTGCTGACATCGCTCAATGCAGAGGACAATTTCAGTGTGTAGGTAATTGATGGCTTCTGACAAATATTAGGCGACTGTCATGGAACAGCCATAAACTGATGGTTCTGTTTCTGCGCTAATGGTATATCAGTAATGGAGTCCAACCTCATTAAAATTCTTGGTAAGGTACATGGTCAATGAAAAAAAGCCCCGCATTATAAAACAATAAAAATATATCACTATAATTTCTTCCGCCAGAAGGATATGCGTTCATTCCCGTTCGTGTGTGTGTGAGAGGGTGTGTGTGTGTGTGAACGTGTGTTTGCATGTTCACAGCATAACTCAAGTAGTCATGAATGGAATTTCATTAATTTTTAAGGGCATTTCGGGATTGGCATGAACGATTACAAGGAAGAAACGATTAAATTTTGGTGTTGATCCAGTATCTTTTCCAGATTCAGGAGCTCCTTCAAGGAATATTCACAAATATACGGTCACTTATGCACGAATGAACCTTGGAATATGGGCCGGTAATGTACTCCATTCCACTTTTCTTTTGGGACTTCGCCTTGGAGTTAGACTCAAGGGTTGCAGACTGGGGTTTGTACTCGGAGTCCAATAGAAAAATGTATGTTATGTAGTATAAAGACGTACACATGTGCGAACTACTAAAAAAATATTAAGAATAACAACACTATATATACAATGCTTTGCTAAGCACCAGTAGCTATAAATATAATTAACCTTATCTTAAATTATGTGTGAACTAACTTAAAATGTTCATGGAAATCTTAAAAGACCATTTTAAATCGCACTTTAAGGATATCTGTATTGGAGATGACTCTCACTCGAAGAGGGTGTACACTCGTAAGTGTGGACTCGACCACATTACTTACCACCATAAACAAGTAAATGCAGACAATTAAGGTCATTTCGTATGCGCCGCGTAGTGTGGGTCCAGTAATTATCATTAAAGCTGTGTTTCCATGTATCCGCAAAACACTTACGTACGCTCCATAGCGCGCAGTTCGCAAAAACTGTTTCCTTAAGTATGTACGTTTTCCTTGCGGATACCCTTTCGTGTGCCTCTTTTAAAACTGCAAGACGACAGGAAAGAAGAAGGTCAATATGTCTCATCTCACTTGGTGTCGGGGCACTGTTGGGAGATGTAGGTATTTTTGCCATCCGCAAAACGGATGAATCGCTCACCGATCCGTTTCGATGTGGTCCGTTTTTGCGGATATGCATACGGAGCACGTCAAAACGTACACATGGAAACAGTTCATCTTAAAAAGAGGGATGCGATTTTTTTCGTACGAGACGTACGAGATTTACGGATACATGGAAACACAGCTTAATACGACTTGTGCATATCGGCAATCTCAAAGTATAAACATAAGGACTCGAATATCAATGTTCGCAGAGCGTTTTTAAACGATTGTTAAGGATCATCCCTCAATAGGAAATCCAATATGGCGGAGGCATGCATCCATTGGAATTCATATTCTAATATAAATATAATACACACATACAAGCCGATGTTCCGACTATTCGTGCGCCCTTTAACATTTAGTTATCACATTTAAACTAAAAATACTGAAAAAAAATCTGTAGTGGAGCATTCGTAATTGAATGCTAACTTCACTCACTGGGACAGCTTATTTTCCATTTCCATATATTTTTCATATACAGAAAAGTCTGAATATTAAACGAATAACATATATATATATATATATATATTTATATATATATATATATATATATATATATATATATATATATATCAATAAGAAATTTCTAATGGGTAGCCTATAATGTTTTAATGTGTCATAACTCAGAACATTTTCCCCTCATTTATATCATAGAGCGGTCACATATGATAACACGTATGTGTGTGTGTGTGTGTGTGAGAGAGAGAGAGAGAGAGAGAGAGAGAGAGAGAGTACAAATATATGCAATGAATAAAAATATGAATAACTCACTGGTACATCATTTTGAGTTAACCTGATAAACTTAGATATAAATGCAGGATGCGCAGACGTTTTATCGGACCCTTAACTGTTTAGAAGTGCGTCGGATAAATAGGCATATCACAGTAAAACTAGAATTTGGTGTTATAAATAGAAAACTTTTCAGGAATAGGATTTTTTCAATATGCCATTGAATTTCTGTTCCAGAAATTACAAACGAGTTCCTAGTACGCTGCTTTACATTTCTGACAGACTTGGTGTACAGGTGATTCCGTCCACGCTCCCGATATATACACGGGTTATAAAGCGGGGGCTTAGAGAAATGGGGATTGATGAATGTAAGCCACCTGACTACATTTTATTACATTGCTTTCGGCAGTTAGAGCAGTAATAAAGAGTTAACATCAGCATTTAGATAACCATGAAATCTATGATATATTCATTGACTTTTTCTCATAATGTGAAAGAAAGCCTGCGAACAGAAATGCCACATGTATATACATATAAAATAAAATAGTTTAATATTCCACAAGCCCAAATGCAGACGACCCTATTCCGTAAAATGTTTTTAAATGAATGTCCCATTTAGTTTGTCTCGACTCGTTTTCTCTTAAGACTGTCTGCAACCCCTTTACTCATAGTCCATACCATGCTGGTCGATTCTATATATTTCATATTTGACAACCAAGGCCTCTGTTCCTATATATATTGCTAATTCTTGTTCTTGAATTAATCCCTTCGAAGAAACCATTACGCGAAAAAAATGGCCTTTTTCTCATGTATCAACATTTAATGTGTGTCGTTCCTACAATCTTAGAAAATGTAGTACGTATTTTGTATAATAATTACATTAACAATTACTTACATTAACCCATTTCTTGAATTATTTGTGTTTCATTATAGTTGACTGTTTTTTTTTATTGAAAGACATACAATGCCAAAACAGGCTCTATTATAAGACTTTATTATTCGTCCATGAATTCCTATCAGTTTGAAAGTATGTTATATATGTTTCTCGATAATTTGAATTAAAATACGAAGATTTGAAAAGGAAAGATTATGCGTTCTTTTAATATATTTGGTCCAAGGTTGTGTGGGACATGAATACTGTAGATTCAGATAATATCGCGGGCTTAAAGTTTCGTGGTTTTTGTATAAAAGCACACCGTGGGGTATTTGAATTCGTGGAAAGACAAAGAAAACTTTAGGAAATGATGTTTATTAATTAAAGGCTTAAGGTTTCGTGGTTTTTGTACAAAAGCACACCGTGGGGTATTTGAATTCGTGGAATGACAAAGAAAACTTTAGGAAATGATGTTTATTAATACCTCAATGTGCGCAAGGAAGACGAGCCCGATGTACACAGGTAGTTCGGCTTTGATGCTTATCACACAGTGCGCCTGTACCGCGGTCAATCGGGTCAGTGTTGGACAAACATGCTCCGCCCGACCCGAGCCTAACAAAGAATTAATCAGCCGTGACCGACACGTGCCGGCCGATACCTTGGCTGTTAGTTGTAACACCCGATACATCGGCTATTAGTTATAACACCCCGTCACACCACGTTCAAAATAAACGTAAACCATCACTTGACCGGAGGAAAAATGAAACGGGACCGTCCACATGAAGGTTTTTAACTTTTCTTAATCTAGGCGGCAGTCACATGTGGCGCCTGTAAATCCCTGACGGGGCGGTGAGACGAGACACGGTTCGTTCGTCATTCATAATGTCAGCTATATTTGGAGATTATAAAGAAATAATTTGCATAATAGTATTCTGTGACGCTTACTTACGCTAACATATATGTACAACTATCGGCATTATTCGGAAGAAGTGCCGCCTGCATGTATTATTAATGGCTCACTATTATGCACGCAACTGTTGTCGCAATATTCGGAATAAGTGCTCTTTCGCGTCCCGCGTTAATCGCGGTAATGCAAATGAGTTTACACGGCCCTCGTCTTTTAGGCCAATAGGTAGCGTAAGTCTCGTTTAATCTCTATTGAAAGAAGGTTGAAAAGGCCGGTGCCTCGGTAGCTGTGGTCACGAACATTGGAACATGTGTACGTTCTTGGCCTGTCAAAACTATCGCTTTGCGCGACAGAAATGTGGTATTGTTTTTTTTTTAATTTTTCACCCGAAATGTTGATAAAAAGAAATATGGGGATACGTTTTCAGTTTAAATTATACTTTGATATTGTCTTATTGTAAACATATCAGGGGTGCCGTGTTTGTACGATGTTAGGGGAAATAATTTAATTGACAAAAGAATATGTATTAATCCCGTATTTTTATAGTTATTTACGGAAAGCAATTTAGTGCATTTAATAAATGTATGAAAGACAATCATAAAGTAGTAATAAAAAATTTTTGTATTTTTTATTGAAAATTCAGCAAACGGTAACAATTATATATATAAAGTCGACCATCAGCTGCCGTTAAGATACCGTATATCCTCTGACCGTGTGATTTTTTTATCGTTGGAATCATGAATTCGTGGATTATCTTGATCCACGAAAACCACGATAATAAAATCCCAACTAATATTTCTGAGTCTACAATATTTGTGTGTAGCCTAATTATAAAATTAGATCAAAACCAACATACATACATATATATATATATATATATATATATATATATATATATATATTTGTTATGACGGTGTAGGACCTTGTTGCCTAATTAAGATTTTGTCATTTCTCTTTATACTGAATAAATGCTGGTGTAGATTGTACAATTTTCGTTATTTTCATGATGAACAATAAAGGAAGTGGTTCAACAGCCGGAAACGGCCCATAAAACAGTATCCAGCAGACACTTGTAAACCTGCTGGGATAAGGAAAACAATACTTATGTTAGTTATATGACTTTTCCCAATATTTTCATATATAATACCAATGTTCCCAATATGTACTTTGATTTAATATTATTAGTTTTCTATATCTATAGGAATTTGCTTTTTAAACGTAAAATCAGTTACATAAAGTAAATTTTAAATCATATATGTAAAAAGATGAAACGTAAACATAATACACACAAATATTCAGGTAAAATGAGCATGTCAAAATCGGAATAGACTATAAAAATCACAGAAAGAAATGGAAAATCCCTAATTTTTATTTAACAATGGAGAAGCGTTGTTTATATTCAACTGAGTTGTTCCAGACACTTTAATGATTTATTATTTGATATATGAAATATAATACGAAGCAGGGAAGCATGCGTGTTTAAATGATTTTTCCATAGTATTGATGCAACTTTTATACAATGGATGTACAATGAGTCACCCGTGGCAAACTGAAATATAATGTTTGAATGGTTCTAGGTTCTGGTCTTCATTTGAAACTATGAAAGCTTCCGACAAACCTTAAACGGGCCTCTTAACATCAAAACAGTGCTTTAGTTTAGGCTTTCATACCTATTGCTTTGACATTCTATATTCTTTAAATTAATTACATTTTACATTACTTAGGCCCGTTTTTTTGTTTCTATACTGTTTTTTTATTTCATATAAAAGCATAAAATGTCCGTGCAAAATCAGTCTTTATGTTTAACCTTTTGACCACTTTTACCTTTGCCAAATGGAAACGATACTAAGTATTACGTAATGTGAATTTGTTGACGGATGCCTTGTAAAATAAAGTTGCTGTAGACTATTTCGTTTCTACTTTTACATCATGTAATGGAATTGACTTTAAGATTTTCAATTTTTACTTAATTTAATCAAAACAATTCTATTTCACCTGAAACCCCCAACTTCAAGGAAATTAATTTTGAATGGAACACGACATTAAACCAAATAACATTCGAATTATAGTACAATAATTTTAATAAATGTCAAGTATTGAGCATACGATTAACATTTCAAGAATTCATTTATATATTTATCGAGAATTGGTTATGTTAAGAAGAATACAGGCTCTTAAATTAATCACCATAAACTGCTAATGTTTGTACAGGAAAGTTTACTGATGTTACCTGAGTAGATTATAAATACCTGGAAGACTTCGTATATTGGATAACACAGGTGTACGTAACGTTAGCTCAGCAGATGTATGAGACTTTTCAGGTACGCCTGAGTAAACACACCCTGAATAAAACTTCTGGCATACTGGAATTAGATAATGGGGCCTGTACAAACAAACCTAGTCCATCATGGCGGCTTCAGGCATGCAGGAGCCTGTTAATCAGCTGGCCAAACACAACTTAAAATCGGGAGTGGGCCAGTCTACAACCCTTTGTCGTCTGCTCTCAAGAAAGTTTCCGCCAAAACCTTATAACCCTGGCCTTCAACTTATAGGTAACTTGAGAAGTTAGGTATTTATATGGGGCTTCCTTTAAATAAATGCACGGTGGAGGTGGCCCTTTTCGTTTGCTAATGTACTTGTCGTCTTTGAAGATAAAACAGAGCTTGGCTTGTTATACAACGGTCAATTTATACATGACCTTGACTGGCCGTGAGTTACTAGTCCTTATTATGTCACATGGTTTGTGAATTGAATTGAAATTTTTATTTCGTCAACCATTTAATCATGAATAATATGTGTGTGTGTGGGGGTGGGGGGGGGTCCACCAAAATAATTTGATAACCTTCACCAACGACTTATAAGAATTTTTCACAACCATAATTGCCTTTGGATCATTGATATATACACAGAGGAAAGCAGAATTCACATAAACGCTTTTTCAAAAGCAGCTTCAACAGCTGTAAACACTGGCTCTAAAGAGAATTAAAGAGCAAAGGGAACCAGTTAATCCTATCCTTTAACCTCAGGGCAGATATATACATACCGATAGATGCGGCTCTGATGCCAGGGGCTGATAAACCTAACTAAGTGTAGGAGAGACTAAACTCGGATAGTAAACAACACAACCTAAGAGCGAAAAGGATTAACAAGTCCTCCCGTGAGAGGGTTTCTTCTTATTCCAGGAAAATGAGTTTGTTTGAGGCATGCTACTGCCAGAGGGACTAATTAGTTAATAAACTTATAGTTTGTTTACTTGGGAATTTAAACGCAAAGGTGGATTTAGATTATCTTTTATTTATACTACGCAAATGATCAGTGTCCTGTTTCTTTCATATGATGTTGAACTGGTTTTCATTCAAGAGAGAACTCCGAGAGTGAAACAAAGACCTTATTCTTTTCCATCTGTGTTGAGATTATAAACCAAAATATTTCATTTGAAAAGGGCGATTGTTATTTGCAGCAGCATTTGTATGCAGTGTATTTGCAACGGTATATTACGAATATTGAGTGGTACAAGCTATTCATGTTTTAATAGATTCAATTAAATATAAAATTTGAATTGAATTCAATTAATTAAATTTAAATAAATTTAATTATATTTTATGAAGCACTTTAATTTTAGCAAAGCAAACACTTAGAATCGTACTTGTAGTCGCTTTAATATTTTCATGGACCGTTCTTTAGGTGGCGCCAAAACCATTAATTAATTCCGTTCTCAAATTACAAACATACAGACAAATCGCTAACAGAAACACTACCAAGAAAAAAATCCTAATATTCCTCCGTGAAGAAGAAAATCTTTTTCCATTGGCCTTCGTGAAAACAAACGGTTTTCCCCAGTAACCTTCACGGTAACTGCTCGATTTATCCACGCATGCACAGTGACATTTCCGAATAATCCATAATTTCAGTGACTTGCTATCTTATCTGTGGAAAACAGGGCGTCAGGGGGATTATATACTCCATTTAGCACGGGGGGGGGGGGGGGGGGGGTCGGTTTAATCATTGCCGCTGATATTGAGAGAATAATACTTATTTATTGAACATTAAATATATTTATAATTAGAATAAAAAACTTTGGTTTCATTTCTGAGTTACCTATGAAAAGTTAAATATTAAACCTTGTTTAGAATTAACGTATACTGGAAACATAAAGCTTATTTTTTAAAGTCTGTATTTATCCAGTATGTATTTGAAAGTCTCACGCAGACACTAACACAAACACACACACACATATATGTGTGTGTGTGTGTGAGAGAGAGAGAGAGTGTGTGTGTGTGTGTTTGTTGTGTTTATAAAACTATCCAACTGATTACCCTCCCACGCCTGCGAGTCCTCCCCCTCCCTTGAAGATAAACTGGCACCACTGGTAGAAAATACAGCGGCGTCGGGCGTAGTGGCAATACGGCCGAATCGAAATGTCAGAGAAGTGTAGGATTGGGCGACCACGGTCTGACGAGTTTGTGAATGCCACCGCAATAACGGCGGGACGCCACCGAGGATTATTACAGATAAAGGGCCTTTGAAGCTGAATGAACGGACGTGTGACCCGCAGTGTGTCAGGTTTACAGTGATCAATGTATAGTGAAATCAGGTCGGGATGAAACACATCGATTTGTGTCAGATGTGTAACATGTGTTTAAAAACGATATGAATATACCGGTTCATCTTCGGTTCTGTCGCAGCTTCGAAACTCTTCTGGCCGGAGTTCCGTTTTTTATTGCCACCCACACTGTGTGGAATCGGGTTCACAAAAGTTAAGGTTTTAGGGTATTAAAATCATGGTCCCACAATGCACCTGAATTTCTAAATACACCATGTATATATGTTGATGTTACTGTAGTGATGAGGAAAATGTAGACTCGGGCTGGAAATCCATGGTAGGTAGATGTATTTTTTTTATTTTTTTTATTAGTATCGCGGTTGAACATAAAAAAGAGGGTTGATCTTTGAATCGAACTTTCACCATGTGACGGACAAGTCACACGTTAAATTTTGCTAATAAATCATACTTCACTGATCAGTATAGTGGGACGGATTTCACGGGCTTGTTGTATTTACCCCCTTTCAAGAAAGATTCTGTCCCAAGGACGAAGGACAATATTCCAAGGGTCAAACATGTGAGGTGGGTGGAGGCATTATGTCACAACCCATATCCTGCAGGCTGCGCCAAATGCGCAGGTAAAAATACAAACAGGGGGGTTCCGGGAAATGAACCCCTTTCCTGTAAACACAAATCATTCATACTACCATCACCAATACAGCAAGCTTCAATAATATGGTAAACACTAAACAAGATTTCACGTATTTTGTTACATAAGCTAATACCTCAAACTCTCTGTTAGAACAACATATAAAAAGGATCACTGCTCTGTCATTGTTTCTCCTTTGTGTGTTGTTCTCCTTGTTTGTCTCTTAATAAGACATATAAGACGTTGTGAATAAATTCAAACTTCATTGTGTGGACCTTATATGGCGGAAGTAATTTAATTGGCATTTAATCGTTATCCCGATGTGTATATAGGGTTATTTTTAATTCGCTGGGTTGTTTATGTGTCTACTCACTGTTTGGTTCGTTCTTTGGGTGTTTGGCCAGTTAGTTAGTTAGTTTGTCCTAGCAACAAAATACAATCGAGTGATTTACGTTTTTACGTTTTAGTGCTTACGTCAACATTCAATGAACAATCCAATATATCATTTAGGCAATCTTGATAATATGTTTTTGTTACAAGGCTTCATTTCTGTTGCTGGATGGGGCAGTTTTGCTTGGACCGGTCAAGGGTCACGGAGCCTGCCTGTTATTTGGAGCCAAGTTTGTTCAGCCGTGCAATGCTGACATGTAATGCAAACAAATTGATGCACCTTGACCGATTTAGCTTGTATTCATATTTTTCTTAAGTACACATTAAAGTTTGATCAGGGCCCTGGATGTTTATATGACACCCATTTCCTGCTGACTGCCCCAAATGGCACGGATGAAAATACAAACAGGGATGTCATATTTTCATATTTTCCTTTAGCACACATCAACGTTTGATCAGGTTCCTGGAGGTATATGCGGTCGGTGACTGCTCTTCTAGTTGTATCTTTGTCACGAGATATTGCGTTTTGTCACGTTTTGCTATTTAGATGGTTACATGATTTGTCTGTTAACATCTTTACCAACGATCATGGACAGATTTTGACGGAATATAGTTGGAGATTTTAATAAGGAATTAAGGAATCATTAATAAATTCAGTGACGGAGGTAATCTGGATCATTACTATTAAGATATAAGGCAATTTGTTTACATGGGCCAAGGTTTTGGGCCTTTCACTGGTATTAGGGCCGTCTCTGTTTTACTGATGAGTGTTTACTGTAATTTATTCCATCAGTTTCATCAGTATCCTTGAAATGTTGTACCCATATATCGGGCTATTTTCTCTGTTTGGACATGTTTAGGTCCGTCTATTCATTGATGGAACATCGCAAAACGGTTGAAGATCATCTGACGGAGATCTAAGCCTCAAGGCAAGGAAGAGTGAATTAAATTTTGAGTGTCAACTTGAGAAATAGCATTTATTGACAGACGCACGGGCTTTCTTAGTGTTCACTGCATTGACGGAAAACTGCTGCAACTTGGCCAGTTTTAAGAGGAGAGACTTAGTGCTTCATAGGGCAGGTGTAGCGGTTTCAGATTACACCTGCTTAAGATTACTCCCAATGCACATTCAGATAACGGAGGGATGGAGGATGTCCCTGTTAATCTTAATAATACCCATACAAACAAGGAGTAGGGATTATTGTATTTATACAATATATATATATAAAGTAAATAAACATAAAGCCTATTTAGGGGATAAATTGAATTTGAAGTAGGGCATTTGGAATCGATGTCAAGTTATTCCATGTTATCTGAAACCAATTTCATATTACTCTAAATTATCTGACACCGTAATATTTCTACGCTACATCGGAGTTAATTAATAATAACTCTTTAAACATGTATACACAGTAAAACCTCCCCTAATGACTACTTCAAAATAACGACCTCTTTTTCACGGTCCCATTTCTTCTTAACTCTCTTTTTAAGGCCGCGCTTAGACGACCTACTCGAAAAGCGACCATTTTATCGAAGTCCCGTTGGTGGTCGTAATTTCGTGATTTTACTGTATTTCTTTTGTATATATTGATATTTCACACGATTATTGTATATGACGAAATTTGAACATTTAGGCAGTTCATCGAAAATGAATTAATTGTATTTCTTCATAGAACTTATTAACTTTCCTTTGAAGTAATTAAACATTGTTGAGTTCAAGAAAACGAACTTTCTAATTATGCCATAGCCAGACTAGAAACCTGCATTCTAAGGCATTTGAGCCTCTGCCATGACGGGGGGGTCCTTTTCGTGTTTGTATTCCTAGGTACATTTGTGCACAAGTGACTTTACTTTTATGAATATTCTTTGATGACAATTCAAAATCCGGATTCACACCATAATCTAATCGATTCTTAATTGGCCCATTCCCCAAATGCCCTGAAAAGTTCATAAGAATCAATTCACTATATCGTGAGTTATGTTGTGAACAAACACACACACACAGACACACACACTAACGCGGATGAACGGAGGCAATTACAACAGATAAGCGATGTCTTGATGGAGAGGTCTCTAATGTGATGGTGAGGACATTTGTCATCGCTCGTAAGCCGTCCCCTCCAGTCGAGCACGAGATGCTGATAAGCTCTGAAAGGCTGTGGTCACATTTGTTCATTAAAATATCGAGCACGGAGTTGGTTGTTTTTGTGATTTTTTACCCGTTTAAAAAAATACTCTTCCCTCGTCACAATAGTTTAATCACGCACGAAGCGCAGATCCATTTTCTACAAAACCCACATGCACAATGTCTTAGACAGGGATTAATGAAACTTTTTTTCTTAATTTTTTTCTGCATTGAATACCGTTAGCTTCTCCATGAATATTTTATCTTTAATGGCATTTTAGGCCAGGATATTATTTTAATTTGTCAAACATTGCATACATAGTGTTTTCATGTTAAAAATCAGTTAGACGTATATATTAAAGGGATATAAAGATATTTCCTGACCCTTTTATAACAATAGACCAGAAAACCCCGATACCATGGTACACATAGGTACCCGTTTTGTTTATATCCACATGTTTATAGCTTATAACATGGGGGTTGCACGAAAATTATCAAAGCACACTCAACAATGACATCTTTCGGGAAGTCCCACGAACCAGAGAGCTCTTTGCAACTAATGACATTTCATTTCACCATGTATACAAAAAAAACCTTAGGTAACATTTTCTTGTGTTTGTCAACACTGCTGTGTTTATTGAAAGCTTATAGATAGAACAACCTCGCTAAGCAGAAAGTTCCTTCAGCTCATTAATTTGTACGGAGGGTAAGCTATAGAAATTACATAATTTGAGACTATGTATTAGGACTGCTGTCTGCATGGCCTACTGTGGTGTGTGTTCTTCTTTTATTTAAGAGTACTTTGATTCGATGTATGAGCAGATAGCGGGGAAGTTAAGATTAAATTTTGACACTGACCTTGCAAAATTGCCGTTGTTGACTGAAGGAGAATTTCGAATGTTTTCAGGTCCGCAATTACAGCTGAAAGTTACAATGGATAAAAGATTAAACGTACTCACTTTGCCGCCGCATGTTAAATTGTCTGTCAGAAAAAAATGGTATATAACACACAGAGGCCCCGTGGTCAAAGAAAAGACCCATTCTATGGTGCAGATTATCAAAATATTTATTCACAAATAGAATATTGTTTGAGGATTCGGTAATGAGAACTTCAGCAAAATAAAATCAGTTTCTAATATAAGGATAGGATGGACATTTAGGTATGAAATTCTTTGATATGGTGCTTAACCGTGTACCTTACAGTGGCTGCATTATGTTTGAAAGAAAAGTAAAGCTTGTGGACATTAGCATATAACATTACGAATAACAACGGGATTTCAATAATACAATAGCTATAAAAAATTAAAGAGACCCAGGAAATAGGCACAGAAAGAAACTGGGCAAGCTTTGTCGACACATTAACGTTTTATCAACTCAAAATATTCTGCCATTTCCAAATATTTAGTCACGTATTTGGACCCTCTTTAAAAAAATTAATAAAATCATGTCGGAGGCTTATATTTTCAGGCATTTATCTTGACTAGTATTAACTTAGTGCTTCGGGTCTCAGGTCAAATAAACAGTGGATATATGAAGCTATACAAGGTCTGTCTTGGCGGTGTAGCCATTTCAGATTAAGCCCGTTTCACGTTACCCCCCGGTAATAGGAAAACCCTTTCAAGAGGCAGAAAAATTGACATGCATTTTTTTCGTAAAATAACCAGCAGATCTATTTACTTTCATGTAAAATAAATTCCAAGAAAATATTGTTGGGATTTTTTTTGGCTTTCAACAGGACATTTGTTGACCCGATCGAATGCACATGGAAATATAGGCATTGTGAAACTAATAGCGTTTGCTGCCATACAGTTAAAACTTATTAAGAATCCCATAGTAAATTTTTACATATTTTGCGTCAGCGCCGGTTCGGAAAGCTCTGATCCGGGTGTGTCAGTAACTTGTCAATCAAAACTGAGATAGTTTACTCGGCGCTTATCATTTGGATTCATTTACCTGGCAAAAAAAGTTTCCAGACGTGATCTAATGGCCATCTTTGACGTGATTTTTAAGAAATGTTATTCGTAACAGAGTATCCCATTATTTATCCACCGAACCCCCATTTTCGCCCGCTTCCGTAGGTTTTCTCCCCTCAGGACTATTTGGGGGTTTAAATGAGGAAATCAGTGTTCTAAAAACATTCGTTAGGTCACACGGTATTGTTTTTGTGTCACTGTGGCGTATTGGCAGGGCGCCCCGTTCGCTGGCTGGAATCCGTTCTCTATCCAGCTATGGCTTTACTTCATAGCCTTGGTAGATTTTCACGAAATTTTGCACGGCTTAACCTGTATTGGCGACTAGCTATTACACACATAAAAGGAGTCACTTAACTTTTTTGCATGATCTTGCACATTTTTAGGTGTTCATTTCACAGAGTTACGGCACAAATGGTTCCGTTTTCCCTAAAAATAAAGACGTGATTATTTTTGCTCAAGTATCTTGCATATATGGGACTTCCTACAAATATGCCGTTATTAAATACGCTTTTCAATCGATTTTTTTAAATACCTACTTTTGTTGACGTAGCAAATCACGACAGATGTACTTGAAAATTTGCTCGTGTGTTGCTCCTTGAAAGTATGGGTAACATTGCATAGCTGGCTCTAATTATTTTGTTTTCCAATATGTATCTACGTTTTTTTTGTTGCTTTTATTGACATTGGTTCGGCATCTGCACAAAACATGACATGATGTTTCTGTAACTGGGAACAATGTTTCATCACAAATCTTCTATATGAACAATCAGTTGAAATTTCAAGACATGTTCAAGAAATGTTCCGAACAGCAATACTTTTGTTTTATTTCAATGGTGATATGTTTCCTATCATCTTTATGTAATACATGCGGCACTGGTATTCGTCTTCAGCCTGCTGAACCAATTTATTAAATTTTAAGAATACAACCACTTACATCATTTTTTTCTGTCTGAGAACCTGGGCTGTACAGGATGAATATGCGTTGAACCTCTGCAGTATGCCATGAGGTCACTGGGAACAGTTAACACTTACTAGCTTAACCTTGGTTAGCTAATTATATACAGGTGTTTGTTGACACACTCTTTAATTTTGCAATATCAAATATAATTAAATGCAGGACTGACAATATAGCCTATTAAGTAGAATAACAACACAATTTACATTAATTAAACTGCTGTTTATTGTATATAATAACCTTACTAATTATCCCTAAATTATCCATAATCAGAACCTTTCCAGGCAGTAATACTTAGAATTGATAATAACCCCGACATGCTGGGACATGAACGAATACACATTTAGGTCAGGCCAATTATTTTACAAATGTTTCATGAGGTGTGCCATGATGCCCTCAATAGCATATGTTTATAGAAAACATGTCATATTCAGTGTCCTATATTTTATCCGCTAAAGAAATTTAACACATGCAGCTGTTATTTATCTGCACACCCACTATAACACATTTTGGGACACTTCAAAATTGCATCGAACTCTGAAAGTGCTTAATGCCCTAGATTGTCTGTGTAAAGACATTATGTTGCCCCCCCCCCTTTTTTTTTACAGGATACTCATTTAATCTGAAATTGATTTCAGAGTCACCGGCAGTGGCTGTTTAAACAAATGATTTCAAATTACCCCCCGCCCCTTATAATGTAATCATACTGCTAATATTATAACGACTTTTGCTCATGGATATAGTGAATAGTTACAATACTAAAGTCACATAAATTCTTTTTGCATAAGAAGGTAAAGGAAATTACAAAGCTACATTCTAAGGAATGCAAGCCTCCATCATGTAGGGATCCCTATTGTGAGATGCTCCCATAAGCGTGCTTGCCTTCAGTTAATCGGACCATATTTCCCCAGGTCCATTCGTGCATATGTGACTCTACATTTGTGAATATTCCTTGATCACCTTCTTGAATTCGCAACATGTGCCGGTCCATTTCAAAATCAAATCGATTCTGCCTTGGTCCATTCCCGAATAAAAATAATGTTAAGAGAAATCGTTCATGATCGTATGGTCCATCAAGCCTACTTGAAAATTTCCTAATCGGCCATAATCGGCCCAAGGAGTGTCCATAGGCACGTTGGCGGCTTTCAAATTGCACGAAACGCAACGCAGTTAGATGTTAACATTTGTAACAGAAACCTTACTTTTTTTACAAATAGACCAGTTTTAGTCACATTTAAAAAACCGTTATATGAAAACTATATCGCGATATGCAATATGCTAATAACCGTATCTCAATATATCGATAATATCGCACATGCCTATCCGCTTTGTCCGTCATGTGTACCTCGTAGTCGGGTGGTATATTCAAGACGTCTCTGCTTTTATCACTTTAACCCCACGAAATATTTAGCAAATAATGTTTCTAAATAAGCATTATATAAATGCTAATATTCAATTTCTTATAAAAACTTTATTGATTTTACATGGATCATGCAAATGGACTGACTCACCAATATGAGACTCCCCCCTGGCTCAGATGGTGGCTTTCGGCAGTCTTTATAGGTATGGAGGAAACTAGAAGTCCCGGAGAAAACCACCGCCCTCTCACTGTTCACTACAATCCACTCTCATAAAGTTACACCGGGAATCGAACCAGGGGCGCCAGCGAAGTGAACCGAGGTGGTCCCCACCCAACTGTACCGCTGTTTATTTATAATAATATATGAATGAACTCATGTTAATAATTCCTATATCTGTGAAATCGCAGAAACCCACCAATACGGTAACTTCGGCAACACATCCAGTTTGTTGAGTTATCGGGAGTGAACCCCAGCAACACGTCCAGTTTGCTGAGTTATCGGGATTTACTGCAGTATTGTAATTGCTCAATAGCTCTGAACAGAATCATATACATACGGAGGTATTATATTCCCATTCCGCTAACCATAAAAGGATGAGTCACTTCATTTCTCATTTAAGAGATTGCAAAGTAAAGTTGGAGGCAGGCCAGGTTTCTTTTATATCGATATTGCAGCATGAGCACTAAAAACATTAGTTCACTGGTAATCTTTCTGTTGTAAAAAAGTGGTCTGAAACCTTATCGGCCAAGGTTCCTACGTAAGCTGATTTTAAGCGTAATCCCTCCAACATCTGGACCGCCCGGCGTAAAACATGTCTGTCCCTGAGAGGAATAAGCCACGTCATACATTAAACGATTAGCGGCATGGATTACAGATCGATGAAGATAAGTGCATTTCAGTGAAGTAAAATTACGAATTTCAGTAGCCTAGATTGCATACCTTATATCAATTTGTGGCAATAGTTTAAACACACACACACACACACACACACATATATATATATATATATATATATATATATATATATATATATATATATATATAATCATTGTAATACATGTACAAGTTCAATACATCATAGTGAGATGTAGTGGAGCAGTAATTATGAACTAGATATCGATAGTTTGATTTCATAATATCATATATTATATAGTATACTATATATAGTACATTAAATATATATATATATATAAATATTGTTATGGGTATCGCCTATAAATGTCGTACTGCATAATATTGCAATATGTGGAAGCGTATTGCGATAGGTATTGTGATATTTTCATATACAATGAAATGACAAGAAGCGATTGCTGCCGCCCTGTCACGTAACCCAAACTGATATGGAACATATATATATATATATATATATATATATATATATACTTATGTAAAGAGGTTGTTTCAGAGACACGCCTATAAGATTTAGAAAAAAAGGCATCAATAAAGAAAAAAAAAGTTTTTAAAGAAATAACCTTCTTCAAGAGAAGGGTTAGAGAAGGGGTCATGAGCTACATTGATGTGTACAGGATTTCAGGTCAGATGAGTTTGGTTAAGGATCAAACGTTCGGGACCTATATATTCTTTACATTCCAATAAATTCACGGAGTAGCAACAGCCCTTGCGGGTTCACTGAGAGCAGAACCTTGGCTTTTTTTAACATCTCATGAAGCATTCCATTCAGGTGAAAGCTCAAAGGATATTATCAATAATGTGTGTTTGCTGAAGAAGAAAGCATGCATTAGACAGCATTTTCTTCACCTGAAGAGACTTAGAATGAATTCGTGATCAAAGATAGAGGAAAACAAAGTACACGCTAATAAGCAATACATTTGAAAAAAAAATCTCGGCTTTTGCAGCCTATATATGGACAGTCCTTTGTTCCCTGGTACCCAGGTCTATTTCTATGCTAATCAAAAACAGTAACAGACATCATTTTGAGTATATAAAAACAATACTTTTTGAGTTTATGAGACAGAACTCACTATTTAGGCTCCTTCATGTGAAAGGTATTCACAGAGGAACAAAACAATTCATACATTTATAACAACTGTATCAATACCTGTTAAGCTGTAACTTCTGAAGTGGAAAAGGCATTTTTCCTAAACATCGACGTACTGAATATAAATTCTTGGGACAAACATTGATATTACTTTTATTATTATTATTATTATTATTATTATAAATGTTGTTGTTGTTTATCTTTGTTTTATTATTTGTCATTACTGAATTTTAGTTTCAGTGAGAACGGAAACCATAATCAGTCTGTATTTTGGCCACTATAATGTTGAAAGTTAGACAAGGAAAACTATCAGTTAGGGCGACTGCTTTTAAAGTAAGAAAATAATACAAAATTAATTTCTCCGGCATCGCGAGCGTCGATTTTGACCATTTGGATCAAATTTCTTTATTTTCATTAGAAAATACTGATTTTCAGGTCCAGCAATTCTTAAATTCCAAGGTAATAAAAAATACAATTTCGGTTTAGTTTGGTTGCTATTATGTGTTTTACCTGTTAAACAATCCATGCTTGTACCCCTGATCAGATGAATTTCATTGAAAATAAAAGTCACAAAGAGGTAAGAATAATCGTTCTCAAGCTCTGAAAAGTCTGACATAAACTAGGTAGGCAATTATATTGAACTGATAAGCCCAATTGAGTCGTGACACAAGACATAAGGGGAAATGCACTGCAAGAGCCATCAATCCTGTTGCATCGATATTGCTTACCTTAACATTGGTGTGTGAGTGATGAATTAACAAAAAAGGAATACACGTGAACACACACATGATAACGTGTTACTTCCTGTGTCGTTTACAGGTTGGCTATCGTCCTGTTAGTGATTTACTAATATGTTGAGTTCCAACGGAATTTTTCTGCACATGGTAGGTGCTGTTAGAAAATATACTGAAAGTGTTACATCCTCGATACGATTTGTAAAGGCACTATGACGCTGGCCGTGGACTCTCTAATGTAATAGGGCCGAAAGAGCGCTATGCTATGTTTGCCTCTATCGTACGTCGCTCAGCATAAAACCCCGCCGTATCCAACCTCGCCAAAGATCCTTGGCGCAGGAGTGACGTGGCATCAGATACGAAAGAACCCAGTTATACCATTGGAAGCTCTTGTAATGCGGTCATGCAAATACGTCCGGGGTTCTGTTTAAAGGTTGATCTGGTTGATCATTCAGTATTCCTTTATCAGGTGAAATACTTTTGGGTCGGGCTTAACAAATGGCAAGGCTAACGTCTGGGTAACTGGGTGTCCCGCGTCTGTCATTCCAGACAAAATACGAACACTGTTATCTAAAGGGCTTTAGCACGAAGCGAGGACATACAAACAAAAGCTTTGAATGCCTCTTGAGTTGCTCAGGTTTTCAAAATTTAGAGAGTACTCCTGCATATCAACATTTAGACGGTTTTCCAGTGCTGCATTTTCCTGACTATCTTTTTAATTAACCATTAAGCAGAAGACAGGAAGGCATTGAAAAAATGCACTAGTAAAACATTTTGCTTTGTTAATTAATTAGCTTGTTCTCAGGTGGAGGTTCGTCTTATAACAATTTTGAAATGCCACACTATGTCCGCTTTATACTGAAACCAATGTCTGTAAAAATTTAGCCAGAATCGTGAGTGACAAACGGAGTCTCCAAAGTCCATGGTAGTTGCTTGTCACATTGTGAATTAGAAAAGAAAAGACACTGTGTTATATAGCTGTTCTGATCTAAATTGAGTATTTTAGGGTAATTTAATAACAAAAAATGAGAAAGTTGCCATTGGTCTTGACAGTAAACTGCTTTCTGAATAATCTTACTAAATAGCAATGTTTAAAAAAAACCCGACATAATACTTTTAAACATTCACAATTAACAACCAAAAATACTGAGTTTTATCTCTTTGATTATAAGTTATGGATTAACTGTTACAGCACACCTGTGCTTCTTCCTCCGTTGAGTGGTCACGAGCGTGGGTGGACCTTTTTCATTGAAAGCAAGGATTGATCACGTGACAAAGGAGCTACCGTAAGTGCGCAAAGAGTATCATCTCAATGGGACGGTTTGACAGGTACAAAAGTCTCAACAGTCCACTCGTTCTGTTTCCTTTAATAGCGACAAACTGCCCAAGTGTCCGCATTTTTGACTGAAGACGGGGCGACTCATGATTTTCCAGCTTGGGGAGGGGTCGATGTTAGGACGATGCACATGTACCAATGCTTTAATCAAGTTGAACTCTGCGTGAAGCGTTTTGTTTTCACTGTATCCTCTGTGTATATCTGAAGAAAAGTATCACGGATGTTGTGGAGTTTTATCATATAGGCTGCAATTGTGAAAATGTCGGTGTAAATCAAAGCGAAGCGAAGGTTATTGTTTTCAATCGATCCTGTGTGTGTGTGTGTGTGTGTGTGTGTGTGTCCACGATATCTGAAGAATGGTAACACGGAGGTTATTGAAATTTATCATATAGGTTAGTATTGCAAACACGTAGAAGAAATTACATTTTTTTGTAAATAAAAACGTAAATAACCACGGAATGAGTATTTCATGGATTTTATCACACCAGGACTTAGCATGTGATATGGCTATCTTTTGAGTGAGAGTCATGACGTCACAGAGGACGTGCTGTTTCCATGAAAGGTTTCAGTAAACCAACGTACATCATCGGGCTGGGGGGGGGGGGGGGAGCATGGTTGTTGTTCATAATAGTTTTAGTCAAGGCCAGTAATACCAAGATGTCTAGGGTGTTTTCAAAATATTTTCAGTGAAAAAAAGTTCTCAGGAATAACACAGGTTTAATTAACATTCCATGGCACCAATTTGAACACTATCTACCGCGCAGAGTTTGCATCCACATGCGTATGGGATGCTCTATTCATCTTATTGATGCATGTGAACCAGGCATGTGCGCATTTACTATTTTCAAAATATTAAATATGCACCATAATATCATAAAATGTACCATAAATTGGTACTATTTGGGAAACTGATGGTTCCACCAAATTCAACAATCGACCTTTTTTCCAGATAAATAGTATGCAAATTTAATTGTGATAGAACATTCTGTGGGTCTGGATTAAACCGATGAACAAGTTCTGAAAAATTAATTTGGTTGATTTTGCTCAAATGCTCATGCTGGTATGGTTAAACTTTCTAATGACAAAACACGCAAAATTGCAATTAAAATCGCTGAAATGGTAGATAACATCACAACGTTTATTTGATCCACGCTTGGTTCAATTCAGACAAAATGTCACACGATCCCGTGCAGCCATTACTAAGACAAGCTGATGATAGACGGATGAAAATGACAGAGGACAGGCGGATTCTACAAATATAAGCACTAACGGGTGACCTACGTACACATAAGTATTCCCATAGATATATATTTCCTTTTAAAAGCACACATCTTAACAACATATTAACAAACAGCGTTTCGAAACCATTTCTTAAGCTTGTCTTTATCAAACATATGGTCGTTTAAAAGAATAGAAATGAACAGTTTATTAAGATATCTAATATATGATAAAGAAAATATTTCAAATAAGTTATTTGATATTTGAAACGAATGAAACATTCCTCCAAGGTCAATATTCTCGAAATGGGGTTAACAGGTTAATACATTTGGAATACCCGGCAAGAGTAGTGTTAAGTGTTCAACTAATCTCGACTGACGGACAGTAGACGTTATAAACAAGTCTCTCTAAAGCCCGTACTATAGGATGGATCCAATTATTCCTTCATTTTCCACTTACTCGCGTCCGTACCTTTTAGCTAGTAATTTGACCGCCACGGAGCTTAACCTCCAATCATTCCACGTAGCTAGGTTAGAATTCTGACACCCCGTGTGTTTTGATCAACACCACAACTCAATCTATACGACTGACCCTTCGTCTACTAATTATAAATAGGACAGCATCGCAGACAGTGCTTTGGCCACCGTGAAGGCCGTTCTCTCTAGACTGTGTAAAACATAAAGAAAATGTTATCAGGAAAAGTCTGGCTTAACTAGGTTTCGAACACTGATCATCAATATAGTGAACACACATGCTATACACATTACATACCATAATTCTATGACATGTATCCTTTGATATCACTGACTGTTTCAATGATATTTCACTCATTTTTGAAACTATAATTACTTATCCAGAGAAACGTGATAATAGTTGCTTCCAGGCAGCCCTTCTACAGTGCATGGGTCGTTTGTTTTGAGTTTAAATGTACCCGACTTTTCTCATACATGATGCCTCAGGCATTTGCAATCATATCTCTTGTTACTTCACTTGCAACTTATCATTTGTCAGCCTCACTTCTTATGTTCAGAATAGGAAACAGTATTTAAATTAGGAGAATAATAAAAATTAGGAGACGGGCCCAAGGCAACGGATGATGCAGATAATTATGTTTTTTTATGTATTTATTAATACGATTAATACGTTTAAATTGTATAAAGATTTTCACCTTCACTAGTCTAAACTAGACATAACACAAACAGAGTCCAACTCAGAAACTTATTATTTCAGACTTCTTATCCCAAAAGGACCAACAGCACCCCCCTACCCCCCCCCCCCAAACCCAACCCCTATCTTACATGGTGAAAATGCACCGATGCTGCCCAGAACAATTTGTGAGTTTCCGAAGTCTTTGTGCACTGGATAGCTTAATCTTCAGTTATCAAATCAATGAACATTATGCAAACACTGCTAATGGAGATGTTGACACAGGAAATCCGGAGCAGACAAAAACGGAGACAGAGAAAATCTTTACCGCGTTCTATTTTTTTTTAATCGCCAATGCATGATGTATCCCAAATCTTTTTACAAGCATTATCATCTGCAGTATGTTCCCACAATAAGCAATAAGGCCAAAAATAGAAGGTATGGTTCTCAGGCACTGCCCGCGTCAATTTTAATCCTCCGTATCAACAATTTTTATTCTGATTTTCAATAAAAGCATATCAATTTTGAGCTCCAGCCGCTTGGACATTTCTATCAAGAAGATAAGATAATACAAAAAAGTCCCCCTTTTCATCAGAAACATCGTTTTTAAGGGCTTCAGACAAAATTTTGGACCCCCCCCCCGTCCTTTCCAGACCTTGGGACTTTTTTTTAGGGTTTTCATTAGTCCTGCTGGGTTGGAACCCCACCCCCCCCCCCCTTTCCTTAATACTGGATCCGCCCCTGCCTTTGGGTACATGGTTTTTCTGTATGTCAACATTTGCGTATGGACTTTGTATACTATCAGCTGGTATAGATAAACAAGCTCACACATCCGTTACAGAGGCCTTATACGAACTTTTTTTACCAGGAATTACCCACAGTTCATTAATATGTACGAAGATAAACCAAAAAAAGGTAGATGAAAATGGGCATAGGCTGTGCCATGCTGCTCGGTCCTGATGCGAAGAGCAGTGGCGTTAATTTATCTTCAAGGGGGGGGGGGGGTGACTCGCAGGGTGGGGAGATGACTCGCAAGGTGGGGGGGGGGGGATGACAGGCGTGGAGGATAGTCAAAATTGGGATAAAACAGACATGTTTATACATACATACATATAAATATATATATATATATAGCTTTTATTGTCTGTGTCACACATGTCAAATATATATAAATTAAGTATAAGTTTAAAAAATAAGGTATATGTTAATTCTAAACCATTTAGATATAAATATTTCATAGTTAACTCATAAATGGAACCAAAATCTATAATTCTATTTATTTATATACTTCATTTGAAATATATAAATATTATTCTCTGAATAGTTGGGGGGGATGGAGATTACATTGACCATCCCCCACTTGCCAAAAAGGGGGGGGGGGGGATATATACCCCCAATCCCCCCCTATATTGACGCCCTTGGCGAAGAGCTTGCTAACGGTTATGACTCAGAATTGCTTAAACCCCCAAGGCATTTTCCAAAAATATATCTGCCAGAGTATCATATGATAAATACGGCAAAACGCTTTTAAATGGAAATAAGAAGATGGAATCAGGAAAAAATGTAACAGACGGGGAGAAAATCTGTCCGATCAATATGTTTATTGCCATAATCCATGATTGCTAGGCACAGGACCAAGGCACAGTTGGCAGTAATTCCATCTTTAAGCATTGGTTGTTTCATTTAAATAACAGCTATGTAGATCACCCATCATTTATTTTGTGGAATTGTTTGCAGAGGAGATCTTTGGCAGGGATGGGATTTTATTTCTAGAATGATATATATTTGGATAAAAACGGATCTGTTTAACTCCTGGACGGGGTGTCATCTAATTTATAACCATAACATTTATCATTTTAGTCGATAACCATTTTCCAACTGACATATATCTTAAAGATCACCCCTGATTCACGGATCTCCGTCCATAAATCTTCCCCCATTTTTTTTACATTAAGGATTATTTAAGGCCAAAGTAACGACACACGGCCCTGAGTGAGTATTATGTATTTTCTGGAAAAAATAGGTTATGGAATTTGTTTTATTGATTTGTTTAATCCAATAATATTATATTAACAAGGAATATAATAATAATAATAATAATAATAATAATAATAATAATAATAATTTTAATGTTAATATTAATGATAGTAGAAGTAATTATAATACTAATGATATAAATAATAGTTATAATAAAAGTACTACTACTTCTACCACTACTACTTCCGCTATTACTACTACTATCTTTAATAAAAATAATAATAACAAATAATAATAATTATATAATAATAATAATAATAATAATAATAATAATAATAATTATAAATATAATTATAATATCAAAAGGGGCCTAGCGACACAATGTGAGGCGGGACCGGCGGATGGACTGGCGGGAGGATGAGGGGAAGTGGACAATTTTAGTTATCCTCCCTCCATAAGGCTAGAACTAATGATAATAATTATTATAATTATAATAATAACTTACATTTAAAATTTAAAGTATCAAAGGAGACGCAGCCTGTAGCAAAGCATAAGCCTGGCTTATGAACTTTACATAATAACAAGTCACTGTCTCCTTAACGCCTTGTTTTTTAAAACAATCGGATAGAGAATTTAAAACTGACGCCCCGCAAGCTAAAAACGGTCAGACGAACCACAGAGCAAAAGCATGCACGCTAAGTTTAAAAGAAATGCAGGTTTAGGCAGAGGATTGAGGAATATATTGTCACGAAATTTGGATTACTAGGGAAACCTTCAAAGACTACATGGACACCGTGACTCCTGACATTTAATCTGGAATCAAAGCCAGGGGTCTCCTAGGTGTTACAGTATCAAAAGATTAATATTGACGCTTACAAGCCTAGGTCTCCAGAGGAGTCTTTCAAAGTCCAACCCAGACGGTGCCGGTATCTGCACTTGAGCTTAGAGAGCTGCATCTTATAAATATATGGGGCCACGGCCTTCTGCCAAAATAAGATTTGAAAAATGTACCATAAATTTTGTGTTATAAGCAGGGGCGTAGCCTGGGTTGAAAGAGGTGTGGAGTCCTAAATATCTGGCAAAGGCAAATGAAGCACACACACACACACACACACACATAAACTCACCTGTTTTAATTCCAATTAGAAATATCAGTTATGCATGATGAATAAAAAAATATCATATTTGCCGGATCAAAACTTTTGAATTGTTTTATAATAAATAGTACTGCATGTAAAATGTTTTATATTAAAATAAATCACGAATCTGCTGATGCAAGGGACAAGAATTTAATGAGTAGGTTTCAGAAAATTTAAACATAATTAGACTAAATGAAACATTGGGAGGACGAGGAGTACCGGGAAATGTATGTGTGTGTGTGGGGGGGGGGGGTATAGCCCTACCAACCCCCAACCCCCCACCCACACACAAACACACACAACCACCCCCATCCACATCCACCACCGCTTGGTTGACGGATGAAAAATTACAGACAAACCAATTTAGAATGATGAAAATCAACAATTTCCCAAGATCGACCTGAACAGAAAACAATTACCCGTGACTTACTTAATTTAATGACAAAATAAATAATGTTCCAAATGTGTCAGTGTTACATTGAAACATATTTATTAATGTTCTGGGTTAAAAATTTGAATATTTCCCTTCAAATGTAAACTTACTCAAGGTAACACTCATCATTAGTCACGTAATCTTTGTTTGACAGATACAAAAAAAAGGCGGACGAGATGCTAATAATACAGAATACCCAAGGACTCGTTATTATAAACCCGCAAAAAAACCAAGGCAATGAAAATGGAATTGTGTATTGAAGAGCATAACTGATAAGGTTTGCAATTTAATATTGAAACATGGTATATGAATGTCCTATGTTAATATACTGACTTATCCCGTAAATTTCTGGACTTGTTAAAGGAGATAGACAACTATTTACTGGGTAATTGTATTGTTCATTAATGTTTACAGTTTAATGTTGTTCTGCCTTTCTTAAGCACGATTAAAAAGATAGACACATGGAAGAGGACAGCGAGATGCTATCGTGAATAAAGGTTCAAACGGTCTGATTTCCAGGGAAATCCAGTTGCTTCGCCGCGGCACTGAATTCGGGCAAAGAAAACAAAATAATTCTTTCTGAGATAAGACCGTGTGGAAAGCTTTGTTTCAGTGTGTATATGAATGATTGTTGATGAATTTTTGAAGGAAACTACAGGTTTATACAAAATCACACGTGTAAACAATAAATACCACATTCAGTGATTACTCCCACCAGGTCTATACATTTTGTCACAAGGCTTTGGTTGTTTACTTCGATACACTTTTTGGTCTCGTTTGCATCTCTTCTGCTAATACGTTTCACGTAAGCCCTATACAGGAAGCATTTTCCGTAGACCTCACTGGTCTTATTGTTTTCGACCATTGGTGTTTCGACCAATGAGATCGGGGCTTTTTTCTGGAGTAAGCAAAGTTTGAAAGCTTTGCATGGCGCTAATAATGCACGGTTGTCATTGAGGCAGCTTCAGTCAACAGCTAATGCTTGCGGTCAAAGCAGCAGAGGAAGGAAATTAATTAATCTCGAAAGAACGAAGTAAGGGCACCATGTCAGAAGTTTTCTTTTTATTAAATATCATCTAAGCAATATATAGGTGTCTTGGAAAGTTTGTAAACTTAATGCCAGGTTTTCAAACTTGGCAGATGTCCTTGGTGTGTACAAGCGCCATATTGTTTGAAGCAAATCTTAATCTCGCCATTATACGTCTCTTTGTCTCCTGGAAGAATTATACTATTGAGCCATGTATGTAAAGAGTTTTATTCTTATGTTCAGTCTGTATTAGAATCTTCTTTACTAGATAAAACTTTATCTGATGGGATTTGTTTTGTCTTGACTCACAAAATTTGGCACTTTTTGTATGTTTCAGTTAGTTTATACCTAAAGTTGGTTGATACTAGATCTAAGCGTGGTATACCTTTTGTTTTTTTTTTCAGGTGAGGCTTTGCCAATAGGTCCCTACTTATCTGTTATGATTACGTTTATTCAAAATGAAAACCTTTAAATGTGTACGAAAGTCGACTTTACATTATACCGTGTCACTTTGTAATTGCACTACAACAAGAACTAAAAAAATATATAAAAATATAAATACATTTTATTAAATCAGGCTTATAAATATTTCTCGGCATACATTGCTTGGTGAATTGATGAAGTGCTTCACCTTGCAGAAACTGTGTACAGTTCATTTGCTGGAACTTCTGGATCCTTGACTTGTTCTCCTCTCGATCATTGCCCCTCCGTATTGTTATATCCGGTATACAGCTACTTTATTGGATTTCAAACGCTGAAAGACCAAGGTCTTCTGTCGCGGTAAATTAATCCCCGGGGAGAAATTGTTTATTGGCATTTATGGGCCCTCGCCTAAACACGGACCGGATATTGCTTATTTAAATCAATGATTTGGTCCTGAACCCGACTTCTTAGAAAATAAAAGAAGATAACAAGGTGGTATTGAAATGAAAAGACGCCTAATTATCCAGAAAATATAAAAATGTTCCGATTATATTAATATACTATACTATTGTTTTATAGTAGAGATGCCGTTGGTACTGTTACCGTAAAATTGTTTTCTCTTCACATACCTTATGATTTAAATTAATTAACAACAATATATTTCTCTCGGATTTAAAATCTAATTGCGTCAAGAGCGTTTGGGTAATTTTACACTGAGGTGCACCCACATTTCAGATATCTCAGATGACACGTTTGTGGTTACAATTTGAAAAGAAATATTCGATATTTATAAATTACCAATCTGAGAACATGATAGAAATGTTTTAGTTTTGAAACACTTTCCTAATCTTAAATGTCAATACCAAATAATTTGCCAAGCTAATGCTGACAAACTATATGATTTAAACATATTAAAATTGTTAAATTGAAGATTTGTAGCCCATTAAGTATAAACATCCATTACAATTTCAAACGGATGTATAAAGATATTGGTGCGAAATCAACTCGACAAGAAGAATATCAAAATTTTTCGACACCGTTTGTCCAGTTTCCAGTAACTGATTCTGATTCTTTGATTTGTTTATATTAATTACATATTAAAGGGGAAAAAATCAATGCATATTGTTCAAGCTGAGGAAAAGATACAAGTGAATCATGAAGGCCGAGTTGGTTCTGACACTCTACTACATGACACAAGTTGAAATGCTCTCTTAGTTGCATATATAAAGGAGTAAACAAGAATATTAAGCTCCCATAAAGTAGTTCATAAAATTCATATACATTTAATATTTCTATTCTTAGGATCTATTATCAGTGCAGCCCAAGCGTTAAAATTCTTTGTCAGGAACAAATGGAATAAAATTGGACTTTGACCTCACAGAAAATAAAATGACATCAGAAGCGTCACCTGTAATTTTTCATGCGTGCTAGGATAACAGACATTAGCTATCACCTTGTAAATCTCCTGCTGAAGATGCTTAAATAGAAAAAAAAATAAAGTTTTCACGATTTATAATGAAAACTGGCCAATTCGTAGTTAAATGTTAAAGCTGGAATCTCCGAATCTGGTATTGCCGTTTGCTCCAGCATATACACATGACATGGATGTGTTAAATACAAAGTGTGTTAATTTAAATCCTCAATAAATATGCTCAGTGCAACATATTTGATCTTTGTCAATAAGAAGACATAAACTTCCAAGCTCCCTAGAACTGGTTTTCCCCCAGATATATCTATAGGGATATAGACAACATTGAACTATAGTTATTTTAATCTTGAATCTTTGATTTATGTCAATGTCTGGAGATAGAGCCCGAATTAACGCAAGACACAAACTGAAGGGGAAATACAAATTTAATTCAATCGTTGGAGTCAGCTTCTCGCCTGCATTATTTGTTGAATTTGTGTGATTTCTGGTTTATTAAATATTAATGAACGGAGGTAACTCCTAGAGATGGGCATCGCCTTTAATTTTCGTATTGAAATATATATGTTAGAGCTTACTGCGATACGTATCGCAATATGTTTCCATTGTGTCAGTTTACAGGAAATACAGGTATTTTCTGGTATGAGTACAACATATTAAACATAGCATTAATCCATTATCATGTTAATATAATTACACAATAAAATGTATGTTGATCACTTAATTATAGACCAAAAATATGTCAAAATCTTTCAGCAATGCCAAGAGAGCTTTCTGGAGTGTGGTTTCGTACTAAGAGGGATAGATAGAGTGCACACTCACGGTCGTGTAACACACATTGAACGCTGCTCTCCTTGACCAATAATACTGTTCTATTGACACTTGATCTTCCTGCGTTACACTGAATGTACAGAAGGAATATTAAAACTTAACTGGACAGTCCATGGGTAAAACGTTAGGCCCTCTCTGCTGGCAACCCGGATTCGATCGCCGGCGTGGCTATAAGAGTGGGTTGTAGTGGCCCGTCCAAGGCCGGTGTCCAAGGCCGGTGTTTTTCTCCGGGTTCTCCGGTTTCCTCCACCTCTGGACACTACCCAACGCCATATCACCTGAGCCATGGGGAGTGTCTAGATTTGTTATAAAGCTATTTTTATAATGCGTGTAAAAATAATATGTTTATTATAATGTCAAAATAGTTATTTTGACAGTTCGTCTTTCTTTTTCTGTATCATTTCTTTCCTTTATTGATAGCAAAAAGTCTTCGAGCAGAAATTTAAATTCCCTCAGACGGACCTTTGGTTTAAAAAGTCCATCAAGCCGACCTGAAAATATCCTGGTAGGGCTTTATCAGACCATGAGTGTCTATAGACATGGTTTCGGCCTTCACTTTTAGCCTTTCACTTCACTCGAATGTGAAGATTTATATCAGAAACCTGATTTTGCAAGAAAAGATAGGTTTCAGTCACGTTTGACAAAATATCGACATCTATATCGCGATGTGCAATATGTGAAATACCGTATCATGATAACAATATATCGATTATATCGCACGCCCCTGGTAAGTCCGGCCAACGAAAGATTCTAACGTCTATGTGAATATCCTTGTTTGATATATTTAGATTACACTTGGTGGCTATGTTGGCGGGTCCCTCATAGTCATAAGACGTGGATATAAACGAAACGAATAGTCTGTATACCATGGGATCGTCATTTACTGGTTTCTTGTTATAGACGGTTCAAGGGCTTATTTTTAGTTGATCGACGCCATATATCAGAAGAGGCCCCTTTAAAGCCCAGAATGACTGAAAGTCAGTTGAGCGTATATAACCTGTTCAACATTTTGATCAATTAGTATAAGCAAGTGGTCAATTATTATTAATATTCATTAGATATGTTAATGTTTAAATAAGGCGGATACATTTACTTACACAATAGTTGCCCAAAAATAAAGCGTACTTGAAGTTCTCGGGCCGCCCCTGCAGGCACAAGGCAGAAATGGAAGCCATTATCATCTGACGACTCTAATAACACCAGACTAACATCCTGACGGGCCTTGTCCCTTGACTCCATTTGTTTCTTCCTCTGAGGCATTTAGGACGTTGCCCTTTGTCTTGAAAATGGTGATCCCTTCACCAGGAGCACTTAAAAATGTCAGCGAAGGTCCGCTTTGGGAAGACATTTGTAGTTTGACGAGGACGGTGGACAATTTCGCGATGTTTATCTCTACTCTTTTCCCCGTTTAAGACCAAAGAAAGGCAGAGGACGAGATGAAGAACGTGTCCATAAAAGACTGCAAGGTCCGTATTTTTGTGGTAACAGAAAGGGAGAGAATGGTACAAATAGTTGAAAGAGAGAAAGGAAATAACTGAGGTCTATTATGTGATTTAATGCGTTGCCAAGTGACGGATCACGACTTCATTACATCATTATGCAATACCACATTACTTCATTTACGTTGTGAAGTTTGAAGCATTTCAGAACATAGAGTGTCTACAGCTGATATTTAATAGGGCCTTATTACTGCTGTAGGCATTAAGGCGATTTTCTAAGCACAATGACTTCCATACTTGAAGGGATTTTATTTCGATAACTAGCGTCTATTACCTAAAGATAATCCTTTCATAAAAATATGCCAGTAAAATGCATTGTTGTTTTGTTTTTTAACTTTTTTATAACATATAGGGGGCGCTAAATAATCCAAACAGATTCAATGAGGACATCTTGCAGCAAGTCAGACAAACTAGAGTTTTGTAATGGGCGTTTTGGAAGTGTCGGCCTCCCCACTTCTGCACATATGCAACCAAACATCCCGCCTTTTCCTGTTTGTCAACATTTCAAAACTGCTCGGTCTTCTCTTTCCATCCATGACCCAAAATTCACACAAAGAAATAAATAACAAGTTTTATAATATACGTAGGTTATTTCAGAAATAAATAACTAAAACCATTATTTCCTGGATCGTCTGTTGCACGTCTGTGCATCAGTATCCTTTAAATCTAGATATGTTCTCTTCCTCTGGACACACGCAGAGAGCCTGGCGATTTGAGAGATAATGCAATAGGAGTGAACCTCAGCTGTCTGAAGCATCACGGAGAAAAAGATGTATAGCAGAGAAGCCAAGACACATTTGAAGCTAAACAAAAATGACGTTGCATGGACTGTAGAAGGGCAACCTGGAGGGAACACCAAATTGTCCTTGCAATACTTATTAACTATACCTTTTAGCAGGGCTTGGTACCGCCTACAATTTTCGTATTGCAACATATTGCGATATTTTTTAGCGCGTTGCAAAACGTTTTTCGATATTTTCATTGCATCAATTTAAGTCAGGGTTTTCTTTCCTGTTCTAGAAGAATAATGTTATTTTCGAAACACTTTATTTCCTGCAGTTATCCTGAGATCTGATGAGAGGATATTAATTTATATTTAATTGTTGTCATAAGTACCATAAATCAAATGTTCAAGGACGGACCTTTGATCCTATGGTTTATCAAGTCTAATTAAACATCCCCAACCGAACGATCTGAGACGTCTCCATAAACACGGTAGCACTTTCAGACTTTCACTAATCCAAACTCATTTAAATTTTTAAATCAGTTACAGAAACATTATTTTTATTACAATAAATCCGTGTCAGTCATGTTTGACAAATTATCTGAAAAAAATCGATATTTGTTAACAATATTGCGATACGCAATAACCGTTTCGCAGTATACCCATTTATTTTTACCTTTTTAATTTTACCTTCCATGACATTAATATAAGTGCCCTTCCGTTCAGAATGAGGCGATCAGTATATCATTATAACACATATATATGTATATTATTATTATTATCATTAACATGATTACTCCTGCTCAGACTTGTACCTCCAATTCGCAAATATATATTTATGTAGTATTACAAAATGTGTCTTTTGTGTAAAGGTGCCTCATACTAAACCATGGGTTATATGACACAAGCATTTTTCTACTTAATTGATGTCACGGTCTTTCTTTAATGTACTATGCAAATATCCATTATAAATCGTTTGATTGAAATGTCATAAAAGTGAAAGAGTTATATTTAGTTTAATTTCTCACGGGATAATAATTTCAGATAACACCTCTGACCTGTCAACTGGTAAGGGTGTAATTTGTGACTTTTTCTTAAATTGTCTGGGACAAGAATAGAAGTTTATCACTACAAGCTATAAATATTCAAAATAACAATACACCCAGCCAATTATGCCGCGGTGACGTTCAATCACTCTTTGAAGAAAGATGTAATCAAAATGGGGAGATAATTCGCATTTTAATCTAAACTTGTTTCAAATGTCAATAAATTAACAGGTAATTAGGGAAGATGAGCTGAGTGAAATCAACAACGGGGAATGAAAAATCTGAAAACCTGTGAAAACAGCACTTTCAATTCCTCTGAGGGTTAAAGGTTTATGATTCAAGACGTATCGTTCGCTCAGCTTAAGAAACGAAATTATAATGTGATATTCAGGTTTTGTTGGCAGGGTACTACTCTTCCGCGTAAATTTCTCGGTGTTATCTGATTGTGTCCACTGAAATGGCTTTACCGCCAACAGAGATAAATTGTTAAAGACAGAGAATTTACAATATTAATATGATTAATATGATTTGAAACGCGTTCTTGTTACAGTTTTGACTCTAATGGGATCATGATTTCCTTTACAACCTTCCAGGTTGTATAAACGTATATTTAATGTTGACATACAGAAAAGTTTTTTTAAGGGGGGGGGGGAAGCGTTTATGTTTAACTTTGTATCAAAAGTGACCATAATAATATTGTCTGGAGCATCTGGTATCTTAATAGCAGACAGCACCTAAAACAACGAGGTGGGACACGAATCCCGACTTGGACGACCCGCACTCAGGGACTGGGGGATGGAGCCAGTACCTGGACTCGGACTTTTACTCATTTTTGGAGGTAATTAAGACAAAAGGAATCAGACGGAATCCATCTCGAGTCCAGTAGAAAAAAACTCTGTCACATACGTGCAAACACCAACAGAATTGGAAAAAAAGAGAAATATATATTAAGTTTTTGCTTTAAATTTGGAGCGAAATGCAGTCAAATGTACAAGTAGAAACTTGTCCAAACTAACATAAAAATACCAAAAAAAAATCTCAAATTTTTATTAATAATAACAATATTTGGGTTGGAATTTATGCCTGGACTGGGCAATAAAAAAACAAAGATCCTCCTATTTTCTCTCTGGTGTACAGCAAGGAGAGAGTTCGTAAAACGGGTATTAGCTTGGAATCAAGCACTCGATGTATATTACCCTGGTTTGGACCGGAGTATTCTTCTCAAAACTGTATGAGACGATTAATGAATGAAAATTAAATCATAAAATATTAACTTAGTTTTTACATTTATTTTGATATATACTAGCACTGTGATACCCCACACTGCGCAGACTCGGACTCAAAAGAGTATGACTCTACCGTTTACACATTGTTGGAGTCAAAACAGACACCCACAATGAACGGAGCTTCTATAACATCAGCGGCGTAGGTATTAATGTAGCGGAGAGGAAAATGTAGTCCGTTCAAATGTTTTGCCTAAGCATTGTTTAAAGGCAAATTACATAAATATGGGTGTCTTGTGGTATGGAATAAGTAAGATTTAGTAGGCATATGCATGTGAAATGTAAACAGATGTTTCCTTGAAATGTAACATATTTTGATTTTGAAGTTTGACAGTCGAGACAAGAAATCCCGGCTGTCTAAAAATGCCCAAACAGAAGAGATTAAGTTTGAGAAGAAACGACCTCTGGTACTACCCGTGCACTTTGTTCTGCGTCGCCCGGCTTGCGACATCCAGGTTTTAGTCGGTACGGAAAATGGGGGCCACCGATTTCGGCCAAGTTGAAACATGTTCAGGGTTAACCAGTCAGGGTTTGGTAAGGGCACGGGATGCGACAAGAAAAGTACACCGAGGACAGCGTCCAGGAAGAGAGTTCTTTTTTCAAACGGACGTGTATCGGCAAACTGTTTTTGACCACGCCCAAATCCGCAAATTATAGGAGTACCCATGTGCTGTTCGCGTGCAATAAGGTGGCTTGACATTCGATCTATATTGATGCATATGTAGTGATGAAGATAGTTGTATAATGTACATTACAAAATAATTGAAACATTCATATTGTTCAGAATTAAATGAAATTTTCAATCATTATTGATAACCACGTGACTATGTGTTTAAATGTCTCACAAGTACTGGCAAATCAGGTTTCGAGTTCTCTGTTTGAATTATTTTGGCTTTGGCTCGGAATAACTTGGTGGTCAGGTAAGTAAATTAGGAATTCACCGGTTTTTTTTTTTTTTAATCAAGACCGACGTTCGAATGTTTTGGCCTTCAACGCACTCTTTACTCGAAATGTATTATCTCTTAGGGATATTTGCCTTAGTGGTTATCTGGTTTCGGGTTTATTAGGGTTTTTTTTCACAGACGCAGGCTTCTACGTTTAAAGGGGAAGGAAAATGATAGAATGGGTAGTGTTTCTATTCATGAATCATAATACACCTTGTCAGCATTAATGTATTGTTTATATACATAAATGGAGATGGGGAAATATTCTCTAATCAAATATAAACATAAATGTTCTCCAGTTATTCATTCAGATTTCGGTTTGTTACATTTCAGTTCTTCAAAATTTCTTTAAGCACAAAGAAAATAAGTTTAAACGTGTATACTGATCAAGAGCTGTCCTCTCTAAATATCTATGTTCACGTAAAATGTAAAAAGATGATTCTGCCCATGTTAAACTTTGCCGCTCTTAGTACTTGTAACCGACCTGTCACTTTATATGAGCTGTGTCATGATATTTTAGATGAAAGAAAATGGTCTACAGGCACTTATGAGACCACTCTTCCGCCAAGAGGCGCTACAGAATGCAATTTATGGTTCTGACGCACTACTTAATCAATTGTCATCGACTAAGGGTTTCGGATCGATCGCAAATTAATCGGAACTTATTGCTAGGATAAGGAGTGCAATGGTAATGATCTTACGGGTGCTTCAATAGATCAAAGTAAAACCAAAGGAAATATTTTCCTGGGTTGACAGTTTTGAGAATATTTCGCTACCCGGTCCCTAACGGCAACAACAATGACGCAATAAGTGACGTCATGGCCTTTCAAGAAATCCTGTAATGGCACTTCACCGTTTTGCCCATAACTGAGACAGCTTCCTTAAATTAGTGATTGGTTTCATGTACTATTCTAGCATCTTCAAATGGTGGAAGCATTTAAGGTTGAAAAACTTGATATTCACTCTATCATTTGACCCGCTGGACCAGACAAAATCACACCCGTAGTCAGATATCAAAGTAAGAATTCCCTTGCGTTTGGACAAGCACTTATCACTGAAATTCTATCAAGATTACTTGGAAGTGTCAAATTAAAATACATTAACATCTTCTGTAGTGGTTTTGCCTCAAACTTTTCGAATGTGCCTAAAATATCCGTTAATGTACTAGTCTTAAGCAGGCACCATTTCAAGGTAAAAAAAAACCAAGCTTTCCTCCTGTTACTTAACATCTTTCAGGTATCCTTGTTTGCAGACTGCATGTCACCCCCCCCCCCCCCCCCCCCACCAATTTCGGGTTTTTATCTTATACCGATCTTAAATAACCCCCCCCCCCCCCCGTGTTGGTACACTGAATTTGATTTCAGAGTACCCTTTAATTGAATTTTTTCTAAATTCTTATTCTTTTAGTTCAAAATATGTTGGCAGGCCAGATACGAATATTAAAAGCTAGAAATATTATATGAAAAAAAAAATGTCGCAAACAAATATTAATTTAAGTGTTATCTAATATATATATTTCAATATATTAACTCAAATACTTTACCACAGCCCTTGACACACTACATTAAAAAACTAATTTTAATGTTTGTATGATAAGGATTAAACTCGTTCATCTGCACAATGAAAGAAATGAAAGTACATTTTATGTCTTTCCTGAATGTTTCACATATTTTATCTTGAGCATTAATGCTTCTTGAAAAGTCCATATTCTTAAGTCTGAGACTGTAGAACAGTTTTGACAAAGTATCATTTAATCCGCCAAAACAGAGTTTTGCGGATACTATGTTTTCAGCCCACCGCCGCCGCCGCCACCGCCGCGCAGATGTCCGGAGAACTCCTCCGTAACTGCTGAATTTTACGAAACCCGGGGTTATGTTCGGGTCACATGTGAACTGCTGCGCCCCGATTTTGTGTTGACCTCTGACCTTTCCTCTGCGCTCTGTGTCCATCTGTGCGACTGTGTTTACGCATAAACCCCCATATCTCTGGACTCGTTTGACCGATCGGGCTGAAATTTTGCACGTTTATACATCTTGGATAGGTTTTCGATTTTTGTGACATGTGCCGCCAACTACCTCCCCGTTTACGCTCCAGACATTCATGCTAATATCTCAGGACTTGTTTAACGGATCAGCAAGAAATTTGGCATACGTATAGGTCTAACATGCCATTTAACATGCCCAAAACTGGTGGAGCTACCTGCAACCGTTTTTGCACAGCGGCCATCTGTTTATCTGCTTTTGGATAAAATCATGAATATCTCTGCAGTGGTTGGATTTATTCATATGAAATTTTGCACGTGTAAACATCTTGGATAGATTTTTTGTTGATATGACAGGTGGCGCCACCTATCTCCCTCCCTCCTGGTAATTCAGCCTTTACATCATTACAATACCACACCAACTAATCTATATCTTTCATGTAATATGTCTTCTACCACAGAAGGTTTTCCCATTACCTCTATATCCTATCACCACTTCACCCGTACCTCTCTAATTTAGGCGGATACACGTAGTCGCTAGTTCTTAATTACTAAAGACTTAATATTAATTGTTATAAATTTAATTTAATAACACTACATAAAATAGCTTTTAACGTTTTACAGAGGCAAAAATAAAATAATGAATGTAATTAGAATCGCTTCATGGTGACCATGAACCGTCATCTTTCAGCTATTGAAAATCAGCCACATTGGAGATCTTACGCAAACAAAAAACCTTGGCAGAAGAAAGAAAAAAACAGTCACGAAATTCTCATCCGACACCCTCAACATATAATAATGCAATTTTCACGAAGTAGTGAGTTTTTGTTACTGAAATTTGGTTCCCAGGAGGCACAACTTGCAGGTTAAAAATATGTGTAGAATCTAGAAAACTGATCTAATTTCTTTCAAATAAAACAAACAGACTCAAGACTGGTCAAGAAATAAAATAGGAGAAGCATTTTGTTTGTTTAAAAAAAAGTAAGTTTGCGTAAATTTACATGATTAATGAGTTTCTAAATAAAATTTTACATTAAATTTATTAGTTTATAAAGCGTCTTCAGTAATATAAATTTATTCTAAAACGCTGCACATGAAAGTTCCTAAAATGTACATGGAAATCATATGTATATGCACCTAAAGTAAATCATCAAATACATATTAAAACAGTAAAAGACAAGATATTTAAAATCATAAATTAATAAACCTTTCCTCGTTATGGGTTAATTCACTAGAAGCCTGACGGAAGAAGAAAGACTTCCATGATTTTTTATTAAATATGTCACAGAATTCTGCATTCTAACATGTATAGGAAGTTGCTTCCAGAGTTGTTATATGTGCAGAAGTTTAAAACATACACCCAGTACTATCAGATAAACAACAAAATCGATATCGGTCAAGAAATAAAGCAGAATTCGAAGCAAATTTTGTGAAGAAGTTTAAAAGCCCCCACCTAGCCTTATTAGATAAAATGAAACCGGTTACGAAATAGAGGAGGAGAAACATTTTTTTTTTTAATTGTCGGCGGACGCCGGACGAATGCACAGACCGGCGCCGGATCCCCATGCTATAAGCTCATCGGCTCTAGGACCGGGTGTGTTAAAAATGGAAACCGATTTGTTTGCACTCAGGGGACCTCTAAGTAGGTCCACCTATAACTGTTTAATTTAAATATGGATATGACAAAAAAAGGGGAGGGGAGGGGGAGGCTTAACTGATTCAAGGTACTCCCGGTGAACAGATGATGGCGTTGGGTAATTAGCCTCTAGAGTCGGAAGAACTCGGTAGACCAGGTGTAAAGACTTCATATTACCCCCTCTTTCAGGCTACCCCCCGGTAATCTGAAATCGACTTCAGATTACCCCCGGGGGTAGCCTGAACTTGAATATAGGTTACCCCCCCCCCCTATTGTCCAGATTACTCCCCTCGCTAAGAACGCTAATATGATTAATTTCTGTGTAAGTAGGGGCTCACCGCCCCTGATACATTTATTAACATAATCCTCAGCTGGCTGGTGATAAAGTGGTCAGCTCCGTTGGGCCGTACATGTGTCTCTCTGTCCGTAACCACTTTATAGCACGTATCATCTGAAAAACGTTACTCACATCCCATCTTAATTAACTTGGCAGGTGAATCAAACAGATCTCCTCACTTGATCAGGTTTTGTTGGCCATATCTTGATTTTTATACTTTTAGCATGCTTTATTATAACGCCCGTCTTTTTGACGGATCATATTATAGTACTGGCATATATGTTAGTCCGTCCAATAACCATTGGACGACAACAAGGAAGATAGCTGCAGTATGCTTGTCAGTTGCAGAATATCGTGATCACAAAATATAACATTTAAATTATGGATGTAATTATCAAATCATTTAATATACAGGACTGCATGTTTCATTTAAAGTTGGTGTTTTTATAATCTAACCGGAGATAGAATGTTTGTACTGCAGGGATAATGACAATTTAATAATGATATCGTTATATATAAACCTATTTATTTTACATGCATTGTACAAATAGTTATTATAACTAATCGAGGCACTCTCCATGGCTCGGTTGATGGCGTTCGGTAGTCTGCAGGGGTGGAGGAAACCGGAGTACCCGGAGAAAACCACCGGCCTTGGAAGGGCAACTACAACCCACTCTCCTAGCCACGCCGGGGATCGAACCCGGGTCGCCAGCGGAGAGAGCCAAGCGTTTTACCACCCAGCTGTCCAGGCCCCATCGTTAATTTAACTATTTTTATTATTATAGATAGTTGTAGTAGAAGTAGTTGTTTTTTTTTGTCATGTTACTTAAGTTAATGTAGAAGATCTTAAAATTCACAAGGAAACTTCTAGTAATCTGAAATTGGAGGGGTAATCTGAAAGAGGGGGGGGGGGGGGCTAATCAGAAATCGATACACTGGAAAACCACCGAATTTCGGCGGGCCAATTAATACAACTTCCCACTAAAAGGAACGCCGGAAAGCAAACCTGCCATGGGTCGCCAGCAGAAAGAGCCAAGAACTTCTTTCCACTTGACTTTTCAGGTCCGATAGTTGCAATAATACTGTGACAAATAGAATAATTGTTTAATGTAGAACTTAAGTAAATATAAAATCTCTGGGTCTATCAATCATGGATGACATTTGACAGGGCAACGACCATTATTTGAATTTCAATTTATTATCAAATTGTTATCTTATTTATGACAATGATTAATGCTTGGGGTCTGTGAATGACAAACCCCTTCCCGGAGGAGCAACAGATAATTTTGAAATGACTTTGATGTCTTAAAACGGCAACAAGCCTTTAATAATTCTTTTGAAAATAAAGAACGTCCATGAGACATTTGTTTATCGGCTGGGTATTAAAAGAGAGTGATTAGCAATAGCACATGGATATTGTGGTGACAGATGCTTTGTCAACGTAACATTGGGGTTCTATATAAAACTATTTCTTATGCCACCAAGTCAATTTATAACCAATTGCATTCATAGAGAACAATGATCCATAAAGAAAATTGATATATATATATATATATATATATATATATATATATATATATATATATATATATATATATAAGTTCTTCGTATTAAAGTTTTCTTTATATTAGCAATATTCTTTATAAGAACCCTAAATTGCTCCGTATATATATATATATATATATATATATATATATATATAAATACTGTTACGAAGACAAAATATTGAGGGGAAAATACTGGGCTGATCCCGGATTCGAACCCATGTAGGTGGCGCACATGTCCGGCGAACCAACCACTTCGCTAGCAAAGGGAGCTTCACTAGCGAAACTGTTCGGTCCGCTTTTATCTCACTCCGTAACCATATATAGTTCATTTGAATTCATGATATTGTATACAAAACTGTTTCGTAAGGCCAGCTTTCAGCTGTGGTCACTCCTCCAGGTACACACAGAATTGATGAAATGTATAAAGTTCGTCTGAATAGGTTGGATTAGGTTTGGGTTGATGTATATATGGAGGTTGGTTAAGATAGGGTGTTATATATATATATATATATATATATATATATATATATATATATATATATATATACATATTTGTGGAAGTGCTCAATAGGGAAAGAAGAAAGAAGTTCGGAATTTAAATAGATTTTAATTCTCCAGCAGGTTTGTGTGTTTTCACTGAGGAGTTCATTCTCAGAAAGAAGCTGTTCGAAACAGCCATTGATAATAACTGACTTCAAAATAAATTGGGTCACTCAGAGGGAGGAAGACGTAAAAATAACCAGTGACAAATTAGGAGATGCTTGGGACCGAGAAAACTGATCAATTAATAAAACGTTGCAACAAGGGAGCTCACATCAACGGAAGATCATGGCTGACAATGCAGTCCCGGGAGAGCTCCCTCTGATAATTCCTTATCACATTACATTAATCCCCAGTCTCGAGCACCTCTTTACCACTGGCATAATGCCAGCCTTCTAAGGTATTAACGACAGAAAACCTTAACCACCGCAGCAATAGAGAACTATTTTTTATTTGTCAAAGGGCGGACGAAGATAAATTAACCGTCAGCGCTTCTGCGGAATATCATGCCCTGTGTTATGACAGACGGCCTATTGTTATAAGTTTACCGAAGTTTCTTTGATTAATTAAACAGTATAAGATCTTTTCATGGACGAATTTGTGTTGGTTAATTAAATGTCAAGATATATCAGTTCTTTTTGTATGGTCCTCTCTGAGTTAAGAGTTAATTTGAAATGAAAGACAACTATATAATCCAGGGGGCATTTTATGAAGCACTTCAAATGAAAAAGTCAATTCGTATCCAGTGGAAGTTGTTTTACAAAAATGTATCGTATTCCACGCTACATAACAGTATAAGCATCAAACAACGACAGAAACTCTGTTGTTATCGGAAGACAGGCCTGTAATACTAAAATATGTTCCAAACGAGTGGCCTCTCTATTATTAGCTGACACAACACCTACCGATAGTATATGTTTAACCAGGATTATGCATAGGTAAACTATTTGGAGCAACAAAAACGCTCAGGCCAAACAACGTGCGTAAAATTTAGAGTGTCCCAAAGGGAGGTAATATATACGTGTTAAATTTGGGAAGCTTGTGTAAAATTTAAATTCACTTGATATTAATGAAATGTAGGTATATTATTTTTTTCAGAAAAAAAACTTCTTATATATATACTGCTTCTGCATTATATTATATATATATATATATATATATATGTATAATTATATATATATATATATATATATATATATATTCATTATATTATTATTAAAGGTTCTAGGGATAATCTTTAGTTACAGTGGCGTTAAATTATCTTCGTTGACTCGCACTCACGGGTGGGATATTATGTTGGGACTACTCTTTTATAAACATGACACATTTCAAATACATTGCAATTAAGTACACGTATAAGCTCTCTTAAAAAATAAGGTATTGTTTATTATATATTTATATGTTTATTCTAAACAAAGTTTATATATAAAATATTCCACAGTTAACTCAGAAATGGAAACAAACTCTATAATTCTAATTATTAATATATTTTATTCCAATATATAAATATTATTCTTTGAATGGCAGGTATTCTCTGAATACCCCCACCCCCAATGTCTTAATGCCCCTGTTTAGTAAAGAGACATTGAATATCGGAAAAGCCTCCTTACTTGTACAATATTTAATTTCTCCGATTTTTTGTCAAATAGAGGGTCGCCCCAACCCCCGCCTTTAAAACCGCCCCTTGAGACTGCACCTCTAATGGATTAACGAGGATACGGTACATGCGTCGAAGTGTCAGTTTTCCATTAAACATTTTCCGCTTATAAGAAATGTTAGCCGTGCAATTTTGCAATTTAGACCGACGGTTTTTCTGCTTGGCAAGGCGCAAAAACAATCCACGCGGAGTCATGACGTCAAGAACTGCGGCCTGACGGGATACCATCGAGATTAGCTACTTGTTGCATCTCTGGTGACTAAACAACCGCCAACCAGCCAGTGATCATTGGCTCATGGCATGACACGCTCAATTTATAATTAGATATGGTGAAGTAGGTTGCGTTTTGTTTGGACGTTAAGTTACTCTTGGTGGAACTATATCACAATGAGCGCTCGTAAATCTTCGTCATTTACTCAATTGCGACGTCACGTGAGCGTGACCTTTACTAACCGCCCATTGTGACCTACTGGCTTTTCTCTATTTGACTGTGGCCCGCGTTACCTAAACATATTAGTTACAAAACAGCAATGGCATTATCGTTACCAGATAAGCTTAGGACATCGAGGCGCTGTCCGCTTTTTATAGCCATAAATGACGGTTTCTCATTGCCGTAAACCCGAATAGCCCTTTGTCACTGCTGACCCCTGTGCGCCATCTAGACCCCATTATGCACATCGCAACATATTAAAATGAAATATATACATTTGTTCAACAGGGTCCATAAATAGGAAACAGCCAAGGGAGATATTTATTTAAACTTCAGTGGAAGCTGGTGCGATTCATGGTAATCCAAAACATTTACCTGAATTTGATGCAACGATCACTATTTTCACGAATTGGAAAGCTGTTCTCGCAATAAAAGGAAAACTTATGTAGAGATTTTCTTGAAAAAAAAAAAGTTTTGATTTTTGTAAATGAATTTATTAGATTGCGTTGTATATCGACATCAGTTGACAAGACGATTTAGTTTGTTCATTGATGTATAAAGTCATATAAAAATAAAACTCTGATTCGACTGAGTGAGAAAAATATCAGCCGGAAATTGTTTTCTCATGAACCGTCGCCTTCAAATACCATTCACAGCCTGGCAACCGTTAAATTGATAGCAACAGGATGCCGCCTTGTAAAAGCTGACAAAATATAGCTCTCTAAAACTGAGATAGGGACGTTTGACAAAAAGAAGAATATACATTAACTGAAAGATACACAGGGGTTTTTACAATCTGGTTGCGGTTCCGTTGTGTTTCTCTGTCCTTTGTTTGTCAAATTTATACAAATAGCTTCTCTCACAGCCGTTGGAGCTCAGTGAGCTACATAAAAGAGTGTGTGGGAACGATCACATTCGTGATTTTACGATTCAGTAGACAATACATTACCATTTATACTTCCAAGTATAAACGCTATAGTCAGAAAACATCTGACAACTAAATCACTGAAATAGACGTTGGGCCGTTAGCCGTTGCATCTCCATTTTTTGGTCCTTTTCTCGCTGGTGTAAAGACTTCAGAATGACTTCAATCCTAGATACCCCCCCCCCCCGGTTATCTGAACTCCGGGGGGTTGTCTGCCCTGTAACTGCCCTTTTTAGATAACCCCTCACTGATTTAACCTGATTCTTGTGCTTTTTAATGATACATTATTCCAATAAACATCTTGACAAATACGAGATTTAAAAGCTTGAATCAATATATTAAAATAGACTTGTTCTAAAATGTTAATTATTTTTTATTATATTTATATTGACCCATACACTTCAGTAACGGACATGACATATTACATGCAAGCATAATATAAAGGCAGATTCGACTTAATGTGGGAAATCAAAAAGAAAGAAATGTAACATTTTCAAGTAAATAAATATAAGGAGACAACTGTTTTGATGGGGTAATCTTATATCGATTTCAGGTCACTGTAATGTTGTTATCTGTAGTCACCAAGAGACGCCAATCTTTTCGGATGTGGGCGCGGTCATCCCAACAGCGTTCCCTCGGTCCCTATACGTGTAAGACACAGGCCCAATGGCCACTAAACACTCTCCCACAGAAAAATCTCCACCTTAAGACTGCCCTCAGAGTATTTTACGTAACCCTATTAAATCTGATTAAAATTTCGAAATCGCTCATGGGGCCGCCATTTTGCTCGAAGAATTTAACCCGGATATTTCATTTCTTATCGGAATTAAATGTATAGTCTAGCTAAAATAATGTAATAAATAAAAGAAATAAATTTATTTACCTTCGGAAGGTGCTTACCTGGCGTTGAAGATCTAAAACTGACATCTTCTAAAGACTGTTTGTGTCCATTGCATGCTTATTTATCACTGTAATTTGAGTGTGATGTGACAAAAGGTCCATGAACAAACCAATGCGAGTGCCTGAGAAACCAACTATTTTGGCCATATACCTTCTTAAATACAATCGGCATATTATTCACACAAGAAACAGACGCTGAAATCCACTTTTATTATCTTTTATCTGGATCAATTGATTGCTCAGAATATAATTCTCATCAGGATACAACAAGATTGTCATGAAATTAATCAGGCAGCATATGCTTTGGATGGAGGTTTTACCAGAAACACTGCGATTGTTTTAGCATCATGAAATCTAGTATACTTTTCTACTCAAAACTTACAATTCAGTTGCCTTTCCGTTGTAAATGTTTATATCACTAATTGAATAATTAACAATGATATTTTATGGGTAGCTGTTCTTTTTGCAGTTTACATTTAAGTGTATACGCATTACAAAAAGCAGACTAATTTACTCATACTATTACTACATTATTTTATAACCCCTAAGTGTTACAGTTGCCAAAGGAACCGTTTAATGTCTGAAGAGGAACAAAATCTAAGCGAAAAAGGTATCGAACTAAAATAAAATAGATATAAATCTACTTTAAATATAACAGTACGTTTGTGTCCATCAGTCTGTCAACAGTAGAGCCCACAGAGAGAGTCCCCTGCCGTTGTCAGTCTATATTTATAATCTCAGTCTATTTGTGTACACTGCTTTAACACATGGGGGTGTTGCTTCCGACTATTGCTACCGACACTCTTTGTTAAAAGTGTCTATCCACGCCTACACTTCTGATTATTTTATATAGCGCGCCTTTTTGCACATTCTCACTATGCTAGTAAATACGCAGCGCCCGTGGATAATCTCTTAATTCCTACAGATAGCTGTAGTATGATAATCTAAATTTTCGGTCCCCCCCCCCAAAAAAAAAAAAGGATTTGTCCAATAAGACTTCTTTAATTAATTACAACTCTGGGACGGGATCAGGACAGATGATTATATATCTCCTCTGAATATGTTGGAACTAGTGATACTGACTAGTTTAAATGATGATCTATGTTAATGGAACTAAATTATTAATCGATTATTTTTTGTACGTTCTATATTACCGTTAAAAACAATTATCAACCTTGATCAAGAGCGAGTAAATCGAATCTGACTTGTACGCTGTACACGTGTTCGCAACACAAGATTCAGTTTTAATCCTGTCCACCTCTTTGTGTCCCGTCTTTTTTAAACTAAAACAATTTTCTCTGGATGATATCACGTCTGTGCATGTTCATACGTCTGTGATGGATTACGCAAAAATGTAACGAATTTAATCAATTAACACAGAAAACGACAAATCATCGATATAATCGAATTTGGTTCCATATCTTTGTCTTTTTTATCAGAGAACCCCCTTTCCTTTATTTCTAAATACAATGGTGAGCTAGGTGTAAAGCCCCCCCCCCCTTGCCGTTTCAGACCCAGTTAAATTTATAAGATTAAAGGGACATTATCAGGAGCAATATTATTCCTATTCTTCCACACTATCAGTTCAGTTTTGCTTTATACAAACGTTTCCAAGCGAAACCATTCCAGCTCATTTCCTGGCATACGACTGTTTAACACCTTGTTATAGCTCTGCGTGTTGGTACCATAACAAGGCCGGGTGACACGCGGTGTTTCAGCCAGCGGAAACATGTATAACATTTTTTGGTCCAAATCAGTCAGAGCATCTCCTGACAGGGCATCTCTACGGTCCGACGGACTGTGTTTATCTTTACACCTGCGATCCCGCCCGGTTCATTGCTTTTAACTCTCGTTTACAGGAGTAAGCAAGCGGTTTCAAGGCAATATTTTGGTAGGTACAGATTTATTTTAAGAGGAAAAAGCTATTTTTCGTGTTAACTCAACACGCTGTACAAGTGATTTGGCCCCTTTAAGTTAGGTTATTCTTAATTATTTTTTGTTATTAAATTAATTACGCATAATGGACAATCGTTTTGGTTTGAGGAGATTTTTGTCAGTTAAACGTTTTGTGCTAAAGCTTTCAAGTCAAATTAAATTTTATTTGTGAACATTTTGTACACAATAGAAGGTTCAGTAAGTAATTATTATGTTTAGGTTTTAACCTTTAAAACATCCCTTTTTTGTTTGTGGACCCTTGATGTTTAAAATGTATACTTTCCAATACAAATCCTAAACAGAGTGGTTTCTTTGATAACTGTTTCAGGTAAACAGAGTAAATACAATGTTCTTTGTGTATATACCCTCTGTTGAAAGGTCTATAAAATCAATCAATTTTATATATCGCATCGTCACCGTACTCGGCCTACTTATACCGATTAAAACGCCTCGACTCACGACATGTACTAAAATATACCTCTAATATATAATATAGACAATGATAATCAGTCATTCGTTTGAAGCAGGAGTTATCAGAATACAAAAATGTAGCCCAAAATGTGATGTTCGTATTAATAAGTACTAAGGCGCGACATACTCAGAATAATTTAGGATTCAGGCTTAACGTTTTGAACGTATAAACCATACCTGCATGTCTCTACCAGCTGCAAAAAAAAGAGAATAAATTACACATACTATACTTTCTCGAGATGTCGTTCTAAATCAACAATCCTTTGCTGGAGCTCTGCAATCGCCGTGCGATGACACGGAGAACCTTCTCGGACGATAATAGATGAAGCAGGAGACGACTAAAAAATTTGGCCGAGGTAAAAAAAATAAATATTAGCGGAAATCTGCCAATGTGAGATTAACTCTGCATCATATGAAGAAGTTCCCCTCCCCCTTTAAACAATAAAAAAAATAAATCCTGACAAAATGTCGATATATAAATTGCTTTTGGCTGGAGAAAACCACTGGCATTCTAGTTAGTTTGAACTTCACGGTGGTTACAATATATTGTGAGTGCATATATGTATATATATATATATATATATATATATATATATATATATATATATATATATATATATATATATATATTGTGTATTGTGTATTGTAAATGCGATATTATAATTAATAATATTTAATATAATAATCTATATAATAATAGCGTAAGGCGATTTTTGTGATTTTCCGTCTCTCTTCTGATACCAACAAACGGACTGCTCGACATACACAAAGTCCGACGAGACTTTTATTTGCCACTTTTATTTGCAATATTTGCATATGACGTGTATAATTAATAATTTTAATATTTGCTCCCCCGCAGGGTCCTCTTTTCTTTGTGTCTTCGGGCACACAATGGCCATAGAGTGTGTGATGGCGGGACAGAGTTTTACTCCGGGGGCCCTATCTTGGGTTTTCGTACATTTTGCGGTCACCGGCCAAAAATAATTCCTAACGGCGATCTCTTCTCATGAGGGGATCTTTGAAAGAATTGATTTGCAGGCCTTCCTGCGACCGGGGTATCGCACGAGGGCCCCTTCGCAGAAATCCGTGATGGTTATACAATCGCACACGGTCGCACATAGTCTAGGCTCTTGAATGCGATTGAGAACCTTGACAAATATTCACCAACACATGTAGGCCTATTATTTACCGGATATAAAGAAAATGTTAACCAAATTCACGTCCTGGTTGGTAGAGTGTGATGTATACACATGGGGAGTGGCACAACCGAAGTTGTAAACATAAAATAGCATCTAAAAAGTTTGAAAATTGAGGTATTACTGCAGTAACAAATGTAAAATACCTGTAAAAATGTTTTTTTTTTCTGATACACCAGGTAAACATTATGGAATAAATAGGTAATAATCACATTGTAAAGCCTGTTTATAGCACAGGCATACGTCACTCTAATAACTCAATAAATTTCACAGAATCTCTTCATAACCTTTTGAATAACGTTGCTAACAGACAAACAAACCAAATCAACTGACACACCAGTCAGATACTGTACTATATTGTATATAACTGCTGGTAATATAGAGAAGACAAATTAAAATAAAAATATGTCATAATATAATCAATAACTTGGCCAGGCTTTATTAAGCTATCATTGCTCTCTGTTATACCCTAGCTTCTATGTTAAATTAAATTTCGAGGAATAATCCCAAGTTAAGCATAAAACACAAATACCTAAATTGTCTGAATCCCAAAATTAACCGATTTCTCCGGATACCGCCATAGACAATCCTTCCCGATATTGTCATTACATGAGCTTCGTTGAGAGTGTTTTGCAAATGTTTTCTGGACAGACGCACACGCAGACGAAAAAAGAGCAAAAATCGTTTGACCCGAATCTGAATCCGTCTTCAGAATTATTCGAATCGTTCTATTATTTCTGCAATTATTTCGCGCCCTATATTGTTCACCTATCCACAAATCACAACACCTTCTGAAGTATTTTTACAAAAAAAAACATAGCTCCCCCGGCTTAGAGGCACGTCACTATTCTCAAAATGGAACACCTGCTGTGAGCTAGAGAGGAGACGTTTATATTCATGGTGTCTAAAATAGCTGTCTCTAAATGAGGAAGAGCTGATCATCTTTTATCTAGATGACTTGCTTCTACTCAACGCGTATGTCAGCTGTGTTTTTGATACTGACAGTTGTCACTTTGTCAGTAGTAAATTAGGAAACCGTGATATTTGAATACAATAATATTTATCATCGGATATGGTATTGCGGATATATCCGTCTTCTCGTATTGTCTCTAAAATACATTTTCTGACCATATGCTTAGATCTATTAATGGATTCCGAAGAGAACATCCGTGGAGTGATCCGACATAAACATGAAATAAGACTTCTAACCATTTCCCATTGGAAGCTTTTTAATATATCAGCAAAGGAAAGAGTATTGCCCGGTTATTCAACAGTTCTATCAAAAATCACCCTACATATATGTACTGATTATGTATAACAATAGCTTTCTTTTGAAATTGAAACATATAAGTGACTCAAACCCAATAACACCAGTGTGACTAATGGGCTACACTGGACTGCAATTACCTGCCAAATCGAGAGCCATTAATCATATTACAAACATAAAGTATACAAAACTGGAAGCACAATGCGAAACCTCACTCTCATTACTCTGATTACAATTATTTGCTCTGTGTGCACCCTGTGTTTAGACCCAGAAGACATTGCTTTACAAAGCAGCAGTAACACGAAAAGAGATCTAATACCACTGGAGTGTATAACCGCTGCGTGACGCCCGGCGTACGTAAGGGTTTAGACGCAAATAACAGTCTTTGAGGTTGAGGATAGTGCATCACTATTGATAAAGGATATTTTTATCAATATTGATCCACTAACCTCAAACTCAAAGTTTGTTAAGTTCGTGCACAGAGAATACAAGGCAGTCTTCTATGGTAAAGACATTTTGTGTCAGTTTGTATTGATGGACTGTTTCAACACGTCAACAGTCAGAGAGGACATATGATACGGGAGCAAAAATGTATTGATTATTCAAAGGAACAGATTGAAGTTCTAGGGGAAGTTGCGATAAAAAACCTTACGGCGGGATCGAACGTGAACAACTGCAGCTAAAGTATCAAGGGAATTCTATTGCAATTACAAAAAAGAACAAAAGAACTTCCTCCATCAGTATGTGCAATGATGTTTCAAGTAAACGTCCCTTATTTCACGGTTCTCAAATTACTGGGCACTAAGTGTGATTACTAATCAATGTTTATCAAGGCATCTTTAACTAGCTGTTATAGATGGTCCAGAATCTGGATGTATAAGCATTAAGGAGATTTTTTAACCTATTTTCCTTTGAAGCAACCAAAGCAGATTTGAGCATGCCATATTAATATAGGCTGCAGGGCGGATAACCTTGATAGAAAATGTTAGCGGAGAGCATCTAAGTTTTTAATTTCGAGGGGGAAAAAGGAGAAATAAAATGTATGGGGAAGGTTAAATTAAAATCATCTCGGCGACTTTGAAATGAAATTATTCAATAAACTCCGAATATTAAATTTCCAGAGCATGTAAACTTTATTTGCTGTTAGATTGTACTGGTACTTTACCATGATATTTTAAAGTCCACAGAGTTTTCTTGTATATTTAAAAAAATAGAAATCCTATTTTTTCCCCGGAATCCTCCATGCTTGTCCAGAAAAGTTTATTATTCTAGCAACTATTTCTAGTTCCGTAATTTAATACAGTCGAACCTGTCTAATGCGACCACCTAAGGGACTGGGCACAAGTGGTCGTAATAGACAGGTGGTCGTATTTGACAGGTTCTGAACATTTAGGAAGTGCACAAATCCAGATGACATGTATGACGGAAATATACATATAGGACGATATTAATGACCATATTAGACCATCTATATGACTATATATAAAAATATATTTGCAGGAACGATCTTGGTGTTACATGTATTTTTTTAATTGCACACAAATGAACATGTACTTTTTGTGTAATTTGATGTTTTGATAAATTAGTTGATTAGAGTTGATTAGAAGGTTTTATTTTCATTCTTAATTAATAACACATTTACATTTGTACACTTGTGCATCAAGTTGAAATATGATAACATTTGCATTAAACACTGAATCTGAAAGAGATCACAGGGACACAGAGCAAAGATTAACTTCGGGGGATCTCCATTCATGTTGATAAATAGGTCGTGCGTGTGGGCCAGTCACGTTGCCCGCCGTGGGCTCTAGGCCAAGGGTTGGCCCATGGCCCAATTAACCCACCAGTCACACGCACACAAGTAAACTAACAGAGAGCGGTGCTATTGACCGCAAGTTCACGCATGGTCAATCAACTGACCGGTCAGCGCTGGTCCGTAAGTAGCACAAAAAGTGCCCGCATTAGGCAGGTCAATTTATTAGTAATATGTCAGTTTGGTCAGGAAAAACTTCCCGTAATCCGTAATAGCCAGGTGTTCGTATTTCATAGGTTTTATCTATAGATAATATAACTGAATTTCGAAAGGGGCTGATATCTAGTGGTCGTAATAGCCAGGTGCCCGTATTTCAAAGTGGTCGTTAAGACAGGTTGGACTGTATTTTAAAAAACTAAAGATCATACATAAGTACTAACGCTTACAAGTGTCTGAAGTCAGGGAAAAGAACAGTACTACGAGGAATATCTACATTTTGTGCTTGATTAACGCATGTTTAAACACCCTTATTTTCTAAAAGGTTATTTAATTTGACCATATATAAAAATGAAAATATCATAATTTTTCAAATTTCCTGTAAGAAACGTCGGTCCGAGAACATGTAAGATCTTAATTTTCCGGGTCGATACCAGAGCGGTCGTTCACAGTAATTTCTCTTTCATTAAGTTCAGGCATCGAACAGCAAGATCAATATGAAGTATCCGGTTCAGCGGGTACTTTTCGGGGCTTTGAGCAGAATCATACTAACTATGGATTTCCTAAATTAATCTTGTGTCAAGGACAGGGGGTAATAATACAGAATTAATTGATCGCATGGTCCTCAAAAAAAAAAACATTAAAGGCAGCTATTATTACGGGAGTAAGATGGCGGATCTGTACCGGATGTAGGGTCACCCGTGCGTCAACGCTCAAATAAGTTTCCAAATGCATTCCTTTACGGCACAATAGTTAATTTTGGTCTGTGGAACGTTTTGTAAACTTTAAATTGTGTTTCTCAGTAGGACTGAAACAGTCTGTGGATGTGCACAGTTCAAACGGTGTTTTAAGGACAAAGGCATTTCATCAGTGGACAGATAATACATGATTATCCAGAACACAGCTCTAATTATGTGCACGAGCGCGCACCATCCCGGCATTCAGTGAAAGGGTTGTTAGAACGGAAGAGCATGATTCTATAAGCTGATCTCTGAAGCCGTATTGTCCCGAAGAACATAATATGATATCTAGAACCAGATAAATGTTTATACATATATGTCAATATCTAAACTTGTCTTTGACAATATCTGTTCTGGTCGTGTTATTATAGTGAGAAAACAAATGATTTGCGATCCTAATGGATGAGCAAGCTCCATATTTGTGACAAGATTGTTCTCAATGGGGCCTATTCTGATATGTTATGTCTATTAACCAAAGCTTATTCCTTAAACCTTTCATCCAAATAGGCACAAAACATCGGTTCCATCGCTCACAGGCTGTTCGTTTTGTTTATATGAATGCTTTTATAACATGTCGGGGCCCCCAAACTATTCCAAACACATTCAACAGTGACATCTGACGGGAAATCAGATGAACTAGAGTTTACAAAGGGTGTTTTGCAACTTGTGACCTGTCAACTTCAGCACATGTGTAAACAACAAACTTAAGTAACGCTGTATTCCAAGTACCACACGTGTCATTTTAATGCCTCGTAAAAACTGTAATTAAGAATTTGAAAGAATTTAGCAAATTTTAGCTACAACAGGTTGGTATTTCTTTCAAGAAAAATTAGATTTTAATAAAAATTCTCATTGGGTTGATGTATTTATACCTGTTGGGCAAAAAACCCTGTTTATTAATATGTCCTCTGAATATATCAAATTCTGATCGAAATATCAAATTCTTATCGAAAGACAAATAAGAAAACATACAAGAACACATAAGGCTCTGACATATCCAATTCTTATTAATTTAAAATGTATATTTAAAAAAAGCGGTAATTTTTTAGGGCTTCGTTCTCTCTGGGGCGGGGGTGGATTTATTTAGGGTTAATTGTCTGGGATTATTGTCTCGAACGATAAAATTCAAAGGCTTATTGTCCTGAAAAAAAAAATTTCCTGAGGTATATGTCAAGCAAGTAATTCTTCTATTGCCAAAATATTCATCCTCCCAAACATAATTCTGAAGAATAAGGGTTTGAGAAACCAGCCTTTAGTTGTCTTGCTATTGCTGAAAAAAATGTTGTGGGTGTAATCTGTATGTTAGCCAGAATCCATGATTTGTATCCCGTATGTCCTGTGAAATATGAATACGTCTAGTCCAGCTTGCTTGACAGGATCAAATTACATTATTGAGTATTTTGTCAGCAGACAGCTAAAGTCCCATGTGACATACTCTAGACTGGTGGATTCATACTGTTAAGCCGACTCGTTATTTTACCAGGGTCACGTGTTGCATATGGAAACCTGGACAGCTGATTTATATTTTATTGCACCGGCATGGCGGTCATTTCCGCTCATTCTCAATGATGTACGAGCCAAGGACGTACTCCAATATTGCCTTACGTTTCCCAATACCTCTTTCACGATAAATCTACGGTTATGTATATTTCAAGTAAACTGTATGTAAAAGCAATACACCATATGCTGACTTTTGGACGAGCAGAAAGTTTATTGAGAATCTGAGCCTGGTTATAAAATAAAGCAATGCATTTAAATTAAATTTCGGCAATGACAAAATTCAATTTTTATTTTCTAAGTTGAAATAACAATGAACAAATAATTAAGCCAAGGCTTTCATTTAAAAATATAATATTATGAATTAGTTCTTATATGTGAACAATAAAACTTTCCTTTATGTAGGTCCTAATCAATTAAATTTGTATAAGGCAACGAACTTAAAATAAGTGAAAAATAGGCTAAAGCAGAAAAAATATTCATCAGAAAGATTCCGAATTAATTCTAAGGTTAACTATTACAGTTTCGATATATCCATAATATCAGTATACCCTTCTATTTTCTTCAGATGACATATCTGTAAAATAAAGATGATTTAAATAAATATTAGGCAGACAATTAAATATATAATACATGACAGATGACAGAGTGCCAACTCATTTTTTTCTGTAAAAATAAGTCTAATTTAAGCTCAATTTAACGTCATTTTGTCTTGTTACTCTACAGTTTTAGCACTCTTGTTCTTTTGTTTTCATAAAAAAAGTTCCAGGATTTTACATTACTGTCACATAGCTCAGCGAAAACAAGACTCAACCAACCAGTATTTCAAAATGTTCACCCTAATTCAGATATAAGGGCATTTTCAACTGTTTCAAATACTGATTGGCTGATAATGGATCTTGTGGCTATATATCTGGCTTGAAAAGGATACGAGTGTAGATGTATGTTATGGTTATGTAATCGTTAATTGAACTTAAAGAAGGCTACTCGTTCCCTGAGCACTTCCTCTTTTTTCGGTAATTAACCTTTGACGGGCCGGAAAAATGCTTCTGCTTATTTTCATGGGACGCCCATGGTAAAGTTCTTTTGGTAAATTACAGGAGCACAGTGTCAATGTTTGGGTATACAATTTGTCCTGTGGAAAATATTGGAATTATAACAGAGGGACATGAGACACAAAAATAGCCTAACTGTCTCCAAGGCAGACGCCTACTTTTGTATCTTTCCAGGAATTCTGACGGCGAGGCATCTCATATAATTAGAGCAAAGGTCAGGGACATTTTGTAACACCCAAATAGGTATTGTGTCGTCCGTTCACAGATAATATAAAATGAAACTTTTTTTCTGATTCTTTCCTTTCAAAAGGATTAACGTATTTTAAACTAGAGTAGGGCTGTCCAGCCCGGTGGCAACTTTCCACCCCCTTTTTTTCTTGTATCCAGAGCTCCATGGATATGAAAATGAGTGTTAAATGTTAAACCAAGGATAATATTTCTACACGAAATAGCCATTATATAAAACCACGCAAAATGAATGCATCAATCTTGCGTCCTAATCATAAGAGGACATTTTCATGCAAAGTTTTGAAATGCGTTCCAAGCTTAAATTGGGATCAATGCTTGAAAATATGGGCCAAAGCCCAAGTAATTCCGGGAAAAACCATATTGTACTTCCTTTATATAAATTGTCTATTTATGCCATGGAGACAGTTGATATTTTTTTCAATGTCAGCCCAAAACAGATGTTTAAGTCGCTTCATGTTAATTTAATAAGTATCGATCTCAAAATACCTACTTTTTGGTTCTTAAGCTATCCGGTTGTTGCAACATATGAAATAATGAGTTCAGAGTCAAAATCACCAGTGGCAATGGAAACTTGAACTCGATTCAGGTTTTGGTCTAAATGCATACCACGTGACCTAAACAAATTGTACTGGACGTTACCGGGGGTGCCAGACGGGAGGAGTGCGTAGGCGTTCTAAAAAAGCGCTGATATTAAATGTCTTCATTACAATAATGATATATAATTAACGTATCTCAGGCTATTTATAAAATGTGCATATATGAAATAAGATATTTCTCAGGGCATTTATAGTTATCCAGTGATATTGTCTAACATGTCTGGGTTCATTTGCTCTCTAGAAGGGCAAGTTTATTGTGAATTCAGAAAGAACTAGTTTTTAGCAGATCGGGACCAACGTATACATAGATGATCAAACTAATGTACACTTTGTTTATTCAGAGTAAATATTTCATATGATCAAGGACAAATCTTAGAGAATTATTAAGCTAAACAGGTGATAGCACAAGATCACATAATAAGCATTTATTGTTTTTTTTAATGAAAAAAATGGACGAGTTGCGTGGGTTTCTTTCTTGTGAATATGAAAATAAACAATTTTTTTTTCGGGGATCAAAATTGACGTGTGTTGTGCTTTAGGAATACTGCTTGGTATGCAATATGTTGTAGCGTATTGCAAAAGGTAGTTTTCCTTATATTAAATCTATAATTATTTATCATTTTTTAATAAATTGACACAATAAAAATGTTGCAGATAGTTTTATTTTAAACACGAAATAGGGTAAAATTGCTAACCAAAGGTACTTATTTAAGTGCTTACTTATTGTCAACAGTACTCAAAGAAAAATTTACAATCAACGTTTTTCGTTATGCCTTACATGTGCAAATACCTTGGCAATTAGAAAATGGACCGTGGTTTATCGCAGGCGGTGAGCATAATCACAGCCATAAACCCCATCGCTTTACGTGCGTCCTTCCGTTTTGACCGTTTGACCAAAACTTTTCATCATTCTCATGTGGCTCATCCATGCATAGATGAAGAACCCTATTGATTTTTAAGTCACGGTGTCAAAGGTCAAGGCCACGTGACCCACTTTTTAAAAAGCCTGTTTACACATTTTAAGCCAAACTGTTGGACCAAAACCTTTAATCTTTCAGAAATCGCTCACTCACCCTAAGATGACGAACCCTATTGTTTCTAGGGTCATTCTAGCCGTGACAAACACGACTCAGTTAGCAAGCCAGTAATCTGGCCATTATGTCAGAGGGCCGATCTGGCGCTAGGGTCATTAGGCCAATGGTCAAGGCCAGATGACCAACTTCTTGAAAAAGCTTAAAAAATTGGACGCGTTTTAAGCCAAACAATTTGACCAAAGCATTTCATCTCTCCCGTATGGCTCTACCAACCACAGAACAGAAACTCTATCGAGTTTGAGGACACAGGATGAAAGTACAAGGTCACAGAGCTGATTTTCACACTGTGTAATACAACCAGTATAATTATGCTCCCGTGCGAGGGGGCGCTCCGCAATGCTGTGTCCTTGCTGAAATATTTCGGTGTACCAATACATCATCGATCAGACATGCAAATTTCCTCGGACGGCCCTTTGATCTATGGTATATCAGACCTTCTATATACCTAAATATGGCAGCCACCTTCTGTCATTAATGCCAACCCAGCTGTCCAGATGTCTAAATTTGTAACAGAAATATTATTTTTACTAAACAAAATCAGTTTCAGGCATGTTTTACAAAATAGCTATATTTGAAAAAAAAATGTATAGCGATACAAAATATTATATTCACCGTAGCAAGATATAGCGATAAATTGTTAATATAAATGCTACATTTATATTATTATTACAATGATACGTAGTATAATCGGTAATTGTTTGGCCGAAAGTGCCAGCATAGAGACTGATTCCCACATTGAAATGAGGTTCGAGTCCAAGTCCTCCTTCTCTGAGTCAGAGTCATCTGAAACGGGAGTCGTCCGAGCATGAGTCAAATAAAAATCTCATAATAAAAAGAAACTTAAGATGGATCTTTTAGAATACCATAATATTGTTTGTTAGTTTACACATGTATTTTACTTTAAGGTTTAATTACGTTTAGCTCCCGATACAGACCTAACATTTGGTATACAACAGTCTTTTTGGTAATAATCTGTTAGTAGTTCGGGCATGTATAAACATGTCTTTACGGTATGTGACAGAGCTTTTATTCTACTGGACTCGAGATTGATTTGGCCTGATATCTCGAGTCCTTACCTCCGAGTCTGAGGACAAGTGTGACACAAGGACTCTCGAGTCCAAGTCCGTACTCGAGTCCTCCACGGTCAATAAGTAGCGGTTACGCTATGCTCAACTATTCGCTTCATTAACCGCTGCACAAAACCGCGGTTGTCCGTCAGGGTTTGGCCACTAGACGGTACTGTCTCTGAGGTATTCCCTCCTGCGTAATATTTAACCACCCCCCCCCCCCCCCCCCCCCCCCCGCGATGCAATCACGGGATGCAATCATAGCCTTTCAGGACAGTCTCTGTACTAACTTGCTGTTGTGGCCCTAGGTCAGTTAATTATCCCCCTCTGTTTGCAAATTTCCTCTCTTGGGGGCCGCGCAATGAGCTTCGTATGGCCGCAGCCATCTTAGTTTTAACGCTGAGCTTAGTTTAAACGCCGGGCCAATCATTTTTTACCTTACCCAGTGTCATATTGCTGGGTATTTGGCAGCTTGCCAAATCTGAAGAATCCGTCTATTACTTACAACGTGTATGTGGAACAGGTCTGGGAAGTCGCGCGCAGTGTTCAGAGCGTACGAGTTCTCCATCGCCAATAGAAATCGATGCTATCAGCAAAGGCGTATGAAGCAGATTAACCTACAGGCCTGCAACCATCCAGCGATCACAGGAAACCGCGATACCTGTCATGACACTGATAATTAGGTAAAACAATAAATGGCAGGTGCGCATTTGTCACGTGGGACTATTACCCTGCCCAAGGGCAGATATGAAAAAGTAATCGAATTAGCGATCGAACGCAAACACGGTCAACAAATGCGCACAAGTGGGACTATTACCCTGCCTAAGGGCAGATTTGAAAAAGTAATCTAATTAGCGATCGAACGCAAACACGGTCAGTTTAAAAATAAGTGAAACAAATTTTGCATTCCAAGAACCAGAGACCCCCCCCCCTCCCCTCCCCCCACCACCAAAATAAAAACAGTTATATGGTGATGAGGTTAGGAAGATATTTACACTGAAGACTAAAAGCAGTTGCATGATGCTTTACAAGTGTTGTGTACTTGATCGATTATTATTTTTTTTGTAAAATTTGTTTGTAGTGTACTTATCCCATTTTACATGTTAAAAATTATGGAGTTATTATTTAAATACAAAGGCATAGTAATACCGTATTGGCATATAGATTTTGTCGGAGAAAAATGCTCATCTTCGATTAAGTTCTGTTATCGGTATACGAGGTTAATGAAATATTAAAGTGCAAACCCAGAAGAGCGCCTGAATTCTGCTTAATGTTGGCTTAACATTACGTTCTTTTTGGCGTGGAAGATGAAAGAAAAACAAAAGAAATAAAAATGAACTTATTGTCTGAGACGCGTAAAAATAAGAGAGAATAAAAAAGAAGAACAAAAATTTAATTAAAAAAAAAATCTGACTCCATATATTGGTGACGAAATAAACTACATTTCCAGTGGACGGGCAAGAAATTAACCAATGAGCTGTGAGAGATCGAAATGTGTAGAATTGTGACCTCTTGGTTACATTCAATTGACTTTAGGATTAATCGGCATGTCCGTTGAGACTAAGTCATTTTCACACTTGACCAGTATTCATTGTTTGTGGCACCCATTAGCTATTTACTATCGCCCAACTGACTGACACAGTTGACTAAAAGTCATCCTGTGCTACGGCGGCTGGTGTTTGATGGTCATCTGCAGTGGCGTCAATTTATCTGGAAAGGGGGGGGGGGGATTCAAAGGCGTGGGAGGGTAACCAAAAGAACCCTTTATGTATAAACACACACCCCTTCACACACACATTTCCGTTGTACTCTTAACAGCCTTCCAAGGATGCCTCAAGTGTGCAATGTTTTAAAAGAATACTGAAAACATACCTTTTTCAGTTGGCATATTATTAGCCATTTTCATCCATTTTATATTTGAATTCCTGATTATCTATTTTGCTGCAAATCTATTTTAGTCATTTTATATTGTGTTATCAGTCGTTTTTAAATCGGTACCTAAGATCTCTTGTATTTTAATATAATAATTGCACTTAAACCTACTAAAATTATAATAAAATCAAGGATACCATATATATATATATATATATATATATATATATATATATATATATCGTAACAAAATCTACCTTTTCAATGGTTCTTTATCATGCGGTCATATAGTTCGTAAAAATGTACATTTTCATATTCCATTAAATAGAAACTTTATAACCTGGGGGCTGCTGGGTGGTTGTTTTCTAAAGGTTTTGCAGTCCTTTTATAATATATGACCTTTGAGGAAAAGTATAAATGATATCCTATCCATTAAATAAAAAAAAATAACATCGTGTATATTACACTACTGGTTGAAATGCCACCTACCCAATTAGATGCATTGCGGTATTATCAGTCGAACGTTTTGGTTGAAGTGCCTGGATCATGAAATGCTGATGGGACGGATAAAAGATTAACTGCTTTGAAAAGATGTTACTTTATCACATCACGACAAGGCGGTTCTTTAGAGCGGACCCAAGACGGGTTCCAGGAGTCTTAAAAAGTAAGGGTTCAGACATGATTTGATGTAGTCTGATGATCCGAAGGACGTCATGTATTTCCTATTTCGCTTTCAGGATGCCCTATATACTTTTTTTGTGAAAACCTTAATCCAAATTGATCTTTGTATTCCCATTGCTGTTATTTTTCGGTTCTTAAAATGAATGAAACATTTTAGTTCTGGTCTTGCAGCCCAGACTAAAATTACCCAAATCGATACAAGATTTTGTTTGCTATTATTTGGAAAACTAAATTCAATATCTATCGGTTAGGGGTCTTGTTGAACTATATTTTTCATAACCTGTAAACCTGAAATTTCATCCAAAGCTGAGGGTAAATTTCTTGGCGACATGTATTTTGAAAGGGTGATTCTAGAGTTTCATGACACTAAGCAATTTCAAGATACTTGAATCCAAATGGAGGACAATCTTTTTTCCTTTCGAAGTTTAGGATATTGAACGTATGCTTTCTTAAGTATTATGTCTCTCTCTCTCATATATATATATATATATATATATATATATATATATATATATATATAAATATATATATATATATATATATATATATATATATATATGTTTATTCATCTATTTTTTTGTCTGCTGCAGGAAAAATTAATTATTTTTTTATTGCTATTGCCAAATATTTCGCCCCCCCCCCCGATTTCTTTTAGATAGACGCCCTGTTACAGATCTCATCTGCTCTATCCAACGCCCATTCCCCGATTTTTCCTTAATTTTGTTTTTACTAATTAATGTGTTTGTATAAATTGTGCATGCATGATTTGATAAGAGTAAAATCATGTGAAATCACACTTGAATGTTTCATACTACCACCTGGAAAATATGTGCATTCTAGTTGACGTTGTAAGTCAATTGTTGCCAAAGAAAAATACAAGGAAAAATCCAAAAATTATGAAGAAATGTGAAAGAAGAAACACAGTAGAAACACAGGTTGTAAGAACAAATAATCTTGATTTGCTTAGTTGGTGTGCGTTATGTTTCGTTTTCCTCCAATGATACCTCTCGATGCAAGTTTACTTCCACTTATGGAGAGGAATAAGCAATCGGTTTAGGAAGAAAATATTAACAGATATCAAAATGTTTTAAGGAGAAAACATTATATTTTATGTTTATTTAACATATCTGGTATGTGAATTCAGAAGCGGATACGGGAGGGGGGGGGGGTCCGGACAAAATTTTGCGACTTGGATCCCCCCCCCTTTCCAAACCTAGGGACCTTTATTTAGGGTTTTCATTAGTCCTTCTGGGTTGGACCCCCCCCCTTTTTTTTTCCTAAATCGGAATTGGTCACTTTCACGTACGTTGCCGTCAAGCGTTTAACTCCTAATGCTCTCAAAGAAAGCTGGGAGTACTAGACAAGACATGTTACGTGCAAGGTCATGTGAACAGGCCATAGTTGCATTTTGCTGTCTAGGGTCGGAGTGTGAAGGTAGCTTGCTTATTGTTCTAGAGTCTAACAAGGGGAAAAATCAGTATGCGACAAGCTGGGCAAAAATATGTTTACCTTTCCCTCTCTCGTTTCACAGAAAGTTCCTCAAATACTTAAGTTGTATTTATTTGGACAAAGTTTGTGTCCGTTAATTCAATTAAACAATGGCCCATGAGGAAATATGCAGAAAATGCTCACTCGTTAAAAGTATGAAAGAGAAGTTGTTTTTTTTGTGTATAAAATATGACATAGTTTACAGACAATATCTTGTAAATAGTATAAATAAATATAAATACCTATATATATGTTTATTGATACATTGTATTATTATTATATGTACATGTTTGTGTATATCTATACATATATATGCATATATAAGGTTATACTATGCCTAATATATGCTTACCCTTTGTACGTATGTTGGCTTGTGTAAGTATACTAATAAATATTTATACAAGTCCCTAAATCCAAAGGTTTAATTTATCGGAATGTAATTTCATGTCTCTCTGATGACGGTATTTTTCTTTTAACATTAAATTGTTTATTACTTACCTCTCTCTCTCTCTCTCTCTCTCTCTCTCTCTATATATATATATATATATATATATATATATATATATATATATATACATATATATATATATTGCTAACGCTGAACGGATAAGCCTCAGAACCAGAGTACATGCTAGGTCAGCATTACATAATGATATATGTCCTATGAAGCACCGTCTATTTTTTTTCTGCCTTTCCGTCTGATGTTGCCTCCCTTGGATCCTTCAAACAGAATCCCCAAACGCAGAAAAGATTCAGCGACATATAACATTTTAAAGGTACGTTCAAGTATCATTAACGCATAGGACTTTTTTTTATTACATCCTTGCGGTTGCCGGCAGGTTTTTTCCTAACATTAGTATATCCACTGCAGTTACTTTGCAGTGACATGTCAGTTACGAAATTGGTCATCGGCTAGGTATTTCTGAAGAAATAAATGTTCGTTTAATGTAATGTTCATTTCATTCAAGTATTTCTGTAACGTGTTCTTTATGATATTTTTAACATGTATTTAATGCAAGTGCACCTGTCGTGTTCATTTCCTATACCGTCCCCACATTCTTGTGATGTACATTTCATATCCATTGTTACAACTGATAATGTGATAATCATTTTTTAATGTAACATTAACCAATAACGAATAAGAAATTAACCGATAATGTAACACCAACTGATAACGTAATATCAAATCAACTAATAATGTAACACTAACCGATAACCTAATAACAAATAACCGATAATGTAGAACTAACCGATAATGTAATACAAAATCAACCGACAATGTAACAACATTTGCTAACCTATTACGTAATACGAAATTACCTGATAATGTAACAAAGTTCCCTAACCTTAATGTTAAACAAAATTAACCGGTTATATACAAGCACTTTTGTTTGTGATCGATTATGTAAAATGCTTACATATAATCTTTTAATGTACATGTCATATCATTTAAGTACACTTGTAATGTATATTTCATATCATCCAAGCGCACCTGAAATGTACATTACATATTTTCAAGTGCACCTGTAATGTACATTTCACATCATCGAAGAGCACCTGCAATGTACATTTCCTTCGCCCTCCAGGAATTCTAGCCGTGTACATTTCTGTCGCTTACCTACTTACTTTAATATTCATTTTGTTCGATGACATTAAGCACATCATTCTCCGGACAATTTCCGATGTTTTTCACGACGGCTGAATCCTGATCTGGCATTTAGCGCTACTTGTTATATACTTTGTTTATATTCGTGTGCAGAGGAAGTCTTCCTTTAGTGGTAGGTGGACTTCAACTTCCGTACTTGTCCCTTCTCGAGGAGCTAATTAGCCACGCAGTATAGTGGTAAATGAAGTCCTATGTTTCAAGGTTGATGTCAGGAAAGGTGGCGTGACTGAAGCACTTTTATATCCGAAGACTTGATATGGTGTTTTTTCCTTTGACAGGAAGTCATACATCAAAGGTGAATTTAATGATCATTTAAAGAAAAGTTGCATATTTCATAATAAGTTATTCGTCCCCCGCAGCTGGTAAGAGGACAACTAAAATGGGCTTCATCCTTCCGCCCGTCCCATCCCTTCTCTTACTTGATAGTTCTAAAACCTCTGCTGATTTCATGAACCAATTATACACACATGTTAGTCACATGACGAACATGTGCTGCAGGTGGCCCCACCTGTGTAAGGCCTATTTGTTTCAGTTGTGTTTACCCTTTAAAGTTGGATAATTTAGTAAATAAAAAGCTGAGGCCTTCAAATACACACATATTCCTTTGAGCTAGGGGGATTAAATGAATACTAAATTAAATAGTTTTTTTTAAATGATGGTTAAATATGTCTTTGAATATTGCTGTTCACAAATTTCTGTATTTTCGAAATTCCATATTTGTGCATAATTTGCTATGTTTACCTTGCGAGCTGCTGCACCGATTCTTACCATGTGGGGGAGGGTAGGGGAGGGGGCAATCAACATGTGACTGCTATTTGATATAACACCAGCAGATGGCACCACCTGTGGTCGTGTCCTCTCTGTGAGGTAAAATGGTATTTTCAAGTGGTCTTGAAGTTTTCTTGAAATGTCAACATCATTCATATACCTAGGTCACATCTACCAATGAGTAAGAGAAATAAAATGTATGTGATTTAAATTTGCATTTAAACAGAAATAAAATGCACGTGAATGGTTCTTTGTATCCAAAGACTGAGAAGTCGGGAATAATATGGTTTTGATACGATCCCGTCACCGCAGACATATCTTGTGAGAGAGATCACTCAAGAAGGGTTTGACCGATACTTTTTTTTCTAATTTTGCATTCGCATAAATAAGGGCTAGAGAACGAAGCTTATTTAAGAGAGGGTTTAAATCATTACAATGTGTGACCTTGACCTTGCATAATTCCATTTTTGTAAATAATCTCCCGTAGCTGAGGAGTGATTCAGCAGATTTTACTCCATCTTTATTTCTGTGGAAAGCTTTCGGATAGCTTGATCATGCCCTGAATCCTGGTGGCGCCACCTATAATTATTTTTCCATTATGACCATCTATGCGTCTTTTGTCCATCTATCCAGTTGTTTCGCTGCTACAAAAGGTGTTCAGTATTTCAAATGACGTTCAATATATTTGCCTAATTTTTGTTTCTATGGAAAGCTCTGAGATAGCTTTATCATGTACTGAACAACGGTGGCGCTCATTTTTCCCCCATTATAACCATATACCCGTCTATTTTAGGTAAACATCACACATATCTCAGTATGCATTATCTTTTTTATTCATCCATTAGGCCATCTGGCTGTCACACTCTTAACATATGTTAAATAAAGAAATGTTTAAGTTTTTATCAAAACGCTTTACAAAACCCCGATTCCAATAAGAGTATGGGCACGATTCAGTTTCATACTCTCGAGAAAAACAATATGGCTGACATGAACTGATCTTTGGATTCTTTTTATGCATCTAAAAATGTATTTGAGTAATTGCTGGAGGTATTATAAATGCCTAACTTGATGACCTTCATAGTCCCAATCTATTCTAAGCGTTCAGAATTTTCATAAATTATATCATGCATTATTTTGAAATTTTGTGTGTCTGTTCTTCTTTTTTAGTTGCATCCAATATATATATATATATATATATATATATATATATATATATATATCATTTTGATCCTGAACTATCCTATTTCGGCCAATCCCAAGACAAAGTATATGTCACGGAAAATATCACACATTTGAGTTATGCATGGGGCGGGGAACTATTTGTCAGAGGAGGGTTTCCCCATAGATAAACATGTGGAGCTGGTTATTATGCCTGCCAGTCGTAATTTTTCGGCTTCTGATATATATCTACAAATGCATTTGAAAAACAGTTGTATCTGGTTTACATTTCCTTTTACGCTTTCAGTATTTTTTTATCTGAATATCATTGATATATTTAATTTTATATATGTTGTATGTTTGTTTGTTTATAGTTCTATGGTTGCTATTGTGTACGCTAATCCTAACTAATACAATTATTTTTTTATCACCTCGCATTTGTAAACCGAGGATCCGATTGTAATTTTATAGCAGTATGCAACAGGTGGCGCCAAAATTGATTTTCGCAAGAAAAACCATCAAGCTCTCAATAGACAGCTGCGCCGGGTTGAATTCGAATCGTTAAAAGATAATCTCCAGATTATTTTAACATTTGAGACAATATATGTATTGTTTCTGGTTTACTTACATGACTGACGCGCCCTTTGTTTCACAGAAAATGGGCTCTTACAGTCGAGTGTTAAAACGCTCGTTTGACTTCGTTTGCAATCCGGATTAGATCTCAGGCGCGGCTATGAAAGTGGGTTTGAGGTGGCCCGGCTTAGGCCAGTATTTTCTTTTCTCAGGGTTCTCTGTTTTTTTAACACACTACCATAAGCTACCATCTGTGCCATGGAGAGTGCGTTGATTATTCATCATAATAATTTGTACAACCCTTATAAAATAAATAAAGAGAATGGATGGCGAGATTAAACAAAAAAAATTGCGTTTTGTATATCAGTGACGTGACTCTTAGTGGAGGTAATATAATTTTCCTGGTTTGCCAATACTCACTATATATATTTAAGGTATTCACCTGTCAGAATTTAAACAAACACAAACTTATCTTAACTTTGAGAGTCTAAATTATGTAAATCCCATGCGCTGCTGCTCTTGCAAAGAAAATATTAACCATTTTTACCTTACCTGTCACGGTATAAACACACCTTATCAATATGTGGCCATCTTTTCTTCTTTGCATCATTTAAATATATATGTGCCAGTCAATAATTCAGCCGAGTTCTCAGACGGGCTATGACTGACCATGTATAATTATTATTTTAAAGCCGTGTCTAGACGACAGTGCCAAATGCATAATGAAATTTTAAACAAGCAAGAGAGCTCGCTCCCCACTTTCCTGGTAAACGGATTTCTCTGCTTTTAAGGGCACGGGAGACCAGCATTATGTAATTATATAATAAGTTTATAAACACATTTTAGGTAAAAAATACAATATAGAAAGTGAACATTAAACTAGCCATCCCTGGAAGCCGGCCTCCACCCACTCCAGATCCCTGAAAACCTCAATTGGGCGATAATGGTTGATTGATTATGGACCATGCAGCCTAAGTGAATAATGTGGTCAAAAATAAATATCAAATTTGCGACCTAGGCCTAATATTATGCCGAACTTTCAGATTCTGAAAAACTGACATATTGGAGAACTGGCGTAATGGCAGAAAAAAAGTAAAATAAACGAAGAGAGAGAGAGAAAAGGAAAACAAATGAAATCGATCTCTTTGCTAATTAGGTCAACCTACAAAAGTTTTTTTACCCAAATATGAATACAAAAATAAAACACATTGACCGGCCCATGTAGGCCTACCATTCCTACGGGCTCCGGCTAAGTAACTTAAAGAAAATAAACCAAAAGTATTAAACGGATGAAAAAAGCATGAAAAAGATAGTTCAGTGTATATTTCATGAATTTCAAACCATTTTACTCTATGTAATACTTCTGAAATCAGGTATAATATTTATAGTTATGGTATAAAGTATATGTCTCAGGTGTGGAACGTACGGACAACCAATCACGTGGCCTTTTTATGGTAAACAGACGCACGTGGACCGCGTTTACTCACACACAGAACCACAACCAGGTGTTAAGCGGTGAAAGGGAGGTACTGAGACCGTGCGCTTAGAAGGCTTTGCTGGGAAACTTTTGTTTAAAGCAAAATGGAACTTATAGTGTGAGAGAATAGGCATACTATGATGATGTCCCTTTATATCACATTTAGAAATGTGTCGAATATACAAGTAAATTTAAGGAATAAATCATGCATTTCATTAAAGTGACTTTTTAGTTTGGCTTGGTTTTTTTCATTAATTGATCCTTTTGTAATATCCTAAACTTTATGTGATGACTGTTCCTATATGTTTGATAATTCCATGTTGCAAGAAAACATTTGCACAGACGATTTTGATACATGACAGAGTGTGACCTCAACCAAGCAATTTTAAAAATCTGTCGTCATATCAAATCAACATGCCCACACTCAAAGCTTCTTTTAATCCCAGCTACGGCCCTGAAATTCAGTCCGCGAGCATAATGCATGACGCCCACAACAACAGATTAAACGTGGCCTGCAGTGAATCAAAGATGGAAAAATTAACCGGACAGGTCAAACCAAAATTTCTTTTTGAGCCAACTGACATGATAAAGGACACTCTGATGAACTCGATAAGATGCATCTGGAAATTAGATAACAATAATATAACTTTGATAGAGTATCTTTATTTATTTACTTATCTCTTATCTCTTGATATATTGATTATAAGTATAAACCTGCCCCGGGCATCGATGTTATTATATTTTTTTCTCCTAATAGTATCAACATAGAAGGCATGTCTTTGTCTGTTTTATTGCGTAGACAGAGTCAGATATAATGAGATTATATAACCCTGTCAAGTTGAAATATAAACCACTACCAGATCTACTGACATCTTGTTAAGATTCAATTCGGATGCTTCAGTCTTGAAGATCATAACAAAGAAAGCCTTTGTATGTTTAAATTCTGTAAACCTGATGTTACAGTTTTTGTCAATTCTCTTTTTTTTCGGAATATACAACAGAACAGGCACATAATTCCGTTTGTTATATACTCGACAAGAATTAAGGGGGCGTGACTCAAGAAACACCAGAATCCAACGAAACATTATTCTTTTATTCAGGTAAAATGAACTCAGTATTTTTTCATCCTCCGTTCAATCTCTACAACTTGTCTGCTGTGTTAACTTTTATATTATATATAAATATATATATATATATATATATATATATATATATATATATATATATATATATATATATATGGCTTTTGGGAGTAGTGACATTTCGAAAAAAAGCTCACTGCACTTGTTCAGACCAATCCATGTTTGGTCCCTTTTGCTGCGTAAAACGTGGTATTTTTCCTTAATACAGATATTGCATTGCCCTGATGCGCGCTTTGTATTATTTGTTTTTATTATCATTGCGGTGATTGAATTGTTAATGTTATATTTCCTTTGGGGTTTCAGATGTTTTTAGATAGTCCTCTTTCCTTTTCGTATCGTTTATTCCGCAGTGACTTTTTGCGGTTGTTGTATCTTGTTTTGAAATTTCTCCTTGCTAATCCGACATAACAGGCTGTATTCTGATTAGTTATCACGCAGGCTTCATATATTATGTCCATGGCTAGGCAGTTTCCGTCCAAAGAGCAACTTTTTTTTTCTTTGCAGTTACATAATTTTCGGGGTTTGTGTGTGTGTGTGGGGAGGGGGGGTGGTCCTGTATGCCTTGTGCAGTTCGGTTTTTCAGTGTACTTTGAGATCTAGGAAGATGACCGATTTTAAATGTGTCTGAACTGTGATTTTAAGCCCGTTTCCTTGGCATATTTTGATGGGCTTTTTCCTTGTGCGATCAGCATTACTGCCTCAACATAGTATAATAGAAAGCTTCAATTCCAGGATAATAAAATATAGTTCCTATAAAGAGAATCGAGGACCTGCGTATAATCGAATTTTCATCTGATTTCGTTGGCAATTATGTAAATATGTGACGATTCACCCGCCAAATGTTTAGTTTTCACCAAAAAATGGCACTCTGAAATTTCATCTGTATTCAACTTAACATGTCAATAGGCTGATATATAACACGATAAATTATTTATAATGGCAAAGAGCGAAACAGTGCCTGCGTTTAACTTGATATTGATGAACAAAACATGCGGGAATGAACAGTGATTATGTGATTATCCTCCAGTCTTGCCTGCTATATATGATAAATCATTCTGGAGGATTCAATTGCTCAATTTTGTTATCCTTGCCGGATATGGATGGCCTAATGTACGACTTTTTTTTTTGTTTTCTTCATATGTGTGTTTGGACCGGGGCATCAGTCGTAGCGATCTTAGTTTGCTTTTATTTTTGTGAACAATTTTTGGCAATGGATGAAGTATTCGAGGTTTTTAAAAAAAAATCATATCTTCACAAATGGGATATTTGGACCACCCTTCCATCTAACGATTTTTTTTACCAGCCGGAAAAAGTCTCGCCGGTCGGTGAGTGCTCGCACATTTACAGATTGTTAATTCTTGCCTATCACCATATTTCTCTGGTCGTTTTGGTGTCTTCTGATTTCGTCTCCAGGATTAATTATTGGCGTCGGGAATGATAATTAGAAGAAAAGGTAGGTTGTAAATCAGCCTAGATTTCGGTTCCGTCATCACATGTATAGAATTTACCGGCCGGATAAAAATTGTAATCCTTGGCATTTTCAAGGATTTTTGCAGCCGATTATCCTCTTTTTTTTTTAAACCCGGCCGGCAGCATCCTTACATCTACCGAAAATCGGTCAGAAAATGATTAGATGCAAGGAAGCTTGAGCTTGTACCTCTGAATGTAAATATAACTTAAAGGCATCATTTGGTGAGAGTAGTGCTGATAATCTTTTAAAGAAACAGGCTTTTCTGCGCAGAGAAAAATAAGTCTTTATAATACTTGAAAAGCTCAAAACAGCAGGTAACATATTTTGGGGTACCAGTTCGTGGATCCTTTGACTAAATATACAATAGTTTCACAAAGACTCATTAGTCTTTTGCTCGGCTTCCTCTGTTGATCAGGACTCCGGAAGAGCAGCATACGTTGTGGCGTGGATATTAGCAACCTTAACGGCAATGCCCTGTCATGAAATTTCTTTAGGAAACGCTGCCCTTCTCGTTTTTCACATTAGCGCTAATACTTCCCCTGAACAAAAAGGGACGTTGCTGACAATGCAGCACCCGGAGCCTGGGGGTTTCTAAAGAAATCAACCTATCAATCAAAGTTACGATAATATGGTGGCTACTTCCAAAATGCCAAATGGTTCATTAACTGCTTTCCTCCTTTTTCTATTTCAATACAGTGTCACTGAGAAGTTTAGTCTTTTTTATGTAAGCTATTTTGCCGGGAACTTGAAAACTGTTTTTTTTTTCGAATGGTCCTGGTTAACAGAACAACAATGCAAAGATTTTGTACTTCTGTGTTTTCACCAAAGGGCACGTGACACACGCCTGAGAGATCGTGGGTTCAAATCTCAACCGCGGACAGGTGAGATTTTTCACAGTCAGCAACCCCCCTCCCTCCCCCCCCCCCCCCACCCCCCTTCCCCGGCCGAGATTAGTGCTCTGCAGACGTAATAGGCAAGCTTGGCCTAACAGATGTATTTCCTACGGACGAGCACAAATGAGGAATTTATGACCCAGCGATGAAGATAATCACATATCCGGAACCCGCAGGTGCGGCAGTTGCCTTGCCTGGGTGACACGAAACGTGTGATACCGCCCTGTCACGAAGTACGAAACCGAGATCGAAGACTGCAGACATACATACAGGTTATAAATAACTAATTTAGCTTTAAAAATGAAGCAGTTATAACTCCAAAAATATTTACAGTCTTTCACAACCCAGAAAAAAAGGATTGTCTGTAGCCATTCGCTTAAGAATATCGTGGTAGTTATAAACAAGATACTAAACGGAAAGTTTTGTACTCTACACTGTCAAAGCTAACGTAAAAGCTGAAAATATATACGTGTCCTTTTTTTAAAATACATATCTGCTATCGTACTTTTTTCGAGTTTAGAATAGAAAAGCAAAATGTGAAAATAATCTAAGGTTAATAGCAACAAATATAATTTTTTTCACGGATTCAAGTACTAGAGAAGAACATTATTACAGAGTAAAATAAATAGGCACTTTAAAGAAAATAGGTGTAATTTTCCTAATCCATGCATGCACACTGCGAGCAGTGTTCGTCAGCTGTAAATACTATGTCCCAGGATAACGGGGTTTGTATAATGACAAAATGTATGTCACTGGTACAGTTTTAATGAATACAAAGGGAAATATGCCGCAAATATAAATACATATATCACATCTTTATAGGTGATAAAATAATAGTTTGTCAGTTCCCGCATTACTTAAATACACCTGTATCACATATTCCCTGTCACTTTCATATAGATGTTGTATTTTATGTGTGGAATGTATAGGTGTTTTATATTCAATCTAATATTTTATTAATCCTCAGTAAGTATCATTGAAAGTGGATAAAAAAAGTGACAGAATAATAAGAAAAATAAGAAGAAGAATAACTGGACTTCTTGTAACTATCATGCGACATATAATTATTTACATGTGCGAACTACTAACAGAATATGACAAAACAATTACACTATTTATACCAAGCTTTGCTCAGCATGTGGCGTGATAAACGTAATTAACAATTATAGTAAAAGCATGTGTGAACGAAAATGTATACGATATGGCTTGTATCATGACTCAAGTTAGGCTAAGTGCCTGCATGGTGGGTCGTGTTGTCACGGCTAAGGGGCAAACGTGCAGTGCCTTGTACCTTGACCGAGTTTATAACGTAATCACTGGGTGTTAATCAGGCTTAATTCCTGACGTGATTAAAATCCGGTTGACGGGACGAGCTTGATTATAACGATAATCCGGCTTCAATAAGGGTATTCAGCGAGACATCCTATGAATCCAACTTGATCACCTAATCAGGACGGGGTCCATGCGACACTGCAGACAGCGATGTGGCGATATTTGGTTACCCCCCACTTCGGATTACCCCTGGGGGGTAATTTAAATCTATTTCTAATTGCCTCTGAGGTCATTTGAGTTTAATTTTAGTTTACTCCTTATGATTTCACATTAACCAATTAAAATAGTTGTATCTTTATGTATATTTTAAAAAAAATAACTAAATGGTCTTCTCCGAGATTTCTCTATATCTGCTTGACTCTTTGTATATCTTATGTTTATATGCAAGATGCCATGCGCTTGTTATATCGGTAAGGGTCAATATAAGTAGAATTGAAAATATGATTAGCATTAGGGGACAATTTTAATTGTATTGTATTAGATGTAATAATTCCAACGTTTAATTATCTAAACTTTAATTTGTTTGATTGATTTACATGTAATTACTTAGACCGCATAATAATTTATCATTTACCGAGGGTTAATTTGATCACTACGGGGGTATAAACTGAAACGGGGGTTATCTGATCTTTACACCGGACGTCCCGAGGTACTCGCCGTCCGCTAAGACGTGATGCTCCCTACATTTACCATCAATGGCTATCTTGGCCGTTCTTAAGAACTAATTAGTCTTGGCAGCCTGTGGATAATGCAGCAATCAAGAATTACATGATTATTACATTTAGTATTTGTACATGGGACTAATTATGCTGTGCCAGATTATACAACAAATAGGGGGTTAAATTTGATTCTATCTTAATTACTTTATTTACGTTCAATACTGCGGATGCTGCTCTGAAAAGGAATTAATTTTCGAATTCGAAAGAGGCCAATTCGTCCATTGCATGACACCAGAACGTTTTTGCCCTTACCATTAGAGGTGTGCAATAATATCGATATCTTGCGAAAGGGCAATTCTCATATTTCGTATCACGAAAATTATTGATATTTTTCAAACGTGACTGAAACTTATATATTTCAATAAAAAGAAGGTTTCAGTTAAAAACTTTGACATCTATTTAGGTTGCGTTAAGTGCAAGGCTGAAAATGAAACCCGCCAACGTGTCTTTAGACACTCCACCCGCCGATTAAGGCCTGTTAGGGAATTTTAAAGTAGGTTTGATGGATCAAATTATCAAAGGTTCGTCCAAGGGAATACGATTTTCTAATTATTGGAACCTAAAAAGATAGAAGTGCAACAAAAATGAAGTGCCGAACGTGAATGTGCAAACCAAGTATCCCTCTCCACGTATGTTAACAGTAAGTAAGAACTTAACGGGATAATTTTGCTCTATTTCCCGTGTGAAATCGGATCTATATATATTTACTTACGATTAAAGAGTTTGGCTTTAATATGATTTAGCCTAATCATCTGAATCTAATCACCATCATTTGAGGCTACATCATCTGAAGGGTGCCACATGCCCTGTGCATGTGGTATGAAACTAATTAGTAATGAAATGCCTTGATAAAAATAAGTTTAGTTGTGAAACATAACATAAAAATGCTCTTGTAAGCCATCGAGCACTTTCCAAATAAAAAAAAACGATGACTATGTACAACTGTATATATATACATATGTGTGTGCATGGGTAGGTTGTCACTGGGTAGGATTTCACAAATTTCATTGTGAATACCTTAAAAATATCTAATTAATATAGATTTATCTGTAAAACTTACAAAAATCGAATTGTAGGTCATAAAACCACAACAAACAGATACCGCACTAACACAAAAACAAAAAGGCACAACGTATGCTACATGGGCAAAACTTTACCCTCTGATCTCTCCAATGGACTTGGGAATGCTTTCAGACGCTGAACAAAAACAGGGTCCTAGGATTAGAAAATAATCAATATGGGACTGGTGCGTTTGTATTTTCTGTATAAAAAATACGAAACTTACAAATATAACAGGAAGAAATGTCAATAACTTTTCTTCTGTCGTCCCTTCTTCATCTTGAATTGAAATATTCGCATCTGTTCAGTGTGTCGTGTAACTTAATTAACCGTTTATGTGACTTTGTTGTATTGTGAAAGAAAGGAAGACAAGTGAAGTATAAAAGGGCGCCATTTTGCGCATGCGCGGCGTTTGATGTGTGCGCCAACGTCGGAAGATAAGCTTTAGTGCACTTAATGAACAAATTCTGTCAAGCAAAAGCGCTTTCTATTTCATCTGAGCCTACGTATTAACGTCGCTAATTGCTATCCTTGCTTTGCTACCTTCAAAGAAAGTACGCGTTAAAAAAAAAGAACAAACTATTTATTCTGTTATGTATCATAGATTCAACATTCTTTTGTTGATATACACCGTTAACAAATATTATTATTCAATCCTTTCTGCAAATGGTAAAAAATTCATACCTTTTTAGAGGATAAAGAAGCACATTCACTTCTCAGTATGTTTGATCCTAAAGATTATAAATCAATTTTTGTTGTTGCCTTAATAGAAAATAATATATATATACATTAAAGTGGCCTGCGGGAATGTCAATACCTTCATCAGAAAATATGTTAACGTACAAACTGTCATCCTCAAAGGGGCCCAATCACCTATAAAGCATGTTGAGATAACACGAAAAATAACTTTTTCACTTTAAAATAAATCTGTACATGCCAAAACATTGCCTTTAAACCATTTGCTTACTCCTGTTAATGCATGTTAAAAACTGTCGACCGGGCGCGACCACAGATGTCAACATGAACACACTGAGATGGGCAGTGTGGATCGCGGAGCCACAACAGGTGTCAATTAGAATATACCCTGACTGTCTTGGCCCAAAAAAATGAAATTCATGTTTCCGCTGGTGGAAACAAGGCGTGCTGCGGCTCACAATCAAACCTCCGGTCACGCGGCCTTGTCATGGTAAACAGACACACGTGTACTGTTTACCAACACGCAGAGCCATAACAAGGCGTTAAGCAGCCGTATGTGAGAGACTGAGACTGTGTGTTGGGATGGTTTTGCTGGGAGACTTTTATATAAAGCGAAACTGAACTGATAGTGTGAAAGAAAAGGTACAATATTGCTCCTGATTATGTCCCTTTAAGAGAAATCCTTGACTGTTGGCGACAGTACGTCCTTTATTTTTTCAGCTAGCGCTTTTCCTGTTCACAAGGACATGTCAGAAAATTCTTTGATGTGGCGTACATACACTAAGAACGCGGAAATTCACAGGTTTTGCTTTTAAGTAACAAAGAGATTTCTGCGGATGAGGCAAGTTAAAATAGTCATTTTCCCGTAAAATCCACATTTTTTTCTTTTGTTAAAATTACGCTTGCTTTGCAAGCACCACCAACACTCTTAAGGCTGCCGGTCCTACGACGAAATAAATCACTTTGCTCTCTCCGGAGTCTGAGACAAAACTTCTAAAATACTAATTTCTTTTAGTGACTAATTTAAGCTCGCCAATTAGCCCACACTAAGGCTGTTGCAGATAAACCACGTGCAGTAACGCGTGTTATTTCCTAAAGATACTTAAACTTTTGACTCTTATACGTTTTCGTATTCTCTTACTAAGTGATTATATGTTCCGCGATCAAACATACGCCCCAATGGAGTGGAGTCAACACAGCATTAGACAAAGAAACTTTGATGTCGTGGTTTATATAAAAATCTGTTAGTTTATTATGAAGGTCAAGGACGCTTTTTGTCTAATTTGGTCCGTTTGTAAATTAATATAAGTTCTTGTTGGCGTGTCTGGACGTGTATTAACTGTTTATTTATGTCGGTGTATTAAGCTCATATTTTACGTGTCATTTAAATTATCCACTGAGAACGATGAGATTGAATGCAAAAATTAAGACGTTTTAATTTAAAAAATGGGATGGTCAACGAAGCCATGTTTGCAGAGCCGGAGATATGTCGATTTTCATAATATCTTTTGAATATAAAGGCAGACAAGAATATTATAAAAAAAAGACTATTTCACGATTTAAGTTGCCCCAAATTAACATTAAGAAAATAAATCAAAAACGTAAACATACAAAACAAAAGCTCATGCAGCTTAATTAAGACCAAACAAAAAAGTCATTTAGTATTAATACCTCCGCCAAGGGGAAGGGGATTATGTTTTTTTCCGGATTTGGGTTGTCTCGTGTTTTTCTGTTTGTTTATCTGTTAGCAACATGACTCAAAACGTTTTTAAAGGATTTTGATGAAATTTTAAGTAGAACTTGGCAATAAAAAATGAACAACTGATAACATGTTGTGGATGATACGGATAAATATCTGGATCCCGGAATTTTCTTCAAGAAAAAATACTGCAATTCTGAAAATATGGGGGTAATGAGCTGCCTTGGTGGAGTTCTGCGCTCTCTGAGTGCATATTTCTAGTTATTGATAACTCGGTCCAAAGATCTAAAATACAATTTAAAAAACGGGATTCTATCACTTACGTGTATAAATCATATTACATTAAAATCTTCATCGTTTCCATAGAAACAGAGGTCCCGTTATCAACAAATATGCATTAAAATTCATCATTTTTAGACATTAAGTCCTCAGGAAATAAACCAATATGAATACAAATAAGCAAAGAAATGACAAATAGGAAGATGAACAGATTTCAAAAGTTTATATATATATATATTCTGTTCGAGAAGTGGAAAATTCCCGGCTTGGGGTGTGAAGATATATAAAGGGGCTGTTTTTTAAAACCAGAGGGCAGACAGCAAAGCAGATTCCAGCGGACGTAGAAGAGTGTGTCAGATTCAAAGACCTTATCCGACGAATGCGGCAATTATACATTTTCAAAGACTTTCTCCTGGATTTTATGCATTTGGACTTCATTTTACCTTCTGGATGTTACAAGAGCTTTACACTGGACTGTCATTCTTCGAGAGTTTACATTTAAAGGACTTATCGTTGTGATGGTGTTGGTATCCAGGTATTGTACCATTATCTTTCTGTGTGATTGTATTGACTTGTTGCTATACCGCTGTTTTACTTGTTACAGGTGCTTTTTTTATTGTGTGACACGAGCTTAACTCGTGTTGTTGTTACATTTTATGTTTAACCCATACTGGTTGAACTCTCGTTGTCATGTGAGCCTTGAGTTTTCACGCCTGGTCGTGGGTCACGTGATGAGCCTTGTGTGTGGAGATAAACAGCGCTGTTCTTCCTAAAGAATTCCTGAAACGCGTGTTTACTGTTGAGTAGGGTCCTTTTGGACTGTTCGAAAAGTGGAAAATTCCCGGTTTGGGGTTGAAGGTATATAAAGGGGCCGTTTTTTAGAACCAGACGGCAGAGCAGAGAAGATACCAGCAGACGCAGAAGCGTGTGACAGGACCATATCCCACGAATGCGGCAATTATAGATTTTCAAGAACTTTCTCCTTTCTTTTTTATACATTTGGACTTCAGTTTACTTTCTGTGTTGTTGCAAGAACTTTCCACTGGACTGTCATTCTCCGAGAGTTTACCTTCAAAGGACTCATCGTGGTGACGGTGTTGGTATCGAGGTACTGTACCATTATCTTTCTGTGTGATTGCATTGGCTTGTTGCTGTAACGCTGTTTTACTGTATAATTGTATTAATTTAGTGTATTGTATTGTTAGGGTTGTTTTAGGAATAAATTACAGTTATTTGTTAACAAAAGAAACACTGACTTCTTTATTCATTCTCCTAGACATTTCACGCTGCCTTGTTTTGCAGAATCTGATTTTTATTTATGACCATTACAAAATTTGTGTTCATCACGCATACGTGATCTGTTTATATTAGGTTCCGTAACAATATATATATATATATATATATATATATATATATATATATATATATATATTTATATATATATATATATATATATATATATTTATATATATATATATATATATATATATATATATATACAAAATGCATATTGTGCTGCATATAGATCATTTTGCCATTCTTAATGATAAGGAAGGGAAAATATTTATTTTTATTTGAAATATAACCTCTGTGAATTGAAACGTACGTTTTATTTCTATATGCACGTACTTTCAGTCCAGTCGCTCTTTCATCATGTCTCTTTTATCAGAACAATGATCAAGCTAAAACGGCAGCAATCTAGGTAATAAAAGAGAAAAGACAATAGCTGATTTGGCATATTTCCTTTGGGTGCGATACGTAGCTATTAAATCGTTCTGAACTTTCATTCAGCAAATTTAGTTTGTCACATAAAGGCCGATGCGGATTTGTGTCTGATAATGAAAATCGCCAAATCTGAAATAATTTATGCGGACTTCTTTATCATGCAATTACGTGTTTCCATTAGCCTCTTCTATTTTGTTCTTCTCCAAATATTGTAATTAAGTCACGTTTCATCACCGGACGTTCCCACCGGAAAAAAATAATCCTGTTACTTATTAATGCTTGCTCTGTTTTGCTTGATGAAATTCTGAGCCTAATGCAGAGAGTGTTTCTTTTTCTCTTTATTAAAGCCGAGTCTTCGTAGGAAAGAATGCTCGCAAGTCTGCATGTTGTAGCTACAGCTATAGTCAATTTAGATATTTTTCCTGTTTTAATCAATCATTGAATGTTTTGATTAACATTTAATTATATATAGGACATTTTTTCAAATAATAAATTGCGACATCTTCATGTTACTTAATAATTTCCTAATTTTGCCTTTTCAAAATCAACTACTCTATAAATATCAACGGAATGTCATTGTTTTATGATACAAAATTCTATTTAGGCGAACACACATACACATACAATCTTGCTTGTTCCAACGAAACACTGCGGACACAGGCTCTCGCATTTGGGCAAGATTTAATATGTAAGCCAGTAATAATTATTTGTTATGACAAAGTAAGTAATGAAATATAAAAAAAAAATTTTTTTCTTCCCAGATGATGTATGCTTACAATCAAACACACAAAATAATCAACGCTATGTAATGAAAATGGGCGATCAATAATATAAATAATCTTTATTAACTAGCGGAGTTGTACCCGTGCGTTTCATCTCCCTTTCAAGAGTTGTAGTTTGTATTTAAAGTGGCAGCCGCTAGAGCGGTTTCAAATCACTTGGAGAATGAAATATGCCATTGCTCGATAAGGGGGAGCGACACGAAAGTACTCGACGGACTGCGGCCAGTCGACACTCTACCTGCGGAGAGAGTATGGTCGCAAGAAGACGTGTATTGGCAAAGTATAAGGTGGTATAACGCACTTTTACGACCACGCCCCAAACCGCGAAGTAGAGTAAGAATACAATTTTAATTATCAACAACAGGACATAGCCTTGCCATAGTCGCTAGCCAGGTTAAGCAGCCAATTTGGTAAGATACCACATCAATATGTTTACAGGGCATTGAGGGCGTTGACGAAATACGTCGGTCAGACCTTTCAAGTGGTACACAACATAAAATGAAAATAATTGTAGTAATTTGAGAGTTGTCCGCTTTTTTCGTTTACCAAATAAAAGGCGAGACTTCACGTGTCTTGCGACTCTCTACAACCTTCTTTCAGGTGCTGCCTTGAATATGTCACAACCCACTGCGGTCACCGCACACCGTAGAGTACCGTGCGGTTTTGGGGACCGCAGGAATAATTAAGCCTCGGTCACAACCCACTGCGGTCACCGCACACCGTAGGGTACCGTGCGGTTTTTGGGACCGCAGGAATACTTAAGCCTCGGTCACAACCCACTGCGGTCACCGCACACCGTAGAGTACCGTGCGGTTTTTGGGACCGCAGGAATACTTAAGCCACGGTCACAACCCACTGCGGTTACCGCTCACCGTAGGGTACCGCATAGTTTTAGGGACCGCAGGAATAATTAAGCCTCGGTCATAACCCACTGCGGTCACCGCACACCGTAGAGTACCGTGCGGTTTTTGGGACCGCAGGAATACTTAAGCCTCGGTCACAACCCACTGCGGTCACCGCACACCGTAGAGTACCGCACGGTTTTTGGGACCGCTGGAATACTTAAGCCTCGGTCACAACCCACTGCGGTCACCGCACACCGTAGAGTACCGTGCGGTTTTCGGGACCGCAGGAATACTTAAGCCTCGGTCACAACCCACCGCGGTCACCGCACACCGTAGAGTACCGCACGGTTTTTGGGACCGCAGGAATACTTAAGCCTCGGTCACAACCCGCTGCGGCAACCGCATATCGTAGATCACCTTTCGGTTTTTTAAACCGCAGGAATACTTATGAAGTGGACGTGCGGGAACGGCACGGTGTCTTCCTCGTTCTCACGGCCGTCGCACGGTAAAGTAAGCTAACCCTGCAGACGCCGCAAGCTCACCTTGTGGAAGCCACAAAGACCCCTTACGACAGCCGCAGGTACGCCGTACGTTCCTCTGGTAGCCGAGTAGGCGTTAAAAATCGCACGGTTATCCTACGACCTCCGTACTTCTACTGTACGATGCCCGTACGGAGCCCATAGGTGGCTGGCTTACGCACGGCCGCCGCATCAACTTAAGCGCTTGCGCTAATGTCAGTTACGGTCGTTGCGGAGCCCCTGCGGCCTTTGAAAAACGCACGGTTGTCGTGCGTCTACCGCACGGAATAGCCCAAAACACTCGCCGTACGGCGACCGTATCCCGGTTGTGACCGAGGCTTTAGCCCTGGTGGTAAAACCCGGAGAAACTTGCTAAACAAAGCGGTTGAAGCGAAGGAGATATAGCAAGGCTACTGTGTATAACCACTGTGTTTGGAGTGCATGTGTATATACTTAATCGGCTTAGTTTTGGTTAATACATATTTTATCAGCAAAGTAACTGTCACGAATGTGTGTTTATAACTTTCTTTACAAAATAAATACAATTATATATCCAGGTCACTATTTTCTGAACGAACAATTGAGCGCATGCCATTTTATACTTGAGATACAAAATGCACAAGATAATTACTTTTCTGGTCCAGGGAATATTCTATTTTGAAAAACATGCACCAAACATAAGCAAAGCCTAGAGGCCATAAAAACTATAATTTTATTTTTCTTGATTAATTATTATGACAAATCATTTTGTCATGAATATAACTCTGCTGAATAGGCCAAAATAAAAAAAAGGTATGGTTCTCAGGCACTTTTTTCAGAAATCAATCTGGGCGGGCGCTTTTTTTATTTTAAATTTTTTGGTATGAAAATAACAGTTTCATTTTGCTAAAAAAGTAAAAGCACTACAAAACAAAGGAAATTGTATGGTTTTATCTTCTTGAAAGAAATGTCGGAGCGGCAGCAGCTCAATATTGGAAAGTTTTTATTGAAAATCAAAATAAAAAGTTTTGATGCGGGGGTTTAAAATTGATGCGGGCGGTGTCTGAGAACCATACCTTTAATTTTTTTGGGCCTTACACCTTGTTGATGAACTCTCACATAATCTCACTATTTTCAGTCAGAGTATCTGATTGCCCTACTTTCAACATGTGCTCACTTCAGGTATGTTTGTGTAGAATCATGGTTGTAAAAATAAGCTGTATCTCCCCTGTATCCCCCCTTAGATTACCCGTGGCGGGTCAAAAGTTTACTGGACACACACAGACGCACCGCCACACACACTATCATACACACACATGGAAGACAACTTTTTGTTTTGATAAACTATTGCTTTATTTTTCCTGGGCAAACAGGTATTTTTTATGGTTATGAAACAGAATTTGACATTTGACATTATTTTGACAAATTTGACAGTATATATATATATACATATATATATATATATATATATATATATATATATATATATATATATATATAATATAAAATAGATATAAAACAGATAAAAAAATATATATATACATATATATGATAAATAAATTATGTTCCATAACCATAACCATAAAAATACCTTTTAGCTCAGGAAAAAAAAACCAAAGAAACAATTTATAGAATTTATATATATATATATATATATATATATATATATATATATATATATATATATATTTATATAATATATAAAAACAAAAAAAATCTGTTCCATAACCATAACCATTAAAAATACCTATTTAGCTCATAAAAAAAAACAAAGCAATAGTTTATAAAATAAAATTGTATATTCCATTATTTTGCTGTTGCAAATTTATTTTCTGTATTACAGAGGTTGTACCTCCCAGCACGTGTTTTTCCAGTAACCAGTTACTAATTGCGAAAATCCCGAGGATGTAGCTGACATGTTTAAATGCACAACAAAATGAAAAGCACTCAGAGACCGCATACCGCTAGGTTTCAGGATCACCAAATCCGGATTATTACCAGGTTACTGATTAAACTTTAGTGTGCGGTACATAAGTAAGAAAATATACTAATCAAAGTCGAGAGAAATGCACGTCACGATTCACCAACCCTGTGATTCAATCTTTCTCTAAGAACTAAGGCTCAGCCTTCATTGGGAAACTTTCGTCGTTTGGGAAAGTTCCACACACTTTTTTCCCTACAATTCTATTGAATGAAAAAGTAATGAATTAGTTGAACCAAAAGCCAATTCCTTCAGAATTTAATGGATAGTTCAGTTGCTTGGATGTAAGCCGACCGCCCTCGACCCCCATTTCTTTTTTTAATCCGTTCAATCCTTATGAAAAATAAAACCAGCAAACCACCCAACCAATGGTTGCACAACTCCGCAACCACCGGTCGTGCTCACTTGAAGAGCGCAACCACCCCCTTTACGGACAGCAGACTTACAGGTGAATAATATATAAACTTGTTCGAGTCAAATTCTTTGGGGTGGACGTTCTTCGGTGCCTGGAGTGCAATTAAACTATCGATTTTTTAGTGTTTTCTTAGTTTTTTCTCGTTTATTTTTCTTTTCTCTTATTTTCCCTTTTCACCCGCCCGTGTTTGCGCTAGATGTCCGATACGGCTCATCATCCAAATAGATTTGCACCTTTTATTAACATGACCTAATATCCGATGTCGTAAACGTCATATCTTATTCCTTACTATATTATCATTCTGTTAAGGGCTGCGGAAGGATGGGCACCTATACCCCCGTACTAAGAGCAGGTCTATAGGAGAAGATGAATATATTCCTGTATCAACATTTTGGTCAATTTCTTTGCTCTAAGATATTCTTTGGTCCCACGTATGCAAAACCATAAACCTTTTCCAGTTTCTTTTTTATATTTTCTTTCTTTTCTTTATGTTTCCTTTTTTTCTTCCCTCCTTTGAGCTACATCCCCAATACGGCCATTCTACCAAAATATGAGCTTTGGTCAGATTAATATTAATAGGGTAAATATTTGCACTTTATTTATAATGCCCTAATTTGCAAGGTCGCTCACTTTATATCTTATTTTCTATTATAGATTATGTGCATGCATGCATCGGTGAGCTGGGGGGTCTTCCGTGCAGTAATCACTTTCGATTGTTGACATCTAGTTGTTTCCTGTTTTTGCAGACAAATAATGAATCCAACTTCCTGAATGCCCACTCTTTCGTTAGATAAAGCGTCTTTTATTGTTCATTGTTTGGAAAATATTTGACTTGGAGTCGCGGGGGCACAATAATACAGGATTAATCTATCACAACAAAAAAATTACTTTCCCGTTTCAGAATTAAACTCATGTCAAAAGGCCCGATAAAGCTTACAGTAAAACATTACTTTATTTTGTTGTGTGGGCTTATTAATTATTTGTATTTTCCTTGCCCATCTTTATTTTTATGTCATGTTAATTACCGTAACAAATAGTATCATGAATATAATTTATCAAAATAAAGAGGAAATCTTACTTTCTGTCAATCTGTCAGGTCTTTTTGATGTCTTGTTTATGTAATTAATACAATACCAATTAGTTAATTTTAGCGTCATTTTCTTTTATTAATTATCTAACTTTGATGAATCTTGGAAGTTAGTATTCTTAATGTGCCTGTTTCAAGATCTTGTTGGTTAGATGCAATTAAACAACAGTTACGATATCTCCGCATATTACAAAGCGAGATGTCTAGGCCAATGGTCGATCTTACTTAAGAAAGAAAAGATGGCGCTCGTGCGCCGCACTCGATGAAATCAGGGACCCTCGCCTAAGGCATTTCTTCTGCAACGATAAAGGTGGCAGCTAAAAGAATATTTTTTTTTATTTGGCCCAGAGATAAGGAGAAATTCGGAGGAAATAAAGATAAAAGCTAAGATATGCACATTTTTTTAAAGGCCAAATGCAGACCACTTTACAAGTGGGAAAGCATAATAAACGTATTGAAAGTCTCGTTTAACATAGTCTATATCTAGAAACCGAAATTATTTATGGCTATTGTATGCCTTGTGTTCATTTCTTGTAATGTGTTTTGAGTTCATTTGGCGCCAACAATATCGGCAAATGAATTCCTTTTTTTGTTAACCTTCGGAAATCTGTACGACCATTTTATCTGAGTACCAGCAGGTGATTTATAAATTATTCTAAGGAGACAAGTTGTTCGGAAAAGAAACCCGCGTGGGAATGTATTGAGAGTAAATGATCTTTGTAGCGAAGGAAGATTATTAGCAATCAGGTAAGAGTCATAATCAACATCCTTTTCAAATAGAATATTTCACATACCCTTACATATACACACCCTCCTTCTCTGTAATGGACGTACCCATTTACACCCCTATGATAAAATAGGCCGCCCTATGGGCCAGAGAGGAAGAGAGATTTTACTTGCCGCCAACTGAGCGAGGAGAAAAGAGGCCATTGTCAAGTATGACATCCCTCCGTCTTCTTCGACAAGTCCCTAAGGAGCTATATATGTATGCGGTGTTGTTTTTTTAACCCCCATCCTGTCATTATAAATCTGAACAAAGGTAGCGGCGTACCTAGCCTCATTACCGCCCGGGGCAGTGTTAGAAACTGCCGCCCCTCTAACTAAAATGACAAAATATAGAAACAGATCACGTCATTTTGTTGTTATAGCCTTCTAGTTTGACAACAACGCAATTATATGGATGAATTAATTAGCAACATACAACAGTTGTCTGTATGTAGTGGATCATTAAACGGTTAATAACAGTACAGGCAAATATATCTTATTTCAGTTTAGAATTCTAAAATGTAACACTGATACTTGTTGCGTGTATTGAGCGTGTTGCATAGTTCCGAGAGGGATTCATACCGCAGAACATTTATAAACGGTTATATTTGAAATGCGATCTTAAAGTTAAAATAATTCCTACATAGGTCTGGGTGAAAGATTGTTATTATTCACGTTACATAAAAGATAATGCAGGCCATATTAACATTAATTTTTATAACCAGTGATAATTAATAAATCACAGTAACTTAGGTAGTACTCAATATGTTCACGATAGTGTAAACGCTTGTATTTGAACGAGACTGATGTTTGTGTATGGGAAATCATGGAAAAGGGCATTTCAGGTTTTTTTTTCAGGTTGTTTAAATATCATGGAATTCAAGAGTGGAAATTCTTCCCAAGACCAACAGAATTCGTCATAATATTTTCCGCTGACAGACACCCCGATGCACCACCAAGGGCTTTTGGTCTTCTAGCAGGGCTTTTCCCTAGTAAGTGCCCCCTTGGGATTTCTGTTAACGTAAACGACCCTGAAATGCACGCCTTTGCATGACTGGTCAGATTATCAATGGCGTTCTAACATTGCGGGTTTACTTATCTAATAAAGGATAACAACAGATCTGTATTTCTTCTTGCTTAGCTTGCCTTTATTAATAGATTTTTCGCAAATCATTTGGTTGGTTCCACAGCCCAATTTATAAATTTTGAATACTTGAAATAGGATACACAGAAAAAAAACAGCAGACGTTTTTTCTCAGCAATCTTGAATAAAATGACAAATGAGTACTTTTTGAGATACTCCTAGTGCCCCTTCATTCTACTAATTCCCCGAAATGTCCCCCCACCCACCCAATGTACCGCCTGCGTCGGACCGCCCCTGCCCTACTAAATTAAGGTCAGTTTAAAAAAAATCAGCCGTATAATTATAGATCCAGCACAGATCTGAGCGGAAAAAGTGTAAATTTGAAAAAAAATTAGTCGACGGTTGTGCACACAGCTGGACCCAAGAAATGCTTCTTCCAGAAAAAAAAATAATTCTAATTAACCAGGATGACTGATCCCTCCCCAGTGGGTGAACTTAATGACAGTTCCGTACGATGATTTTTTAAAGGCCAGTTATATCATGCGGCGTCACCCCCTGCAATATCATGACGAAGCTATTCTTGCGTTTCCAAGGATATAACAGAATTAACTTTGTCTGAAACGGTCACAGTCTGGCTCTGATTCAATCAGGACGAGATTGGTTTATGCAATAATGGCTCGGCTACCCAGGCTGTCTGTTACCCAAGCAGGGCATTATGGGAAATCAGATCCCATTTCATGGTAAAAGATCCAAAACGTCTTCCTTTCTGAAGATATTCAAGTCGCGTAAACAAAGAAGTCTGCCCCTTTAATAAACCTCATATAATGTTCAGGCGTGGCAGTTCATTCATTTGTGTTTATTAAACTCAGACGAGACGTTTGCGATACAATAAGTTGGTCACGTTCTAATGACCACATTTGTTTCCCTAAACGGCTTTACTGTTTGTGCCCTTGCCTACACTTAATTAAGTCAACAGGGCGCTTCATGACCCCGACGAAATCAACTCATAGGTTTTCAAAGACAGGTTACCTGGGACTATAAATAATTCTTTATTAAACTCAGACTTTCTCTTTCTAGCTCCCTACAACGATTGTTTTGTTTATTTCCTCGACTCTCCGTGTCAGAGATGAAATCAGGATGTCAAACACAGGATACATGGGAAAACCTACGTTCCATAAGCAGTGGTTATGCTATGCTCAACTATTCTCTCCACTAACCGCTGCACGAAAAAGCGGTTGCCCGTCAGGTTTGGCCACCAAGCGATGCTGTCTCTGTGGAATTACCTCTTACGTAATATTTAACCCCCCCCCCCACCCCCCCGTTTGTATTTTCAAGATGCAATCGTAACCTTTCAGGACATGCAGTCTCTATACTAACTTGCTGGTGTGGTCTTAGGTCAGTTAATTATCCCCATTGTTTGCAATATCCTTTCTTGCAGTGCCGTACGACGAGCTATGTACACGCTGAGCCAATCAGATTTTGTTTTACGAGCCCCGAATGGCCGCAGTCAACTTTGTTTACACGCTGAGCCAATCAGAAATTACCTTATCCCATCGTCAGTTTGCTTGGTGTTTGGCAGCTTGCCAAATCTGTAGAATCCTTCCATTACCGCAGCTTGTGAGTTGAAGGTCTCCGGGAGGTCACGCGCTGTGTTAAGAGCGTAGGGGAAACCTTACCAACCCCCCCCCCCCCCCTTTCTGTAATGGATGAGAGCATCTCTGTATGTTTTATTTTTTTATTAAAAAAAAGGCAAAGGTTAGTTCAGAGGATAATACATGTGAAGCGTCACCGACATGGAAAAAATCGAAATGAGGGGTCAATGTCTTTAAATATATATACATATATATATAAGTTTGCGTAATTTAATATATATATATATATATATATATATATATATATATATATATATATATATATGAATTTTTTTCAATTATTTAACATATATTACCCGTTTACATTAAAAATTATAAAGTTGACTACTATGCATTATTATTTTTATAGGAAGTTAATTATGTTATGTTTTTCCATTCCCTCTCATTTGATTGAAGTTGAGTCTCTCTGGTATTATCAGCTATACATAATAGCCTGTAAAGATGATTGATGATAAACTAATATTAAAGTGCCCTTTATTTGTAATTGAATTTGTGATAACATCTCGAATTTCTGATATATTAAGGCACATATAAAGCAATGAATAACAGATATATTATGATGTCAATCCAATGATTTCGTTTTACCTCCATTAATTTTGATGCCTGGCTCATTAAACCCGGTGCCCTTGGGCCATATTGGTGTTCTTTAAGTTAATTGCATGTCAAATCATACTGCGGTGTACATTTAGTCCCTAATTCCCCTTATTCAAGCAATCATTTTATAAAGATTTGCAATAAATACCATTTATCTGAACGAGTTACAGTCTCAAGAATAAATTTATGATGCTGATTAAAATAACCGTTGTTTTTTGTTTGAATCATGAGCATATGCATAATTAATATTTCATTTATATATTGTTTTAACCGGTCCAATATTTACTCATGTATAATGGCTGATTAACATCTGACATAATTTTTGATACATAAACAGACTGACAATTAAAAGTCTACAAAATTTAAAAAAATAAATATCTGGTGAAAATCTGCCATAGGCTATTGCTCTGACCAAAGGTTAGTTTTGAAATCAGCTCAATGTTGACGATCTAGAGGTTACACAAACAAGAGATAGAAAAACAATACACTCCCGGGGAGGGTTCAATAAACATAAAATTGTAGGAATTATCCGGCCCCAGTATGAATTCAGGGAAGAAGAAATTATTTAATGTGAAAAGGTAAAAAAAGGTGGGATTTATAGTCTTAAATCACCTAATATCTCAGTCTCATCCGACTGTACCCCTTCTGGAGTTTCGTACTTTTTTATTCTTGCAGCTTTTCGGAATCCCCTGAAGCGACATTTCTGCCATCTGCCATAAAAGAGTCTACAACACGCGTAATGGTTATCAGAGTGCCGTTACATCTTTCGGCGAGAAACTAGGAGAATGCAAATATTTTCGTAATTTCTGACAACGCCTCATGGCCTTCAAGCTCGCTGTCACATAAAACAGACCATCCGAGTCCGAGTGCAAATCCGTGTCCAGGCCAATCGAGTCGAAGTCCGAGGCCTTGAGTTTGGAATCCAAGTCAACCTTCTTTGATTCCAAGTCATTTGGAACTCGAGTCGAAGTTCGTATCCGAGTCCAATACAAATCGTCGGTTTAAAAGTAATGTAAGAAGATAATTGAGACAATCATGCAGATTTATTTGAATGTTTAACTTCGTGTCGCCCCTAATGCAGAGTTAAAACTTTGTATGTATAGTCTTATCTTTTTTTATATTCTATTCGTAGTTCACACATATGCACAATTTTTATATAATATAGTTTTCTTTTCTACTGGTCTAATTTCTCGAGTCCTCAATTACCTCCGAGTTCCAAGTCCGAGTTATTAAAAAATGGACTTTGGCCCGCACTTGAGCACAAGTCCGGATTCGAGTCCAACATTACTGTGTCATTTTAAGTATGGTTAATATTTTTTTTTCAGATTAGTGTACATCTGTTTGTTTGTTAATCAAAAATTGTACTCCTTACACTGACTAAATGAAACAATTTCATAATAATGTCTGCTCACGGGGACGAACATCGACACCCTTTGTGTTCCTCACATAAATATATCCTCCCTGGTTGAACCTATTTGTGTCCGATATGATGCCTGAATTACTACGAAATATATGGTTTTAACCAGTGTAGAGAGAGAGAGAGAGTGAGAGGAGGGGGGTGCAATTAAGGATTTGAAACAGATAATTAAATATGAATCATGTGAATCATGTAATTTGTATATTTCCCTCCGGAAATCAACTATTCAAATTCATTCTAGTCTTAAAATAGCCACATGGTATCGGTATCAGATCATTAGTCTACTGCTATCACCCCAGAGATTAACGCATATCACGACTCCGTTACTATAAATTATCGACGTAAAATATAACGAAATTGAACCTAACATTGTTAATCACTCGACCGTCTCGTTCATTTGAACGAGTTGATAATCTGCGCATCTGTCTGTGGGATTGATATATTTTTAATCACTGTTTTGGCAGTTTTTCCGGTTGCTTAGCTTGCCATCAAATCGCAAGCAATCACCCAGGAGGCCAAATAAACCTCCAGGCTGAAGTTACCGTTCTATTCAAGTAGCACAATTTTGCTTTTAATGATTAATCCTTCATCATGTCTTACACTGAAAGAGGATATTCCTTCTGATGAGGGTAAAATGGTGCCATTAATCTCAGTGATCTCGCACACAGCGCAGAATCAATCTCACAATTCTTCGACTCTGATAGACTGGTACCGCGGGGCTATAATAGAGCGGGCTACCAGTCTACGACTCTGTTGGTTAAAGTTAATCGGCATAGCGTTTCAAACCCCACAATGCACCGCGGCTTCTACACACACCAGCTGTGTGGTTATAAATGTAGTGAAGAGAATGTATAACCGTTCATTTACGCTGAATAAGAGTTATTTTACGGGAAATTATATAAACATATAAACATAGGTGTTTTTGTGACACGGACGTTACGAAATAAGTAACATTTTGAAAGCATGTGAAATGTAAAAAGGCGTTCCCTTAAAGTACATCTGCCGATGGATGACAGCTTATTCATGATTCTTTGTTGATCAGTATTTCACTTACTCTGTGTGGCAGTAGCGTATTTTCTATCTATAGTTATATTATATATGAAGGTGGTGCCACTCGACACTTGTCATGTAACTCCTCGGAAAATGTCCTGGTCTTGAACTGTTGGAAATTCATGCCAAGTATGTCCCGAAGGGGTTCATTATCAATAATTCCCGTAAAGCTTGATATGTAGATTCGTCGAAACGCAAGAACTAGTAACATACTAGCACTGTTAAACTCTGATTCTCTTTATCTGTCTGTATGTGACTTTCTTAAAAAAAATAATGAATGGAAATTTTAGGAAAAGTTCTCGATTTTATGTATTTCAAATGCGCCAATTTACGGCTGATTCTGAATGACCTCTTGATGTATCCCCATTACGATCTTAACATCGGGAAAAAAATCGGTTAATCCCCAGAGAGTTTGAGTTAAATGTTACCTTGTCCGATCCCCATGTAAAGATCAGATTACCCCCGTTCCAGGTTACCTCCTGGGGGTATTCTGACATCGCTACTCCTGGTTAATATCGGAAAAACAAATTTAACGTACAATTCAACCTACCTCAGCAACATCTACTGTGTACTCGAATATTTTTGTCCATCATGTTCACATGTCCAAACGGGTCACAAAAGCCTAGTTATTTATATTAATACACCATTTTTCTTTAGTGAACTAAACGGATATTTGTTAATGTCAACCCATTGCTTTTAATTTTCTTATGGTTCTCGCTCAAATTTGTTTGTTGTTTTTTTTTTCTAATTTTACAATGCACCCGCTCCTCTATTACTCTCACTCACGCTCTTTTTTTTCTCTCTCTAACTCACTCTCACTCACTTAATTTCTCAATCTCTCTCACGCTCGTTCTCTCACTCTCTCTCTCTCTTTTCTCTCTCTCACTCTCTCTGTAAATGTATGTCGCACCGAATACTTTCACTTCCACCTAGCCCTTTTTACGAATGTTTCATTTTAAATTCAGGTAGATGTAAAACTAAGCTAGAGAGATCTGTAATTTTGTTGGCGTCTTGATATTTTTATGTAAACAAAATATTAAACACCTGGGGCAAACACAGAACCAAGCTTTTGCGACCGACACTACCAACCCCATGATAATAAGTATTGCTGTATTACTGTGACGCAAAGATTTTTCTATACGAATATAAAAGCCACAGTATTTGTAACATTAGCCATAGTTAAAGCAGAATATGATGAATTTTCCCATATTAATGATTAAAAAAATGTTATTCAATACAACAAAAAGACTGTTTTAGTTAATTCCCAGGGCATACAAAAGCCGCTTTGAATAGTGCCTTTTGTATTCCAGATGTTGCTTTATGAAGTTTAATCTCCCTGAACCATGGGGTATATCATTTTTGTATTTATGTCGACGAACAATCGATGAAAGCTGTTTGATATATTCTTTGTAGTTTATACCAGGTTATAATCGGATTCACCCTTTCCGCTGAAACAAAAAAAAAAAAATACATATACCATATATATCATGTTTGGGAACTGGACTTGTGACCTAAGTTTCCAGGTTTTTATTTGCCTCTCTTTCTTGTATTCATCAGCGCTGAGAATCCTGGCTTTCCTCTAATGAGAGTGCCTTCTTCACCAAGGATTGAGTTGGTATGCTGGTCATAGGCGCCAGGTACCAAAACGAATAACGTTCCGAGCACCAATAATTCTGCCAGGGTTGTTTGCTCTCACGAGTTCTGTTTCAAGGGGACAACTTCCCCTCACTTTTGTGAGGCAGGGGGTTTAATACCTTTACGTTCCCCTCACTCACTCTGTTTGAGAATAAAACACGTAAATTTTAAATTTCGATTTAATTCAATCAATCTTATCACAGTGTCTTAATATATTCCTCAATTACCTATCAATTATAAGTCGTATATTGAAAAAAAACAGGATATTGCATGTGTTAGTTACCACACGAGTTTGTCATAAATGTAAAGCAATTTTTTTTTAATATTTAATACTTGTGTAAATACTCAGAATGGCACACACTTATTATCTTCGTATAATAAAATACGAAAAACATATCTTCTCTATTTTGTGAGCCAATGAAGGAAATTATATTCTGGGAGAGGGATTATTGAGCGGGTGATCTCATTTCTCCCGGGGGGGGGGGGGTCTGCCAGTTTTCCTTTGAATTGTCCCTCTCATGTCGGACATGACCCCCGTCCCAAATTTTTCAACCTGGGGGTACATACCACTTTATAACCCCCGCATTTGGCCAAGAATGTCACACTGCGATAAAAAAATATAGGAACTCATAACAATATCTTAAAGATTCGAGTTATTAACCATCTTCTTGTTTTGAGTGTTGCAATTATCCTCAAGTTTCAATGTAGTGTAGTTTTTCTTAATTTACTAAGATACCAAAATGAATAATAAAGTTACATGATTCATCCGTTTCCACGCCGTTGTGGAACCCATTAATAGATTAAATAACGCAAATTTTAAGGATTGAAATCTGAAATGAAATGTCATTGCGAAATTACAAGTGGCGGATCCACGGGAAGCTCAAGCGGAATTGTTTATTTCTACCCGAATCGCTTCAAAATTGGCCAAAAATTTTAATAAAATCATAATACGATCCCTATAGTCGAGGGGACACAAACCCCCACCTTCGATACTCACGCTTCCCTTTGAAATACTTGCCCCCCTACCCCCCTCCCCGACACACATATATCGAATTTGGTCCTTAAAACATTACTGATAACATAATGGTTTTATAATGGTTTTGGGAGAATATATGAGGGGAGGTTAAAGATAGTATACCTTGTTGCAAGGGCATGTGTGTGTGCGGGTGAGGATGCGGATGGGTGTGTGGGTGGACGGGGTGAGGGAACTCATTGCAACATTGAAAAAGGAAATTATTCCCTGTCTGACCATAAAGTCACACTTAAAAGCATATATTGTATAACTTCCCTCGCGCACAACTGTGTCACAGGCATTTCCGGTGATTTTTGTGTTTTAATGTATCATTTTGTTAAAAGCTTAAATGCGGACTTGAATTGGTTGCAAATTACTCGACGCACGACGTCATTTCTACGTCAGTTGAAACTTTACATGGCATATTTACATCATGTATCATTTTGCATGTATATTCACAACATGTCACTTCACTGACGGAAATAACATGTCATGTTTCTCTGTCATATAAATACTAAATCATTCATCTATTTTAATAATTACAGTGGTTTGCAAAATTAAACAATATGCATTTCCTACGTTCATAGTCATCCATGTTGATAACTGAAGAATTGTGTAAAAGTATGACATCAGCCTTTGGATGGTGACCCCCCCCCCCCCCCAATATTAATCAGTCGCTTATCTTTATCAGCAGAATAACTGTTATATCTGTACAGGAGATGGTTTATGTGGCGGTCGTACCACAATCAGATGTAGTATGAACACCGACAGCTAATACGGTTAGGTAACCCGTTACAGCATGTGCTGTATATGAACTTAAAGTGAACTGTTCACATACCAGGCATGATCAGTATGCATGAAAAATTATGTTTTCTCCTTGAACTATTATGATACCTTCCAATATTTCTATAACTGTTAGTTTACTCCTGTATACATGTGGAATAACTTTCGCAGGTCACGGTAAGTGGCGCAAACATTAACATAGCGCGCGCGCGAAAAGGTAACCGGTACGGCGAACCTACAGATCTCAAGATTTTCCAAGCATTTATACTGTGTTTCTTATTTGTTTCGTCTTCCATGTTTCTTCTCCTTGTTTTGGAGTTGTCGGTTCAATTGTTATGGTAAACAGATTTACTCACACACAGAACCACAACAACGTGTAAAACAAGTGAACCGGATATAGTAAATACTAGTGCCGGTGTAAAGACTTCAGATTACCCCCCCCCTTTCAGGTTACCCCCAGGTAATCTGAAATCGATTTCAGATTACCCCCGTTACCCCCCCCCCCCCCTACATTTCAGATTACCCCCTCACTGATCAAGCTGATATGATTACTTTTTGTGTAAGTAAGAGCTCACCGCTCCAGATATATTTATTTACAACATCCTCAGCTGGCTGGTGATATAGTGGTCAGCTCCGTCGGGCCGTACATGGGTTATTTATTCAACCCGATTATACATGTAATAGTAAATGATTATTGACCGCGTAAATACTAAACTTATTTTATAAGGGTCCCCGCTTGGTTCTTATGTATGCTTGCACTTTCTCATATTTTGCATATTTAATTAGATAGTTTGCATATTGTACATAATTATGAGGTAATTTAATTAATAAGATTATGTTTCATTAACTGTAAGGTTTATTAAAGTAGATTAATCTTTAACCACCCAAACCTTATCCCGGTAGAAATGTGAATACTACTAAAACATTTTTTTATTAACTTAAGTTGCATATTTATGCAAACTTATTCTATATGTAATAGTATAATAATACTTCACAAATTCCACGCATTTCTGACTTAAGTACATGTTAGCGTGAGCAGAAAGATGTTTGTTTTGGTGAAAAAAAAGTCTTACTATAAATAAAAAATAATGAATAAAATAAATGGGTTATTTAGCAAAATATGCTAACTATCTGATTAAATATAGGAGATACGAAATAACCCTTGTTGCTTGTTGGATTTTACGTTAAAAAATGCATAAGTACCAACCAACTGACCTTTGACACTCCCATCATCAATACTTTTAGGATTGCCCCTGTCTATACAGTCAGTGTTTACAGTCACATAGCCTATGTTTAAGACAATATGACGAGGTTGCAGTTGTATAAAACATTTTTTTTTGGTATTAAAAACAATGAATACAGTCAATCACGAATGCAGGTATAATGAACGATTTCAGGATTTTAAAGAATTTTAATGGATTTCTTGATATCAAATAAATACTATATAACTCTTATTGGATTATGTGTGGATTTTAACATTTAACAAGTCAATTTAAATTTAAATATTTAATCATCAAAATACTTAACGATTACAGTGTAAATGATCATAATTAATTCAGGAAACGCAGAATACAAACAACGTGTCAAAACCAGTGTAATTCGTTTTAATATACAAACAAATTAAAAATATAAATCACAGAAAAACATTTTGGCTGCATAAAAAAAATTATTAGGGAAGAGTATATGCTGGGTTTAACAAATGCTGTTTTTAAAGAATATGCACATATTTTGGTATAGTTTATTTCAATTCAGACTTTCAAATGTATTAGGGACTGAAATTTTGTATGTTATGTTAATGACACATAACATTTACATATAAATATAGAAATTACGCCTTATTATCACAAATATGGGAATTTTGTGTTATACAGGCGTAAGCGCAAACACTGTACAACAATAATTTATTAATAATTTCAAAGATGATAATTTAACATTGAAAATTTAAAATTTTGAAATGTAATGGTAAAACGAAGAAATTCAGCTGAGTGAACAATGTAAATAATATTGGTATACCAAAGAGGCAAAAATTATTTTAAAAAATTACTCCTATTATATTTAAAATGAAACATTGAATAAACTTGAAATATAAAAATATAAAAAGAATGAAAACTCTATGTTTAAAATCAGAAACACAGTGTAGTAAAAGTTTTAATGGATTAAGCATATTAAAATTATATGTAGAACATAACTTGCTCGGTTTAACAGACAATTCCTAGGGCATTTTAAATATAACATCTAAAAGTTTAAAGAAATTTTAATTGTAATTGTAAAAATTATACTTTGTATTACATCTGAGTAAATGCTTCCGATGTTTTCAGCAGTTTAAAATTAATATTTATTAATGTTTTAGTGGCTTTGGAACACAATAATAAATATATTTTTATATGTTAAACTTTGACTTAAGTTAAAATAAAAGAAGGAAAACCATTCAAGTGGTTCACTGCAACATAGAGACATTACATATTAAAAATACATATAACACGTGATAAAGGTGTGTATAAATTGGTCCTCAACTATGAAAAAAATACGGGACTTTTTATGTCATTTTTTTTATTTAAATTCGTCAAAATTTCCTAGGATCGATTTTTACCGGGTTTTTTTATTTTGTTTCCAAAGAAGTATCGTTTCGAAATTAAAACCAAAATAAACTTTCTACCATTTTTTCCATGTACAAACCTAATTTCTCCCTTCAACGACCTCACTAAACCAGCCAGGAAGATAGCTGCAGTACACTTGCCAGTTGCCGTATTTCGTGATCACGAAAAATAGCATTTAAATTATGGATGTAATTATCATACCCAGTTAATGTGCAAGAATGCATGTTTCATTTATAGTTGACGTATTTATAATTTAAATGGAGAGAGAATGTCTTGTACCTTTTGTACTACAGGGATAATGACAATTTGATGATAAAAATCATCATCGTTAATTTTACTGTTGTTATTATTATAAAAAGTAGTAGTAGTAGTAGAAGTAGTTGTTTTTTTTTGTTGCTTTCAGGTTTACTTAATATAATGTATAAGATAAGTATCTAAATGATCATAGGTAATCTTTTTTTTTTTTTTTTGGGGGGGGGGGGGGGGTAATCTGAAATTGGAGGGGGTAATCTGAAATCGATCTCAGATTACCCCCGGGGGTAATCTGAAATCGGTTTCAAGTTACCGGGGGGTAATCTGAAATCGATTTCAGATTACTCCCGGTAATCTGAAAGGGGGGTACACCGGGATGGTTTTGATAGGAAACTTAACATTAAGTCAAAATACACTAACAGCGTGAGATTTTGCCCGTGCATATTATTGCAAATATCAATGTATATTTAAGTACTGAATTGTTAAGAGTATTACCAAGCAAGTAATCTCTTCATTCTATTGTGTGTACTTATAAATGCCCCTCTTGACAGTTGGAAGGGCGGTTAAGCACGATTGTTTATGCTCTAAGTGAGAAGGAACAAAACCCTATTTTCATTTCTTCAAAATCCTTTGATTTTATTTTCTTTTAAATTTTTCTTCTGTCTTGCCCTTACAATACAATTACAGATATTGTGGGGGGGGGCATAATAGCGACATATATCCAGTGTCACTGATGAGTGTATATTTCTCCAGTTCTATTACACGATTAGCTCTGAATATTTATTTAATATATAAAATAAAATTTACTTTAGCCTTCTCGATGTCTTTCTATCAAGATTGATAAAATCGATTTCCTCAAATGTTATAATATGAGTTATAGCAATAATGCAGGCTTATATTTCCTGCTCGGATACCAGGTGGCGCCGCAAGCAGGTTTTGCCTCTGTGTCTAAAAAAGTAGGCCACACAAGGAAAGTGAGAAATAAATTGTTCCGTTGAACCGCCAGTCCTAATATTTTTCGTTAATCGGAATTTCGTTTTTGTGAATAAGCACCAAGGCTTCGGGAATATTGCTGTTGGGTCTTGCTTCGATTACTTCATAAGAAATAATTATATGTATGAAAAGGATTATTAAAAATGGCAGTTTGTATTTTAAGGAATCATTTGAAGTGCACAAGCGTTCGACATATGTATTAAATAATGGCTTTATTTTCGAACCTATCAAACAGCTGAAGATTATCAAAGACAGAGGCGGCTTAATTTTAATGTTGAAAAGTTACCATGTTTTTCTTGTTTTTTTTTCTTTTTGAAAGGATAGGTCAATATCATCTATATCAACCCCCGCCCCGCCTTTGAAGATAAATCGACGTCACTGGTTATGGTACCCATGGCATTGATAACGTAGATATTTGCTTTGAGTGGCAGGAACCAAGACTAAATGAAAATAAGAGCTGAAAGAGGAGTGACAGATCATAGCGTGGAGTGGTCTCTGATCTTTCAAAGTACACAGCGCTTTCTAGACAAACAACAGCTAAAAATAAATTGTTTCTCCTCTAGATATTTTCCCACTAGATCAAACCACCGAAACTGGTTCTAATCATGTTCTTTAAGTTAACAGGATTATTACATACCTCAAACTGTTTTTATTAAATTAAGTATACATCTCGTAACTAATTTAAGGGCCGTGACTGCATCACATTTACTCGAGTGATGCGGTAAAATGATCTGGCAGGTTTATTTAGGTGTATATAACTTATCACAGATATTAAATGTAACTTTGCCATGGGACGCAATTAGACCTCAGTGATGTGTACAGTGATATCAGACTATTGACTGTCCGTTTCATTAACAAATAATACCATGCTTGTTCCAAATCACACGATATCATACTGCAAAAGAAAGAGTGAATTGTCGTGTCTTTCTTTTTTCTAATTTTATGATCGCAAACACTATGAGAAGATTTCTTCTACGAAGGAACACAATTAAACGAGCATTTAAGGGAGCGAGAGAGAGAGACAGAGAGAGAGGGGGGGGGGGGGGGGGGGGGAAATCATGAGATGATGTTGAAGTGCTGCCATCTTTAGAATATTGGAGAAACTATCTTTAAAGCCATATGGCTATGACCAAAAATACCCTGACCATTTGATCAAATGTGAAATATAACATTATTTGAGTTTTATATTTAATCTAAATGATTTATATGATATAGTTAATTAGGCCTGTTTTTAATTCTTTCATAACAATGTTTAAACGGATCCCTCTTTTTTTCACTTATGTTACGGAACCTTATATCAACAGATCACGTATGCGCGATGAACATAAATTTTGTAATGGAGAAAAAAAAAAAAGATTCTGTAACACTAGGCAGCGTGAAATGTCTAGGGGAATGAATAAAGAAGTCAGTGTTTTTTATTAACAAACAACTATAATTTATTCTTAAAACAACCCTAACATTACAATACACTAAATCAATACAATTACACAGTACAACAACAGTATAACAGCAAATCAATATAATCACACAGCCTAATTAAGAAAGTGCAGAGTACCTGGATACCACCACTATCACAGCGACAAGTCCTTTAAAATGTATAAGCCAGATGAACAGTTTACACAAATCTTCTCAGAGAATATCAGTCCAATGTAATCACAAAATCAATCTACTGTAATCCAAAAGTGAAATCCTGGCAGTGATTCGAAAGGTAAACTGAAGAATATATAAAATCCGTCATAAATTCCGAAGAAACCTATAACTGCTGCATGTATCGGAAAAGGTCCCACAAACTGACAAACACTCTTCCGTGCCCGCTGGAATATTTCTCTCCTCTCTCCCGGCTCTAAAACACAGCCCCCTATTTATAACTTCTCACCCTAAGCCGAGAACTTTCGAATTCACGAACAATCCAAAGAACCTAACATGATACACAGAACAAAGAACACCGTGTCCGGACGTGAGCCGGCCCGGCTCGGCCAGGCGGGAAAGCCCCAGACTAGCATGACCGCTGTGTTTACACATAGGCCGCATCCGGCCAGCTAGAACAAGGAACGCTGTAACATAGCAATGCCAGGGCCAGAGCCGAACACGAATCAGAATGTCAACAGCGCACAATAAAAGAGACATGTCAACAGCTCACAATAAAACAGACACATATGTAACACCTAAAAATTGCTTGATGTTGATGGGTACCCGATGGCGGTATGAAATACATAAATTATGTTTCGATAAGAAGCAAACACACTCACGACACAACTTATTATGCTAGTATAATTATACATATCGTCATATCATTTGCTTGTTTCATAGTACTTTGATACACCCAGAATAATTTTAACCAAAGGTACAACTATCGATTGCGCTGCAGGGTGTGCGTATGCTGTTCGAACTCTTGATATAACAGTACAGTAGAGCGCCATTGATCCACAAATCTCAGGGAACAGGTTTTTCGAACGTTCGGATAAATGATTCCACACGATTCACCATGATGGCCTACCTGCCGCCGAGCACTGGGGTTTATCAGAGATTGACAGGCATGAATTAATGAAACGAGTTGGAAAAAAAGTTGTCAACAGCATTTTTGTTAGGTTTTCATCAATTTAATATATTTATTGAAATTATTGTAAAAAGGCCATGAATAATCAAAATTTAATTCATTGATGAATAATTTTTCATTGATTGTATTTCGGATAAACTTATGGTCAAAATTATGGTTCTCGGCTTTGCAATTTCGGATAAGCGATTTTTCGGAAAATTGGTATTTGGATCAACGACGCTTTTAAATTTATGATATAGACCAGTTATAACAAAAATATACATGTGTCGATTGCCATGTGTCTGTTGAAGCATAAAGATTATGGAGATTATTAAAAATTATGGAGGCTGTTACGACCCATAGTGTAATAACCGGCCCATAATGTAATAACGGCCCATATTGTAATAAAAACGACCCATAATGCAATAATGGCCCATAATGTAACAAAAACGGCCCATATTGTAATAACCATACCCTGCCCATATTGTAATAAAATCGCAGGTGGGTAAAACGGCCAATATTATAATAAAATCGCAGGTGAGTAAAACGGCCAATACTCTTATAATTCAAATTTCATGCAAATTAACTTTGACAATTCAAATATTGACTTCTCGTGACATGCATGTGTAAGTGAACATACAAGTATGAAAAACCACTGGATCCAATAATGACTATCTGTTTAAAACGGTGACCAAGCTAATATGAGCGAAATATGGCCATGATTCATGTTTATCCTTTTGTTGAATAAGTGTTTAAATAGGATGATATAGATATATATATACGGCTGTAGTATTTTGGCTTCTACGTGTACAAAAACACGTATTGAATGAATTTTGGTTTGCTGAAAACACCTTAATATTTCTTCTGGCTACATTTCTAGGATTTATTTAAGCGCCTGGGTCCATTAAAGCTAATACACTTAATTGTATATATATATATATATATATATATATATATATATATATATATATCGCCATAATGTAAATATTTTGTCAATTTTTACAGATAAAATATACAAAACTCTCATTATCGATATATTGTAATGTATTTTAAATTCTTTTTAAAATATAAATGAAACTTTAAATTTCAGTGCCTTTTGCTCAGTAGTTCATAGAGAATATCGCATAGATAAAGAGCTTTCAACACACGTATTTGAAGTTAAAACCTTGATGCGTCATTTGTGCGATTCAAGAGTGACTCTTATACAATTTAATTTAAAAAAAAAAATATTTCGCCCAAACAACAAAACAACAATTTGAAAATGCCGGTTTCTGTGTTCTAGAGGTAGAGCATAAGAGATGGGGAGATTCAGGGGTGTAGCCAGGATTGAGGGAGGGGGGGGGGGGCATGATTAGTGGCGGATCCAGAAATTCGAAAGGGGGTCGGGGGGCACTAATATGCATATATGGGTACTATGAAAACTGTTATATATACGTATTTATGTATATATATATAAATATTATTACTATTATTATTATTATTATTATTATTATTTTTATACGTTATATTTAAGTGTATGAAAATATGATTTTTTTTTATTCAATTGTGAACCATGGTTATTAAGGTCAGTAACAGGTTCATGGGGAGAGTATGGGAGGGGGCATCCCCCTCCCGTACCCCTGCCTCCCAAATTTGGACTTTTTTTAATATGCAATGTAAAGGGGACATTTGGAGGCAATTTTCACAAAATAATCCTGCTCCTGAAAAACTTTTTGCCTTATGTCTTTGCGTTATGTAGTCAAACTAAAGAGAGGTTCAATATCTAATATTTATATTTTTTCAAAATTACAATATAAAATTTCCATCGTTTCCAACATGTAAAAGTCAAAGCCGCTCAGGCGCATTTACGTTAATAACTTGCAAAATATTATCTTAGCAAACTTTGAATTTTACCGTGGTCCATGGTCTCGACAGCACACATGACTCCTTAGTGCACATATATCGGGTACCGGTATCAACAGAGGAGCCGTGAGAGTGTTCACGGTCCCAACCAGGGTCTGGTACTCTGCAGTAGTTCTGCAGCTGTTCATAAATATCCTCATCCTCAAATAATGAATTTGAAAGTAATTAACTGCAGTTAAAAAAATAAAATCTAATTAAATTAATAAAAAGAAGTATGAAAAATGAAAATCAATCACGAAAATTGTGAAATTACATATATATATATATATATAAATATGTATATATTGGTATTAGATTAAGTGAAATTTCGAAAGGACGGCGAGTACTGGATGCGACCGGGGCCATGCCGAGGAGCGTTGAGATTTTTCATGGTCGTCCCCCATCCAGGGTGAGCGCTCTGCATAATTGGAAGGCTGTGCCCCATAGCCGTGTATCATGTTTGTATCACAAACGAATGCAAAATTTGGCGAGTTCCTCCATGTTATGACTCAGTAATGGGGATAATTACACACCCAGGACCCGCAGGTGCGGTTGTTACCTGACATATTATATAAATGACACTAAGCGTGTGCCCTGTCACGTTATCCAAACCGAGATAGATTTAAACAGATGTACAAACAGGTTAAGATTACATCTACACAAAAAAAATATATACCTTATTCCTTCAAACTCCAAACCATCCCACAGAGAAGGTTTAACTCAGTAGTATAAAAAACATTTTTTTAAATGGAACAGGGTGACAGTATTATGTCTACCTTAAGAATCGACGAAACTATAAGACCTATATGAAGACTACCGAACGCCACCATCTGAGCCATGGAAAGTGCCTCCCAGTAATTATTACAACTGTTTGTACAATCCATGAAAAATCAGATGTTTCTGAAAAATCAGGGAAGCCTCCCCTCAGCCTTCTCCACAGTAACAGCTACCCCTCCCCCCCCCCCCCCCCCCCCACTGGTTACCCGCAAATGATCGGTAATAGTAAATGCGTGGAAAAGGGAAGGAGTAAAGATTGCTCCCCAGTTAATTTGTCAGTCATATGCCGTATTGCTATTTACTATTTTTGCAAATTACTAATCATAGCAACCTGTAAATGCCGAGGCCTCAAAGGAATAATGAAATATCGCTATTTACAAAATGAATCTAAATAATATGCCTGACCCAATCCCAATGACCTGTTGCTAGGGGTTTTCCTTGGTTAGTATTCCATATATATATATATATATATATATATATATATATATATATATATATATATATTTACCATTATTACAGTATGGGACGGTTATTACATTATGGGTCGTTATTACGACTCATATTGTAATAACGACACATATTGTAACAATGGTCAATATTGTAGTAGAATTTGCCTATTTTGTTGTAAAAAAACGGCCAATATTATAATAATGGCCAAAACCGTAATAATAACTTTACTTCACCTTTACTGTAATCAGCATAGTGGAGGCTAAAATGGGCAGTTTAGAAGATTATGATCAAAAATACGTAGACAACATAAATGTTGACTGTTTCACTGGATTTCCATTATGACTGCATCTCTTATACCAAAGGGGAACCAAAATGGCTGTCATTTAGAAGGTATTCTCAGACGACATATTGCCTGTTAGATTTGCATGGGATTCATTCTTGAGCTTGAACATATGTTATTTCAATAAAGGCCGTTTTTCCCACTTCCCGTTTTATTACAATATGAGTAGGGTATGATTATTACAATATGGGTCATTTGTATTACAATATGGGCCGTTATAACAATATGGGCCGTTTTTTTTATTACATTATGGGCTGTTATTACAGTATGGGCCAGTTTGATTACAATATGGGCAGGGTATGATTATTACATTATGGGTCGTTTTTATCACAATATGGGCCGTTATTACATTATGGGCCGTTATTACATTATGGGTCGTAACCGAGGCCATACATGTATTTGGTTGCGTTTTAAGTCAATATGACATTCTGATGGATCAAAAAATTATATAATTTTTTTTTTTTCAAATGTCAAAATTAGTAATGATTAACAAAGCACAGGTAGGTCTAACTAGGCACACGAGGTAGGATACAAGACAACTTTATATAAAATCCTGCGCAGTTCCACTAGTGGATGCTAACTAAAAATTGAAAATTATTCTTAAAAACTAATATGTTTAGAAAAAGTTTGACATTAAAATGTTGAAGGACAATTTATGACAGGCTAAATGCAGTTTTTTAGCATATGATTAGTGACTTTTACATTCTTCAATGGGGTCGACATATGACTTGTACGCTTTCCACACTACAAACGAAAAATGGTTTCAAACCGTCTTGAATGCGAATTGAGCGTTCACGCGGTAAACCAAAGCTTTTTCGATCGTGTTCGGTCCCGTGTTGTCAAAACGTTTCCAATCCAGCCCAGAAGGGGATTTTATAGGTGCTCATTCACCTACATTTTGAAAAAAAAAGAATGTATGTTATTTCTGGATTCCTCTGTGTATATATTAATAAAAAGGGTACTTTTGGTTTCGAAAAGTTCTTATAAGGCCTTTATGAAGGCTGTATGAAATTGATTATCAACAACATGTTTGTAACCACTGCAATGTTGATAAAGTGGAAAACCTAAGGTGACAGGGTGCATATATGTGGAGGTAGAAAGGTCACTTGTTGCAAATGGCGATTTGCAAAGCTCTGGCTCATCTGACTTGCTGCAAGATGCCCTTCTTGAATTTGTTTTTGATAAATTTTTGCGCCCCCCCCCCCCACATATTATAAAAACATTGATATTAAAAAAAGCAAGCATGCTTGCGTGTTTAATAAAAATATTCTGAGTATATTTTAAACCGCATGACCCTCAAGCCTATTGGAAAGGAATACTGAAAAAGAATTTTAATAATTTATAAATATACGAAATATAAAACTTGTCAACAAATTAAACGGTAAAACACTCGTATACCCTTGAGTCTGCACCCCCTGACCTACATTGCGAAAAATTACGAAATGAACAATTCGCACTTGGTGACCTAGAATAATTAGGGACCTCAATACCTGGATAAACTCTCTCCAAGTCATTATGTGTAATTCTGTACTAATTTTTAACCATTGAAATCCCATCGTCTACGATGTATATGTAAAGGGATCATCCTGATTCGCCCGATCTCAAAGCAGTCGGAGCAATGAAATATAATTATGCCAATTATTAGGAATAGAATTACACGGGAGGGGTTTTGTTCGCTCGTGTCTCAGGGGTGCATCGCAGGCATCCTTTGTTGTCAGACTGTCATTTGAAACAAGGGGTTAACAAGGTCATGCCGGTGCTCGAAAGCTGTGACTTTATTCTTGCTGTACCTTTTCTAGAGTGAAAATATTTGACAATATTTGTCTGTCTGTCTCCCTCTGTTTATGTTGATATCCTCTCTCTCTCTCTCTCTCTCTCTCTCTCTCTCTCTCTCTCTCTCTCTTTATTTATATATATATATATATGTATATATATATATATGTATAAATATAAAACACCTTTTATTGTCTGTTGTACATGTAATGATATGTAATACATGTATATAGATATAGCATTAATAACGCTGATGTATGCTTTTAATAGCAGGAAAATCAGAGGAGTGACAGGTCAAAGCTTGGAGTCGTGTCTGATCTTTCAATGTACACAGCGCGTTCTAGACAAACAAAGGCTAAAAGTAAATTCGTTTCACCGCTAGATATTTTCCTACTAGATTCAACCATCGAAATTTGCTCACATCATGTTACATTAATTAACAGGATCATTCAATACTTGAACCTTTTTTAATTGAATTAAGTATACATCTGGTAATTAATTAAAGGACCATGACGGCATCACATTTACTCCAGTGATGCGGTAAAATGATCTGGCAGATTTATTTAGGTTATATAACTTATCACAGATATTAAATGTAACTTTGCCATGGCACGCAATTAGACCTCAATGATGTGTACAGTGATATTAGACTATTGACTGTCCGTTTCATTTACAAATAATATCCTGATTGTTCCAAATCACACATGATGTGGGGATGTTTTACATACTGCCAAGGAAAGACTGAATTGTCGTGTCTTTTTTTTTTAATTTTATGATGGCACGAAGGAATAAAATTAACGAAGGAATAAAACTAACGAGCAATTAAGAGAGAGAGAGAGAGAGAGAGAGAGAGAGAGAGAGAGAGAGAGAGAGAGAGAGAGAGAGAGAGAGTTGATGTTGAAGTGCTGCCATCTTTAGAACCAGAGAAAAACTACTTTAAAGCCATATAGCTGCAATGAAAAATACTCTGACCGTTTAATTCGTTTTCATTCGTTCATCGAAATGTTTAAACTGATCCCTCTTTTTTCATTTAAAGATTGATTCATGTCAATGGGTACCCGATGGCGGTATAGAATACATAAATTATGTTTCGTTTAGAAGAAAACATCCTTATTGAACAACTATTTATGCTAGTATAATTATACATATTCATCATTTGCTTGTTTGATAGTAATTTGATACATCCAGACTAATTTTAACGGAAAGATCTAAATAATTATCGGTTGTTTTGCAGAGTGTACGTATGCTGTTCGAACTCTTGATATGATAGTACAGTCGAGCGCCGTTTATCCGAAAAGCTCAGGTTTTTTTCCCTTTGTTCGGATAAACGATTCCACACGATTCAACATCATTCCCTACCTGCCGCGGAGCACCAGGGTTTATCAGAGATGACAGACATGAATTAATGAAGTTAGTCGAAAAAAAAAACCAGCAACAGCATTTTAGTCAGAGTTTGCATCAATTTAGTCTATTTACCATGCAAAAATACTTCAAACAGGCCATGAATAATCCGAATTCAATTCTTTGATGATCATTTTTTCATTGTTTCTATTTCGGATAACCTGTTAAAATTAAGGTTCTCGTTTTTCAATTTCGGATCAACGATTTTTCGGGAAAACGGTATTCAGATCATCTACGCTCTTTAATTTATAATTGAGACAAATTATAACAAAAATATACATATGTTAATTACCATGTGTCTGTCGATGTATAAATATAAACAATTATGGAGGGCGTATTTGATTGCGTTTTACGTCAATATGACATTTTTTTAAAGAAGGAAACGATGGCGCTCGAGCGCCATAGTTGAGGAAGTCAGGGACCCCCGCCCTAGGTGCTCCTTCAGCAACAATAAAGATGATATCTAAGTGAATGTTTAATAATTATCTATTTGCTATTAGGCCCAAATTTTAGGAGAAAATCAGAAGAGACAGAGATGAAAAACTAAGGTTTTATAAATAGCTAAGGTCTATAAATACTAAACTGGGTGCAAGGTAAGATCAAGCTGAATTGAAAAGCCTGCTTGCTTAGTGGATGTGATGTTAGTCTCTTTCTACATAGGATGTGGTTGGATTATTTCTAGAGGAGAAACGATTTTATTTTTGGCTGTTGTATGCTTGTGGTCATTTGTTAAGATCTGTATTGAGTTAATATGTTTTATCCTGTTGTAAGTATTGATGGATTGTTCTATTATGTAGTCTTTAACAGTCGATGTGTCTGTGCGTGCTCTTAGTTCTGATGTTTTAGTGAACCTACTAACTTTTAAGGCTGCTCTGGGGGCTTTATTTTGTTGAACTTCTAGTTTATATAAGCGTGTCTTAGCTGCACCTAAGAAAGCTATAGGGCGGATCCATTGTTTATATATAGGTGTGCAGCTGTCTCCAGTTTAGGTCCGTCCTTCTTATAGCATACAGTCTTTAGAGGATTAATCCTACTCCACATTCGTTGACTGATATGCTCTTTGTGTGGGCGCCAAGTGGCTTTATTGTCAAAAATAACACCGAAGAACCTGGCAGCGTAAGAATCTTTTAAATTTTCACCTAACAGTTTTAAGGGTTCAAAATATTTTGGTTTGTACGCTTTACTAAACAAAACCGTTTGTGATTTTGTTGGAATTAGTTTTATTCTCCAGGTGTTGCACCAGTTGCTTATGCGGTCGAGCTGGGCTTGAACTGCGTTGTGTGAATAGCAAACGTTGGAACCAGTGGCCCAGGTGGCTATGTCGTCAGCGTATTGTGAAACGCTGGTCGAAGGTCGTTAACATACATGAAAAAGAGTAAAAGGCTCAGCACTGAGCCCTGGAGGGTCCCAGCTTCAAGCGTTATCTCCTCGGATTTTTTACCTTTATGATTAACCATAAGGGATCTTTCTGTCAGGAATGAGGAGATTACTCTCACTAGTTTATGTGGCATATGGGATCTCATAACTTTAATGCGGAGACCGTCAGACCATACTGCATCAAAGGTCTTTTCTACGTCGAGAAATGTGGCTAAGGTGTGCTGTCTTCGTTTCATAACATTCATAATGGCCTGACTGAGCCGGAATATGTGATCACACGTTGATCTCCCGGAGCGAAAACATGATCGGTCGTCATTAAAATATGAACCAACCAGCTCGGCCGGTCTAGTCTCAAAGAACATAGTAATTCGGTTTCTAAGGATTTTTTCAAATAGCTTGCCCAGACAAGGTAGCAAGCTGATAGGCCTGAAATTTGCCGGTTTGTCAGTTGTCTTGCCAGGTTTTGGGATCATGGTTACTAATGCCATTTTCCATTCTATCGGAAAATATCCCCATGAAATGCACAGCGTGTGTAAGTTTGCAATTCTCCCTAGACAGGGGTCTGGCAATTTCTTTAGTATTTTGTAAGTGAGTTTGTCCAAACCAGGGGCTTATTTGCCTTTGGATTTTGTTAGAGCCCGTTTAACTTCAAAAACTCCCACTGGTCTTACTGCTGCGTTGTCGTCAGTGTCTTCCGTGGTCGGGTTTTCTTGAGGATTAAACAATGTTTTATTTTCATCAATTATTTGTTTAGCTGTTTTTAAGAAATCATTCTTGAAGTCAGGGTGTGTTGGGGTCTTGTGGATTTGTTTTAAACTATTCGCAAACAGGTCTGAACATCACTTTGCTGTAGCAGCAACTGTGTCGTCAGGGCGTATTAGGGGTTTAGCCTGTCCTGTATTTGGGTTTAATTTAGAGTTAGAAAAACGTTTGAATTGTTTCCAGAATTCACCTGATATTTTATATGACATTCTGATAGACCGGAATTTTTTTTTTCAAATGTCTTTATTAGTAATGATTAACCAAGCACACGTGTTATCAGTTAACCAGATACAGGTAGGGCTACTCTAACTAGGCCAGCGCAGTAGGACATGAGACCATTATATAAATGGGGCTTTGTTCAACTAGTGGGTGATAACTGAAAATTGGTAATTATTCTTTTAAATGAATATCTTAAGAAAAGGTCTGACATTAAAATGTTGAAGGACAATTTATGACAGAGGCAGCTGTTAACTGCAGCTTTTAAGCAAAAGATTAGTAACCATGACATTCATCATTAGGATGGGGATATTGACTAATACCCCTTCCAAGCAGCAAACGAAATACGGTTTCAAATCGTCTAGAATGCGAATTGAGCGTTCACAAGGAAAACCAAAGCATTTTCGATCGTTTTCGGTCCATTTTGGTCCAAATTTCAATTTTAAAGAAAATTTAAAAGGTTTACAGTTTCGTGAAAGTGCCCTGTGAACACTCAATTCGCAACCAAAGCGGTTTAGACCTAGTTTTGCAGCACGGTTGATTTGTTACCATGCCTGGCAGTTTAATTAAAATATATATTTGGAATGTCTCTGGAGCCTATAGGAAAGGAATACTGAACAAGGTTTTTAATAATACATAAATATACGATATATAAAACGTGTCAACAAACTATAAACGTTTGAACAATTCTATACCCTTGAGTCTGCACCAACTGACCTTTATTGCACACAATAACGAAATAAACAATTTGCACTTTGTGACCTAGACGTAATGACCTGGATAGCTATTTGAAATGAACAATTAGCACTTAGGGACACCATTACCTGGATACAATCTTGCCAAGCACTATGTGAACTTCTGTACCAATTTTTAACATCTCATCTTTTAGGATGTATTAATATGTAATGGAATCATCCTGATTCGCCCCATCTTCAAGCAGTCGGAGCTATGGAATATTATGCCTAATAAGAGGCATAGAATTACACGGCAGGAGTTTCGTTTGCTCGTGTCTCAAGGGTGAATCGCAGGCATCCTTTGTTGCCAGACTGTCAGTTGAAACCAGTGGCAAATGAGGCCATGCCGGTGCTCGAAAGCGGTGTCTTTATTCTTAACATCAGCTTTCTTAGTGTTTTACATTCAAGGATGAATATATCGATTTTTGCAATTTTATGTCGTGTTTACATTTCCAATCTCTGTCTGCCTGTCTCTCTCTCTCTCTCTCTGTTTTCCACGGTGCTCTCCCTCTCTCTCTCTCTCAATCCCTATGAGATACTAACAAAGATCTCTCTCTCTCTCCTCTCTCTCTCTCTCTCTCTCTCTCTCTCTCTCTCTCTCTCAAATACAAGAAATTTTTAAATATTTTGTTCCGCAGTGGGATGCCATTGAAATTTGGCAATATTCTGATAAACTTACAGATTAATTCCAAATTGGTATGCTGCAATGAACGAATGGGGAATTTATTTTTTCAACATATCGACCTTATTAACGAAGTTTAAGGTAATAAGGTCATTGGTCACATGCTTAAAAGATTACACTGTAAAGTTGTTTAGTGTCATAAATATTCTAAAACATGGAACTATCAAAATGAGGATGCTAACCAATGTCATACACAATGTCAGACGCCAAGTTTCCTAGAACCAGGATGTTGCAAAATATAAATGTTTTTCACCTCATAATAGGCCTTTAATTGGTCCATCATCAGCTTTCAGGTCATATTGTGTGATAATTTTAAAGTTTTAAGAGGATAATCGCCAAATTTAAATATGCAATTACTGTTGAAAACAGTATACTCACAATCGGATAAGAGGCATCTGAACAATAATATAATGAATTCCAACCAAAACATTACGACTCAAGTTATCCCGTGACAAAGCACATGCTCTGCTACTAAGCAGTTTTAAAGAATCTGTTATCATGTTTTAATCCACCATAACCAGGCAGGTAGTAACGCTTTGACTAATAGATGGCGCCATTTCCTGACACATTCATGGATTTATGTTAAAATGCAGGAGATAAGACACAGTCAATATAATTATTACATAATACATAAAATGTCTGCCACGGCTGATAAAAATGGATGAGGCCACAGCATACAGTATGAATGGCCTGATGCGAGATGAACACAAAGTTGGATTGTTTCCCCCTGTGAGGATTTAGGCCAGACCAAAAAAAAATGTATAAATATCGGAACAAAAATAGAGGCGATTTTTTTCTTTTTTAATATTATCGATAGGTAAAAAACATATTTTGCCAAAATCAGTGCTGCTTCTCTATATTTAATTGAAAATGTATGGAATCTTACAAGAAAAAATATTAAACTTCTAAAAACTGAAAAAAAAGTTTGAAAAAGGAGAATACAATTCCAGAAATATTTTACAGCATGCGAAACATCTTAACAAGTTTTAGGTATGAAATTATAGTATGTGTATTAAAGTATTCCATATATCCAATGATTTTGTAAAACATTGGCAAGTTCTCAGAAAATAATCATCCCTTCTAAATGACATATATGAAATACTGACAGATCATGCCTGCTTAATTGATTAAGGTAAACAGCCAATTATCACCACCAGAAGATGATGATTTTATAAAAAAAAAAGTATAGAAAAGTATTAACCCTAGAATAGTACAAGTATAAAAAAGTCTTGCCTAAAAAAGTATATTACTTTTAAAAAGTTTAGAGTTGCACCACTTCGAACTCCTGGAAAGAGAGATAATTGAATGACTTTTTTTGTAAATGAAACATATGAAAAAATACAATGTTTAATCTACTTTAATGATACTTTTGTTAAAAAAATATTTTACATGAATGATACATGTAATAATTTGTTAAAAGTAAGAGTAGTGAGCAGACATGGGGGAATGGTAATCAATAATCGTAATCGATTACAATTGATTACATTTTTTTTAAAGTAATCGTTTTGAAAGGATAGTAATTGTAATCGTAACCAATGTAATCGTAATCATGATAATTAGATATGATTAAAGTGATTACTTTTGTGTTTTCCAATTTAAAACAGCTACAGTTAATGTTTCCTTAATCACTTATCTTTCATGTTTAACACTGATTAAAAACCTCATTAAGAGTGAAGTATGCAGCTGTTGTGACTCCTGACAGCTATCATATCATACTGAGGTAGTAGATGTATCTAATGGAAGCTAGGTGGATTGTTTGTGCGAGCATTTGGAGATGAAATAAGATAGGAATAAATAAAATCA